>JAQFVV010006202.1:11823127-13023127 GCA_028023455.1 Epiperipatus broadwayi | reverse complement strand
AGTTTGATTTTTTAGTTTATTACATTAATTCTAACTTTTAATATTAACACATGGTAAAAGATTATTAATATGCATAATAAAAAAATGGAAGTAAAGTGAATAATATAAAATCTTCACACTCTTATTTCAAGATATTTAAGATAATTAAATTTGGGCACAAAAGATGAGATTGCTACTGTTATCTTTTCAAAGACTTTATCTTGTATCTTGGATCAAGAGTTTCATAATATTCAACAAAAAACAATGTTGAGTGAATATAACAGTTCAGCGCATGTGTAAAGAGTTGACTGCCTTCTGTTTAGAATTAGTTTGAAACTATGCTAGTAAATCTCTTAGTTTATTACAACAATAATAATAATAATAATAAGAATAAGAAATAAAATGAAGAATAAGTTCAATTCACAACAATAGAATATGATGGTGATAAAAAACTTCTATTTTATTACTGATTTAAGTATTTTTAGTACCAATTTGTGGAATAATATTTTTATTAAAATACCGATGGCAATCTTTTGATTGCTCTAAATTGTATTTTAATCTAGAAAACAATATTAATTTAGGAACAATATAATTTATCTTACAGTATTAAGATATTCTTTTTAGTTTAGAAATATTATTGAGCAGACTCATGATAGAATTACTTAAAAATGAATTTCATTTCAGCTTTTAGTCTAAAAAATATATATATAATAAAAAATATTTATAAAATATTTATGCTTTACATCTTAGAAATAATAACAAAAACTTTCCAATTTAAGGAAAGTAATAATATCATTAATAAAAATCATTTACTATCTGATGTCACACAAGTTTTCAATTAGCTAATTTTCTCTTAAAATTCAAATACATTCCAACAAAAGCTTTATGTAAATATCAGATAATTATTAAAAAATAAAGATTTAATAATTTTACAAAAAAAGATAAACAAAAATACATTTGTTTTTTGTCCACATCAATGTGAATAAAAGTTTATATTAAATGCAGAAATATGTTCTGCTGAGTAGAGAATTTTAACTTTCTAGTTTAAATTAAAATTTTAATTTGTTATAACTGTGAAAATCATCAAAACATTAAATTTTCATTGAAAATTTTTATCATTAATATTCTAAATGAATTCTAACCATTGAAAACACATACACTGCAAAAATGCAATTAATATAATATTCTCAAGAGCCTAAAGTTAAATTAAAGATTAATACTTTAAAAGTTAAAAAATACAAAGAAAAAAAATAACTGCTTATCTCTCTTCATAAAGATTGTTTTGCAGTTACATTTCTAAAACTATAATAAAAATCATGAATGCAATTTTTAATCACAGTCAAGCCATGATATATGCTGTATCAATATATATTACTTCAATTATTTACTATCCAAAACATGTCAATTAACAAAAAGTAAAAATCATTAAAATTTATAAGTGTAATAAATTTTTGAAATAACAGCAGTCATTTTTCCATCTTGGATGCTGTATGTGACTATGTTCATGAATAATATTTCTTCAGCTTCCATTGAAAATATCAAAATAACTGGAGATTATAATCTGCTGCTAACAAGACTTGTTTTGTTTGCATTGCAAAAAAAAAAAGTTATTTAAAAAAAAATCATCTAGAGCAGTGGTCTTCAACCTTTTCACACCTGCGGACTGGTAAAAATAAGGATAAGGTTCCACGGACCAGCAAAAATAAGGATAAGATTTCGCAGACCGGCAGAAGTCTATAGATAAATTTTCTTAAAAATAAGCATAATTGTTATAACTGATCAAAACAACAATGTTAAATATATAAGATAAAGTTTTATATATATATATATATGGAGTTTATATAATTAAAAAACTTTTTTTTAATTTTTTTAGAAAAGTAATAAAAAATTTAATTCTACCCCCTCCCCCATAAACATCTGTGATAACTAGAAAAACAAATTAATTTATGAATGATTGATTAGATTTTGTTTTCGTTCTGCTTCCTTTTTTTTTAATTGGGTAAAAATGAGATGAATAAATAAAAATTTAAACTCTTATTATTTATTATTACAAACTTTTTACTGCCCGTCTAGCACGCGGACCTGCAGAAAAGTTCCGCGGCCCGGCACCGGGCTGCAGACCAGGGTTGAAGAACACTGATCTAGAGTATATTTAAATTCCACTGAAAGTAATATTTTGCTATTCATTTATTTAAAATATATATATACACTACAGATTTTGAATGAATGTAAATAAAAAATCCTTTTATAGTAAATATGTATACAAATCCGCTCTTTTAATTTGCTATTAATAAGTACATTATTTTATTTTCAAATTTTTTCTTATGCTATAATATTAATTTATAAAAAGGGGCATGTTATATAAATGCAATTGTTGAGAAGTACTGTATACATGCAGTTTAGTAAATAATGCATATTCTATTTTTAATTAAAGCTTATCAACAAAATGTGAGTTATTGTACACCAGGTCGTGGGGCTTGAAACAAAATATAGCAGATTTTGTGTCCCCACTGGATTACAAATATTGCTAAAAGACAAGTTTTGATACATAAAATAAAACATTATTCATTTTAAAATAATTAAAACTTCTAAATTAATGTGTAAAAAATAAATAAATGACTAAATCAATTAAATGGAAAACTTTACAGTTAATTATTTAAATATAAATCTGGAACAAAATTTTATCTGTCATTCAAAAATCAGCTTTGAATACTTATAGTTCAGTATAGAAATCATGAAACCTTGCTCATGACAGATTTTTATATAGCATGCTTTAGAAGATAAAATTAGATGTAAAAGTTAATCTATGAAGACAGTGATATAATTTTGAAGACAAGGAATAATTTAAAAGAAAATAGTTGTATTCAATGAGTAATTTTTTAGCCAGAGAAATAAAAGAATAACTTCATATAAAAACCAGTTAGTCATCTTTGAATAGAGTTCAGTGACAGGTATTTGAAAACAGATTATTGCGCAAGAGGTTAGACAATTTCCAAGTTTTGAAATATTATATGAAAATTATGTTATAAAATTATATTCATGTCCAATAACGTTGCTGGCACACATCTTCCTTTATTCTGATATTTTATCTTTTCCATTTCTTGATTGTTTTGTTATTGGGGACATCGAAAGCTTGAAGCTCCCATCCTACTTTTCAAAATCGTTTGTAATCAGGAACACTACTCCCTGTGGAATGTAAAGTTTATGAGGTTTATGTGCTGCAAATGACAGTACATCCAGATCTGGGCTTTCAAACCCAGCCTCTCCTGTGATATCGCTCTGCCAGAATGCGTGGACATATTCAATCTAAGTTCGTTTCAAATATTCTTTTAAAATGATAAAATATCCACAATCGCCATGAGGCTTTATTTCCTTATTGTATGCTAGTATCATTACTCTGCTCTTTAATTGGATCACATCCACCTAACCTCACAATGATGTGTTAAAGATAATGATTCATTTCGTAAAATACATTCAGTATGTTGATCTTATAACTGCTTTCATTTAAAAAGTGTTATCGATTCCCAGAGACGTAAATCAATTTGTATAATTTATTCCCGTAAATATTGTGCAGTTTGTTTCTTATGTATACTTATTCTAAAGACGCTATGTCCAAACAATACCTATCAAACATATGTAATGATTTTAAGATTGTAAATAAATGATTGAGACCATATATTTATATTTATTTGTCAAAATGATTAATGTTAAATTATCATGTATCTTTCTGTAATACGAATCTGTTCTGATCTTGTAGATTGTTTTGTACATCCACAGATTCTACCTGTAAAAATTTATTAAATTGGCATATTAACTCCGCACAAGTTATAAAACACTATAAAATTGTATCTGTAAAATTATATTTATTAAATGAGTGATAGAGGGGATTTTATACAACAAATTCCCAAGTCTTGTAAATAAACAATATTGTCCCAAGCGTGAAACTATTTGGTAAAATATACATATTTCCTTAATCTTTTGTAATATATATATATGCGTTTGTTTAATATTTATTAAATATATCTATTTCATGTAAATCCTGGTTTGTCGTTGAATTATTAGTTTCGAGTTAATATTTAGAACTACTTTCTTTAGCTGATAGCTTAGCATGAATAAATAACTATAATAAATGTAATTCCTGGGCTACTTTGACCTCGATCATCATCATCATCAGTCTGATCTTATGCTCTACCGCTTTGCTTCTGGGCACGGAATTAAAATAATTTTATTCTATCCTCAGGAATGCTGTTCATTGGGTCAGAGATCCGAAGAATAGGCAAATAGGTTAGAATTCAGGATTGCTCCAGACCTGTGTATTTCGAGCATGATCGGATTCGAGGTACTTTTGCTTAGGATTTGACTCTTGTTAAGTGAGCATACTATTTTGACCGGAACAATGTATATTAGTTGTACCTGTGGCTTTGCACACAGTAGAATTATACAAAAAATAAATGTATAAAAAATATAACATAGTTGATAAAACAATTTCAAATTTTTATATATAAGGATATAATCTGAGGATGATTATGATTATTATTATTATTATTATTATTATTGAATTATTATTATTGTTATCTAAATTCTATCATCGATGTATTGAATATCAAATAATAAAAAAATTTATTAATCCTTTTCATTTCTTTAGCTGTCTTTTATATTATTAGAAATTTTTATAATTAAAATATATTTACATATTCCATTTTCAATTTTTTATGTACTGAATACCAAATAAAATTTTTCAGCACTAATTCTCTCCATTTCTTTAGCTATACGCTTGTATTAATAGAAAATTTGGTAATTAAAATATATTAATCATTATCTAAATTCCATTTCTCTAGCTGTAATCTTTTAATCACTGCTTCCCCTTTTTTGTGTTCTAGCTCTTCATCATAGTAGAAAGTTTAATAATTCAAATATATTTATATATTCCATTTTTGATTTTTATGTATTGAATACCAAATAAAAGTTTCTCTCACAAATTGTCTCCATTTCTTTAGTTGTATCCTCACATTAGTAGAAAGTTTGATGCTTAAAATATATTTATGTTTTATTTAAATTCCACTTCTCTAGATGCACTCCCAAATTAATAAAATGTTTGATAATTAAAATAATATTAACATAAACAGTATTACAAAAATATAATTTTTATTACATACAATAAAAAATAATTTTAAAGTAAATTATTTTATATTTCTCACGATAATTTTTAAAATTGCTATGAAATTTTAACATCGTCAAATATGCAAATAAAAAATTAAATACATGGTCCAAATAAAAATTTAATTAATTTAAAACATATTTACACAATAAAATTTTACCTTGGATTACTAAAAACAATAATTCTCACCATTTCTGTAGTATGTATCTCAATATGCAGGCCCAATATTTGCCAATGCTGTCATTTTTTAATTAATGCTATCTCTCTTTTGCCTTTTTAAGATGTCATTAGAAAATGGGGTTATTTTAATGCATTTTTATACTACAGGGTTTTCAAAATAATTAAATACCATATAAGCCAAAAAAAAAAAAAGAATGAAAATTATGCAAGATTCATATCAAGATTGGTACAATAATTGTGGAGTTATAAAGTAACAAAAAACAAACATTCACATAGATAGGGTAGATAGTTAACACAAACACTAAACTAATTAATATTACAGCATAAACAAAATTTTAAAATAATAATGTAGTTAATGATAACAAATTAAGAAAACATATATATTTACTGTATGTGTTCATTCACTTACATTCCCTCAAAATATAAAAATAACAAAAACTTGTGTATTATAGCTTTCTTTTTAAAAAAATAAAATTAATAGCTAAATCTCAGATTTTCATCATACTTAAATTGCTTTGGATGATTTTTTTTTTCATCTTTTTCTTTATGGAATAATAATAAAAGTCTTGTTATGAATAGAAAATAGCTTTTTTAAATTGTTTTGGTGTTTTTAATCCTATATTAGTTTCGCGATTTACACAATCACTCCTACTTACCATTACCTATTTCAGATTCTCAGTTAAACTCTTCAAACATTGTCTTCTAATGCAGTATAAGAATATTTTACAGATCTTAATTTCTGCCATTGCAAAACATAATTTTCATTTTACCATTTAAGAAAGATGGTTAACAAATTTTCTTAAATGGCATAACACTTTAAGCTTTCCATTAAGAAAACATTTTACTATATGGATATACCATATAAAGGAAAGAATAAAATGGTTGTGCTTTCAGTGTAACTTGAAGAAATATTATTAATAAAAGTGATCATGAGACAGCTATTGTATTTTCCCTTTTTAAGATGATTTATAACTGAAATAGTAATACCTAATATAATGCATATTGTGGCTTCACTGCAGTAAAATGGTAATTGATAACAACACTATTATCAAAAAAATTCACTGACATTGACATGGTTCAATACTATGGAATGTACTGTATGGATTAGCCAATAGAAAAGTAATAAACTCATAACTTAAAGGTTCCTGGATCAATTTCAGATAATGAAAAACAAAATTTGGTGTCAGTTTGATCAAGAAAATGAGTATGTAACATCACTTTAGTATGACTTCCTGTTCTGACAATATTAATCAATGCCAAAAAAAAAGGTCCAAATAAAATATGCTTAATGGTAATTTTATTATGTTGTGTAAAGCAAGAAATAAAATAAATAGCATATAGATTTAGAAATATACCTTTTGATGAAGAATGAATCATTAAATATCGTCCATATAATTGATCTAATAATATCAAATCTATTTAAATAATTTAATAAACCAAACTAATATGTTTTTTAAAAGTAAACATATTTAAATTTTAGTACTATATGCCCTTAACTATTTATAAATAATAAAGGCTAAGTCCATAAATACTGAATATTTTTTAGATACAATTGAACGTGTTTATCTATACATAGCTATATTCTTTTTACACTGTTGCAAGGCATTCACTCTGTAGAGCTTGCTGTGGTCCAAGACTGGGGCTATTTCCCTCCTTTATTCCTCCGGGAGAGTGACCCTAGCCCAGGTTTTATGAAAACGCCAGTCCGGAGCCAGCAATCTATCTTTGTTCCTGAGCCGCTTGAGTAATTTGATACAGATGTTGCAGATACCATGATTAGCATTTTCAAATATACACTTGCATCTGGATAGCCAAATTGCAAAGGTTAAAATAATGGCAATTCTGATTTTTGAGAAAATGCCACTCTTTATAGCCTTTTGAATGACTAAAACTTCTCTAATTCAAAGCAAAAAACAAGAAAGACCTAATATTGATTAAAACACGACTTTAAATAATTATGTTTTTTTTTTTTTAGTTTTTAATTGTTAAAATTATGACTTTCTATTTAGTGATTTACATTAAAACCTCGACACCCACATTAGTAATTACACATTGTTTGTAACAAGTAATGGAATAAGAATTATTCTAATTGAATGCAATGTAAACAAATGAATAAATAATATAGGTCAGATTTATAAAAATCAAGTAGATTAATATGTTTATTATATTTCGATAGCATTTTCAAAAGCTAATATTATTTTCAAGATAAAAGATATATAAATAGTCAATAAAAAATAGAATCATATATCACATGACTCCACTATTTTTTTATTAAGCTTGCAGGATATAAACAAAGAGCTTTGCTAATTGTTCAACAAGCATTGAGATAAATGCTTAGCGAGAGAAAGCATTTAAAATATTTCTATCTAAAAACCAACCCCCATCCCCTGACTATAGTTTCATGCTTTTAGCACTCCCCAGAGAGTCACTAGAGTAGCTTTAAATAATAGATCTAAAAATACCAACCCAAAGCCAGCATTTATCTAGGAGTTGACTATTGAGTAGAAAATCTGAAGTTTTCAGACACCAATATGCCTTCAAACCCAACTATCTAACTCAAATAGCTAAATGGGGCTGAGAGATCTTCAGCACATATATTAGAAGTCTTAGCAATATAACATTGCTTAAGGCTAAAAAGCAAAGACTATAAATAATCAATAAAAAATAGTCATATATCACATGATTCTACTTTTTTATTTATTAAGCTTACAGAATATAAACAAAGAGCTTTGCTAATTGCTCAACAAACTTTGAGATAAATGCTTAGCAAGAGAAACCAACCCCCACCCTCTGGCCATGGTTTCATGCTTTTGGCACTCCTCAGAGAGGCACTAAAATAGCTTCAGATACTAGATCTAAAAACACAAATCCAAAGCCATCATTTATCTAAGAGTTGACTATTGAGTAGAAAATCTGAAGTTTTCAGACAGCAATATGTCTTCAAACCCAGCTATCTCTCAGCCCCATATAGCTATTTGAGTTAGATAGCTGGATTTGAAGACATATCGGTGTCTGAAAACTTCAGATTTTCTACTCAATAGTCAACTCTTAGATATATTCTGGCTTTGGGTTGGTGTTTTTAGATCCAGTATCTGAAGCTACCCTGGCGCCTCTCTGAGGAGTGCCAAAAGCATGAAACCATGGTCAGGGGATGAGGGGGGGTTGGTTTTTAGATAGAGATATTTTAAATGCTTTCTCTTGCTAAGCATTTATCTCAAAGCTTGTTGAGCAATTAGCAAAGCTCTTTAAAAGATATATAATTTTTAAAAAATAGTTAATGCAACAAATTTCATCACAATTATTTTATGGAAGTGTTCTTTGAATAGCTATTGCATACCTTTAAAAATGTATCTCTTGATGATAAGAGCATTATATCATATATTTCCTTTTTTTGCACAATGAAAATTTTAAAATAAAACTGAATGAAATTCAATGCATAATAGATAAACTACATACATTTAATAAACTAAAGATCAGCATTTCATTTCATTTCATTAGCTTGAAATGCTGATCTTTAGTTTATTACAATTTATATACAACGCACTATATAAATAAATATCTCATTTACATACATTTAAGTATATTATATAAATGTATCTTAGAAATGTATATGTCTTAGCAAGCCCTTACTACTATCATTATTAATCATTTTTCGTTAGACTAAAAATTATGATATTTCATTTATATTTATAATGTTGTTTATATTGGTGCATTTGCCATACTGTTACTTATAATTAAAATTTCACATTTCAATTATATAGCTATAAACATTAAACAAAAAAAAACAAAAAAAGAAAAAAAATCTTAAAGGGCATTTTAACCAAATAGATCTGTTACACTGGGCCAAGACCTATATAGCTCTCTAAATACAAGATATGACTATTGTTTTATATTCATTGATCTATATTGTATAAATTTATTTTAGAAGTATATTTTTTAGCATATACTTATTTGCAGCAGATCCCATTCAATAATTACATAAATGATTATTAGTCACTCATTATTTTAGAAATTATTACATTTCATTTAACCTTGGATATAGTAAACTTTAGATATAATAAAGTTCAAATATTTATTAACATTCTTTATATAGATTCATGACAGACATCATCTTTTTTTTTCTTAACTTCCATATCTTCTTACAAAAATGCCACAATCTTACTTATAATTATTGGCGCAATTTCAAGCAAAAGTTGGTCAAAAAGAATTACAATCCTATCTTAAATGACCAAACTTGGATTTTTTTTCTTTAAGTCAAACTATTTTTTTTATCACTGGATCAAAATTTAAAACATATAAAATATTCAGAATAACTTTTTAAAAAATGATACCATGTTTATCTTTCAGATATTCATTTAGTTATGGTATATAAAAACAACTGTATTTGAACTGAGCTTTCAATATATTGTGTATTTCAAGAAGGGTCTTTCAGTAAAATCTAACTTGGTACTACAAATATTTACTATTTGGATTTTTCTTGAAATTGTTTGCATAGTATAAGGAAGTGTTTCATGATTGTTTAATTGTGTAAAAGTAATTCACTGAAATGTATTGATTCCGCTGATCAATGTTTTAATATTATTCACATAATCCAGTCTAAAATGGCCTAAGATATTGAATGAGTAGGCACTAGATAGGGATTTTGATGCACTAACCTTCTAGCATTCACAGATTAATATGGCTTATATCAAATGGCAATATTGTATGGAGGAAGTTAGTATTGTGTTAATTCAAAATGTTTGATACATATTGTGATAAATATATATCAAAAAGTCTATAAAAATGTTATAAAATTCTCTGGAAAAAAGTTTAATTGGTTAATGACATGTCTTGTATAAAGCTGTTTGATGTTGTTAAATTAATGTAAAAACACAATTATTATTTCAAAAACCTGGATTCAAAAATGGATTTGGAAAATTTTTAAAAAGCACAGGCACTCAAATACAAATCTGTTATTATATTGGTAAATTAGAAAATATTTAAACATTAAATGTAATGTATTAGCATAATTTAAATGTAATTCTTATTAGTGAATACTTTATTAAAATTAACTTAATAAAATTAAATTCATTACTTATATTTTACTTGATTACAAATAAATTGTGCATTAGCATGTAATAGAAATTTGGATACAGTACTGTAATAAATATTCTATCATTTTTATACATTGTACAAAAAAAATAATTTAAAATCTTGTTTAATTTATTAGTAAAAACTTTTACTGCTTTAAAATAATTAATGAAGTTTAATTTTAAAAAATCCATTTAAATCCATTACTTACTTACATTTATTTAAAATATCACAATGCTACATGACAAATAAAGTCATAGTAAAATAATAATTTAAACTTATTTGTATGCCTTTTCAAAAACTAATTTAAATTAAGAAATTGCTTTATATTTCTTTTTTTCCAATTTAAAAGGATTGCAAACTTTTTGGCTTTAGAATACATAAATAATAAATAAACTTATAGATTTTGAGAGTAATGCCATCTTGCATGAAATTAAATCTGTTGCCTTCTTTTTTTGAAAATGGCCTTCTAATATTGAATAACAAATATTTTGACTTCAGCTGCTATATAGAATTGTGTAAAATATATGTTCACATAGCCCTTATAGATAACATTAAATTTCATAGAAGAACGTGATATCATCGAGCCATATGTTATGAATATGAAACACTTTGCTACTTTATATCTTATGATTGATATAACACCTTACATGGGCAATAAATTGCAAATATGTTCTACTTTTTTAAAACTAATTTTTAATATAGAATCACATTTATTTATTTTTTGCCAATGGAATGCACACAATTGAGAATTTCACGTATCTTAAGAATGAGTTCAATGTCATTATAAAATACATCACATGTATTAATTTTGGGGCATAATTTTTGGTTGTTTTCTCATCCCTGGTGTTCGCCACAGGATGGCATTGATGCTAATCAAAAACATATACATATAACGATTCCAGGCCAGACCTAAATGATCGATTTGATATAAAAAGATCTGATTTCTTAGATTTGTAATAAAATATTCTACTAACTAATACTATTATATGATGTTAGTTTTTTCATTTTTGTAAATGTTTATTAATCTTATCTTGTTTTTGAGTTTGTGTGTGTGTGTCTTTAAAGTTACGGTGTTTTTCTAATTTTTTTTTTTTTTGACTTTACGTGTGTCTTTTTAAAGTTACGGTCTTTTTTTTTGCAAGAGTAAATCAATAATTTTATTCAAAAGCAAGACGTAATAAGTAAATGTTTATTAATCTTATCTTGTTTTTGAGTTTTTGTGTGTGTGTCTTTAAAGTTACGGGGCTTTTTCTCATTTTTTTTGGGACTTTATGTGTGTCTTTTTTTAAAGTTACAGTATTTTTGGTCAAGAGTAAATCAATCATTTTATTAAAAAAACAAGTTGTAATTCTAAATCTATCAAAAGTAATGTAATTTATATACTACAATTTAGAATTGATACCCGACTACTATTAGTAAGGATTGTCACTGAAAGACTCAATTGAAAAATGATACCCGACTAATTTCCATTTTCTTTTTTTTTGGGGGGGTGGGACAGTAATGAATCAGAAAGTGGGTTGTTTTTGTTAAGTCTGTCTATATAAAAAGGGTACTGTTATTGAAATACTAAATTTAAAAATGATAGCTGACTAATATGCATTTCTTTTGACAGTAATTAATCAGAAAATGGGTTTCTTTTTTTTTTTTTGGTAAATCTTGTGTATATATAAAAACAAACAAACCATAATTCAAATACTCCATTGAAAAAATCAAACCCCGTTGAATTTGCTTTTTTTTTTTTAAAGACAGTAATTAATCAGGAACTGAGTTGTTTTTGTTAGTGTGTAGATATAAAAACTAATCTTATTTTGAAATAATAAATGTAACAAAAAAAAATATCCGACTAATTTTCTTTTTTGGACAAGTAATTCCTAATAAGGCTGTTTTTGTTTGTGCATATATATATATAGCAAAAGTAACTGGTCACGGACGAATTCTCACAAAAATGGTACTTTTTGCGTGATCCTTCAATTTTTTCCCCTTTTGCACCCTTAAAAGCAATTTTTGAAGGTTACCCCTTCGTAATGGAATCTTCAGGGCATTATTACTAAACTTACAACAGTAAAGTAAGTTACAACACATTAAAAAAAATAAACGTCTTATCAAATTTTAAAAAACTATGTCTGCTTCAAATACACACACTCTTACATGAAACTACAGAGAAAATAGATATTCTACTATTATGAGAAAATGATGAACAAAATCAACTACTATGGCAGCCAATCAAGACATTTCTTTCTCTTTGCTTTTAGCATAGAAAAAAGCCAGAACCGGCAGCCATCGGGAACTCTTTCTGTGTTTTATCATAGAAAGAAGTCTCTTTGTGTTGGCTTCTGTCGCCGCCACCGTCTCCTCCGTCCAACATAACGTGAGGACTTTTCTGCATTTATAACATAGAAAATTCCTCTTTTGTTAGGTGAAGGCCGGTGAAACGGTATATTTCTAGGAATTGACCTAGAAATAGCAACATCTTGAGGCAAACACCAGGGATGAGAAAACAACCTAATTTTTTTTTAAATCCAACACGAATAATTAAGAATCAGTTTAAAATTTAGGTAAATCTCTTTATAAAATGGTATTTATTATGTGTTGTATTTTTTTAATTTGACTAAAATAATAATGTTCTGACATTTTTTCTTTTTGTTTTAAATTAATAGTAATAAATTTTTATCACAGAATTGCAAGATTTGATTGGGTTTTTTTTTACAATTTAACTTTTTCATTAATGTATGTATTATGGCAATTATAGACTGCATGTATATTTTTGTCATGCCATATTAGCTATCCCCCTAAAGTGTTTGAAAAATGGAAGAGTTCAAATTCATGCAATTCAGATTAATTGTGGGCATATATTAAATATATTAAACACTAGATATTAATTTATATTAAGATTTAATTTAAAATATAATCCACTGCAATCTTTCATTAATGATAAACAAAATTTTTAGTATCATGGCATTAATATCAATTTCCAATGAATTCTTCAAGAATCACAAAACTTGTCTTCCACACATTTAATATACTCTGTATTGTGACAGTATGTATATACACATGTTGCACAAGTGTGTGTGTATATATGAGTTACATAATTTGTTTTTTTATTTATTAAAAAAATATAAAATTAAAATATCAAGAATTAATAGTTTGAAAGGGTAGAAGCTAAAAAAAAAAATAGAGGGAAAATTTAGAGATAAGATAGGAATTAGTAATAATAATAACTTGTCTTTCTTTTATTTGCTTTTATTTTATAATCTGTCAAAAATACTCTTTGAAAAAGTATTTTTAATTAAAAAAATAAAAAGTTCTTGTGATTAAATTAAAATAGTTTGTACAATACTAATTAGGCTCTGGAGATTAAGATTCCAGACTGATTAGTTAAACAATATCTCTCTAATTCTAATCTGTAATTAAAATGGAAAAACCCGAAAAAAAAAAAAAAATGTACATTTTAATCAAAATTCTTTTGTGAAAAAATATATTGATAACGTGATTGAAAGAAGTCAGAGTGGAATAAAAGGCACACAGCAAAAATGTCATGGTAAATTACTCTAACTCACCTTCTGCCGATGTTTCAACCCACCCTACCAAATTAAGTAAACCAGGCACACCAAGAACAAGAAACCAAGAAGCTGCCTTTAATTTATAAATACCATGACCAAAAAAACTAACCGGATCCAAGGAAAAAGGGATGATTACCCACATACAAAGAACAACCAGGAACTGCATAAACCCATATACAAAAATCAAGAACTATGTAAAATGCCTATAAAACCAGAGAGTGTTTGAACCACAAATAAACTCCAGAACTGAGTATAATCCTAGGCAAATTTATTGACATCATTATAAAAACTTAAATTTTATCTGAAATAGAATTCGTAACCATATGCATGCACACTTATTAAATGTCTCATATTTTATTGTTTTTATTGTTATCATTACATTTATAATTTTTTTTAAAAATACATTTATTTAAATTATTAATGTTGCTTTATATCTCTCTCTTTCTCTATTCATATAAGTAAATGTGTAGCCAGTCTCATGTTAAGAACTAGGCATGGGTCAAGTACTTGAAATATGTTAGTGATATTTCATGGGTTCCAATGTAAGTATTGGATGGCACCCTGGGTTTAAGCCCATTATAAATATTCCCATGAGATGTTTCATGTTTCATGCAGCCGGGAGCTACTTTGGTCTGGAAAGGTGGCTATCGGTTTAATATTTTATTAAATCACGGTCTGATCGAGGGCATGATTAATATGTAGTTATTTGTCATATTTATTCCTGTGCTTGTGTAATAGATCCCTTAAAATTTATATTGCAAAATTATATGGATTTTATAAAAAGGTATAAATAAATAAATAGAAAGTTTCAAAAAATCTAAAAGTTTAAGGAGCGGTAATTCCCGTTACAGTATATAAATCTTTCACATTTTAAACAGTTTGTAAAATTCTATACTTAATAAATATTTTTGAATTAAATTTGATAATTATTAAATAATTATATATTTTTAGTAAAAAGGAACCATTTATAAGTCAAGCAAACAAGAGGAACTTTTCCTGATGAATTTAAATTGCAGTAACAATAATAGCATATTTTCTTTTTCCCCACCAAGAGAGGGCATATAAAGAAAATACAGTCATTACATATTAGTACAGCAGTAGGATTTCACACATTAATTAGCAATGATGACCTATAACTTTATTTACTGGAAATGATACAAATGTCTGCTAATACATATTTACATTTTTTGTAGGAAATTATTTTGAAAAATGGTTCACCTATAATTTTATTTAGTTGAAATGAAACCAACATGCATTTATGTTTTTTGCAAGAAATGATTTAATCGTGCAAGTCCTCCCATTTACAAAATGTTGTTTTTTTAGCAACACTGCTGTGGACTGAACTTTCTTACTTCAAACCACATTCCATTATGAATGGCTATTCTCTTTTGACAATCCTGAATAAAACATCACCATTGTTTGGCCGTAAAATTAGCAGCAAATCAACATTTGTCATTACTGGAATATTAGCTAGTATTCACTTACAAAATATGGACTTTATATAACATTTGTTTGTGCCAACTTTCATTGTTGTTGGACTAATCCATAGGCACCAAAAATACTGTAGTTATAATTATCAAAATTTTCAAGTATTGGTCTCACCTTTTCTCAAATGAGAATCAATTTAGTAAAACTATATAAAATTTCAACATTTTCTAAATAAAGAACAAAGGAATAGTTATTACCAGCAACAATGTCATACATGACTTTCTTATATGCTTCCAAAAATAATTCTCTTCAGCCTACACTAAAGACTATACTATAGCTTGAATAAACAATAGACACCAATCAGTATTATAATATCAACATCTCCGAAACATTTCCTGGTTCTTATCTTTATCAGTGAAAACAAGAATTCAAAGCTGGAATCATTGCAATTCATTGGATTTAGTAATCAACTTTTCCATCTTTATACTAGTCAACTTGATAACCTGAAATTAAAAAAAAAAACTCTTAAGGTTTTAAGCCAAGCCAACTTGCTTGTATAGTTATATAGATCTGACATCAGATAATTCTTACTGATGAAAGCAAAAGTCAAAAACTGATCTTTGAATATTAATGGTATTCATCAACTATTCAAATATATAGTAGATGGCTCTAAAATAGGGTGAAAACTACTCTTGGTTGAATAGTTATTACTAAAAATATTAAATATCATTACACAAATGTACACATTTTTATAATAATCCCACAGCTTTATATTCATTTCAAATTTATTAGTGGTTAAATAAAAAGTTCTACATTTTATCCTATTGGAGTACTTTGGAGATACCAAATCTAAAGCACTTCAAAATACTGGGTCATTTTTAACACAAAGTGTTTTGAAATATATGTAAAATTACTCGCAATTTAGAAAAAAAATATTGATATAAATTGTTCAAATTTAAGTTTAAACTATTGAAAAAGTATTTTTTAAACAATGAAAAATAAATTGACATTCTTAATAAATAATATTGTCTACAATTTGTCAAATATGTTTGCAACCACATTTTACATCTGTTAACAATTCAAAAGTCTTCTTTAAGTCTTCCAAAATAAACGTTTCTATAAGTTAGCATCAAGTAATTCCAAAAGATTTGATACTAAAATTTAATCTAGTTCTGTCAATATTATTTGGAATAATAGACAACCAAAAAAAAACAAGTATCAAATTAAAAATACTAAAATTATCTTTCAAAATAAGTTAGACATAAAAATCATTTCATTTAAAAGTATACATTACTCATAAAATACTAGAAGGGATTTAAAACATCTGCTTGCTACATATATTCATTTAAGTATAAAGAAAAAAGTAAATTCTAATTACATGAATGTAAAGATATTAAGTTAATGATGCAAAGCAGACAGTGATGTTTTAATATGAGACAAATATTAAGTTTAAAATAGTATATACTTACTATCAGTAAACAAGCATGCATTTTATCATCAATGAACTTGTCACAATATGACAAGTAAAGTTTTTATAGAAAGTATATCTTTACAAGTTCATTTAGAGGTAGTCATTTAAGTATATATATATTAAAACATTATGTGTGTGCAACAATTTTTTTTTTTGTCAAAGTTGTCTATTACAGAGTTGGTGCCTAGCGGTTAGCATGGCGCCTTCCAAGCAGCTGACCCGGGTTCACTTCCGGTCTACGCATTTGACATATTGTTATTTTAACTCCTTATAATTTGGTAACTTCTAGCATTTGAATATAAATTGTAGGAGGTATTCTACTTTATTTAAATAACATTTTTATTTAATACTGAATACACACACATTTAAAAAACATATAGTAGAAAACTTCTTTAAAAAGAAAAACAAAGATAACGCAGAAAGTTTGCAAAATTTTAAGTTTAAAACTGATTTTAATGAAGAGACAAAGGATGGGGAACTAATCAAAAAAGTTTTATTTATTGATTAAATAAAGAAAATTAAAAATATTATTAATAGTTATTATTTATATTTAAGAGCACTTATCTTAACTTTACTTCAGAGCCCTCTACTGTAAACTGAAAGCAGATGATTCTAGAGTCAAATGAAGATAGTTGCCCTTGGAAGCATATGGCAGGCCATGTGATGCTGTTTACGGTATTAATTATATTAATATTTGTTAATTTAAGTATTCACGGGTACTTTAAAAAGATGTGATGTTTGTGAACAAGAAGTCTATTGAGTTATTTCAGTCCAGCAAAAATTATTAATCTGATGAAGCAAGGTATATTTGTTTTATTTTATACTGTAAAAATATTACCAATTATCATATAATATTATTTTATTTAACTTAACAAAAGTTAATCCTGAATATGTAATCTAATTAAATTCTAAGTTTATTCAAATAGATTTAACATGAATAAAAACTCAACAAAAAAGGTAGGAAATGTAAACTTTATTGTCAGAAAAACTGTTATAAGTAGTAATATTACTATTTATTGCTTTATTTTAAAAAGATTAAAAATCAAAAATATCAAGTAAATATTATTTGTTCAAACAAACATTAAGATTATACACAAGTTTATAAAGGTACTAAATTAGTTAGTTAAAAAAAATCATTCTATTACTGAAAATGAGAAATGAAATTAAAGGTAAAAATGACTTTATCAGTGGTATAATTTAACTGCTTGATTATATTAAATAAAGTTTTCATAGGAATATATGGGTTTTCAATTGTCTATAATGATAAAGTTTTAATTTTAATATTGTATGCAATTTCCAATTACTACTGTAGCATAATTTTTATTTTCAAATGCATAACAATGAAGAAAAGAAGATACTTATCTCTAAATTGGTAACACTTTACTGTTTTGTTTGTCAAAAATTCTACTTAACTGAATTTATTATCTAATTGCCTTCATACTGATATCAATTGCCAATATGTTTGAAATGCTCACATAAAAAAAACCATTAATAGAGACTGTATAAATAATTTATTTGATTTCCCAAGTTGAAAGATTGTTAAAGGCCATTAATAATTATGGTAATTATAATTAAGTTTAGATAAATATATAGATGTATTCACTCATATTAAATTTATGTACTTATTCAATTATGGAATACTATTTAGGATTGTCTGGGGATTTGTGATGGGTCATTTTATTTTAAATATATTTTAAACTATTTTAGACATCTAGTTGAATTGGTAAGTGTTTTTAGAAAATTTAAACTTAAATTATAGGAGTTAAAGTCAAGCATTGATGGTTGAGAGGTCAGCGACAGCCGCTTTACAAGCAGTTGTCCCGGGTTAGCAGGTTCACTTCCCGGCTGATGCTATGTCACATGAGAAAAAAAAAATTATAGGAGTTAAATGTATTTGGAAATATGTAAACAAACTTCGAAATTTCTAAAATATTTACTAATTCAGTTAGATAATGAAAATATTCAAATACATAATTACTGTTATTTAAATCTTCATTTATTCAGACAGTTGGGAGCAATTTCATGTCCTATTTGAAGATTTATATCACTCTATGTTTCTGGAGATATTTGAGAAGGATAAGACTTGATATAAAATAGAATGGAAAAAGAATGTTTTCCACAAAATTTAAAATGCATATTAAAATGAGAAAATGAATTTCTAATATTATGAAATAATATTAGAAATATGAAATAGAAGTATGAAATAGAAAAAGGTAAAATTTGAATATACTGTTATTACATTTTGTGTTAACTTTTAATGGACCCTCCTTACAGTGCAATTCTGTATATACCATTAATTATATTTTGTTTTTAAAAAAATAAAAAATTGAATTTGAAATAAGAAAATATTTCACTTTTAAAAAATTATATATGAAATAATAAAGATGACTGAATCAAGAATGAATGAATGAGACATTCAGTTAAAATTACTAAAGAGTATTAATTGATTTTGATATCACTATTATTTAATGCATTTAGTCATCATTTTAATATTTTTCAATTTTCTCAAAGATACTGCAATTACTGTGATGATGGATTCTATCCATATTATATTATTCATCCCCGTTTTCTGTTTACCATTATTTTTTCTAAATATTGTACAATATTCTAATGAATTATATCATCTCATGATGAAATCAAATACATAAACTGAAATTGGTCCTTTGAACTTTAAACAAGAGGTCAGTCCTAATCTGTTCAACTATTCATTTGTTTAAAATTATCATAAATGTTCTCCATGATCAATACTTTTTCCTCTAGTGTCCAAGTTTCATATTCACAAGGAATCACAGAAAACTCTTTAGCTTGCACAATTTTAATCTCCATTTTCAAAAACATGTATCAAAATCTGCAAATATTTTACAGCTTTTTTTTTAATTGTAACTCTGCCCAGGATTAGCATATAATGAATTTATTGACTACTGAATATTGTGTTATTGATAGATTATTCACAGAGGCAAAAACAGTCAAATTACTTACATGTCTTCATTTAATTTTGGCTTATGGTAGTCCATTCATATTTGTGGCATCTGGTTTTAAGCCATATCAAAAATAACAAAAATTTTTAAATAGTAAATAAATCATAATATACTTACTTAACATGGACAAATATATAATTAGACATAAAAATCATTTCATTTAAAAGTATACATTACTCATAAAATACTAGAAGGGATTTAAAACATCTTGCTACATAGATTCATTTAAGTATAAAGAAAAAAGTAAATTCTAATTACATAAATGTACAGATATTAAGCTAATGATGCAAAACAGACAGAGATGTTTTAATATAAGACAAATATTAAGTTTAAAATAGCACATATATACTATCAGTAAACTAGCGTGCATTTTATCATCAATGAACTTGTCACAATATGACAAGTAATGTTTTATAGAAAGTATATCAATTCTGAATAAAAATGACAAAAATTGGCAATTTCTTATTCAAATAATATTTTAATTATTATTTTTTTAATTATAAATAACTGCACAATATTTAATGATTAAGCTTATAATTTTATTTCAAAATAACAAACCCTAATAGAAAGTCTAATATTTATGTTCTTGTCTGGTGATCTAAATTAGATTTTATATCTAACTATCATTAATAATTATAATTACCAAAATTAAAACCTTGAATAGAATAGTCTCTTTTATTGATTTTTAAATCTTATTTCATGTAGAAAAAAAATTCTTTGCTGAACCTAATCTGCAAAGATAGGTTTATATATATGTGTGTGTCAAAGCATTGACCGGGAAGCGAAGCCGGACCAGGTGCTTGGAAGGCACCTATGCTAACCACTAGGCCACCAGCGTTTGACTAATCTGCATAGATAGATTAGATGAGAAAAATTCCAATGCTCATTTTCATCATTTCTGATTACTAACATCCTCACACCTTTCTGTTATAATTAATATTAAATATGATTATAAGACTGAATATATAAATATAATATATATATATAAGGTATATTTATATTCAACTAAGATATGGAATCTCAAAACTAACAATTACTATGAATATTTTCTCAATCAAAAATAATTTCACGAAATATAAGCACTATAGTGCATTCCATGATTTAAATATACATATATTTTCAATTTCAAGTGAAAAGAATGGGATTTCAATAAGCTATAAGGATAAAAGCACTCAGACCTGGATTCTTGGACAGTTTGATCGTATTAATATAGAAAACTTTTTAAATGTGTAATAATTAATAAATTTTAGGTTTGATTATTGCTTGAAGGCTCAATGACGCTTTACATTTATATACATTTGTTTAAACAGGAAATAAAATTCTGGTTAACAAAATAAATATAAAAAAAACAGTGAAAATAGCAAATTAGTGTGAAATTTTATTTCAGTAGAACTATTGCTTAAATATCACCTGACCTTCTGAGCAACTAATCATATGATTACTATTATTGCTAAAGTAATCAATACAAAAAATGAAAAAATTAAAAAGAAAAAGTTTGAAGTCATTTTTAAGAAGAACCAATTCCTAATTGATGCTGTGAAAAAAAAAATATTTTATTGCGACATATTTATCTTGATTTTAGATGCAATTTGGCATAGTTGCATTGCCAAAATACCAATATGCACAAAAACTGAATAATAATTTTCACAGCATCAACATAGGTGCAATGACTGTTTAATCCTTCTAAGCTATGAATATAGTATTCCTGAAAGATTGCTTATTTTGAATTAAATATTTAAAATTAGTTCTTAATGTTATCAATTATAAGTTTGTATCTAAGATCCCCCACCCATCCAGCCCCCCAAAAAATTATGTACAGAGATAAAAAGATATCAAAAAATTTAAAGTTTCTTTTTAGAATTAAGGGGGGGGAAAGAGAGAAGATAAAGTATTTCTATTCAGAGCAAAAAGACTCCATCATTAAAATGAAATCTTCTGAGTAAAGCACTGTTAATATATATGAAATTCTGTAAATAAGAACTACAGTCTCTGGATAAAGTTTAAATAAATTTAGCCTATATATGCTGAATAATCATAATTAACCCCATATCATCATTATCATTATTATATATAAAACAATATTGTGACATTCTTGTTCATTGAGTAGTTTGAATCTAACTTAGCAATTGGACATACTGATGAGTAATGCCATTACTCTCATTGTTTCTTTTTAAAGAACTATGGCAGAGACCTTCATTCTGCAGTGAGATATTTACAGACTATTTCACTTTGCCTTTATATATATACATAAATACAAAGTAAATTTTCTATGGATTAGTAACGAATACTAATACAAATAATAATAATGTTTTATAAATTATACTCATATATATATATATAACCATTAGAAACCAATCAACACTTAGATAATCCCAATATAAATAATAATCAACAATTTCAAACTGTTGTCAAGGCAACTTCCTTTTAACAATAAAAGTGTTATATATTATAATGATCCTGAGAAAGAGAGACTTAACGTAATCTGTACTACAGGGCGCCACTAGGCATTTGAACCTAGAAAATTTATAAAGTAGGCAGATATGTAAGTAAAAAAAAAATTTTTTTTTTTTTTTATAGTTTAATGCATTTTGATTCCGGTCGTTAGCCCATTGTCACTAGGTCAGTGGAATAGCAGAGATTTATATTTTATAATAAATTCTTATCTAAGAATATATAAAAAAAAGAATAAGATAAGCCACTGCCAGTAATTATACACACCAACATTTATTTACGCACATATATAATATTTAAAATTATTTTAGTATCAGTTTATATTTTAAAATTTAACTTAACATTTTTAACTTTGATTTTAATTTACATTTAAATTTTTATAAATTTACATTCTAATTTTTATAAGTTCGCACAGATGGATTTATAAAGGTTTGTTTTATAATGTTGAGTATCGATCGGCTGCATAGATTTCACAGTTAAAAACATCTCGAAATAAACATAACCGATCAAAATAAAAAGTCATTGATACCGTCAATTGCAGAGGGAATACAAGAAACCCAATGGCATTCATCATAAGATACTGCATTGACATCGATGACTTATATATTCTAACCAAATATCAAAACCACAACATAATTAACCGCTAACGAATCCATGTAACATCCATACCCAACTTAAATTTAATGCATTTTTATTTAGAGTGTCAAGTATGAATAGACTACATAGATTTGCATTTGAAAGAAAATATCCTATCCTTATTTAACCTTAGGCCAAAAGTTCGCAGTCAAACCAACATCAATCCATCTGATATATGTAATACAAATACAGCAGCACAAAAGGTTAAGAGAAGAAATTGCCTCTTGTCAGATAGGAATGCTACATCTATCTGACAAGAAGAGCAATAAAAAAAAACTCCATAGGAAAGGACTGCGGTCATTTTGCCAACTTACGATCACATTCCATAGGCAAAAAGGAAGTGTGCAGTGTATAAAACGATTCTGCCCATAAGGAATCTCGTACTACATCTACTTATTACACCAATATATCCAATCCATTGACCTAATTTAACTACAAAACAAATAACCTAAGATTACCCTCCCCTAATATAACTTTACAAATCTATATAGCCATTCACGCCCGACTTAAGTTTAACATTTATATAATATTAAATTAGTAAAAAAACAAAAATCATAAATAAAACTTAAAAGAACAAAAAATAAATAAATAAATAAATGGAAATGATTAAAAAAAAGAAATACATCAATAAAAGGAATTAATAAAGAATTTAGTTTGGTCAGATAGGATTCTATTTCTATTTTTTGTTAAATATTGGGAAAGTTTATATTTTAAAGTTCTTAGTGTTTTCAAATTAATATTCATTTAAGTTCATAATGTGCTTACAGTTTTAGAAATGTTCATTAGTTATCCGTTGCTTGCCGTTTGGAATCCAGCGTTAAAATCCCTCGATGATCCTGTGGTCCTCAATATAGGAAAAGCGATGTTTCATTTTCTTTTTTTTTATAACAACTGAAGAAATTGAAAGTGTGTCTTTCAATCCCTTCACCTTCGACTTAACACATCTCAGTCTTCTCTTAAATTTTCTTCACTCACTAAAAATTTTATTATCAAACTTTTTCTTTTATATGTAACTTTAGGATCCAATGGACATTACATCATCGATGATGATGATCCTTCCATTGAGGTCTGATTCTCCGATGGATCTCTTTCATTGGCCATTAGTTTCTATTGTTTTCCTATCTGACCATTGCTTATACATTTAAATGCCCAAGGGCTAGTTCACTTGGACTAATTAAAATAATCATTTCCATTTTTTCAATAACATTAATTAATTCGTTTTGTACAAACTTAGATATATTTTTATCTTTAAATCTTTTTAAGTTTTTGCTTTTAAAATACTTTTTCTATTTTTAATAAAGTTTCTTTTTTTAATAATTTTTTTCATCTGTGCGATTTTATATATATATGAGTTTAGTATAGAATTTTAATTTTCAATTTTTAATTCTTAAAAAAGAAGTTTTATTTGCGAACTTTTATTTTTTTTTTTGTTTACTAATAAAAAAAATAATGTAACGTCCTATGTGCCCGTTACAATATATTTAACAAAATTTGTATTCTCTCTATAATATATTTACTATACCAATTGAAATTTATCAAAAAAGCATTATTCTCCAGTTAACTTGAGGCATACACTATCAAGAAAGTAAATATGCCATAAGCTGACTATTTACTAAACATAACAAACAACTAATATAAATGAAGATATTATAAAGTTTCATCATTTTACATATAATTTTATAAATTAATATATATTTTAGTTTTTTTAAAAAATACACTTCTTTAAAAAAAAAAAGTATAATATACATATATATGTAGAAAAAAGAAATTCTTTGTACATCTATAAATTTATAAAAATAAAGATATGATTATATTTTGGTGCATATTAATATAAATCATAAGCAAGAGACTGACATTTCATATTTAAATGCAAAATGTCAGCATATATCTAATAATTTGATAATTTAAGTACTTTTTGTAAATCATACCTCTTCATGAGTTCAAACTTTTATTGACGTCTACATTACACATTAATTTGGTTAAACAAAGTTTTTAATTACCAATGAAAAACTCCATTTTGCTCACATATTTTCTAATATATGTGTATGTGTTTTTGTTTCAAGTGCTTTTTTAGGTTTTCAAACAGTGTGACAATGACTAGTCTCTTAAGTCACTTCTTTGATGCTTTAATAATGTTTTTAATTTCAGTATCTGCATACATAATAAATGCTATATCAATAATTAATTTTGAATCTGATGCAAGGAACTTCATAAATTCAATAATGAAAATATAATAGACTCAATATTTTATTTAGTGAAAAATTCTTGTTTGTTTAAAAGATCCAGCTACTTTATTACATATGGATATTGTAAACATTAAAAGCCTAAACCTAAACTAATCAATAAAATAATTAAAATTACCCCAGGTTCTAAACTAAACCAGACTAGCCAAAGAAAATAAACTCTATGACACAACCATTGCTTTCACTGCTATAAGTGGACTTCTCAATCGCAAAGAACTAAAACATATCAAAAAATATATAACTATTACCCACAATTCCTAATTATATACCACACACTCTTAATACTGTATTAAAAGAATTCTTAACCAAGTTAATTGCTTCAGATGCAATTAACTTATTTAACTTTTTTTTAATATTAAGGGTGTGTGGGAATTTAATTGAGAATTGTGGATTTTAGTTATTATATATTTGTTGACATGTCAAAAGCAACTAACTTGTTTAAGAGTTCTTTTAATATTAAGGGTGTGTGGGATGTAATTGGGAATTGTGGATAATAGTTACTATATGTTTGTTAATATGTTTGAATCCTTTGTACTTGAGAAGTCTGCTTTTAGCAGTGAAACCAATGGTTGTGTTATAGAGTTTATTTTCTTTGTCTAGTCAGATTTAATTTTGAATTTGGGGAAATTTTAATTATATGGATATTGATAGAACAAAACCCAGTATAAACTTCAATACTGATGTTTCTTCTATGATATGTGCTTGTGAGCCATCATTAATAAAATTTTATTTTATTAAATAAAGCAATTGTTTAATGACAGAATAACATAATAAAATTTACATTTTTAAAATTTCTTTGATAACATTTTTCGTTAATATTCTACTGCTTCTTAATAGTTTCCTTTGAGAGGTAAACTGGCAATAAAAATTTAATATTTTCTCAACTATGTTATGATTGCATAACATTTGACTATATTTAAACTTGTTCTGACAAGATCAAATGATTGTGTTAAAGAATGTTTGAAAAAATGTAAAAAACTAAACACAAAACATTCATAAAAACTGCAACTTAAATACAAATTTAACAGATTTCAGTACTCTATTTTTATCTCATTAATCATATAGCCAAAAGATATAACTACTGCTTGATTGAAATTTTTAAATTGCTGATATGCATTTAATTTATTTAAAAATATTAGAATACTATTAACAAAGTACAGGAACAGCCAATGTCATTATGAGCATATTAATCCATTGTTTTAAATACACATGCACACATTAACATAAATTGAAAAAAAAAGCAATAAAGATAATAGAAGTTAAAAATTGTACATTTGTTTTTATATACACAATAATAATGTTAAAAAGTCCTCAACATAACCAATTTTGGTTTGATTAAAAAATTCAAGTGCTGGAACCTGGAATCAAAGCTTTTTGACTTCCTGGTAAAACTTAACCTAGATGCCCTTCCTACATGCCATTTTCTTGCTACCTGCAGGGGGTTCTCTCATTTGGATCCAGTCTGCCCACTGTGCCACAGAGAGGATGACACCATTCTCCATATCTTCACTCAATGTCCAGTCCTTCATGGATGTAGAACTAAAATCCAATTGTTATATGCAATAAAAAAATCTATAATCAATTCTCTCATGGCTGGCATTGCTGACAGGAACTTTTCAGTGGTTAGAAGTTCCAATTTCTTGACTTATAATTATTGGGTTAGTCAACCTGATGCTGACCCTTGGCAAATCCTTTTGCATAAGCTAAGGGTAATAAGGGACAGAGATGAGCGAACTACACCACAGCTTACTTTCAGGGCAACATGGGACCTAATAGACATTTATCATTGAACTGAAGCTGACTTAAGCAATTTTTCATCTGTCAATAGAACTATTTTAATAAATGAAAAGAATCATGGTTTTTTATTTGTAGTAAATCTTATTTATAGCTTAGTATATCTAAATTAAATTAAAATATGAAATAAAGTTTTTGATAAAAAAAATAAAAGGGAAAATTTTCTGTTTTTTTTTTTACATAAAAATTGCCATTCATGTGAATAAATATAATTATTACTATATATCTTAATACTGTAGAGTAATGATTTAAAGTCTGTATGGTTTGGTATAGGAGAAATATGACTGACTCTGAAGCTTAAGAAGTCATGAGCTCAATTCTGTTACTTTTGGTGTTCGAGCATCTTAAGAACTCTTGAGAAGTAAAATAATTCAATTAATATTTTTATGATTTAAAAAAAAAACAAATGTTTGAACTTTAAGTCTTTAGTTTTAAATGCACATTCAGGCATACAAATTTTTTAAAAAAAGCAAATAAGGTAAAAGTGATTATATACTCGATTTTTACATCTATTAATAAATAATATGTGAAAATAATGATTACAGTAAGAAACAAATAAGTTGTGTTTTCAGAACATATGTAATACAAGTTTAATTATTATTAGTAAAAATTGATATAAATAAATTATCATTTTAAGTTAACAGTTATTGATTTGAATATCAAAACAAAATAAAAAGATAAATATTATTTTTAGAAATGTACTGATAATCAATGTTGATAAATATAAACTCTAAAAGTAACAACTTAAATCTTAAACTTAAAATTAAATGAAACATTTTCACATAGGTTCAAACCATGATGATTACCCAGAAATTATTTTATCATGATTTTTTAGAATGTTTTGGTAAAAATAAATCTTTAATTAAAAAAAAAAAATCTCACTAAAAAAAGACAGAATTGTCTATCAGATAGTGAATCAATAAGTATTAATTGACATACAATTTAATCATTTATTTTTTAAGACACTTCTTTTTTAATTATTTACCTTATTTGAAATTATTTTCAAATACAAAAATAAACTAACTTTTCTGCTCTATAATCAGTATATCTGTTGTCTTTGTTAATTCTCTTCATATAATACCATTTGCAACCTCCTTATACACTTAACTATACTATTTTTACACCAAAATACAGTTTCAACCGTCCTACAGTCATCATCAGAGCTACAATATTCAAATATATAATCATATAATTAAATTGAGAGACTGCAAATAAACATCTTAACTTGACCATTATAAATAATCATTTTTCATTTTATTATTATACTCTTAACTAATTTTATTTATATTATTTTATTATTAAATTGTTCTAAATTTATTTATTATAATTTTAAAACTTTAATTTTTAAACTCTACTATTTGACCTATCATTTTATTATTATCTTTTTATTTACATTTTCTTAATTACTTCTAAACTTTTTTTATTATATTATATATTTTTAACTATTAACTTTTTTACATTATAAATTAGCTTTTTTTATTACATTATAATAAATAGATTTAGAACAATTTAATAATAAAATAATATAAATAAAATTAGTTAAGAGTAGAATAATAAAATGAAAAATGATTATTTATAATGGTCAGATTAAGATGTATGTTTTGATTATGCATATAAATATGTGTATAAATTGTATGATTATATATTTGGATATTGTAGCTCTGATGATGACTGCAGGACAATTGAAAATGTATTTTGGTGTAAAAAAAATAGTATTGTTAAGTGAATAAGAAGGTTGAAAATGGTATACGTAAATATAATAATCAATACATAAAGAAAGAAGAAGAAATTATTTCTCTTTATACTGATAATTTATGTACATTTAATATGCTTATATTTTATGACAGAAGTACTGTCTTTGATTCATTAATTTAGAAATATTTGGTTATGGAATAATCTACAAATAAACAATTCTTGTACACCCTTATTGTCAATTTACTACTATTTAGATACATATTTTATTATGTTAGAATTTGTTACATTATTATTCATCCAGGTATATATTTTAATTTCAGTTAAAAGACAAAATACTTATAATAAACTTCAGATATGGATGCCATTAATTTAACTTTCTCTCATTTTTTTCTCATGTGCATTACTCTATGTACGAAAGTCTTCAAATATTCTCATTCAAATAAATAAAAACATTTAATAACATGATATATTTAATTTAGATTATACAGAGATAATTTGATAATCTGAGCCAACTGAACAAAAACTAGATCTATAGAAATATGTCTTAGGGTTCATTTATTTTTTTCTTGATGTAAAGAGAATAATATTTAACAAAAAAATTTCACACACACACATATATAATTTAACATGCAAATATTATTTTATATATGTACACACAATTCTTGTCTTTCTAAAAAAGAATGAAATATTGTATAATTTTTCTATATGTATATATACAATCAAGACTTATTTGCATATTCTATAAAAGCATTATTATTAAATACTTTCTAATTTGGAATTAACTTTTACTATTATATGAATAACATTCTACCATGTAAATAAAATAATTTATAATTACTTTCTCATCTGCATCTTAAAATGATGTTTCGCTATTTTTATGATTGAAATCAATTATTGCTAACATTAAATCTATATAACTACTAATCATAATAGATTTTAATAAAAAGTAAAAAAAAACAAACAAATAAAGTAAAAGTAGAATAAACACAATAAAGACCAACCTTACGAATAAAATGTTAAAGAAGTGAAACTAAAATAGACTTAAATAAAAGTTAAAGTTACACACAATATAGTTAAAAAAAGGATTTAAAAGACACAGATGTAATCTAATGTTTTATTAAATCTCTTATAAATTGATTCAATTCTCTATAAAACAAAATCAGTTTTTTGTTTGCCTTTTCCTTCCAATCTAACAGACTTTCTACTACCTTGATATGTAGAGATCAAAAATTCTTATTATTAAAAAATTATTTGCTCTAAAATAAATGGGATCTTTGAATCTCAGAAAACATTATTACCGGCATTTTGATTAGCATTAAATTTCATTCACGTGATATATCTTTCAGTGAACATGCGCATTGAAGATAAAAAAAATTTGACATAATGGTTTAGATCCAAGTCCTTTATTAAAAACTTGTTTAACTGTTTTTTTAGAAACATTTCTAAATTCACTGCTTATTACCACTATTATGTCACTTATTGGTAGTAATAAATTTTGCCCTTTTTTTTATTTATTTTTACGTCAAAACTTATTATATCTTTAAAAAAAATTGTAATTTACATTTCTTCATAGAATGGCATGTTAAGTCATCATTCAAAAAGTAGCAAGTTAACAAGAACTGAAAGCAATTAAATACCTATCATACACACACATACATATATATGTAATTTATGAAGAGTTTTTTAGAATGAATTGATAATTTTTTCAACAGGTTTGGATTTTTATATATATATAACTGGCTTATGGTTAACACAGTCAACGATCCAATAGTAGTTATATTTATTTTTAATTAGCGGTTTAAAAAAAATGTAAACCTTCTCACATCCTCATAATCCAGAAATTAGAAAGTGTGATAAGTACTACACTTTCTCTTTCAGTAGATATTAAAAAGCTTTTGACTGTAGTGGACTATTTATTTTCTTTTATGTATTACATGGTCTGTTGCATACTGAATTTCCTAGAAAGATCATATGACATCCAAACATCAAAATGGTAGATAAAGCACAATATTTGACACAAACTTTTTCTTACACTTTGATTTCCAGTTAGCTATTACTGGACTAACTGTTCAGAGCAGATAAACAGTCAAAAGTATAATAGTATAAGAGTTCCAAATGATTCATCTAGTGTCAATTTTTTTTATTAATGCATCTCTCGACCTTATCTAAACTCAGACTATCATCTTTCAGTGGTCTAACTATTGTATTGGTTAGATGGTTGCAATATAAATGGAATCGAGACGAGGGAGACACTGATAATATACATAACCTTTAAATACAAGCATATTGGAGATCATTTATCTTTTTCATATGTATGTGGTCATGTGTATCAGTTGTGTAAGATGAAGTGAATAGCTGCAGAAAGCTTGAAAATCTGAGTTTAAATATATCTACAATTTAATAATTACATGATCACCATTTTTTATGCTTGTTTTATGCACAAGCCTTCTGGCATCCATTGATTACTTTGGCTTGCACTGAGTGGCAATACTGTATGGAGAGGTTTGCCTGTTTTAATAACAATTTAACAATTGTTTGCATTTTCCACACAGTATTAAAAGGTGACTATATTGTGTGGGAGTGATGTAATGAAAAATACAGGCATGATCATTTAGGTGTTTGAAACTTCTACCTCACCTAACAAATGCAGGTTGTTTATGAAATGCACATATAATGAGAAAGGGTAATCTGCAATCTGCACTAGTGAATAAATGCAATACAGTAGAGCTGAAATGAGATGTCCACCAACAACAAAAAAATCTAGTGTATTTATATTTATAATTAATACTAGAATCGTATGCAATCATATTAAAAAAATTGTAATGTATTTCAAGACCTTTATACCTTATATATTATAATTAAAAAAATGAAAAAAGTAAGGAATATCAATCCATTTTAGCGATAAAACTTAAGTGATCATTGTTTACTTAGTTTTCCCCATTTGTCTAATCGAAATCAATAAATCTACAAAAAAAAAAAAATTATATACACAAATTTTAGAAACATTTAAGAGTTGTGCTATTAAATTGTATTTATCAATTATTTATAATCAAAAACCTATCAAAACAATGTTATTATATTATTAAGACTAATTACAAATACGAATTTTTGTTAGCTTAACTTTGATTTCTTTTTGCTGACCACACTTAAAAATATTTTAATAGTTTACTACAGATCTGGAAAAGATCCACTTAGCTTGCAGTGAAGAGTTCAAAAATAAGTTAATCAAGATTGTTAAAGTCAAACATACAAACAAGTCGTGCTACTATTTATTTTATTTGTTTGTTATTAAAAAAGAAAAAAAAAGTGCATTAATAAAGTAAATATTGATTCATATTCACTTACAGTTAAAAAAATGGTGATGTAGAAAGAGAATATATTTTTTCTTATTTGTTATTAAAAATAATTTGTCACACTTAAGTAAAAGTAAAAAACAAAAAATAAACTAAATTTGAATACATCGCTGTCAATCTATAACAGCAAAAAAGAAGACAATATTCAACTAACTAGTCAAATGCAAATGGTGAAAGTTTATACCTTCCCAGCCTTGTTTATCTTCTAGTTAAAATAGCAGAATAGCATTTACTAATCAGTAATTAGGCGGTTAATTAGGGTGATTATGGACTGGCTACCTTTAAAAAAATATCAAGCTGGTTTAAAAATCTTCGGCTACATATACATAATAATATAGTATTAAGCCTATTAAATAGATTCTTATTTTAGTGTTTAGTACTTTAAGGTTCATTATAATACAAAATCCTAATAGTATTAAAATGCTTAAATCTTAATATAATACATGCTGTATATGTATAATAACTACTAAATGTTTTTAGTCTAAAATATATATGTAAATTAAATGTAAGCAGGCAACTCTCCAACAGCTAAGAATGCTCATGCTCATGCATGAACAAACATAAAGATAAAAAGGGTGTATCACTCTTTCTTCAGCTTTAATGTTATTTAAGTAAACCTTTGTTGATGATGCTAGAAAAAAAAGAGTTCAGTTTATTTAATAGCTATAGTTTAAACAAGGCATATATCACTTTGAAATCATAGTTAAATATATTACAAGGTGTGATAATATTTTGGACTATTTCCATCATCTGTCATTAAATGTTGAGTGTATAGAAAATTTTAAACTTCATTTAAACTTTTCAAATACAAACAACTTGTTAATAATAACACACAAATAAACAACAGAGATTAGTAATTATACAATGTTTTGAGTAGTATTATTCTAAACTCTTCTTCAGGTATTGCTAGCATGCTCAGTGATAATATTAGCATATGAGTAGAGCTTACACCTTTAGATTCTTTAATATTGAATTTTAAGACAATCCTCTAACCAATTGAGCTATTTGATCAAAGGCAACTGATAACGGAAAAAAAATTTAAGCACTCAGAAGGATGTAAATCAACCCTCATATATAAATATATGAAATTTCTACTATCTGTTGCCTTTAACAAAATAACTCAGTTGGCTACAGCATTGTCTTAAAATTCAATATTTAAGAATCTAAAGGTGTAAGTTCACCTCCTATGTTAATATTGTTACTGGTCAGGTTAGCAATACCTGAAGAAGAATGGAAAATGATACTACTTGAAATATTATGTAATTACTAACCTGTATTGTCTATTTATGTATTACTTACTAACATGCTATTTGCATTTGAAAATTTAAATAAAGCATAAATTTTTCTAACATTTAATGATAGACAATAGAAATAGTCCAACATATTATCATATCTAATATACCATCATCACAAATCTTCAGGCAAATATTGCAAAGTGAATTATCATTAGTTATTTGTTCAAAGACAGAACTCTCAAAACAAAATATACTAGCTAAATCTCTTCATAAAATAATTAATCAAATTACTTTTTCTCTTCTATTTTCTCATACTCCTCACAGTTATACTATACTATATTTCATAATTCCTTTGCTTCAAAATTTTATGCTAATATCATTTTTGTAAATTTTTTCTCACTATTTTTTTTTTTTTTTTGCATTATTTCACATAAACTTATTTTTCCAAGTTTATGGTTTACATTTTTTTTTACTTTTATAAAAATTCAATTTTCTATTATTCCAAACTGTTCCACATCCATCCTCATATATAGCTTCAGTCCATATAAAATTGTTTACTAAATCTCTTTCTTAAATCTAATTTGAATAAATTTCCATAGAATAATCCATACTTTTATTAAAAAACTGATTAGCATTTAGACTTTTTACTAATTAGTTTTTCTAAAACTATAATATAAAATAACAATTCGTGTCAATTGTTAATACAGAGTTTCTTTAATATAAATAAATAAAAAAATAAATAATATTTCCAACCGCTTTCAACTCTTACGAGTCCTTATCAAGCCAGTGTAAAAAATTCTATTTTCTCCTAGGTAATGAATTTAACATTTCATTGTATTAACAATTGACACAAATTCTTATTTTATATTATATTTATATTATTTACAGAAGTATTATTTATTTATTTTTCTAAAACTATATATTTAAATTTTGAAATACTTAAAAAGAATATCCTTTTGTTTTTGCCATTGCTTTAGTATGACTTGCATTTATTTTCATCCCAAACTTTCCATGAAGTTCTGTCAATCCCACATCATATTTTATTAACTTCAGTTTCATTATTTACAACTCAAAACATTATGATCCCTACTATCTGAAATGCTTATTTTATTCTCTGAAATACTTATTTTATTCTGATCTAAATAATACTAATTTAATTTATTTCCTTTATCTATCTATCTTTTCTATAAAAAAAACAAACAAACATTCAAACTAAGAAATAACTTTAGATTCATATGTAAATTTTCTAATAAACATCTCTCATTCAAATATACATCTTTCTTTTCAAAAAATTGTCAATAAAGTAATCCAAATCAAATACCTTTTCAATATCAGTAATATTCATATGGCTGGTTATTTGAAAAGTCATGTGACATCAGAACATCTGTAGTAATAACATCATCCAATTAATTAAATTTGAGATTTTTTTTTTAATTTCACTCATCTGAGAATTAATTTAGGAACTTTGAGTTCTGACTCCATCTTTTATCATTGTTATAATTATAAAGAGAAAAGCTTTAATCATTTTCACAGGTGCTTCAAACATTTATAATAGCCAAATGATGTAGTTTTTTGATTATAGAGGGAACTCTCAAATCTCAACACAAGTCAGGCACTTTACAAAGGTAGGAATGGCTGTCTTATCCCATAAAGTCCCCATCTTGTGGGGATAAGATGACCATTCTTATCTTTGCAACATTCCTATCTTGTATTGAAGTTTGAGAGTTCTGCTATAGTCAAAAACTACATTGTTTAGCTTTTATAAATGTTTAAAGCACCTGTGAAAAAGGCTAAAGCCTTTTCTTTTTATAATTACATACTGCCTGTGTGCTCAATAACTAATTAGAATATTATGTTGTGATAACCGTGCAAAATGTGAAGATAATGAAACAATATTTAAACCTTTTTTACTAGTTCTACCTATATATAATAATTCTTATCATTATTAACATTCTTTGTTCTGCTATCATTTTTAAGTGCAACATTCTCTACAAATAAAAGTGTATGTAATCTATAAGAAATTTGTTTATTCAAGGATTTCAAAAACTTTTTGATTGTGAGACTAATCATATATATTGCTTATAACACTTCTTTCAAATATACTTTAATGCAACAAATTTTTTTAAAAACTTCTTTATTTTCCTTACAGTTTCAATTATCCAGCAGTCTTCATCAGAGCTACAAGATTGTGAGACTAAGTTAATTAGGTCTTTTTCTAGAAAAATGTTAATTATTAAAAGAAAATCTTTTAACTAATTTCCAATCATAAATTGTATTAAAGATACTGACCCTTTTTAATTCAATTGGAGACATCAGTTTTCGATGCTTTGAAAATTTCTTCCTTAACTTATTGTTGAACAGTGATAAAAAAATAATAAATCAGTTTCATGGAGTTTCAAGTTGTTGATAGCTGTTACAAATGATATTGATTTTTTATTCACAAAGTCCTAAAATGCTTAACCATATTATAGAAAAAATAAATTTACAAATAAATAATTGAATGACTTATTCAGATATTTAAAAGAAGATTGAGCAATAGAAAAGACTGAGCGGAAGCCATGATACATATATCTATCATGGCTCTAAATCATTTAAGGCTTCATCATATTTAAATTAAGTGTATACAAAGGCCATCAAAAATGGATTACAATATCCTGACATTTCACAAAAAATGCAAGGTATATGTGGTTTGTATAAACAAAAGTGTTAACATCTGGGAAGATGAAAATGTTGTTTGAGAACAATGTGTGACTATATTCCTTCAGTTTTCAAATAATTTGTGATTGCAGCACATCTATACAAAAAATGTCATGATTTAGCTGCCCATATCATGGTATATCATGACAGTTCTATCACTATACTTCATTGCTGAAAGAAGGCAGTTTGGTTGAGAGGCTTCTTTTTAGCAGTTACCAAAAACAAACTCTTATAGCTATTAGAAAACTTAAAACAATAACTTGCTGAGTATATTGACTTATTTCTAGTCTTTCATTAACCGTTTTGTGTGATTCTAATACTATACAATATAGCACCAAGATAAAAATCAATAGTTTTATATAACTAGACAGTTAATTATGTTCCAATATCTTAACAAATACTAATATGTTTTAATGTACCTTAATATCTGCAAACTTTTTAGCTTGATTCATGTTTTTAATGCTTTGGGGATGGGTCAGAGGAGTTTCAATCATTTAAATTTTGATCAGTTGCTATCAATAGAAACTAATTTCTTTGACCAGAATTAATTCTAATAGCAATATTTAGATATGAATACTCTATTTAATCTTTAACAATTTGATTATATTTAAACTCAAATAATCTTTTCCCTTTTCCTTATGATTTTATTTTTATTTTTTTAAGTGTCATAGCATAAGCCGGGACGTGAACCCGCAACCCGGGCAACTGCCTGCAAGTGCAAGGCAGTCGCGCTGACCTCTCGACCACCAATGCAAGATGGTGCTAAAATACAATGCTAATATGAAGGTATAATAAAAGCTAAGTGTCAGTCATGTATACATGATCTAGAATAATGATGTAAGAGGGATTGCTGCTATCAATGGCAATTGTTCTCATAGTTTTTCAAATGATAGCTCATTGTGGGGGGTTTTTTCATACAAATAACTAATACATTAATTTTCATTTTCCAATGCATCCATTTCTTTTACTAATAGCTAACATTTTTATTCTACTACTTCATTCCTAAAATTCCATTTTCCCATATAAAAAGTTTAATCTGGCATTTCCAGATCTAATTTAAAATCACTTCACTACTAGGAAAATATTGTTTTTTGGTTTTAAACTTGACATATACTTTTTTACAATCATATATATTCCTTCTAACTACTGTTTTCTAGCTTTATTTATTTAAAGTCTCAACTTACTGCTAAGAGTGACCACTTCTTTGAAATTCATATTTTTCATTTTCATACCAACATTTTATACATCATTTCATCCCTAGTACAAGATGATTATTTTATTTTTTATTGGTCATCCTGTTTTTTTATTTGCATTTACTTTATTAGATAATTCATTATTTACACTTAATTTTTTATTCAGTAAATTTTATTATTTCTCTCTAATATACTACATCTTTCCATTGACTCATTGTAAATCAAAAGATTTCATGAGTATTAATGTGTAATAAGAAATGTGAACTTAATCAGTGAAGTATCGAATAGCTTCGTGCTCTTAGATCTAACAGCTTCAGCTTCACCTATTTAAATAGAAAGTAGGTTGAAGTAAAGAAGGGTTCCCTTCTTTTCTTCCAAAGTGTAAGCTTGTGGTTAAGACCTGTAGAGGTCCCTAATATCGCATTTTTACATGCATATTCTTGAGGTTAAAGCCTTAGAAAATATTACTTACGTAATCAATGTGTGTTTAAATAAATTTATAATTCTAACTTTAAAAGGTAAATTCATTCAATTCTATATGCATCATTTTATCAATACAATACATATACATTATTTTAGTTGGTATTTAATGTAAATAAGCTTATGATTTCTCTTTCAACAACTTGATATATGCATGTAATGATAGTATTATATTAATCTTAAGCCTAATTTATATTTTCATTTTATATTTGATTTATTTTACAATAACATTTGGCTTTTCCAGTGAAGCTAAACTCTCAGCTATGTAATCTATTTATGTATAAACAAAAAGTAAGTTTTTCAATAACTTAATTTTGTTGCAAGTTAGTTTTATCAAAGCTTTATAATTAGATGTCAGTTTAATTTATAAATTATTCCATGCACTTTTATAAGTCCTGAACATTATTAAAACTCATTTTAATGTTTTATTGTATTAATCTAAGGTTGTTTTCAAGTTTTTAAACTAGAGATGTATTTTTCTATTTGATAAGCAATTAGTCTAAAAACTAGGATTCCTTTCATATAGTCCTTAGAAAGTTAATGTTTAGTATTTGAATTAATCAGTAATAGTAATTAAGTCTAAATTTTAATAATCAGATATTAATATTAAATTTCCTTAGTTATAATAGAGCATTTGTATTTAAATTAACTATTAGTAAGAATATACTCATTCAAGCTAATATTATTAAGATTATATTGAGAAATTATTTTATATAGTGCTATGTTTTTTATGTAATAGTAATATTAGTGATTAAGCCAATGCACATGCACTTTAAAGATAAATTATAAATGAATACTATAAGATTATATTGGTAAATGTAAAGCTAGATTAGTCGATTTAAAAGACAAAGAGTAGCTTATTAATATTCAAAAAGTTGTTAATTTAAAAATAAAATAATGTGATGTACATGTGTGTGAGTATGCTTACATTTATTAATTTTAGTTTACACTTCTTTATTTTGCAATTCTGATCATCATTTTGAAATACCTTTAATTGAATTAAAATATTAAATTGAATTCTAGTGAACTTCTAATTTATTTACTTAATATAGTCTAAAATAGTTATAAAAGAGTGATGTAATATTCTTTTCAAAACAATATATTTTATTTTGTTGTATTTTATTTTTACCATAAAAATTTTAGTTTCTTAAATAATTATTTCAGACAGTGTGTGTTAATAAAGATGTCTAAAAGATATGTATATGAGTTCTATTCTACAGATACAAAATTGACCTTTAAACCCTAAGTAAGATTAATGGAAGTGGTAAAAATATTTTTCCATCAATCAAAAGGAGTCACATGACTAAGAGTAGTAAAAATCTACACACACCAAACTCGACTACTGAAATTCTTCTAGAAAATGTGCTCAAAATCCAAAAATCAATTCCCTATTCAAAAGGAAAAGCAAAATGCAAAGATTAAACAATTATTCACTCATAATTGCTAGTGCAAATCAGTTTGATATCGATATGCCATGGGAATCACATATGGCTTGCCATGCTCATGTAAGAATTCTTTATTATTTCCAATCTCATACTTGTGAGGAATTCTATTATAGATATAACATCCCTTATATATTAAAAGTAAAAATATTGGAAACTTATATTTTACAATATTTATGGTAGCATGTTAATGTTTTAGAAATGTCTATCTTAAAATTTAAAAGAACATTGAAAGAGCAATAAATTATCAGAGACTGTAAAATGCTTTATTTTTGATAATATTTTGAAATATACTGTTTCAATATTTTTTTATAAAGTTTCTTTTGGATAAATTTATTTCTCGTAATAAATGGATGAACTTTTGTGTTAAATTTAAAAATGACATTTTTATTGTTCTTCATAATTAGTCATTTATTATATTTACTGACTAGCATATACTTCAATTTTATGCTTGAGATAAATTAAATGAGAAAATGTATTTTAAATCTACAAAATAAAAGATTTGTCAGCCTACTCTTATAAAGACTACCTTAATATTTCTAGCGAATTATGGTTAAAAATTAAATGCAACCAACTTTTAATAAAACATTTTGTCATATATTTTAAGCCTATTAATAATGCTAAAAATGTGAATGTGTAACCTCTTTCTTTTTGAAAGGAAACCTGCTTAGTTTAGAAAGAAATATTTGCTCCTAGACTTCTATATTTGGATATACTTTTTAGAATGAGTAAATGGAAAACCAGCTTAATGCTATAACATAAATTGTTGGCACCTGAATTGCTTCTTATTTATTTAAATATTTTCATGAAATTGTATGACCATCATTAATGTATCCATGTGTGCTTGTTTTAAGGAAATCTTATGTAAAATAAATTTCAATGCTATACATTTATATTAGATTGCTTTATTGTCAACAAATGGAGAAATGTATATTTTTGCAGAACTATGTCCTGACAAATGATGAAACTGCCAGGATAAATGGCTATGAATATGAGGGCTCTGACCCTTGAAAGTGCTTAGACACTTAATTAAATATATGTATTAAAAAATATATATATATATATACATTTCTTTATTTGTCTTTAGCTTTGTGTGCTTGTGCATGATAGTCCATTTTATATTTTGCACTTTAGAACAATTAGCCATGAAGTTTAAACTGTTTGCTCATTTCAATATAAAGTTTAGTAAACTGGTTACAATTTTGAATTATATTTTTATGCATTTATAATTTATTATGTATTATATTTACTTGTTTTATATGCTCTTGCTTAACATATTCTATGCATTGTTGTTCATGATAATATTCAGAAGTTCACATAGTATTGAATATTTTATTAATGCTATATAATGAAAATAATATTCTATCATTTTAAGAGTATAGCTTTGTTTCCTGTCATGAATGATTTATCTATTTTAGTGAATACTTATATGTAAACCATTAAAGAAGTTGTATATTCTTATTTTATTATTTATTTCAGGCTATATTTTATTATCAAATTTGATAAGATAACTAAGTACCTTATAAGTTTTATACATTAGTTAACTATTATTATATTTATTAGGAGATAGTAGCATTGTCTTTCCTTGTGTGTTGCTTTAAGTTTATCTTGACAATTTATATTTCCAAGGGATAGTAGCCTTATCTATCTTTTAATATTGATTTTTGCTAGCACACATATTTTTATAAAGAGATGATAGCCTTTCTCTCTCTTCTTATGGTATTTTTTGAGTGATATGTATTTTCATATTTCATTTTTGCATAAATGCTTTGTTTGATGCAACCCTTACTATTTCCAGTATTTGTGATGGTCCATTCCTACTTTTCTCATATGTTCAGAGACAAAAGTTCTGACATATTTATTTGCCCTCAAAATATAGGTGCATCTTTTTGGTTCATACCATCATTAGGTTCATTGCCTTATTGATCTTTTTCCCTTGGAAATATATTTTGTATTACAATCACATATAGTGTACAATATATCTTTATACATTCAAATATCAGCCTTTTTTAAGCTAATTGTGCATACGCTTTGCAAGTGTTAATAATAAATGAATACTTTCTCACCAATACAAGATATAGTATTTATGCAGGAATAAAAGGAATCTTCTTATTCCTATGACTCAAATGCTTATATATGAGCAAGTCTGAAGTACTGGCAAGTAAAGTGTGAGGATGGAACCATCACTTTAAATTACTATATAGTTTCAGTTGGAATGACATTTAGTAAATTCTAGACAATTTCACCCGCATCATTCATTCAGGCATCGTATATAGTAATTTAAAGTGATGATTCCATCCTCACACTTTACTTGCCAGTACTTCAGATTTGCTCATATATAAGCATTTGAGTCGTAGGAATAAGAGGATTCCTTTTATTCCTGCATAAATACTATATCTTGTATTGGTGAGAAAGTATTCATTTATTAACACTCGCAAAGCGTATGCACAATTAGCTTTAAAAAGGCTGATATTTGAATGTATACAATTGTAAACATACACTATGTAAAATAAATGCTTAATATATCTTTATTATTATGGTAATTGATATGATTGTTTGTTTTCTTTGAAGAGTACACTTTTGATTACTGTTAGTGTAGATTAGAGATGGTCTTGATGTGTAAATCTGTTCTGCTGTGCTTTTCCAGCATTATTGAATACAAAATTTATAATTATTTAAAATTTTAAATTTGTATTTATAACCCTAAATAAGTTATTTGCATCATCATCATCCAATATCAAGACACTGCTGGACTAGTAAAACATGAATAATATTTGGATTTACTCATTGTTTGGGACAATATTACAGTGCGATTATATGTAAATGTGAAGTAATGCATATGTCAGTGAAACTCATCAGTTAAAAAGATAGAGAATTGTTGAAATAATGCTTATGTTAATAAACCTTTATCAGGCAGGAGAATGTAAAACTTGTACAATAATGCATATGTTAATAGAACTTCTATCATTTAGGAAGGTATATGTTTAGTAATAGTTTAAACTTTAATAGTCAGGAAATGTAAAAATTCTTGTAGCAATACCAATATTCATAAGGTTTATATTGATCAACCAAAATAAACAATGATTAATGAACATTTAATTCATTAATTTAGTTCTTCATGGGTTTAAACTGCAAACTTTGAAACTGTATTCCTTCAATGTAGTAAAATTGCATTGTACTGTATTTAAACAGTGCATTTAAATTTTGTAGATTTCTAAAAGTGTTATTGTTTAAGTGTCTTATTGTAAATAAATGTTATATTTTGTAGTTAAGTAGAGATAAAAGGTGGCTGCTCGAGAGTTGCATTAGATCCTAAGATCTAGGTGTAGTGCTCTCAGATCCAAAGCTCCTAAATGATGAAGGTCACAAGCCAGCAACTAGTCTGGGGATATTGAATGAGTAAGCACAAAATAGGGATTTTATGCACAAGCCTTCTGGCATCCATTGATTACTCTGGTTGCTGAGTTGCACTACTATATGGAGAGTTTTGCCTGTTTTAATAACAGTTATGTGCTAGCATAAGAAATGGTGATCATGTGATGTTTAGTTGTTTAACACCAATCCTGCATAATAGGATAGTGGTGACTATGGTACCAAAATGTATGAGTACTGAACTGAGTTCAGACCCATATGACTATATAAGCTTTTGAGCTTAGATTGAAAATATTATTATGCTTCAATTTTATTGTCATAATTTTGTAGTTAAGTAGAGATAAAAGATAGCAGCTGGAGGGTTGCATTAGATCCTAAGACCTAGGTATAGTTCTCTCAGATCCAAAACTCCTCACTGATGAAGGCCACAAGCCAAAAACTAATCTGGGGATATTGGATGAGTAGGCACTAGATGGAGATTTTATGCACAAGTCTTCTGGCATCCATTGATCACTCTGGTTGGCACTGAATGGCACTACTGTTATGTGCTAGCATAAGAAATAGTAATCATGTGATGTTATATTTAGTTGTTAAGTCTTGTTTCGGATCTCAATATTATCTTATACATCTATCATTTATCCAGAAATCTAATTATTATATAATTCATGATGTGATCATTTTTTATTCTAGTTATTCAGAATGCATTTATATAAATTAAAGATAATAAATCATTTAGTTATAAAGATTTATAGATGTTAAGAATGCATCTAAGGAACAAAATAATTATCTGTTTTCTTAATTTTTTTTGCTGATAACTATAATTTAATTGCAATTATTAAAAGACTGTTCTTATAATAAACTATTATCTGCTTCATTTAAGATTATTAGCTGATTACCATAATCAATTGAAATGATTAAATTGTTTCTCTATTTCTATAAGTAAAATTGTCATAAGTTGTTAATAGAGTATTCTGAGTGGTCATAAAATCCTTTATCCCTTCTTGGTATTTGAAGGCTATCCTAGGAGACTATTATATTATTCTAAATTAAGAGCTTCTATGCATTTATTTAAAATATTTTCTATTAAAATTTATTATTGTTATTATTACTGCACTATCTTTGGAATAAGTAATTAAAAAAACAAGTCATATATAACATGACATTACTTTTATAAGCTTGTAGTTACAAAAATTCAATATAGAGAGCGTATCAATAGCTCAAACAAGCTCTATCCAGAACACTCTCTTCTCCAGACCAACTGGTTTCGAGCTTATGGCTCACATGTTCTGGATAGAGATTTTAAATATTTTCTCATACTGCGCTTATTTATTAAGAGCGTGTTTGAGCTATTGATATGCTCTCTGTATTGCATTTTTGGAATAAGTTGTATGTCCCCTCATACTTTTCACTAGAATACTATTTAGTTGTTTAACAACTTATAAATAAAGTAAAAGATTGAGAAATTTAATACTAAGAATATGTACAATGAACCCTGAAATCTTATTATTATAATTCAATGATGAAAAGAAATTATATTTTATGTAAAAGACATTATTGTGATAAGAAAAATGGCACAAACATATAAATAAGATTTAAGAATGTGATTATTCTTTACCTAAAATCTGAAACTGTGGCTCTGATCAGATATTGGAATAAAGATATAATATTATATATTGAAGAGGAGTAATAAAAATTATTAAATGAAAGAGAATATATTATAACCAAACTACTCTTGGTATATGCTTTAATATTAAGAGCTATAGTTTAAGAATGAATTGAGAATTTTAGTCCTCTTAATTTTTATACTACTTAGTTATTATTGTTTTGATACCTGTAACTTTTATTATTGCTGGCATAATATTTATAATTTTGATTAAATATTGCATTGTGCTTTTATAGATAGTTTTGCCATTATCATTATAGGCTCATCATCCCCACTTTCATTGGTTATAATTTTGTGCCCAACATGGGGCTCAAATCCACAACCCTGAGATTAAGATTCTTATGCTCTACTGATTGAGCTAATCATATAGGATGGTTTGTTGAAATTTGTTAAGAATTTGTGGACACCTGATTTTAATTCAGATAGATTCAATTGTTCCAAAATATTAGACTGTAGTAACTATTATAAAATATTTTAGTTATTCATTACAATAAAAATATTACAAGGATTTTATTGATTAGATTGCCATCAACGATAGATGAAAGCCACTAAATACTCATTAGTTTTTGAGAATGAAGAAAAGTTGTATGTGTTTTTTACTATAAGTGAAAACATAAAAAGTGTCATAAGAAAATATATCATTTACATATTAAATTTTAATCATTTTAATCAATTAATTGTAATTGAAAGAATTTGTGATAATATATAAAATTAATGGGTTATTTATCAAATTTATTCACTATTCTCAGTTTTTATATAATGATATATGAGGAATGAATAATATTGTGTTGGAGACAAAATAGGCTTTGAAATAGTAATGAGTATTAAGTAGAGTTATATACAAAACTAATTTTGATTTCTATTTTTAAATTAATGATTTTTGAGATAGTTTGCAAATAGCTTCATGAAATAGCAGGAAGGAGATTTAATGTGAATTCATTAAAAGCAAAAATAAAACTTATAAACTTTCTGCTTTCTAAATTCACTATATGCTGATCATTGCATTATAAATTTCTCATTTAAATTGTGGCCTACAGAACATTCACAATGTTTTGAGTATAATCTCTAAAGACTTTGGTTTAGTAATTATTATTCAACAAACTTTGTTGCTTTACTTCCAATTACAAAAGAAGAAAAATATCCATTAACTTTTAGTTTTAGATGGTTAGTAGATAATATGAATGAAATGAAATATAATATCTTGATAGCTTTTTCAGTATCTGGGTAGCTTTTTAAACATGGAGACAGTCTTAGATGTCAAAATACAATGAAGATTTCAATATGCTACTTCTAAATTTATAGGTAAAAAAAATACAATGTTATTTGAGATATAACTACTTTATATTAATTCTGTGCAGGAAAGTTGCTATTCTTCCAAATTTTTTATATAAAAGTGAGATATATTCTTTATGAATATAACATAAAGTTATTGCAAAAATTTTGCTTAAGAATGGTCAGTAATATTCTGAAAATATAATGAAATCTAGATAAATCATTAAGTCCTTCAGTTTATATATATATAATACCATGTTCTAACACATATATACTGTTCAGCTCTTTAATATAACATTAATTCAATTGTTCAATTTATAACAATGAAATTCAACTCCTGATTGAAATATATTTGTGTAAGTGCTTATTAGTTCTATGAATTTCATATCACTTTTAAATATCTAAGTTTTAAAAACAAAAAATATAGAATTGATTATAATTTTTACTTGATCAGAATATAATTTTAATAATTATATATTTCACACTTTATGGTATTTTGTAAAAAATGCATACAAGTTTTGCATTGCAACAAGTTAACTATAGACAGAGAAACCTGGTGAAAATGGAAATCCCAGTTAGTAACGTTAATAATGGAAGTGAATAGCTAAAGTTTCACTGCAAGTTACATAATATAACAATGGTGAAAGTTTGGAAATAAAATGCTTGCACAGTCACCATCAGAAGCTGAGTCCCACCACGCTTTCACAGTCACCATTGAACGTAACTGGCGAAGAAGTTTGGACTGGAATATTTCTGAGTGAAATAACAGGAAATATGTTTCCTCCAAGTAGTATAGAGAGTTATTTGAGTACAATGCCAGTAGACATCTGTACAATTTGAGTAGAGATATCTCGCGTCAGTGCTTGCAGTTGATGACCAGCACCCAGTGGAAATGTACTCCATGGGTATGGCTGAAAGAGCCCATAGAGATGAGGAGACTGCAGTGGAGATATTGAGAGCATCCATTGCAATAGAACAGCATGGGAATTTTGAATTACCCTCATTGAGAAAGAAGAGATCAACATTGTGAATACAGAGTGTATTCAGTGAATTCGAGCAGAGCATCCATTGCAAGAGAACAGTGTGGGAATTGAACATTAGTGAACTGTAGAGATAGAGTGTTGCAGACTATTCACTATTCAGACTACGTAAAATATTGTGAGTCTTTCATTGTATATATTTATTTGTTGACCGCACAGTCATATTTGCGGATATAACACACTTTCAAATAAAACCAAATGCATTTGCTTTGTACAAAATATTATTCTATGCTAATTTGGTTTGTGATTAGTGTGTTAAGTGATACTAACATACCTGATAAAAAGAGTTCCTAAGTTCCTATGGAACTTATACTATGAACTTTGTATCATCATAATTTGGAATGAATAAAAAGACTGATATTTATAGCACAATATTTTATTTCACATTGAATTTAATACAAGGTATTTCTGACTATAAACTCATATTAGTTTCGACTCTTTAATCTAATAATTATATAACTAATTATAAGCAGTGCCCATTTGTAACAGATTTGATAGCTCTGTTTTAATAATACAATATTATAAAATAATGTTAATTGATTAAGTGAGCCAAATTAATTATCTAAACAAAAAAAAATTGGTAATCTTTGATCAAAATCTTAATTGTTGTTAATATCATAGCCATTCTATATGAAATTCATTTACCTATAAACTATTTAAAACTGCAGATAAAGATTTCAATGGCAATTTATATATATTAAACAATTATTTTTTATTGTTGTTGTTGTAGTTGTTTTTTTAGCCAGTTTCTCAATTTAACACATTAATGAACTTCATTTTATGTTAATTTCTCTATCCAAAAGTATGATTTTTGCCTTTAGGCAAGAATTGTTTTTAATTTTCTTATGGTAATGTTAAACTTCATAAGCCACATATGTATCGATTTGATGTTGGCAGTTTGTGAAGTCTTCAGAAAGAAATTTAAACATGTCCTTCACATAGAAGTAAAAAAATTTAAAAATGGTAAATAATACATATGAGAATATCTTCAGAAATATTACCAAATTCATCACTTCCTTTATTTTTTTGTAATCTTATATAAATGCAATTTATCCACTCTATTTTGAACACTTTTAGCCAAACTCTTTATTGTACATATATGCATGCACAATCTTACATTTTGACGGTCCTGCAGTCTTCTTCAGAGCCACTTTTACTTTAATATTTTAAAAGTAAAAATGGCTCTGAAGAATATTGCAGGACAGTCAAAACATAAGATTATGCATGCATATATGTACAATAAAAGGTTTTTGCTAAAAAGTGTTCAAAGTAGAGAATATCTTCTTAAAAAGTGTATTTTCTTATTTTTCTCCCCAATTCAAAAAATCCATTTCTTTATCATGATTGGGCCATGCATGAGTCCTTTTCATATGTGAAATTTTTTTATGACTAATATCTTTACTGGTGTGACTGAATTATACTAATCATGCTCTAAACATTTTTTTTCTTTCATAAGCAACTACTGAAATCATTGTTTGGACAAGGGAAGTACACATATCATATTAAGAAATTTTAGGAAATGTTTTACTTATTTACAAATAAATAAAAGAATAATCTTTTTATTTTTACATCTGAATCTAACAAAGCTTTTAGAAATAAACAGACAAAAAATAAAATGTAAGATTTAGAAAAAAAATGTATCAGATAAATTGATTTCTACTGCCATGCATATACACTATGAAAGAAAATACTATCATAACATCTCTTTTTATAGCTGACAAATAGTTTATAAATGAACTAATAAGTTTAAAAAATTATTTTTTCAATTTTAGCTCAAGCAAAAATGAGCCTAGACCTATTGATAATAACATCTGATATTATTTTATTATTTCATAACATATTTTTCGATTGGTAATTCAATTTTGGTATTCTTAAAAAACAAATCTACTAAATTTAATAAATAAATGAATAGATATGAAGAGTTTATTGGAAATGACATTGTGAATTATAATCTATATTAATTTAATGTAAATATATATATACAAATTTATGATATTATATTATTGAATTATCAAACAAATGGGATAATAAAAACAATTATCTAAAGCATTACTGTAAAGTACAGTTGTATTTGTTAATGCTCAATATGATTAAATAATCAAATAATTTGGCCCTCAGGTGGTCATATGATTTTGAGCTTTCACCGCTATACAACTGCACAAAAACATGTAGGACAATATCATTAAATCCCTACTAATTTTTAAAATACACTACAATTAAATTCATTGCAAAATATTATATTATATATAAAGCTCACCAAATAAGCTCTTAACAAGCTTTGCAGAATATCCCCAACCCCAGACCGGTTTCTGCTACTGGCATCCTCAGTGCAAAGTTTGTTAAGAGCTTATTTTATGCACTCTATATATAACATTTGTAAATACAAGCTTATTAAATTAGGTCATGTGACATCTGACTTGATTTTTTTTTTTGTAATTGCAAAATATTAGCTGCAAGATATGTAAAATTTTAAATATAAAAATCAGTTTAATGTATTTTCAAAAAAAAATTAGCTTCTTTCATTCAAGCATGTAATAGTAATTTAAAGTGATTATTTAATATATTCACGCTTTCACTTTCAAACACTTAAGATTCACCCATACAAAAGCGTTTGGGTTTGAAAAGATAGATGGCCATTCTATCTTTTCCAAAGACTTTATCATGTGGTTGAATGTTAGTATTCATTCATTTATAGTTAAAATCTTCAAAACGCATGTGCAACAGCGTAATGCTGTTTTAAATATTAGAGTTTACAAACATCGCGCTATATAAAAATGATTTATTTACAAAAAAAAATTAGGTAAAAAGTTATTAAAAAAATCACTAAAGTAACAAATTTATTATCGTTATTACTCAATAATTTCTCAAAATCGTTCATTCCAGAAAGAAAAAACAAAATTGTGAAAATATTTTTAAATCTGCAATTTTATGAAATTCCAGCTGCTATTTGCAATTACGCTAGCATTTTGTTATATATTGCAAATTTTCTTACAACAAATAAATTTTTGATCATTTGGTAGAGAAAATCCATGAACTTACTACAGTATCAGTAAGCTTTAAAGTTTCTTCATTTTGATAAAGAAATAACTAATATGATTTTTGAACTTCAATTTAAATCAATTAAATCTTGAATACTATTTAATATTTATGATTAATTAAATTAAATAGAAACATTCTAGATAAATCAGCATGCTATCTTTTTTTTAATTACCATATTTTTTAATAAGTGTATATGTAGTGATAAAAATAATTTAAATTTTGATGTATTTCATTTGATTTCTATAATTATATGATTTTAACTGGAAAAATAATAAAACTATTTATGACTCATAACACATTTGTTTTGTCATAGTATATGTTTTTTTTAACACAAACTTTTAAAAAATACACAACCTCTTATTATTCAGCTCCAACAAACAAAGTTAAGAAATAATCATTATTTATTTTCTAATGCAAACCTGAGTGTTGTAAAAACCTATTTAGAACTATATTGCAAATATTTTACATTCAGATTTCTTAAAGGTAACATATTCTACTAGCGAATATTGGGATCCTGTTTAAAGAGTGTGTCCGTACTAAACTTCAGGATAATCAATTAAATATTGCTATGAGAATTATTATTAGTATACTCAGATTTATTTCTTTGCAGTGTCTTTGTAGTCTTTTATATATTCCTCCTCCAAATATCAGAAGGGAAGTTGTCTCATAAAATCTATAAAAAAAAATCAAGAAGATCAGATTTTCCCAATAACTCAAGATATATAAATAGTCAAAATAAGAGTCATAGATCAATTCATAGATCACATGACCCTATCTCTTAAGCTTGTAAGTTATAAACAGTGAGGATTGCCAATTCCTCTACAAGCTTTATGATAAATGCTTAGCCAGAGCCAGCACTTAAAATATCTCTGTCAGGAACCCCTCCCCAAACCCCTGACCATGGTTTCATGCTTTGGCACTCCTCAGAGAGGTGTCAGGGTAGGTTCAGACACTAGATCTAAAAATACCAACCCAAAGCTAAGCACTTAACTAAACGTTATCTATTGAGTGGAAAATCTGAAATTTTCAGACATCTGCATGTCTTCAAACCCAGCTATCCAACTCAAATAGCTATATGGGGCTGATAGATCTTCAGCCATACCATATATTAGTAGTCATAGCAATATAAAATTGCAAAAGACTTTTGGCAGAGACTATGAATAGTCAAAATAAGAGTCATAGATCAATTCATACATCACATGACCCTATCTCTTAAGCTTTAAGTTATAAACAGTGAGGATTGCCAATTCCTCTACAAGCTTTATGATAAATGCTTAGCCAGATCCAGCACTTAAAATATCTCTGTCAGGAATCTCTCCCCAAACCCCTGGCCATGGTTTCATGCTTTGGCACTCCTCAGAGAGCTGTCAGGGTAGGATCAGACACTAAGCATTTATCATAAAGCTTGTAGAGGAATTGGCAATCCTCACTGTTTATAACTCAAGATATAGTTTTATCTCCAAAGATTCATTTTTAAAATAATATCCCCTTTCTGGATGTTTGACCAAGAATCTACAACCAAAAAATTATGCCATAAAATTTGGACTTCTTATAAGGTCCCAAACAAACTTTTTCCCCCACATCCAACAGTCAAGTCAGCTGTAGTTGATCTTACTATGACTGCAGTCTCGTTAACAAGTTCAAACTCCCACATCCAACAGTCAAGTCAGCTGTAGTTGATTTTACTATGACTGGAGACTCATCAACAAGTTCAAACAACTCATTTAATTTGTAATTGGAATTTAACAATGTCTGATCTACTCAGGTACAAAATACTATAATTAATGACTATCAAATCTATGATTGTAATATCAGAATTGAAGGGCAAATACAGCCATTGGTGATTCTATCTTCTAGTTGAATATCTATAGTTTTTTTTAATGATATTTTGTTAATAATTAAATTATCAAAAAAAAAATCTATGCTTAAAATAAATAAAGGATGTAATTCTTAAATTTAATATAATAAGTATGCTAATAGCTCTAAACAAGCTTTTTTGATAGATGCTGCAAGAGAAAACATTTAAAATCTATATCTAAAATTATCTCTATCCCCAAACTGTTTCGAGTTAATGGCTGTCATCAGTGAGGCACTAGGATATTCAGACACTAGATCTATAATACCAACTCAAGCCCAGCATTTATCTAATATTTAACTATAAAGTAGAAAATGTGAAATTAAGTCATGTGATGTATGACTTGATTTCCTTACTATTATAGTTTTACTTTTGAGGCTTTGGCAATGTTATATTGCTAAGGTTATTTATATATGATATAGCTAAAAATTATTCAGACCCATATAGCTATTTAAGTTAAATAGCTGCATTTGAAGACATATAGACATCTGAAAATTTCAGATTTTCTACTTATTAGTTAAGTATTAGATAAATGCTGGGCTTGAGTTGGTATTTTAGATCTGGTGCCTAAATGTCCTAGGATCTCACTGATGAGAGCCATTAGCTCAAAACTGGTTTGGAGATTCTAGATAGAGATTTCAAATGTTTTCTCTTGTGGCATTTATCGGAAGCTTGTTTAGAGCTATTAGCATGCTCATTATATGAATATTTGTCATACGAGCTTATTAAATTAAGTCACGTGATGTATGACTTGATTTCCTTGCTATTACAATTCTTAAATTATGTTTAAGAAAATTGTTAAACGATAACATGCGATTAATGACTAACCCAGAATTATCACTTGGCAAAAAAAATCACATTCTATTTTCTCATTACTCTTTTGATTTACCTTAATTCTTCTCTTAAATAAAAAGTAAGTAGCAGTAAAATCCAAAATTTTCCATTTTGTATGAATTTGTCTTTTGTTGTTAATAATTGTGTGTGTGTGTGTGTGTAAAATCAAACTACATATGTAACATATAATATTTGCAAACTATATTTGATTGAGTTTGCAATTTTTTTTCCTTAGAGTGTGTACACCATAATTCCCATTTCCTTATTATTGCTGCTTCCTTTCTCTACATAGTCTTTGATATGTCATTTACCTTTGCTATCACTTGGGGAATACAGTAGAATTTTTATTTTCAGTTCTATTGAATGTGTGTAAAAAAAAAATCTAGTTTACCGATAATGAAACAGTGAACTTCAGATATTCACTATTAGAAAATAACCGTTTTATTTGTTATTCAATTGTCTTTACAATAAATATCCAATTAGTCATAGGATTTAATACTAAATATAATAAAAATATTTCATGTTTAACTTTAAATAAAAGTTCATTTACATTTAAAACAACCTATTAGTGCTTTAAAATGGGATTTATTAAAATAAATATTAGTTAAGTTGCAGAATGTTAAAACGTGTTTGTTTTTAAATGCTTTTATAAATGATTTAATAATTTATATTTTAAAAAAGTTGTTTACAAGCCTTTCTAAAACACAAACATTTTAAATTAGATTCATATGCGCTTTACGTAATAATATATATATTGAGAACTCCTCGATTATAAGGAAGATTTTTTTTTAATATATAAATAATCAGAATGGGAAATGCCATCCTAACAAATATTTTAGAAATTATTATTACTGCATATAACAATAGATTATCAATAAAATAGGTGAAATATATACGACAACTGAAATTATAAGTATTTCATTATCAAGATATTCAATAACATTTCCTTAATGTATACTAAATCATTGTGAAATAATATATAATTTTCTATTTTTAAATAATCCCATCTCTCCTCCACCCTCTTGACTCCAAAATCTAATTACAATGATATATCCATTAAATAAACAAGAATCTGAAAATGAAATTTTGTGCCCAAACTTATACTAAGTTTACATGAATTAATGTTAATATACAGTGACTTAAGAAAGTGACAAAACATGTCAGAATATTAGAGTTAAATTTTATATAATTCTAAATATAAAAAACTGTTGGTAATGAATAGCAGTAGCACTTGATCAATAGTGACAAGATATTGATGCTTGAATGCAGAATCTGCTTTCAGGAAAAAACATCCACTAAAATATAGCATTACAAAGTAATAAATTAAAATTATAAGCAAATATTATATAATGGTAAAGAAAAACATTTGGATTAGACAGTTAACAAAGGAATATAGAAAAATGTACAGAATCTTTTGACCTACAATAAAATATTAAGTAACTTGTGAAAATAATAATTGTTTAGCATTCAATGAGATTCATCATGAAAATTCTAATGAGATTTGTAATCATGACTGAAATATCTTTAGTTTCTCTACTTTTTTGATAATGTCTCAATTTTATCTAATTTCAGAAGTAACCATTATAAATTAAATAATCAGAAACCTTAACTTTCAATATAAAATCTAAATAAACCATTTCTTGTTTGAAGTTATATAATGAGGCCAAGAATCATACCCAGATGATAAAAAAAAAAATCTGTTGCCATATTTACTTATATATAATAGTAAAATTTACTAAGGCTATAAACCTCAAGAGTGTGCACATGAAAATGCAAAGGTATGGACCTCTACAGGTCTTAACCACAAGCTTACGCTTTGGAAGAAAAGATGGGAATCCTCCTTTACTTCAACCTACATTCTATATAAATAGGTGAAGCTGAAGTGGTTAGATCTGAGAGTGTGAAACTATTGTACATTTAAATAAATTTATAATAGTGAAAAAGAAATCTTCTTTTTAAGATATTTGAACTAAAATGACCTGATTTTATGTTAGTCAATTAATGAAATAAAAATTATTATTTGCAGATTGATTCTGTGTTTAATTTAATGACAATTTTGATTCTATGCATATCAGTTAATGTAATCAAAGCAAAATTATAGTGGCATAGACCTACATTTGAGAAAATTATTTATATACACTTGACAAATATACTTATTACTAAAATCATTCATTATCAATTTAAAAAGAATGAATTAGAAAGTAGACAAACTTTTTATTCTTACTATTATATAATTATTCCTATTGCTAAACAATGAATTATAAAACCTATCTTTTTTATATATATAATTTTAGCACTCATAAAAACACATTAACATTAAAATCTCTTTAATTACTTCTAATCAAACGAATTTTATATATATTTCCAAAAGGTCAATTCAAGTTTGTAGTAGGTGGCTAAATTATATATGTACATTATACTATTTTTATGCAGCATATTTATTTACATAATTCTATGTATATAATAAAATTTATGGAAAAATAAACTCTGAACTTACCATAATAATAATTCATAAGTCAGAATGACTAATAATGATTGACTTATTGTAGCCAATCAAATTAAATTAGTGTTCAGATTTGCATTGCCATTGACCTAGTGAAAAAAGAACACCAGATTAACTTTTCTTATATATTTTTTGAAATGACATTCAAGCATCAAATGATTTGATGTTTAAACTCATAAATTCCCCAGAATAAATGATAGCCACAAATTTTGATGATTGGAAAAAGAACTTTTTCATTAAGTCAATAGTGGTGAAATTATGGAATGTAAATAAGGAATGCTGTGACATTAACATGATTGTATGTTTTTTTCCATTGCAGTATTTAATCATATATATATATTCCTTAAAATATAATGTATAATATATCATTTATTGCTCTAACATGTCAGAAATCAATTCTATCCTGTATAGGATGTTTATAATATTGCATTAAAGAGTTTAATACTATATATATTATAACGATCGAAATGAAAGTGAAGATCGAATCTAACCGCTAAAACAATATCTGCAACTACCAGGGCGCCATCTAGGCATTTAAACCTAGAAAAATTTATAAAGTAGGCAGATACGCGCTGTTAAGATTCCACTTTATTTAAATATTCCGACCGTTAGCCCAAGTCACTAGCTCAGCGGAGACGCAGAGATAAAAATCTATATCTTAATTATAAAAGACTAAAAGCCACTGCCAGAAATTAACACATAAAAATATTTATTTACGCACACATAAAATCATTCTAAATTCGAGGAATAGGTTTAACATTTTTAGATTTTTATATTACTCTTTAATTGTACATTTACATAAATTTCAATGAGTTTAATATTTTATTTAGATGGTCAAGTATGAATAGACTACATAGATTTGCATTTGAAAATAAAACATTCTATCCCTATTTAACCTTAGGCAACAAATTTCGCAACCAAACTGGCGCCAATCCATCTGATACATTCATGTATTCAATGTAGCATGATACGACAACACAAAATACTATACTGTCAGGAAACGTACATCTGAACAATAAGTAGAAATAGAGAAGACATTGACTCTCCACCAACAGGAATGTGACATCTGTTGGCAAGTAGAACAATAAACAAAAAACTCCATAGGAATGGACTGCGGTCTTCTGCCGACTTACAAACCCATCCATAGGCAAACAGAGGGTGTGTGGCGTATATCTATAATCCTGCCCGTAGCGGACCTCATACTACATCTACTAATTACACAAATATATCCAATCCATTGAACCAATTCAACTACGAAATGAATAACCTAAGATTACCCTCCCTTAATATAACTTTACAAAACTATATAGCCATTCACGCCCGACTTAAATTTAACATTTAAATACGTTCGCACAAATGCATTTTATAAAATTTGTTTTAAAATGTTGAGTACAGATCAGCTGCACAGATTCCACGGTCAAAAACATTCCAAATTAAACACAACCGATCAAAATACAAAGTCATCGATAAACGTCACTTGCATAGGGAATATACACATCCCATTAGCATTCATTGTAAGATGCTTGCAGTGATATCGTTGACATATATTCTAATCGAATGTGAAAACCACAACATTATCAACCGCTAACGAATCTATGCAACGTCTATACCCAACCTAAATTTCATCATTTAAAATTTAAACAATAAACAATTTATACAATAAGAAAGAAAAAAAATGGAAATGATTTTTATCAATTGGAAAACATATAAAATTAAACATTATTAATTTGATTTAAAAACTTACAAAAGTCAGATAAGAGTCCGTTTTAACATTTAAGTTGGCTTGTTTATTAATTTGTAAAACTTGACGAAAGTTCTTAATTGATTTCAATAATTGTTCATTTCATATAGCTTATGGTAGAAGAGTCCATGTTCCCGTTGGCAATTCCCACGGAGACTTTCCTGGAAGACCGGTCTGATATTTTGGAGGTAGCATTAGCTGGTTCTGTTCTGATATCATAGTCTTTGCATTTTTAAAATAAATGAGTGAGGACGGCAAGTGCGTCTTGTCGCTCGACTCACCAAAATCAAGTTGGAAAACTGACTGGAACTCAATATTTTTTCTTTTTATAGTCCTCCTATGGATTCCATGAACAAAAACGTCACTGTTCTGTTTTTTCGTTATGGTCCGGGCCTTTATTTGCTTCCACTGGTCAAGCTAAAATCTCTTTCTTCTCTTATCTAACTTTTCATCTGACTTTTTAATTACACAGCTTTTAGATAATTAATAAACAATCATTTCCATTTACAGATTACAGGAATTAATTAATACCTGTTTTTATTTTAACTTACGTTATTTTTTTATTAAAATATTTTTATATTTCAATCTTGTATTTTTTTATTTAAAAAATACGTTCAAATACTTTTTTTTTTGTTTATGAAAAAAATATTTTTAAAGTTTAGCATCTGTGCGAATATATATATATGTTTAACAAACATTTTAATTTTAGCATTTAGTTTTTTCCTTTTATTTGCGAACTTTTAAGTTCTTATTTTAAATTAATGTAACGACATATTTATATATCGTTACAATATATCTATATATATTGTAGCCATTTCACTACATTGCTGTATTAACAATAATTTAAAGCATGTGCTTTAAGTTTAGAAATAATTAGTACATGAGGAAATAGTATTTAATCTTTTCATATGTTTTTTAAAGAATAAAGAGTAATTATTTAAATATTTTTCTCATTACATGATAATTTGAGAATTTTCAGATATGTTAAACATAAATTTAATATTTAAAATGTACTATAAGTTATAAAGAGTTGTAGAAGAGAAAGAAAATTATAAAATAAACATTTTTTTAATTCTCCCTCTTCATTAATTTGGTTATCATTTTTGATTTTAATTTTAATAGTAAAAAAAAATACTAAGTAAAAAAAGTTTTTTCTTCCCTAAGTATTCATAAATCTTAACTTTAACTTATAAAATAAAGTTTTAAAAGCAAAGAAAAAAAAGCTTTTAACATTTTTGTTAAATTTTTGTTTCAATTGATTATATATTTTTTGTTCTCTCTTTATCTCTCTTAATAAAATAAACAGAGTTTATCAAATCAGTGTAATTAAATGATTATCTTGTTATTTTTTTGGCATAAAAACTTTAATTAAAATGTAATTTCAAAACTATGATTATTTTTTTAATTAAAAAGTGAAAACAAACTCAGGGGATTTTTTTGTTTATAATTAAAAAAGCAGATCTAATTGGCCTATGGTTAATTTTGTCATTAAGAGACAGGATTGTAACTTGGGTGAAGACAGGGTTGTTTTAAAATTAGGAATATGGGTTAATCAGAACACCTAGGTGTCTTGAAAGAAATTGTTACTTTTGATTCAACTGTTATAGAGGACAGTGAGTTCTAAGCCAGCTGCTAAAGAATAAAGATGCTTTAATGAGCAGTTGAAAAGAACAGTAGAACTTTTAATTTAGCTGTGTAAAGCACACTATGAATTTATCTATAAAAATGTTTTTACTATAAAAACCCATGTGTTAAGTTTAACTAAAAGTTAAAAATCATGTAATTTATTTTATTGGAATAAAATATAGGGGAGAAAAAATGCCCCTGAAGTAATCTGAAACAAGATCTTGTCTTTAACCAAAAGCATGAGTGTCTCTATGTGTTATCCTGATTTGGAAATTTTATTGAAAATAAAATGAATAAATTCTTGCTGTTTATTAACCTGAAAATACTGCATACCAAATAAACAAATTATCTATGTACATTGTAAAAACCCTTCAAGTAGAAATGCCAAGAAGGACTTCAAAGAAATTTAAAATCATGGTTAAAGATATTTTCTTGAATATGTACATTATATTTTCATTTATAGTTAAAATATATATTTTATAAATTTTTAATAATGTTATTAATATTTCCTTATGAAATATGTTTTTAATCCATTTGATTTTTCTCTCCAAAATTATAAAAAAGGATTTTTGTTTATTTGATTTTCCTTCCAAAACTTATCAAAGGGTTAATTAATGTAAATTAAAGATTTTTATCTCTGATTATAAAAAAGTTGTTAACCACTTTATGTTATTTAATTAGAAATAACATAATTAATTAAAACTTAATTAATTTAATGAATAAAAATCAATTAGGTAACTATATTTTTCATGAAATTATATATATATACTGATAAAATGTATAAGTTCAAAGTATCATATTATCACATCATTTCTTTTTTATTATTATTAATAGTTTATTAAATAATTGTGTAAAAATATTTGTGTCTTTAGTCTTCCAACTATCTGTTCTGTGAACTGGCAGGGTGAGTGACTTGATTTCAATACAGCTTATAGTTTGAAGGATTGTTTGCAAATGATCCCAGTAAACTTATTTTAAAATAAATTAAAATAAGCTGTTGCATTTATTTATCTCTTGCTTGCAGTAATATAATGATTAGTTGTATGGATATAAGGGTTTATGTTAGTGTTTGGAAGCCAGATAATAACACTGATTGGCACAAAGTTATCACCTAAAATATCTATGCACTATATATTTTGTTTTTATTAGAAATTGAGTTTATAGTTTTCCAATATACTAATAGTACTTTGTGACCAAAGAATTGATGATGACCAGCATATTTCTGTATCCCAGAATTAGCACTTATCAGAGTTTTGTGTTGTATTCCTGCTTTAAGTTTGACAGTGTCTAGATAATTAGCCTGTCTATAGATTATCCTTTTTAAAATTCAGTCACAAGGTTGAATGTTGATTTTTAACTATTCTTTGTTAGTTGTTGATGATTAACAATTATTATTCTTCTATAATGCTGGAGATGCATTTTATGTTTTTGTTCATCTGACTCTGCTCATATTCATATTATTCACTGAATTCTATATACATTTTATAATTTAATTATACATTTTTGTGAATGTGAGGATGATGTGTTATCATCTCCTCATGTCATCCCTAAATTTTTTCATACCATTATAATATATATATATATATATATATATATATGTAAATCATGTAAGAGGAAATCAATCTTTCAGACATGCATTACTGGTATTATTTTGCTTGCAATCCTCTGTCAATAAGTGTCCTAAAACCGTAGGTAAATTACCTATACTTACAGCTTGTTTTTATATAAACCAACAACTTCTAACCATGCTTAATTCAGGAATTAATTCTATTGTGAGCCTGAAAAGTCAGATGCCAAATTTGTACAAATTTAATTCTATGTATCATAAGGAAGAGACATAGAATTAAATTTGTACAAATTTAATTCTATGTATCATAAGGAAGAGACAGTATCTCAATTTTTACTTATAATTTTAATTTATATTAATTTTGAATATCTGTCATTAATGTATTAGTGATTTATGTATGCAAATCACGTGAGAGGAAATCTATCAGATATGCACTATTGGTATAATTTGCTTGTGCTCCCCCTCAATAAGCTTATTTTTATATAAGCCAATACCTATTGATTATGCTTAATTCAGGACTTGATTCTATTGTGTGCATGATTATGCAAATGGAAAATTATCCAATAGTGCATGTATGAAATATTGGTCTCATCTCATATGATTTACATATATAGATTGCTAATACATTAATTACAGATATTCAAAATTAATATAATTCAAAATCATAGGTAATTAAAAATGAGATATTGACTTTTCCCTATAATATATAGAATTAAATTTATACAAATAATTTGTCGTTTGAATTATGAGGTTCATAATAGAATAATCCTGAATTAAGCATGGTCAATAGGTATTGATTTATATAAAAATAATTTCTAAGCATAAGTGATTCACCTATGGTTTTATTGCTGGGAGGAAAGTGCAAGAAAATTATACCAATAATGTATGTCTGAAAGATTGGTTTCCTCTCATATGATGTATGTATATGATTGTAATCATAATCAATCTTTAAAACCAATTAGTATTTTATCACAATATTTAAATAAAAATGGAGTAAATTCATATATTTTTAAAACTTTAGCTCAGAAAGTTATTCCAATATATATATATATAATGAGAAAATTCAGCATGTTTTTTTTCAATAGCCCATCTTATTATGAAATAAAAATCAGAAATACTGCGAATTAATTTATGTAAATAATAATAATTTGCCGGATATTTGTTTCTGTCATAATAAATGGCATCAATCGCCTGGAAGCTAATTGTTATCCCATCACTCATAGCAATACAATTTCCATTTAAACATTATTGTGATATCCAATGTTAGGATAAAGTTTCTGAGTGCGAATTTTAGCCGAAATTTACAATTTTCAGGCTACTGATGACAAAATTATGACAGAAACATATATCTGGCAGAGATTGGTTGATTTTTTTTCAATGGATTATTACTTAAATGTATGTAAAATTCTATCAATGATGCATGTCAATTTTATATTTTAAATATTTATGTGGAATTTATTAAAAATTATTTATATGTGTGTGTGTACGTAAAACAGCATTTGAATGGCCCACCACAGGGCTAAGGACTCTACAATAATGTTCATAGAGAAATAGTGGAGATATTTCTTATTAGCCTTGTCAAAATGGCTGACGAAAATTTGATCTAGCTAACAATAACCAGATACCGATTTATTGAGCAACGTTGGAAGATTAAATAGTCTGGTTATGGATCAGTTTTAAGGTTTTATTTAGTATATGAATCCAGGTCATAAACATGGTGAGTGGTTTCACTACCATGATACTATGAATCCCTCTTTATAGTTGTAATATAATGTATTAAAATATAATGTATTACAATATAATATATTTATAGTTGCAATATAATGTATATTTTTATCCTTAGAATAAAAACTTAACTATGAACAAACAATAAGTAAATATATTTGAGTCATATACATTATTATGATATCTCAATATTTTCTATTGAACCAACAAAACATTGTATGATCACCATTTCCTATGCTTACACAAGCTGTTAATAGTAACAAACTCTTCATACAGTAATCAAGCCTTAGAAATCAATGGATGCAGGAAGATTTGTGCATAGAATTCCCATCTAGTGCCTATTCATTCAATATTCCAGACTAATTTTTAGCTTGTGGTTTTCACCAGTGATGAGCTTTTGTTTGAGAGCATTGCACCTAGATCTAAAAGATGACTGCTTGAGAGTTGCATTAGATCCTTAGATCTAGGTGCAGTGCTCTCAGTTCCAAAGCTCCTCACTGATGAAAGCCCCAAGCTAGAAACTAGTCCGGGAATATTGGATGAGTAGACACTAGATGAGGATATCATGCACAAATCTTCCTGCATCCATTGATTACTAAGGCTTTCACTGGATGGCACTACTATATGGAGTTTGCTACTGAAACTTTGTATTGAATTGTGGTAAATTGCCTAAATTTATTTACACAATTCAATGTGTCCAATGCAAATGAACAAATACATACACCATTGTGTTGTGCTATATATGAGGGACAATTTTCAATGATATTTTAATCTGTGCTAAGAATGTAAAAATTCTTTAAATATTTTAAATGTCATTGGATAAGCAAAAGTTTCAAATATAATAACAATAACTTGCATGCTTAATCAATCTTTTTTAAAATTTGATTTATAGCTTTAAAATAAACAGAAATAAAATTATTATAATCCCAGTAATCCATATACATATCACAAGTAAAAACAACAGCTATATGAAATAAAGTTTTCTAAAGAGGGAAAAACTGATTACAAATTCCATTAAGAATTTATTTTTAAAAAATGAAGCAAAATAAACTATACACATACTTGTGCTATATATACACTTAAAAAAAAAACATTTTAAAATAAAATCTCTTTTTCTGTCTGAGTATATATATTTACAAAACAGATAAATATGAGAAAAAATAAAAAGTTGTAAACCTATGTATGTTAGATAACAAGAGTAAGATATCTATCATATGTTAATGATTTGAAGAGCAGTTCTCTTCACTAGAGCCATCTACTGTAAGATTAATTAATCAATAGACTTCAGATGGTATTGCAGTAATATCCATACTTTCAGACTTGCTTTTTGACTTTTGTTTTCATCAATGAACATTTAAAATTCAAAATTGGAAGTAATCTAGTTATATATCTACTCCTTTATACTAATAGCCTGAAATTTTAAAAATTCCTAAGATTTCCAACTCAGGACAACTCATTTGCATAATTCTGTATATCTGATACCAGGTCATTTAGTGAATTGTATGCCAACTTTAGTCAATTTCTATCCTTTGGTTAGTAAGGTTATTGTCAACAAAAGCAAAATAAGATCATTTAAATATATAGATCTACATAACTATGTAAATGAGTTGGCTTGGGTTCAAACCTCTATTTTTTTTACTTTCAGCCTGTTAGTTTGAATATTTAAAAAAAACAAGTGGCATCTATTTGCATAAGTACGTTATTAGTTCCAACCTTGAATTCTAAGTTCTCCTTGATGAAGACAAACAACTGGTCTGGGAATGTGGATATTATATTATTTTTATCCAATATCTATTTGCTATTCAAACTTTCAATGGATGATGGTCTAAATCTACTGACTATTCAAACTTTCAGTGGATAGTGGTCTGAGAATGAGGATATTATATTATAATCATCCAATACCTATTGATTACTCAAACTTTCAGCAGATGATGGTCTGGGAATGTTGATATTATATTATAATCATTCAATATCTATTGATTACTAAAACTTTCAGTGGATGGTGATATGGGAATGTGGATATTATATTATTATCATCCAATATCTATTGACTACTCAAACTTTCAGTGGACAGTGATCTGGGAATGTGGATATTATATTAACATCATCCAATACCTACTGACTACTCAAACATTCAGTGGATGATGGCCTGGGAATATTATTTTATTATCATTAAACACCTATTAACAACTCAACCTTTCAGTGGTTGGTGGTATGGAAATGTGGATATTATATTATTATCATCCAACATCTATTGACTACTGAAATGTACAGTGGGTAGCTCTAGAGTAAAGGGAACTTGAGTATAAGTTAAGCTAAGAGTGTCATGAGATATTTTTATTTATACTAATGATTTGAAAATTATTATAGTTATTTTAAAGTATTTTGGTTAATTTATATTTGTTCTACATTTTAAAGAAAAGAGACAATCTTAAGAATCACAAAGCAGAAAAAAATATTACTCATACTGTAACTAAGTTATCATCCTTATCATTATCACACACTCATAAATGATTATGGTCATGCTCCAAAAAAATAATAAAATACCAAAGCAAATAATAAAAATGTTAGAAAATCAAAAAAGAAAAGAGTATGAAGTAGAAATGCTAAGGATCTAATTAAAGAATGGAAATGTAGTTGCAAAAACATGCAATTCTATTGATATACTTAGTGCCGAAAAATGACCATGGACCTAAGAGACTGATGATGACAGAGCTTTTATGCTAAGTAAAGTTAGTAAAGTAAAAATAAAAAATAATGATGATTAATTTAATTATATGCAATTATTATTGATGAATAGAAAAACACGAATCAAACTTATTTCGTTCATCTTTCTTTCAATCATATTTTTTTAATTATGCATATAATTATAAAATCGAATTCTCTCTTAGTTCAATATTGTATTTTTAGTGATTGCAAGTGTTCAAAAAACAAACTGATAATATTAGAAAATTTATTTTTAAAAAATTAAAATCAAATTACTTCACCATCAATGGTGTCACATATTTCTAGATCAAGAGTTCCCGAAAAGGTCGATATCGGGGTTAATAGTTTCAATAAAAAAATTTGGGGGTTGGCAATAGCAAAAATAGCCCCCATTATTGCTGCTATTTGTGTGTTAATTTCAAAATATTTATGATTCCAATAGGTACCTAATTAAGAAGTAAAATAATTCAAAAAAACACTTTTTTGATAAAAACATATTACATACCAATCTTGCGAATGAAAAGGTAAAATGTGTCAATAAAAGAATCACACATAAGGATGCACAGAAATACATGTAGCACAAACATATCTGTATGTTGTCTTATTGAATGTATCAAAGTAAGTATGGGCATAAAAAACCATTGCATGTCCACACTTGTTCACAGTCAGATGAAACAATATTCGATATTAGCAGAATCTATCAGTCTTGTACAGTCTTCCTTTCATAAAACACTATAAATTGGTTCATTTGATGTGACATGTATTTGTTTGTGATTTGAACTTTGAATACAATTATTTATTGAGGAGCAGTACTAGGAAAAAGAAAATCAGAAGACAGTTTATTTATTCGAGTTTGAACAAAAATCTACTTCAAGTAAGTATATACTTTATTGTTGTTGTTGTTTTTTTTTATCACAGAGGCTGTCAAAATTGTTTGTTAATAAAAGTATTTATTTCTTAGAATTAATAATATGATTGAACCAAAAAAAAATGCAGACAGTACAGCTTGGACTATTTGAAGCTAGAATTTGTCCCATCACTATCAAACAAGCATTCACCAATATGCCTCATATGCAAAAAAGCCTTTATCAATGATGTTATAAAACCATCAAAACTAGCAGATCACTTGAACAGAATTCACTCTGACAAAAAAAATATTTGTTATACTTCTGATCACTTAAAGATAAAATTCTGAAGAGAACTATGATAAATATTTGTTTTATCATCAAAGCAAAATGATGACGGATTAAGGGCATTGTATAACATATCCCTACTCATTATGAAGTCTGGTGAGATGCACACCATAGAGGAGAAACTCATTTAAAACTCTACTCATATTTTTTTTTGTTTTAATTTTCTTAGTTTCGAAGATAATGCCCTATTCCGTAGTCCTTTTATCTTTTTCAATCATTAATTACAAGTGATTAAAATGAAAAATTTGATATTTAGTGAAATATTTAATATTGAGTACTGTATAAATTTATTAATTTGAGTAAGTAAAGTAAATGACTAGGGGGTTGACAGTTTTAAAAGTTTTTTTTTTTTTAATGTGTCAAAGCGTCGGCTGGGAAGCGAACCCCGGGACAACTGCTTGTAAGGCAGCTGTGCTAACCACTCGGCCACCAGGGCGAAAAAGTGTAGGAACTCTTGTTACAATTTAAACATTGCACTTGCAAGATTTATAGAATAGTCCACAATAATAGAATTGTAATTATTTATAAACTTACACTTTTTTTCATATGTCATAGCATCGGTCAGGACGCGAACCCACAACCGTCTGCAACCAACTACTTACTTGCAAGGAAGTCCACAATAATAGAATTGTAATTATTTATAAACTTACACTTTTTTTCATATGTCATAGCATCGGCCGGGACGTGAACCCACAACCATCTGCAACCAACGATTTGCTTGCAAGGTGGCTGTGATCACCTCTTGGCTAACAACGTTTGACAACTTTTTGATTCTTCACTTGCAAATATGAACATCAGTACTTTTAATAAAAACGGAATAAATTAACATATTTTTTGGAAATATGAATATTTTAGTGCTTCATAAGATAGTAGAAAAAGTAGCAGAGTTAAAGATGAATTTTAATTATTATTATTAGTAGCATAACTCATCTGTAATCCAACTTTGATTTAGAAACAGTTTATAAACATCCAACATGCTTACAAATGTTTAAAAATGATGGACTAAATAGATTTGAATAATTTGTGTGAAAGTGATTAAAGTGTTGGATCAAAAATATATAAAAGTAGAATAGTGTCATATTCTGCAAAATATTTATCAAAATGCAATCACAGTAATTAGATTATATGACAGCATTGAAAAGATTAATATTGGTAAAGATATATCACACAGTCACATCCTAAAAAATATTTATCAAAATGCCAAAGCAGTGACTAGCTTACAATGTGATACTAAAACATTTAACATTGAGAAAGGGATCTTCAGAATTTCTGAGCAGTTTTGCAATAAAATAGATTAAAGCCCTGATGTCAGAACAGTGAGAAAAGATTGCTTTATATGTCAATAAGCTCTAAGCATAAGTAATCCACTTATGCCTTTTAAACTCATGCTCATGGGTGACAGTGTGTGAATTTGTAAAACTGCATGACCGAAGATTTATTCCCTTCTCTATATTACATATATAGTCAAGCACAATATAAATATAATATTTATTACAATAAATATTTTGGGAATTAAAATAAAAATACATAGAGATTATTTAGATCATTCACATTTTTCAGATTTTACATGGTTGTTTATGCAAATAATATTTACAGCTCTGGAAAATGATGCAAGAATTATGAGATTAAAGTAAGGCTATATATATGCTAAAAAGATTTAAGGAATAATCAATGGATTTTCACAAAAAAAGAAAACAAGATTAATTAACAACCATGAATCAACAGAAGTAAACAAATAAAATTAATTAAAGAATAAAACTTGGAAAAAAGTTTTGGATAGAAAGTAATTCATTAAAAAGAAAATATTCCTATGTGTTTAAGAAAATATTTTATAGATGTGTTGCACCAATATCTTATGGAACTAACAATAGAAAAACAATGCAAACACTTCAGATCACTAAATGAAATATAGAGAGACATAAGTTAGAAATGATAAGAAACAATCAAAAACATGGCTGAGGGAACAAAAATTATCATTAATATCACAGAAATATTTAGAAGATTTAAATGAAATTAAACTGTACACATTGCTAGAAGAAATAATATAGATGAAAAGTTGCAGTCTTAAACTGGATCTCAAGAAATTGTAAAAGCATAGAAATGAGATAACATGTGAGATGAATGGTTGAAATAAAGATTTCTGGTGTGATGTGAAGAGAGCCTGTAATCTGGAGAAATTAGATCAAACATGGAAACCTTTATCCTAGAATAAATCAAGAAGAGACAATAATAGGTGGATAGTTGCATTCTTAAGGTGAATCTCAAGAGATTGCAAAGACATAGAAATGAGACCATATGTGAGATGAGTGATTGAAATAAAGAAAAATTGCTGGTGTGATGTAAAAAAGAGAGTAACTTGGAGGCTTTTATCCTAGAATAGATCAATAATAGTCAAAAATGATGATAATTATAAATATAAAGATACAAAAAAATATGATTGATCAAACAACTTACAAAGTGGATGCAGATTTCCAGAGATCTGGAAATTAATTTTTAGAAGTTTAAAAATGAAACAATATTGATTTTGTTTACACCATAATTATCGAGGGTGACTATACACATACTATGTACTCACATTTTTAGCTATTGATATTTTCTTAGAAAACTAATGATACAGTGTATAATCTAAAATTTTTACTTTAGTTTGTTTTATTTTATCAGTAGAATTATTATGTTAATTTTATTTTATTAAAATATATTTAAATATGGCAAAACTCTCCATACAGTAGTGCCACTCAATGCCAACCAGAGTAATCAATGGAAGCCAGAGGCTTGTACATAAAATCCCCATCTAGTGCCTACTTATCCAATATCCCCAGACTAGTTTCTGGCTAGTGGCCTTCATCAAAGCTCCTCACTGACGAAGGCCACAAGCCAGAAACTAGTCTGGGGATATTGGATGAGTAAGCACTAGATGGGGATTTTATGCACAAGCCTCTGGCTTCCATTGATTACTCTGGTTGGCACTGGGTGGCACTACTGTATGGAGAGTTTTGCCTTTGTTAATAACAGATGTGCTAGCATTAGAAATGGTGATCATGTGATATTTAAATATGATTATGTTTGACTTTAATAATGTACTTTTAACAAAGCTTTCTCCAGGGCAATTTTAGATAAAAATAAGTAATTGTTTGTTATTATTGATTGGAAGTTCATAACAAGTTTGAGCATTGAAAGTGTTAAAACTGAAATTGATCCAAGGACTTAGATTCCAGATACTGACACTTTATCACTGTACTAAACCATAGAGGGCAGGGCAGTTTGAAAAAAAAAATACAATAAAGGCAAGAAAAAAAATCAATGAAGATAATTTTAAAAAAACTTTTATAAAGATATTCTAAAGAAGAGAAAAGGAAATGCATTATTAAAAATGTGATGAAAGTTTACTAGTATAGTATTGAGTAAATACAAAAAGTATTATCCATAAGTGAAAAAGATTTTACTTAGCTGTGTTCTTTATTTGTTGGCTACAAAAGATTAAATGTTAATCATTGTAAAAGAGCTTATAATAGAAGTCATTAATTTTTTTTTTATTAATATGCTATATATTGGGACATCAATTTCTTTTCTCTATACTATTTTCCTCTTTCTCTCTCTCTCTCTCTCTCTCTTTTATTTTTTGTTATATCTTTTTTTCTTCAGTTATTTAGGTTAGGTTGGAGATTATAGTGATAATCTTATGCCATCAATAATCTCTCTTCATTCTGTGACAATTAGATTCTATGTTTCCCAATCACATTTCCATTCTTTAAATACTTGCACAACAATAATTTTTATTAGTCATTCATTAGATTAGGTATTATTCAGTAATGAATAATATTTTTGCAGCACAATCTGCTTTTAACACCTTGTGGGGAGGATGTAATCATAAACATACATGTGAAAATGATCTATGATCCCCCAAATGCACATTCCATGCTGAAACAATACTCATCAGTTGGAAAAGACCACAATTTCTTACACATATCATTATTATATATACAGATAGCAAATAACTACAGTTTAATTAATAAGTGGCAAACATGCTGTCCTCACAACTTTGACACAAATCACTTATTAGTCATTCATATTAGACTAGAGATTATTCAATAATGAATAATATTTTATCATGTAATTTTTACTACATTGCTCCCATAACTCTTAAGAATAAACTAATTAAATGCACTGAGCCAGATTTTGGCAAAATACTATCAAAAGCATAGTGCTAAGTAAAGTTATGCAGTACAGGTGTGTTTATATAATTGATGTGATATAATATGTAAATTAGATATAATATGCAAATAAGGTAATTAAATATTTCATTTTTTTAGACAATGGAACACATGAATCATTTTTGTTGATGAAATGTGGTCCTTTGCAATTAACCAACATGCTTATTTGTACAGTACAGCTAAAAAAAATACTGAATACAAATTGATCTTTTTTGATCATGAATGAGCCATGGGTCACACATTTTCTCCTCCAATGTTAGAACAATCTGCTCTGAAAGGGATGATAGGAAAAGAAAATACAAAGAGGCATGGGAATTGCAAAAGGTTCCACGTTTCATCAATAAAAAGGATTCATGTGTTGTCCAAAAATGGAATATCTATTTGCCTTATTTGCATATTGTAACTCATTTACATATTGCATCACCAATTATATAAGAACACCTGAACTGTGCAACTTTACTAAGTACTATGATTCTTGCAGTGTTTTGCTGAAATTCTCACTCAATGCATTTAATTAGTTTATGTTTATTTTACATTTTCATCAGAAATCAAAGTCAATGAGAGCTTAAGAATTACACAAATTTTATAAAAAGTGTTAATACTTTGAGAATTACTTTCATTGCTAAGCAATGATAAAGATGTGTGTAAGAGATTGTGGTCTGGGCCAACTGATGAGTGCTGGTTCATCACAAAATATGCATCTTGGAGATCACAGATCTTTTTCATGTCTTTGGTCATATATTTATGATTATAGTCTTCTACAAGATGTTAAAAGCAGATAAAAAACAACCTCTACTATGCATGATAGGGGTGTGGTGAATATTACATGCACAACAAGTTTGGAATTTGATCTTTCCATTTTCTTTTTGTCTATCTTTGTCTTTTGTTATATATTTTTTTCTTTTTCTGGAGTTAAAATGATCAAATTCATTTGTGAATGGCTACTAATAAATTATACTTTAAAAGAAAACATTTTTCTTTCGCAAGCGCTTCATTATCAAAATCAACATCTTTCATTTAAAAAATTAAAAAAAAAAAAGATGAGAGATATTTTTCAAGAATTTCTCTGGTTACTTTTCTGTATTAATGCGTGTGTGCAAATACATACAGAAATTTTTTTTTAAAGTTTTCTTTACTTTTCATACATAAATTTAATTTATATATATATTTAAAAAAAACTTAATGCATCTATAATATCATTGAAAAATTCTTTAAAAATAACCTTGAAACTTACAATGAAAGAAAGACTTGTTTTTAAAGTTCTGGATGGCTAAATCAAATTTATTTTAGCATACAATTTTTTTGTTCGCATATTTTGGGGTCTTTTTTTTTTTAATTTGTATTTAAATAAAATTTGTTATTGCTCTTTCCAAAAGAAGGGAGAAATTAATGAGAATATAATATTTTTAATGAATAAATTTAGATTATCTTTTTTTTTCTTATGAGAAAAGAAAAAAATATATGCTGATACACAACATATCTCATTTATTTAAATGATTAAGTCTAGAATAAAAAGCAAATATAAAAGGCTAAACAATAAAAAGTTAAAAGATGGATTTTACAATGAGCATACAAACGAATCTGTGAAATACAAATATATCTACATAAACCACGTGATCGTTTAGTCTACCTACTTGACTTCCTTGCAATGACCATATGTTCGGCAGTGATAACACTAAATCATTGAGCAAAGAAGTAACAGTAAAAGAAGGGGGTGAGAATCCATAATGTTTGGAAATAACTCACTGAAGTTATTTTTAAAAGATAAATATGGCCAAATCTGAAGAACAGTTATAAATAAGCAGACAAAATTTCTACTGACTACTTTGAAAAAATAATCTAGATTGTTTAAGTTACCTTTAGATTCTTGAATACTGAGTTTAAATACTCAGTATTCAAGAATCTATAGGTTACTGGCTCAATTCCATGCTAATACAGTCTAAAGAAGAGACAATAATAACTATTCAATACTAATAGTTAAATATATTTGGAAAAATATAAATAAAAGTTGAATTTCTCTAAAAATATTTAACAATCCAACTAGATGATTGAAATAGATCAACAGCTACAAGTAGAATGTCATTATCACAAACTTTGTAAACAAAGGCAAAACTCTCCATACAGTAGTGCCACCCTGTGCCAACCAGAGTAATCAATGGATGCCAGAAGGCTTGTGCATAAAATCCCTATCTAGTGCCTACTCATCCAATATCCCCAGACTAGTTTCTGGCTTGTGGCCATCATCAGTACAACAATTATGTGCTAATATAAGAGATAGTGATCATGTGATGTTTGGTGGTTTATCACAAACTTTCAGATAAACATTTTGCAATGCATTCCAACTACTTAAGCAGTATATTTTTACTTTTTTGAAAGACTCTGATTCCTTGCCTAATTGTGATTTTCTACAGTATTATATTCTCTGCATATCTTCCCAATAAAAATAATCAATATTGTAATTCTTTAAACTGTCTTTCTTAATAATTTCCAAGAGATCTGTCTTTTCTATGAAATTCATTCTCAAATTTACCATAAAATATATGTGAGAAAGACTCCCATTCACTCAATTATGCAAGCTGAAAAAAATATCAATTATTTTTGTGATTTTGCCACTATCCATTTAAGATCTTATAGTGCATATTTTAAATGAAATAAATTATTTCAGGATTTCTATGTTACATCAATAAAATACCCATGCCTCACTTTCTTGTGTCTAGTTTTTAAACATAGCTAATTTAGTTGAGGTAGTTATATCACCAAACCTTGATATATATTTTAACTTGTTAAATGCTAAATCAGTATGCTGAAGTATACATTGGATAGCAGCATCTAACTCTTTCTATCCTAAAAAGCTTCCATGAAAATTTAAATTAGTTCACATTCTTTGGCCGACTCCAAACTGCTTTTTGAATATTAAAAATTATAAAATCAAAGTCTTTATAGATTACACACCAAATATTAAGATCATTCTGTAGATAAACTTTTGAAGAGGAAAAGTAGCACCGTAATTTATACCACCTATTGGATTCTTAAAAAATGAAGATGAAGTTAATTCTTTATTAACATCAGTCTTCATTTCAAATGCATTTAGGATTTCAAGATGCCATAATAATGTTTCTTTTCTTTCATTATTTAAAACTTAATAATATGAATAAATTTTGATGTTTGACCATTCAGTTTCAAATATTGCAACAAATTTTTTTGGCCAACTGAATTAAATGTCTTGATCAAATCATAGAATTAGGTTTTTAATTAATGTATATTACTTTGTGCTAAATTTATCTTAAGAGCGTGTGTAGTAAGAATTAAAACAATTAGGTAAAGATCATAAAAATGCAAAGAAAATAAATAAAGAAGTATTTTGAAAATGACCAAAACAAAAAAAAATAAAATAAAAGGAAAGCAAAAAGGTGAGCCCAAGTAACATTATGAGTGTTTTTGCAAAAATTAAAGCACTTATTGCTATATGTCTAGTCCAGTTCAATTTAAGAAATGAATGGAAAACATGCTAATTTTCTCCTGACTACAAGTTTTAAAAAAATCCTAAAAGCCATCTAATAATGAGAACAAAAAAAAATTGAAAGATAAAAAAGGAAGACAGAATAGAGAATAAAATTCTACTTTTAGATAATAATATGCCAGTAATTGACCTTTTAAGAATGATAGAAGCTGGATGATCTCAACATATAAATTCAAGTCACAAATATTATTTCCAGATGACTTCAAAACACACATTAGTTGTTAGCAACATGATCAAAAGTATTATTCTCAGCATAAGAAGATTCACACAAAAAAAAGAGAAATAAAAATAATTAAATTACTTTTAAAATATTTATATTCATTAATCATTTTATGATAAATACTCATTATTATTACATGTTAAGTTGTTTAACATTTAGGTTATATTCCTTTATGAATGTATTAAATGATACTAAAAAGTTATGTACAAATTTGATTTTTTAATTTAAGTTATATGTTTTAATAAAATTTTTATAAATTTTACTAAAATTAAAATTAATTTTTTAATATGTATTGATAAAATATAATATCTATTCGTTTTCCAATTTATAGATACATTAGTGCAGTTATATTAAATATATGTGTGGTAAAAATAAATAAATGGTCAAACATATACAAAGTAATAAATAAACTTTTTAAAGATTTATATTTAAAGATTATTTTTGATTTTTTTAAAAAAGATAAGTTTTAAAAAGAAGTGATGTCATATTGAATTTTTACTTAAGTTTTTAAGCTGCTAAATAAATGTTGGTACTTGAGTATTAAAGCTGCAACATAGGGAAGATAGGAGGCCTTTTCACACCCACAATAAATGTGTAATGTCACAATGATGACTTCAAATTGAAAGAAAATAATACATGTGAGTATACATGGAAACGTATTTTTTTTTTTATCAACAAATTTTTTTTTCAATGTGATCTTTTTTTTTTTAATACTTTGACATTTTTAGTTATTTTTCATTTTGGAAATTACCAAATAAACTGAAATGAATGCAGTGTTCTATTTCCAACAACAAGGCATCCTGCTGTCAGTGACAAGCAATGGTGTTGTAATGTTTGCAACACTATAATCAGCATTCACGAGGGAACATGGATGTTTGGTGGTTGATGTAGGAAAACAGATGAATGTTTTATTGTGAAAATCAAAGATAGGACAAAGTACCAATGAGGGATAACAAGATAGCACTTTTTTGTAGTTTTTGTTTAATTTCTTTATTTAAAAAAAATGATGCTAATTAGCAGTTTTATGAAAATCCCAGCATACTTTGCAATCATGTGGTTTCATTTTCAAAGTGAAAATTTTTACTACAGATCTCCATTTTCTGTGGTAATACTAAATATCAAAAGTTTGGTTTTAATGCATAAATTCCTGTTATATATTGTGTGGTAAGTGTCATAGGAATATAGTTAATGTATTTTTATCCAAATTACTTAAAAATAAAAATCATTATTTGTTTGGTGTATATTTAAACTAACTATTTTTTTGATTAATGGCATCATTATTGTAATATCGCATTTTATTTTTTATTTTAAATATCATTCTTAAAAGTTGTTAGTTTTTTAAAGTTGCATCTTTTTTTTTCAAGTCACATTTTTTTTGTTAATGTTGAAAGTCGTACATATTTGTGAGAGTCACATTTTTTTTAGAAACTTGTTAATGTTGAAATTTTATTTTAAATGTCATTCTTAAAAGTTGTTTGTTGATGTTGTTTTACTATATTTTTACTTTTATTTATTTTTAATCCTACAACACAGAGCATGTATTAGACCTACTGTGCCTGTTGTCATTCATATCAACTCCCGATAACTTTGTAATTCTTGCCAAAATATCATGTACAAGATCTGTGTACAAGTTCTTTTTTTTGCCAAAGAATGTCATGTACAAGATCCATGTACATGTTATTTTGGTCAGATCACAAGATTACAAAGTTATCAGTGGATTGATACAAATGTGAACAGGCACAGTAGGTTTAATACATGCTCTGTGTTGCAGCTTTAATACTCAAGTACCAAAATGACGGTTTTATTTATACTTTCGAATTTTATTAATTATATAGATAAACATTGGAACCTGAAATAATTTGAAAATATTTGTATATGATTTTTTCAGAGAAATAAATAAAATTCTGAAAACAATTTTTTTTTATTTTTAATTCATTTTGAAGCTAACTACTGATAAGAGAATTATTTCAATTTCTATTCTCCTTTGTTTTGTATAATTGTGGCAAAATAAATCAGAAAGTATTAAAATGTCTCTATATTTGTTTTAAATATTTTAAAAGTGTAACAATGTTATTGAAATTAATTTCTGATTGCTGGTTGTGAAAAGATTTTGAGAAATTATTTTTTTTGATTTGTTCTTATTTTTTAATTTTGACAAAATGTCCAGAGTATAAACTTGTATTCTGACAATAAAAAACTATTTGCAAATACAATGTATTATTTTAATTTGCACATCTAAGTGTACATTCTTAACTTTATTATATTATTTTGGAGCCACATATCCAAAACATTTATTTTGATATCTGGATCAATTTATTACAAATAAAATACTTCTTAAAATTAAATAATATGAATCACATAATTTAGCTTTCAGTAATTGTTCAAAATTTCTAATGACCATATATCAAATATAGATTTTTTGGGATCTATCAACTTTTCTTTCAACAATTCTTTAAACAATTACTTCTAACAGAAAAGTAAGAGATATTTTAATTTCAAAAACATTTTGAACAATATTCTGTATACTTAATGAATAATATTTATGTAGTATAATTTACACTACACCATTTTACCACAAGGTAGGGACTGGTTTCTATCCATTTTTAGCAACTTGTGGATAGAAACTACCTTATGATAGAATAATGTAGTAAAAATTATAGTCCAAAAATATTATTCATTAAATGGCTAATCTCTAGTTCAACAAATGATTAATAAAAATTATTAATATTGTGTATAGATTTCTTGAAAAAAATTGTATCCAAGTTACGACTTATCAGTCAAATTAAGTATAAAATAAGGTTGTTCTAAAACTCTCATAAATCAGTTGATTTGGTTTAGGATTGAACAAATTCAAATGTGGATTTGCTACTGAGAACATTAGTAATCAAGTCTATTATTAAAATTGCTTTTTTTTTTTAAATAAATAACTTTAAAAATAAATTATGTTTCCAAAAATAAAAAATATTGATTTCATACATAAACTTCACATATCTAACTTTCTCATCTGATAAAATAAAAGAAAAAAGAAAATAATTAGACAATAAATGTACAATTTTTCAATTAATTTTTATCACAAAACATCAATATATAAAACGGGCTGCGCCATTGAAATACTTTATTTAATATCTTAATTTTAAAATGACATTAAGAAGAATGCAAACATAGTCTCGTTATTTTACATCTAGTTAATGTATCATGTGCTCTTATAATTTAAATATTTAAATTAGGTTTTTTTTCTGCTTAGAAATACCTTGTAAAAGACACACCAGCTGCCATCATCTCGCTCTTATAACTCAATGAATTTTGGATTTAATTAATGAAAATTCATTTAGATAACTTGGACTGGATTCAAAAATTATGATCTGGAAATTTTATCTCCCTCTATCCCATTTTCTTCTTGATAGTCTCACTGTTTAAAATGCAGAAATCCATAATCAGTAATCTCAGTTTAATAAGAAGATAATACATATATCTAAAACAATGGATACCCTTATAACAGATTTAAAATAAAGCAAATAAGGATATGATAAAATGAAATATGATCAAAAATATCTCTTTTAGCTTAATAAAACAGCAGAAAAATAATTAGATCGTTGGTAATATTGGAATGATCTTTAAAAAAAATTAAATAAATGAATCATTAAGCTAGACTGAAAATTTATTAAGTAAATCACTGGGTAACAGAAATAAATCAATATATTTTTATGATCATAACCAGAAAAGAGTGTGTACTTAAATATGTTTAAAAGTGTTATAGAGATTAAAGAATATTATTATTATTATCAATCAACATAAGAGAAACAAAACACTATGAAAACTGTGATGGTTAGACTAATAAGTATTTGAGACAAAATGTTAATAAACAATTTATATAAAAGATTCATAGTTCAAATAGAAGAACATTTGACAAATGAGCAAAGTAAACAAAGGATAAGATATCTGACAATGAACAATATTTTTTAGCAATAGGACATATAAAAAATTAGAAGGAAAAAGAGAACCCTGTATATAATCTTTATTATTAGCATTGATCAAAAAATGGTGTAAAAATACTTGAATCAATTATTAAAAAGTATATAATTAACTAAATAAACATCTAAAGAATATTCAAAAGAAGATCTCATTTCCTTAAGTATATTATTTCTTATTTGAAAATAAGCAATAATATGATCAGAAAAACACTAAAGACATATTAGTGCAAGAATCAAAAAATTAAGATGTAATTATTGAAAAAGATGGGGGGAAACACTGGAATGTTAAATATGCAAGCAAATAGTATACAAATTACCCATTAACATAGTTAAAACAAAAATAATGCTTCTTGATAAGGGGGGAAGGATGAGTAAAGAGAATTATCAAAATTAAATGATATCGAATTGAACAATGTAGATATTTTTCTAATCTTGAAAGTAAAATCATTAACAATCTATATATTTTTTAAAAAATAAAATAGTGATTAGATTTTAAAAACCAGGTTTAAAGACCATGGAGAAATTAGATAGTCTAAAGCAGATGTACTGGACAGCTGCATATTTATTCATGTACTGCAGGCATGATGACAGGAAAAGTCAATCATGAAAATAATTATTGAAGAAGATACTAGAATAGAAATTACAATTTATTAAAAAATAAAAACTCTAAATATAACATAAGAAACAACAGAACATCTTAAAAATGATATGAATATTTTAACAATTTATTTCAGAAAGTCTTCTTATAAAAGATCAACAAAAATGAGGAAATGGTGGGAAAACATCATGATCCTAGTCCACTAGAGGGAGCCTAAGACAACAGTTTTCACTGTTTCAGGCTCCCTGTTCTATTCACCAAAGTCATAGTCCATTGTTGGATTAAAAAAAAACAGTTTACCAAAATGTAAGTGAATATTTGTTTTATTGTTTTTTCATCTTTAGAAGAAATTTTGAAACGGCTTTCATTCAATGATAATTGAAATTATCTATCGTTCTGTTTTATGCAAATGGATGCCATTAGAAAGAAACAAAAGCTAGCTTAAATAATTTTTAGAATCATTAAAATATTATAAACCTTTTAAAAATAATTTTAAATGAAACCAAATATTTCTAAAAAGAATAGACACTAGAAAACCTAATTTTATTAATAGAATAAACAGGAAATTCATTTCCACATCAAATCTCATAGAAAACATGGAATATAATATGTTAGCAATGATGGTTTTAGGAATTTTATCTCTGCATCAGATTTTAGCAGTGTTAAACAAGTTTCAAATATTAATTCGATCTCAATTTTGGAATTGAACATTATAGAAAATAACTTAAGCTATCGCCCTGCACAAAAATCAGGTTTCTCCGATGATCGGAACAGAAGTTATCAACCCTCTTCCGGTGGATTGTGCCACCCCCCACTCCCAAAAAAAAAATCAATAAATAAAAATTTTTCAAATCAACACAGAACTACAATGAAGCAATTCCTGAGCAAAAAAATAATGATCTAAAGACAAAAATGAATGTACAAATGATGTTTAGACCTAAACAGAAACTTTGAAACTAGAAATTAATCATACCTTTTAAGCAATAATTATTGAGAATTTTCCAAAGTTTAACAACAAACTTTCAGATTATACTTGAATCATTCATTTCTAATCAAGACCAAAAATTCAATCAAAAGAAGCAGGATCCAACTAGTATCAACTAATAAAAATCATTGTGAACCCTGAAGGACTTTGGTTGGTGGGTTTAGCAGCTGCTGTGAACATTTGCAGACACAGGAGTCTGATGATGATCAAGGGCAGATGTTCAGCTCCATTGATCTCAGTGTTCAAGATGATATGGACAAATGATTTATTCTCATGGTATGCAAGTAAATCTGGCTTGATTTCAAGACTACATGAATTAAATGTTGTATTTGTGGGTGTGAGTTTGCACTCCTTTTCCTTAAGTGTGGTGATAGTGGTCATAAAAGGCTTAGTTCATTTGAGGGGATAGTCGACGATCATTGTCTAGCCCAGGAATACCTGTTGGGAGGGTGAAAGTCACTACCTTCTCATGGACTTCGCCATGAAGGGCTACTGCACCCCTTGATGGATTATTTGATAGGTCAGTGTTGATTTGCATTCACTATCATTAGGTTTCATTTGTTAGCTTTAAATTTAGTGCATTTGTAAAGCAGTTGGTCTGTTTTGAGCCACTGCCATTTTTTTTGTAACACTGATGGAGTTCTCTTTTGTGGGCATGGGTCTTCACTCTCTTCTTTTTCTTCAGGGGTGGCTGATTGTAGACATTAGGTATCTGGTTTATGGTATGGGCTGTTAAAAATTTTGCCACTGCCCAAGACACCTGCCGGGGGCTACATGGTCAAAGTTGGTGCTATTCCTGCTCTAGTTGGCTGCTGTGTCCCCTGATAGGCTGATTTTGGGAAGTGTCAATCTGGCTCTTTACTTATTACTTCTTAGTTTTTACCCAAGTTGGTTTTCCAATTTTGGGCAGGTAGACTGATTGTGGTCCCTACTCATTTGGACTGCTAATTGGGAGGCAGAGGTATTCAGAATGGTCTTGACATGGCTCAGCTGTGGTTTGAGAGTTTATTGCTTGGTGAACTTGGGCCTTGGACCTCACTGCATGTTGTGGTGGTTGGCGCAATGCTGGACTTCATTTATTCAGCTGAAGCATTTGAGTCTTCGCTTCAGGGCCCCAGGGGTGGAACAATTGGGTGATGGTTAACTTCTCGACAGCTGGGCCATGTGGATCCACGTACAGATACACATTAATCATATTACAGCAATTTTTATGGATGTAATTATTTTTGAACATATGTACATTTTACCTTGTTACATTGAATCACTGTGTAATCCTCAATGGGTACATGTACCCAACATGTTGGTAATCTTTTATTAATAAAGGTTACTTTGAGAAAAAAAAACATTATGATCCTAAGTTAGGCCTGCAATTTTCAATGATGATGATGATAAATTTAATATTATGCATCACATGTATTTTATTTTCATAAATAAAAATATATAGTTGTAAATTAGTTTTTATCTAAACATAAGTTATATATTTATATTTTTAATAAATAAATTAAACATACATTTATTTATTTTTTATTGCAATCTAAATATAAATATTTTAACGATTTTTTAAATTTGTTTCAGCAAAGATAAATTTACATACATACAGCTATTAACAAATTCATTTATTTACTTATTAAATTTAAATAATCTACTTTACATATGCAGTTTTATTCCATAGATATTTTCAAATTGACAAAAGTAAAAAAAAAAATTATAAAATTGTGTTGAACTTATTTGACCAAGTACTCAAAAATTAAATGTTAAAATTCTTCATTCATTCTTCTTTTTGGTAGGTTTGCTATTATGGGAATTCAGAAATTTATCAGATAAATTTGCAAAAATATTTAATTTCTAGAAATAAAAGTCAACATTTTGTATGTGTGTTCTGACATATGTTTTACACTATTTTTTTGTATTGAGAACAGTAATTCACTCTATCATTCAACCATAAGAACAATCTATTGTAAATATGAGTTGTTAATATAAAACCAGATACTAGTGCCAATCATATCACCATTCTAATTTCTAGTTACTGATCTTAATTAAAGAGAATTATTAGATTTCACATTTGTACCCAACAGCCAATTTATTTTTAAACACAAGCCAAGCTGAAACATGAAACATTTTATTTATTAGAGCAAGCTCTTTTTTAATACTGATATTCATTTTTATATGTAAAATATTTTTTATAGATATATTTAATATAAATACCACATTTTCTTAAAACATATAAAGACGCCATAAAAGACAAATGACCTACAATATGCACTTCATGCTGAAGCAGCACTCATCAGTTGGCCTATATCACCAACTGTCAAATATATCTTTACCATAGGTTCAGTATTCATGGATAGTAAATCGTTACATTTTGATTTACAAGTGTCAAATGTACTCCATTTTACAACTTAGACACAATCCACCCTAAATAAATAAATAATGATTATCACTGTTTATTAAATTAAAGATTATCCCTAGCCCAGATATAAATTTTAAACTTCAGTTACAGATTAATATATCTATTATTAATTAAAAACACTTGGAGTAACTCAACTTCATTTATCTTTTACCATGTGTAATATCTTTTATAGATATACAAAATAACATACTTCACGACACTTTTTCAAAATATATAAATAAAATAAAAACATTATAAAAGACAAATGATCCCCAATATGTATTTCAGGCTGAACCAGCACTCATTAGTTGGCCTAGGATCACAAACTTTCATATATCTGGATCATAGGTTTAGTATCTATCAATAGTAAATTATTACACTTTGATTTATAAGCATCAAACTTACTCCACCTACAATTTTAACATGATTCATTCTAGATAATCACTAATTATTTATTAAACTAAAAATTATCTCTGGCCCAGATGTAAACTTTAAACCTCAGATAAAGATTAATATATCTGTTTTTAATGAAAAATACAAGATTGAAGTAATTGATCTTCATGTAAAATGTTATTTTTTAGACACTCAACTTCTTTATCAATCTGCAATTATTTGAAACTACCAGTCACCAAATCATTACCAATTTACTACAAAATAAAAGTATCTCAAAAAATGATTTAGTTTATCCAATCAAAACTTTTTTTATATATCAGCTCAAACACTTTCTCCTGTTTTCTATCTGCTTCAAGTGTGATTTTTTTAAAAAAATTTTTACAATCTTTTAGAATATAGTATGAAACTTCAATCTATTGTTATCCCTTCTAAAACTCATTCAGTGATATCCATTCTCTTACTCGGATATTACTTTTCTTCTTATTTCCAATATACATTTCTCCATACTTCATTCATGGAAATTCAATTTGGAAAACCTAGGAATTGTTATAAATATAGTGCAGTTGCACCATATTATCATGTGATTTAACTTTAACCTGAATGTTCACAGCAGATACTAATGAGGCTCAAAGTTTAGAGATTAAAAGTATGTTAACTATAAAAGCAGTGCTTCTCCTTGTGAGTTATCATTTGTTCCATTGTGACTATGTTACATAAGAGACTTTGTCACTTGGAGTTCCAATGCTGAGAAAAAATTGTATATTTACATACCCCTGTTAATATAGATAAATTTTTCTTCAGAGACAAACATAAGCTTGAAGACAAAGAAGCATCTACTTCATCAAAAATGCCTAGAACTAGTGCTAATCCTATTATAAAATCAAAAACATAAAAATATGACCAAGCATATTTAAACATTGGGTTTGTAAGCACCAAAATAAGTGGTGAAGAGAAATCTCAGTATGTTATTTGTTTCAAAATCTTAGCTAAAGATAGAAGATAGCATGAGATTTAATAAGTTGAAGAGGCATTTAGAAATCCTGATCAAAGAATGTATTGTTAAACTCCATAAATGTTTTGTAGAAAACTCAGATCTTTTGAATAACAGAGGTCAAATCTCCACAAAGATCTCACAATAAATAAAAGAGCTTTATTGGCATCATACAAAGTGGCTTATAAAATAGCCAAATGTAAAAAGCCACATACTATTGCAGAGTAACTTATTCTACTAGATGCTTTGAACATTTCAGAAACAATGTTTGATGGAATCTATACTAATCAGCTTAAGAATATTCAAATGATACAATTTGCCAAAGAATTAGTGATATAGCTTGAATCTGGATTAATTGGAAAATTATTTGCCATACAACTTGATAAAGTAACAGACATCAATAACCACCCCCATTTGATTTGCTATATCAGATTCTGTCATGATGCTAAAATAGTTGAAAACTAGCTATTTTGCTAACCTGTAGAAGAAAGAGCAACTGGTATTGAGTTTTTCAGAATTATAAATTATGCTATTGTCAGCACAAACTTACAGTGCAAAGACTATGTTAGGATTTGCACTGATGGAGCTCAAGCCATGTTTGGAAGATATAATAGTTTACAAGCACTTGTAAAGAAGAAATCTTCAGGAGTAGTCTGGACATGCTTCTTGATTCATTGGTAAGCTTTAACATAGAAATCACTAAGTCCTGGGATAAATATTATTTTAACAGTAGTTATTGATATAGTTAATTATATAAAAATCAGATCTTTAAATCAAGAATTTTTTTGTGAAAATATGAGAGCTGAACATTGTTGTTTTATTCTTCATCCACATGATTGTCAAGGTATTTAAGTGTGTCTATGAGCTGAGAAATGAACTGACAATATTCTTATGCAAATAGGGACATAAGCATGCAGAAGAAACTCTCTTACTTAGTAGACATATTTGAGAAACTCAATTCACTAAATCTTCAACTTCATGGAAATAATACAAATATATTTGATTCAAATAAAAGGTTCAATGCTTTTTGTTAAGAAAATACAGTTATGGAATAACAAAATGAAACTGCTTTGAAATGTTTTCCACAATTTTCCATCAGAAGAGAATCATAAAAACGTGTTGCTAAAGATAGTGGAGGGTCATTTAGAGAACTTGAGCAATAATTTCTGCAAATACTTTTTCACAGAAGAAGACATTAAATTGTGTTACTGGAATTATGTAATAAATTCATTTGACAGTACCACCTGCCAGCCTATCATTGCAAAAAAAATAACAACTGATATTTCTTTAAGTAGATCAGAAAAATTAAATTTTATTAAGTCTTTAATTGTACTGTCTTGTAATTATTCTCTTATTAAAGCAAAAGTGCTTCAAGTACTATTACTTTTTCCCACTTCATACCTTTGCAAAATTGGTTTTTCTACTGTAGCTGCTTTAAAATCTAAATATAGAAAAACTTCAAATAAAAAAGCTCAGAGTGAGTATCTTAAATATAAAACCAAACTTGGATAGGCTGAGAATTTCAAAGCAGGCACATCTTAGTCATTAAATCTTGCCCTAGAAATATTTTATTTTAATATTTTCATTTTGATTATATTTTAAATTAATAAAAAAATATATATCTGATGTCTTGTTCATTTATTCAATGCCCCGTCTGCCAAGCTAGAGTACCGCCTAAGAGGGTACACCCCACAATTTGAGAAGCACTGGTCTAGCTTAATAGTGCTGGTGAGCTGCACTTCAAACTATTAATTGATTCAGAAAGTTTGAGTCATATGCAAAAGACTTTATATTTTTAAGCCAATGCTTTCATTTAATTTAAAGAAGAAATTTTAAGGACTTTTACAGCTAATTAAAACAGAAAGATAAGATAATTTGGCTTTTTTTTTTTACATTTGAATAGGAATAATTTTCCTGTTTAAGAAAAAAATGAATTTGAAAAAGGGATTTAAAAAAAACTGAAATGTTACATTATAACAATGACTTTTTCAGTGTTATCCAACCTAATAGTGTTGGTGGGCCAGATTTTAAACCAAGTTCAATAAGTTTTGAGTAATGTGCAATAGATGATGTTGCTATATTTTTTAAAAGTACACTTTTATTTAATTTGATGATTATTGGTTCACAGTTAACTAAATTATATTTAAAAATGAAGAATGAAATCTTAATTTCTCTTGCTTGTTTACCTAAAACTCACTTTTCAAATTGCTACCTTCATAAGCACAATATTCTTGGGACTGAGTTTTAATATATGCAAATAATTTTTAAATACTGGAAATGTGGCAACAGTGCTTACATTGTATGAATTGAAACAACTGAATAATATAAGAGTAAATGTAACTACTAAATAAAAATTAATATATATATAATATTTTCTTTTTTAAAAAAAATGCTTTTTTTTTGTTTGATAGATCAAAAAAATATATATTTTTTTATTCAACCACAATATTGATCGTTATATATAACTTGAAATAAAAGCATATGGCATTTATAAATTAATTAATTCAATCTTAAGCTTTAAAAACAATATTGAATTAATTAATTTATGAATGCTCCATGCTTTTATTTAAAGTTACTGTACATATAATAACAAAAATTATGGTTCAAGAAAAAAAAAGTTTTTTGCTATTAAATAAAACCTTTTTTTTTTTAGAAAATATTATATATATCACTTAAACATTCTATTTATTACCAGCAAAAATAATGGTATTGGGAAGGTAAAGAAATTATTTTTACCGTATGTTGTTTAAACTAAAAAAAAAATATTAAAGATTTCTGTGGCAACTTATTTACCCTCCCCCCATATAAAGTGAGAATCCAAAGACAAGAATGATACTCTTGGAACTATTATTTTAATAGAAAATTTAATCTAATATCATGTTTGACATTGTAATATCTCAGTGTGATAACCTGAATTAGTGCTAATGTTAATCACGATAATTCACCTGTATTAAATAATAATGGACAATACCTTGTACAAAATTTAAATTGTCAACATAATGTTATAACGTATAGAACTGTATCTCATACTAAAAGACATTTCATTTGTCATTCTTTTATATATAGAATAACTTTGTGTTTAATAACTTTAATTACATATGCAAATACCAATTACTATTAGACTATATAAACTTAATTTTTTATGTTTCATTATATATTCCATTTTTATAATGTGATCATCAATAAGAATTGTATATAAAAATCATAAAAAAAATACAACAAAAGATATGATTCAGCTTGAACTTATAAGAATAACTTTATTCGTTAAGAACTGAAATAGAAGCTTATTATATACCTGTATCAATATATGTAATATATAGAGTACATGAGCACAGACTTTCACATGACCCACAGCTCACCACTCTATTTCATATCACTGATACACTTGAACACATATATATCGAAAAGATAAATAATCACCAATATACATATTTCATGCTAAACCAGCAATCATCAGTTGGTCCAGATTATCATCCTACACATATATGCAATAAGTGCCCAGATATATATTAAGATAGCCAATCTTCATACTTTAATGGACAGGCTTCAATCCACTCCACATTCCAATTCTTCAACCATCCATCCAATTGAAAATCTGATGATGGAATGCTGAAAGGCCACCATGAGGCCGAGATTCCTGTCACACCCATGTTGACCTAAAGTTAATCTGACCTCTTATGTACAGGACATAATCCATTTAATACATATACAAGGGGTGGGCAGACATCTTTACTATATAATAACTGAAATACAGGCTTATTATATACCTATATCAATATATCTAATTTTAGTTAATCAATAATGAAATCATATGGTGTAAAGTTCTGTTATTGTATATAATAAGTCTAAATATTAAATCTTATTAATCAAATTTATGACATAAATCCAAAATGAAATGTTAAGTTAAACTATGTAAAAGAAGATACCAACATTAAAACAACTCAGCATCAATAAATTAGTCATCCCATTGACAAATGATTAAAAGATCACAAACTAATGATTAGAGATGAAAAACAGGTATCTACAGTAATTAACCATGCATGTGCTAATGAACATATACTTAATTGGGAAAAGAAAAAAAATATTGAGCAGAGAGGGAAAAAAGGAAAGAAGATATTCTCAGGATAATGGAAAATAATTACATGTGTTAACCTAATATAGTTGATTTGCTGTAATAATTCATAAACTTTGAAAGTCCTCACTAATCTTGCTCTCAAAAAAAAGAGAAATAAGAAAGGATATTGTGGATATGAATATAAAATTTCTATTGGGTGTTGCTTTTGAAAGAATAGTATAATTGATTACAGGGTTTCTTTAAGTTCAGTGTTCATGAATTTAAATTTCATCAGTTCATTCCTATGATCAAGTCAGAAAAACTATAAAAAAAAGGATAATAGTAAAATGTATAGTAAAAGTATGAAGTTTAAATTTTTCTAGAAAGATTAATAATAAATCTAGATAGAAGAAATAGTTTAATATATAATTACAATTTAAAAAATGCCATCATAACAAAGTTTCACATAAATATCAATGATTATGTTTAGTTACATAACCCATTGATTACTGATACATTTTTCTGTTGAAAATAATGTTTTACAGTTGATAGAGAAATGACATGCAACTAAATAATCATCAAATTATTTATTCCATCTATTTGCAGTAATGATATATTTACAACAATTAAAAAAGTTCACTGCATGGCATGGTTGGATAGAGTATAAGAGCATTATTGCTAATGGTGGTACCATAACTCATTCAATAAAATCTAACATTTTCAGCCAGAATTGCTTGCCTCTTGGTTGGAGCAGTTTCTCATTTTGAGTTTAAATGTACCTGAATACTTCTGAAAATAATTGGCAAAAAGTGTTTCCACCAGAACAATTTCAGATAATGAATTATTCAGAAAATTTTACCAAAATCACCTTTTCCTTTATTTTGCTGTAATATCTTATATAAACACAATTTATCCAAACCATTTTATCACTTTTTAGCAAAAGCCTTTTATTGTACATGTATACATACACCTTACATTTCGACTATGCTGCAGTCTTCTTCAGAGCTATGATATAATGAACAAAATAAGTAAGTTAAAAGATTACAATTTATAGATTATAGATATTAAAAAAATAATAATAAATATAAAATATTATTTTTAACAGAAGGATGAATAAGGAAATGATGGATATTGTATGATTTAAAAATTAAAAAGAATATCAATAAATGAAATACTGTTGAATTGACAATTATAGAAAATTATTAAATATATTATTGAGATGGAGCTAATAAAAATAAAGTTTAAGTTTTATAAGAAATAAAAATAATTAGGAGATTATTAAAAAATAATAAAAATGAATAATATATTTAGATTAATAGTTGTTCTTGAATATGTATGTATACAGTTAGGAATACATTTGTATAATTTATATTTATTTCCTATTTATATTGTATATTTTATTTTATATTAACTGGATTATCTTATTTGGGTTTGATTATATTTATTTTACTCTTATTATGCATTGTTATATATTTTATGTTGTTTTTAGTTTTTTATTATTTACATTTTTTATGATATTATTTATATTGTTATGCATTTTATCTGATTTTATTTATTTTGTTATATATTTTATGTTGTTTTTTAGTTTTTTGGTATTATTTATACAGTTATGCATTTTATCTTATTTTATTTATTTTGTTCATTACATCATAGATCTGAAGAAGACTGCAGGACAGTCAAAATGTAAGGTGTATGTATATATGTACAATAAAAGGCTTTTGCTAAAAAGTATTAAAAGTGGTTTGAATAAATTGTATAATTAATTATTATTCTGACAATGAGTAAGATTGGTGAACTGAGGTCATTGAGAGGACATTGTGAACAATCAGATGTACGGATCTATTTGTATAATAGCGTCATTTAGGTCATTCACTATTTGTTTACATTATTGTTTTTATTGGCCAGTCATATTCCATTATAAACCCAACTTAGAGAACTCTATAGTTTGTAAAACTCCATTATTGAAAGTAAGCCTAAGATGGGTCCACAACATTTCCTCCCCTAAATGAAATTAGATTTGGAATGCATAAACATTGGGAAAATTTTCTCTTTGTCTATGCTGTTTATTTGCTTCATCTTCCAATCTGTTTTCATCATTATTTTGTCTGGTTTTTAAGGATATTGCAATTGGTGTTCTGCATGGTTCATCAACAATATTTCTTTTCACCACATGGTTCTTCATAGATATGCCTTAACTGACCTCTGTACATGTTGTATTGTTATCCATTAGGATTTTCAGCAATTCCATTAAACAAGCCTTTTGTATTTATAACTTTCTGGAACCTATTTGTTAATTCCACTAGAGACAAGGCATAATAACATTTTGCACTTTTCTATTTCATCATACAGGTTAAACCTATGAATGGTTGTATTTTTTTTAATTCACATGTTTTGGTTTATGTTATAATGCCAGCAGTATCATTGTTTTAAACAGATTAAAAGACATAGCACCTGATCTGTTTTCTATTCATCTGATCACTGAATGATCACTATGCAAATCTACTAACAATTAACAGTAGTCCACAGGAAGAACCACTATTCTTGATTCTAGACCATACAAATATTTTCCAAGTGAAAAGTCTAGACTATGCATCCAGTAAGATAGATATAGCTTTTTCTGTATTTTGTTTGATCAACTCAAATTTAAATTATTAATTAATACTTAAAATACATGGTCATCAATAATCTATCAGATAATAGATTTATTGTTTATCTGAGCCTTTGTTTCTACATCTACTTTATTAATAGATTGTTGACTTGGTTTTAAAACATTATTCATTTATTTGTGAACTAGCAGTCTATTAATAAAGACTCCTATTTTAAATTTTTTTATATTTGTGATTTAATCCATTGCATAAATACATAGCTTAAGTGATTAAATTGGTCTTATCCTAGTAAATTATTGTCTCCCCCTTTAGACAAAACGAGCAAAATATATAGTTTTCAAAACATTGTAATCTTTTTTCTTGACTTATTTATGAGGCGATTTGTTTACTTAATAATCTGTGATCATTTTATTGCTAGGTTGAAGTCAATGATATTTTTTTTCTTAATGGCAACTCAAGTATTTTTAATGCAATGGAAACTGTAGATCTGGAATCTAGCTCCATTATTATTAGTATGTTATTAATTAATTTACACCTTAGGGCTGAATCATACTTCTCAAGTTTTTATACTGTTTATAGGGAAGTTATAAGATTTTGCTTTAATTATCAGATTTTTTTGTCAAGCATTGGTGGTTGAGAGGTCAGCGACAGCTGCTTTATAAGCAGTTGTCCTGGGTTAGCAGGTTCGCTTCCCGGCTGATGCTATGACACATGAGGAAAAAAAATCAGATTTTTTTATAAAATATTATTTAGTTATGTGGCCATCTTACTGTTCTTTTATAAGCAAGCAGTTTCTATATATTCCATATAATTGCAATATCAGAGAACTGTACAGACATTTGGTGTATGTGGGTGCTGCTTACTGCATCTGCAATTATCTTTTTCAATGTTATATGGAGATGCTCTATCCTTGTTTGAACAGTTTTGAATTTGTTGGATATTAATTTCTGATTAATCAATCAGGTCCAGCTTTTTGTTATAGTTTGCTTGAAGAATAATTGAGGGATTACAAGGTTAGGTGATACTTGAGTACATTATCAGCTTGACATTTAAGCTATGATCTTTTATCTGAGATGAGATGATTTCATTCTTTTTTTGAGTCAGAAATCTCTCAATTACCATGCCCAGAGAAACCTGTTAGCCACTTTACCTTACCTTTCCATTCCCTGGCCTAAGTTTTTCCCATATTCTTCTCTATCCTGTTATATTCCATTTCCACAACATAATCTTTGTCAACACTATGACCTTTATATCTATATTCCCCTTATCTTTTTCAAAACCCAGCATAAAAATCAAGAACCCACCTTCTATATACCTTTGTTCATATTTATTTTCCTACAACTTCATTGTTTGTACCCTTTCTGCTTTCAGGTACTTACATTCAATTAACATATACCTAATATTTTCTATTTCTTCTTTACACAACTTGCAGACTAAATCCCCCACATTTTTCCATTTATGTGTATATTCCTTTGTTGCTAAAGATCATGTTCGAACCTTAAACAGTAAACTACTTTCCTTGCTATTAACATAAATCAACACACACCCAATATTCTGTTTATTTCTATATACATTTAAACTCATTTTACTCTCCATACTAGTTATACATCTCTCCAAGCCCCAATTCTTTATTAAGGCACCTAATCTTCTATCCCATTCCTTGCAACTATTACACTCAACAATTCTCCTAACACAATCATTGCACCTTTTGTATAAATATGTTGGCATAAATTCTTTATCCAAATCTTCTGCATACCATACCACTTTTCTCACCCATCTTGTTGCCTGCCCTTTACTCATAACCAAATTAATTACTATTTTGGTTATTCTCTTATTATCCATAAACTGCAATCTACTGAACATTTTAATTTTGCTTTTTGCATCCATTATATAAAAACTTGACCATCCCCATTTCTCCTTGAATTGTTTTCTTTACTGTTCACACATCTGCATCTAATGCATGTCTTCCTACTTCTCTTTGGACTTTCTCTAAATAATCTAACACCCACTTTACTAACACATAACACATTGTTTAATCTTGCTACTGCCATTCCCTTCCATACAATTCTAGCTACATCATATTTATTATAGAAAAACACTGTTAATTTCTTTATCAGTCCTTTTCTTTTCTTTCCTTCATTGATAATTTTTTCTCCCATTTATCCAAACAACTTTTCTGATTACTTAAAATGATTCCCAAATAAGTATACCTATTCATCACTCTTAACTTTATATGCCCCAATAAAAATTCTTTGTCTTCTCTTTCCCCAACATTAATCATGATTACTTTTGATTTTTCTTTACTAAATGTAATCCCCTCTCTTTACCCACCCTTGTGCATGTCTTCAGCATAATTTCTATATATTCTGTACTTTCTGTGTACAAGACATCATCCACAAATAAAAGACGTGATAATATATATACTCCCTTACCACCTATTAATGGTATCTCTACCCTTCTTCCTAATCTTTTTATTGTTCTCTCCATTTCTCTCAAATACAATAAAAACAAAATAGTTGACATAGGGCAAATGTCTTAGTCCTACCCCATTTTTAAATTTAACTGATTCTATATTCCCTAATTCATATGTATACTAATTATTCTTATATAATCTTTTAATAAGATCCACTAAAGCTCTATCCATTCCCAAATTTACTAAACTTACCCATAATCTAAAAATCTATTTGCTCTATCATATACCTTTTCTCTACATCTACAAAAACTATATATAACTGTCTACTTGTATTTCTACTCATATCTATAAGTTGTGGAGCTACAAATAAACTATCTCCTATATGGCTATCCAATGAGAAATCTCCTTGCATTTCTCCCACTATATTATTTTCTTCCATCCATTTTGCGATCCTTCCAACCACCATATATGCAAAAACTATATATAACACTAAAGTTACTGCTATCAGTCTATGATTGCTTAACTTTCTATAATCTTTACCCTTCCCTTTAAATAATAGCATTATTCTTGTATTACTCCAACTAGCCGGAAAATCTCTCTTCTGTGCCACCTTATTAACAACATAATAGGTTTAATTTTATCATACGTACTAAATTTCATTACCAATCTCTGCTGACCATCCACCCAAACCTTTTGCCTTTCCAGCTTTCAATTTCTTACCTGTCTCATTCAGTTCATTTTCTGCAAATGGTATATTCCCATTCCTACATGCTCACATGTTTGCTATCACTCTGCCCTTCACATCTAGCATCTTTTCTATATCCATTACATACTTGTTTAAGATTATCTCTGATTTTGATCACTACTGCCTCCTTTAGGAGGAATTTTGAAATAATAGCTTAATGCCAGCTCCCTGTTCTCTGTGGCAATATTTCCAGCTTTCATCTTCTCCCTCTGAATCCAGGTTAAAATTTAATCACTATAATATGATAAGAGATTTAGAACAAAAATAAGCTATTCAGAAAGATTAACTAATCAAAATCTAGATTAAATAAAAGCCTAGTGGCTGATTGAGAATATAGTATCTGGTATATTGCAGTTTATTTAATGCATATGTGTGCCAATTTTCTAGATTGTTCAGATCAGCTCTTTACCTACTTCAACCATTTTGCCTTCACTATTTTTCTTTTATTTCACCATGTGAAAAAAAAATTCAATTTTTAAAATAGAAATGAAATAATTTGTATCATTTGGTTGAGCTATTTCTCTACTAATTCACTACAGTTAATAAGATTAGCTCTAGAAAAACTCTCCTTCAATGAATGAGTAAAGTGATACTCTTTCAATGATAATAAAGATCTAAACAATCATGCAGTAGAATGTTATAATTTATTGTAATAAAATTAACATTTTCCACAATTCTCATCTCACTAAGAATCCAATACTATCATGATTGCTTTAGTAAATAGAGAATAATGTGTGTTAGTATCAGACAATTGATACATAAAATTGTTTGTTTCTCTTTCTAGACCTCAGTTTTGTAGTCATCTCTACTATCTTATAATGAATAAAAATTTACAATCTTATTTTTTTGTGTTATTAGCTATTTGTTTCTATTACTAGTTTCATAGGCCAGCTATATTATATTCTGAATCTAATCTAGGAAATTCTTACTGAGGGTAACCTTATTATGATTTCACAACAACTAAGGGTAAACTTAATATAGATCCACAACAACCACAACCAAAAATCTTGTATATATCAATTACAAATCTAAATATTTTATCCTCACCACTTTTATGCCATCTAGTGTAAGCTTGAGTAATTAGTAATTGCCAGATGGTAGTACTTAAATAAATCCTCATCCAGTGTTGTCAATTCAAATAACTTCAGATGAGTTTTCAGTTTATGGCTTTCATCAACGAGGAGCTTTGTGGATTTTTTTTAAGAGTACAATTGAACCTTTGAATCTAGTACATTTCTTCTCTAGAAGCCTTAAGTTAGAAAGTAATCTGGTAATGTTTAGATAGATTAGCACTGGATACAGATTTATTAAGCATTCCTACTGACATTTATTGATTACTAAAGATTGCACTAGATAATGTAAAGATAATATTATAGCAAATTATACTAATGAATAGCAAGATGTAAGCAACAGTAATGTCTTGACCGATTGATCTTGTTAACTCTAGACCCTTGTCTGCAATAGCTATAAATTTAAATCTTTTATCATATAAATATTTACTTAATTCTAAGAAATAATACTCCTTTATGTTGTTTATCTTATAATCAATGAAATATAATATAAATCTTTATTATATAATAATAACAACTTGTAAATACATCACAGAAAAATTATATATATAAAAGCCTTTTTCGGTAATTCTAAATTTTTTTACCCTTCTCAATATGATACCTCGTACTAATACTAACACGTATATTACGTATATAGCGACATCTACTGACATTTCCTATAATTCATTATTTTTATCATTTTATTTATTTCCCCTTATATTACTTTCCATTCTTTATCCATTACCCAATCATTCATTAAATCAATTGACTTTTTGTAAATGTTCATACATGTATTTATATTATATTTTATATAATTTGTTTCATATATTTTCCTTCTATTCATTTCCTTTATATAATTTAATGGTCTTATGTTTTTAATACAATCTATTTTATGTCCAAATTTTAAATAATGAACATATAATGCTGATCTATCATCCCTCCTTTCAATAGCACTATTATGTTCTTTTGCCCTTTGTTCTAATTGTTTTGATGTTTGTCCATAGTAAACCATTTTACATATCCCACAAGTAATTTTATATACTGTTCCCTTTATATATTTCATATCTTTAATCTTATAATTTCCTATTAATATATCTAAATTTTTACTATTAGACCATCTTATTTTTATATTTTTATTCATATAATTTTTATTTTTAGTTATATATCATAAATTTTAGTTGTATATGCAATGTTAATCCATTTTATATTATTTAATATTTTATTACCTCTAATATTATTTTTATTATCATATAATATATTCCTAATATTTCTAGGATTATATCCATAGCTAGAATATAATTTAATAAATTGTTCTTTTTGTACTTCAGCGGTTTTTTTATCTGTGTTATACCTATCATTTTTAATTTTAAAATTCTTAATTACTGCCATCTTTTGTGTCCATGCTTGTTGTGAATCCTTATAAATTATTTTTCTTATTTTATCTTCTTTAATAAAATGATTTAATACAATCATGTTATTGTTTATTTTTATTTCTATATCTAAATATTTTATTTTATTATCTATTTCTTTTATTGTAAACTTTATATTATTTTTATTATTATTAAATTCATTATATATATTTTTTATAATTCTTTTATTCCCTATTACTAAGATATCATCTACATATCGAAAATACTCTTTTATTTCTTTATTTATTATTCTATTCTTGACAATATGTAATTCCATTTCATTTATAAATATTGAAGCCATTAATCCACTTATTGCACATCCCATAACCCATCCCTTATTTATATTCCAATATTCATCTTTATATTTAAAATATAAGCTATTATTTATAAAATTTAACCCCTGTTCCATAATGTCAATTATTTCCATATCCTGTATATACATTTTTAATTTTTGTATAACTATTTTAATACTTTCATCCCTAGGTATACTTGGATATATTTTCTCTATATCCATTACAAAAATACTTTGATTTCTATTCATTTTTATTATATTTAACCCATCTATAATTTCATCAGTATTTTTAATACAAAATTCCCCATACCCCATAATATTTGCTATCCATTTATTTATATATCTACAAAATTTCTGTAAAATGAAAATAATTGACATTATGGAACAAGGGTTAAATTTAATAAATAATAGCTTATATTTTAAATATAAAGATGAATATTGGAATATAAATAAGGGATGGATTATGGGATGTGCTTAATGGCTTCAATATTTATAAATGAAGTGGAATTACATATTGTCAAGACTAGAATAATAAATAAAGAAATAAAAGAGTATTTTCGATATGTAGATGATATCTTAGTAATAGGGAATAAAAGAGTTATAAAATATATATATAATGAATTTAATAATAATAAAAATAATATAAAGTTTACAATAAAAGAAATAGATAATAAAATAAAATATTTAGATATAGAAATAAAGATAAACAATAACATGATTAATTAAATCATTTTATTAAAGAAGATAAAATAAGAAAAATAATTTATAAGGATTCACAACAAGCATGGACACAAAAGATGGCAGTAATTAAGAATTTTAAAATTAAAAATGATAGGTATAACACAGATAAAAAAAACCTGCTGAAGTACAAAAAGAACAATTTATTAAATTATATTCTAGCTATGGATATAATCCTAGAAATATTAGGAATATATTATATGATAATAAAAATAATATTAGAGGGAATAAAATATTAAATAATATAAAATGGATTAAAATTGCATATACACCTAAAATTTATGATATATTAACTAAAAATAAAAATTATATGAATAAAAATATAAAAATAGGATGGTCTAATAGTAAAAATTTAGATATATTAATAGGAAATTATAAGATTAAAGATGATATGAAATATATAAAGGGAACAGTATATAAAATTACTTGTGGGATATGTAAAATGGTTTACTATGGACAAACATCAAAACAATTAGAACAAAGGGCAAAAGAACATAATAGTGCTATTGAAAGGAGGGATGATAGATCAGCATTATATGTTCATTATTTAAAATTTGGACATAAAATAGATTGTATTAAAAACATAAGACCATTAAATTATATAAAGGAAATGAATAGAAGGAAAATATATGAAACAAATTATATAAAATATAATATAAATACATGTATGAACATTTACAAAAAGTCAATTGATTTAATGAATGATTGGGTAATGGATAAAGAATGGAAAGTAATATAAGGGGAAATAAATAAAATGATAAAAATAATGAATTATAGGAAATGTCAGTAGATGTCGCTATATACGTAATATACGTGTTAGTATTAGTACGAGGTATCATATTGAGAAGGGTAAAAAAATTTAGAATTACCGAAAAAGGCTTTTATATATATAATTTTTCTGTGATGTATTTACAAGTTGTTATTATTATATAATAAAGATTTATATTATATTTCATATAAATATTATACAAAATTATTAATGAAAAACTTATTCAGTGATCATTTTAAAGAATTAGATAATTATATCTCATACTATAAGTGAATTTATGGAGAGCAATCAAAAATTGGCAGCTATTACATTATATTATTAATTACAAAGCTGATCTGTTAATTTTGAAACAATCAAATGTTATTAATAATTTACTTATCAACAATCATGGTAACAAGAAAGTGCTTAAAAAGAGTGTAAGTATTCCTGTAAGATCTCTTGACCAAAAAAAAAAAGAACATTTTATGAATAAATATACATGCAAAAACCTTCTTGAATTAAATAAAGTGACTATTTTGAAAATAGAATTAAGATTTTATTCTTAGCTATGGAGGTTATGCATGAAGATAAATGGAGTAACTAGATTTTCAGCCTTCTGAACTCTAGCTGAGCTCTGTATTGGCATTTAAAAGTGTAATGGATGATTGACACCTACATTATTACTTGTATATATATGCTGTTTCTTTCTTTGTTTTATCCTTTCTTTGCATGTTAATAAAGATTTGTGTATTTATAAAATCTAAGAACAACACCCTTATTAAGATTGGATTATAAAAAAGCCATATCTCTTTATCATAAATAGTGTCAGCTTGACACATCTTAGCAGAATTTATTTTAGTTTTTCACTACTAAAATGCAACATAAACTTTAATGAGCAAGAATCTTTATATCATCAATATTAGGAGGAAAAAAAATGAAAGAATAAATAAAATAATAATATAAGCACAAGTAATCTGAAAGATATATTAACGTGCAATGATATCATACTATACAATAAGCGTTTTATTGAATTTATTTTATATTATTTCCTATAAGCTCTCAATTTTATCAATTATAAATTTAAGTTTGAAAAAGATATCAGTTAAAAAATCTCTTTTTTTATTTTTTGCACAGCAATGCATTACTATAACCCTCTGCCTATACATTTCTCAAACTTACCCAAGGTGACAGGACAGAAGTAAGAGAGATTTTCCACCTTCAAAGTATTACTAGCTATTTTCACACTTTTCCATCTTAATGATATAAGGGTTCATTATTCTTTTTAATGTAACTCGGGAAATTATCAGTGATATGATCAAGTATTGGTTATAGTCTTGTATTGTTTGTTTGCTCTTTACGTCTCAACCTATATACTTTTTAAACAAAGAGACTACGGAAATTTTGCTGCAGAAATGAAAAATAATAAAAATATATAAAAACAAAATCAAATATTCATATAAAATTTTAATAAAACAATAAAACTAATATTTTAAAATATTTACATGTTTGTTAAATTTTTAAAAATTTTCTTCAAAAATTACAACTGTTAAAAATTCTTAAAAATTAAAATTCCATTAATCTTGATAAATATTTCAACAAATTTCCTAATCAAATCTGATTTAGATTATTAAAACTCTAACAAATAATATTACCTATATATAAGATATCAAATAATCTTCATTAGGAGGCTGAAAATCTTTAATTATCCTGTCAAAAATTAATTAATTATTAATCTTTAAGTCAAGATAAAGAAGATTTGCACATATATGTGTGTGTGTGCATGCATTTAAGGGATGAATACAATAGTTATTCACGTGTTTATATAAAGTTAAATGTATTTGCATTCATTTGCTTTTCATGTTTGTAGGAAATTTGAATAAAAACCTAAATATTTGAGCCATACTTGATTTGTGATATAGTGTTCCCCATAAACTAAGTGAGAATTATGTAGACTTTTGGGGTACTTTTTAGTTTAAGATATCAGTAAGGAAGTAAAAAAAAAGTTTAGAAAATTAGTGTAGAGATAGGTGATTGGTTTGTGGGGAAGGTATGTGATTTTGGCAATAAACTTTTTATACATGATGTGATTAAGAAAAAACATTTTATTTTTAAGACCACTATTGTATGCATCTCCAAAATAGCTGGATAAATTACCTCAAAATATTTGCTTGGAAAGATCAGCTTAATTACAAATTAGGTGTACCATGAATTAATATAATTGCTAAGTTATGGGAAATATTATTTCAAAGATTTAGACCAATCTATTTTAACTAGGGATTCAAAAAAATAATAATAAAATAAATGAGATTGAAAATTTAAAATTTTTAATTAATAAACTTATCCAAATATTTAAAAATGATAAATATTGTTTAACCAAACATTTGTAAACAATATATTTCTGGATTTATTAGTAAACTCTATCTTATAATTCAAACTCAGACAAGACTAGTCAGCGTTGGTGGCCTAGAGGTTAGCATAGCTGCCTTCCAAGCAGCTGGCCCAGGTTCACTTCCCAGTCAACGCTTTGACATATAAAAAAAAAAAAACTCAGACAAGATTTTCTTTTCTGTTTATATTCTTAATTTGTAATTGAATGTACTATAAAGATAAGATAAAATGTTTTCTGTGATATATGACATAGAATTTTATCAAAAGTAATTATTGTACAGATAAATGAAAATTAAGACATAATTTCACTAGTTATTATCTATTCAATATAATAATAATGTAAGGAGTTCATGAGATTTTATTATTTTATAATATAGCTATAAATAATAGCATACTTCCACCAATGATGCAGATGTCAATATTTGGCAACAATATCCTATTGTGTAATCACACTGACTCTGCCTTTGGTCAGGAATTTAATTATAGACCTAAAATTAATATTAAAACTCTTGAGTGTGTGTTGTGTGTATGATTTCTTTTAATTGTCTTTTACCTGAGCTCATTCTTTTAATTGGTTCATTAATCAAGTTATATTTTATATTTAATTAATGATTTTTTTTACATAGATGACTGTATGCATCTTTATTATTTCTTATCTAGAGTGAATTGTAACTTAAAAGAAAAAGTTGAATATTTATATTTAGCAATATCACATGTAAATATATTCAGTCTCACCTATTCAGAGATCCTACATTAAGCCTAAAATTCTTTTTTTTAATTATGTGTACTTTAAAATCAGTACCTTAGTCATTGTTTACATATATTAAAAACTGTAAAAATAGGAATTCCATAATTCTAAAAATAAATAAATAAATAAAATGAATAATTAACTGGTTTTATTTTTACTTTGATTAAACTTTACACTACATAAGTGTTTATGTAAGACTTTTTAAAAACTGTGAAGTTTTTTAAAATTATTAGCTGTTGTCAATTAATAATCATAAAACTATTACTTTTCAGATAATCCCAAATTTATATATTTGCCACCCTCATTAGGAATTGGGTTACATCATATTTAGTTGATTTTATTTATCTGTGCACTGACACTCATCTGATTAACTTATATTCTATCTAGACTTAGTTCATTCTTTAGTTAAAAATTGTCAGACATACATTTACTGACTAATAATAGATAACTAGCTATGTTGGATGCAATGTGGTCACCCCCCCTCCCAAATCTTGACCAGGTACAGAAAAAAGTTTTCCAGCTTTACTCTGGATATAAATCATAATTCATGGATATGGCAGACTAATACCTTAGTCTACCTATATTCATGAGTTAAGGTATACTGACTTTCAAAGAAAACCTGATAACATAAAATGACAATGTATAAACTCAGACTTTATTTCTTATTATTAACTGCTATCAAGTGGATATCAATTCCAGTGATCAAACAACTGTTTTTAAAATAATAACACAAGTTTTTCTTACCCTCAATGGCACATTAGATAACATTATGATAATGGAATCCATCCTTCACATTGTTGGGTGTTTTTTTTAATTATTGTCATCTTCAATATTTCTGAAAATGAAATTAATGAATGCATTTAATGTGTTAATTACTACTAAATCCAACTGGTTCATTGTGACCAAAATAAAACCATTACATCCTAGTCATTGGGTTTCAAGCAAAAATTCAATCCAATCTGATTGACCATTTTTCATTTTAGTTTGGCTCAAAAACAAAATAGTGGTCTACACCAATAAAATGAATGTGCTGTCTCTATTGTATATATGCATATGTTTATATATACAAAACAAGTATGAAGGTCTTTTACACACAACTCAATAAGGTATTAGAGCTTAAAAATCTGTGATATGTATTCTTTTCTTTTATTATTAAAGATTATGTACTTAAGAATAAATAAATAAAAATCTCATTATAATTCAAATAAAAAATTAAACTAATATTTGGCTAAGATTTTTATCTCTAGGAATGAAAGTTATAACATATTTACAATCATAGTTTTTGTTTTATAATCAGTGCACCACTATTCATTTAACCAATCTAGATTAACTTGGATCTTTATTAAATATCTATTTAATCCATTGTTGGATAGCTACATGGAGTGCTCTGCTAATGTCTTCTTGAAGGCAAACTATTTGTGATCTGAAAAAATTTCAAGTCTTATCCACCTTAGACTTATATCATACTAAACTCTATTCTGAAATCTCTTCAAAAAAACATTAGGCCTAAGAAAATCTCAAATCAACTAATATGTACCTATTATGCATAGCTTTATAAAAAGTGTTAAAACAGTTAGGTTAAATATTTTTATTAAGGTTAACTAATGTGCAATTTATCACTCGTGATGAACAAAAATGTTTTTTTCATATGATTAAAGGCGTATCATAAGATGAGACTTTGGAAGCAACAAGTTGTTTTTCAGTTGACTGCTTATATATATAATAATAAACTTAGCAGACATTAAAGCTCCATTGCTGTCCCTTTCTAAATAAGTTTCTGATAGATATAATCAAATATTTAAATACCTTATACATATAAATTAACTACGAGTATAAGTAACTTTGTATAAAGTTTTTGTAACGCTTTTAAAAACTATTTTAACTAGTGTACGACATGTTTTCTATCATATAAAAGTGTCACATATTTTTTTCTTATTATTAAAATTAAATAATCAGTAATAATAAATCATTTAACTTTAATTAATTAAAAATTAGCTAATGCTATAGAAGCTTAATATTTGTAATTAAAGAATATAGAAACAGCAAAAAATATATAAACAATAATTTCAAAGAAGTTGATTAAATTTAGAAGAGTAAAAAAAAAAATACTTACAACTATATTAACTTTAACCTTAGGTTCATTCCATGGATTAATGCAGTTAGTTATAAGTCCATAATTCTTATTAAAGAAGGAAGAAATAAAACTATTATTACCCCAGCAAGTGAATAATTCTATTGGTAGACAAGATACAACTTTGCTCATAATTTATAAAAGTTGGAATAATCCTTTAGTTTAGACTTTTCCCCCATCAAGTTAAGTATTTTAATATTTAATTTTTTCCACTATAGTCAACTTTCTTCAATAATAGAAAATATGAATCACATCGTTACGATCGTGAAATTAAATGCTGGATTATTAGACCTTTTAGAATAAACTGTCTTACGGAATCACATGCTTTGTTAGACTGAGTAACAACAGCGAAGAGAAATTGAACTGGTTCAGCAATTTACAGTCATAATTCAAGAGAAAAAGAAATAATTATATTTTTAACACAATAGCAAAACAAAAGATCAAGGAAGAAATCTGTTTAAATTTGTATTAAGTAATTAATTTTATTTAAAAAAATAAAATTAAAAAATAAAATTAGTAGTACTATAGTAAAAATGAAACTATACAAAAATTACGTAGCAATAGAACAAAAGTAAACTTGAAATAAAAGATCAGGAAAAGTTATACAGTAATTTAAAAAAGGAAATAGAAAGAAGTGTTAGTTTATATCCAATCCTTTTGACATTGAGATGATCATTAGAAAAATTTGATATAGGCTTACACTTTATTAGTCATGAAAACTGTTTTTTTTTTTTAAAAAAAAAAAAAGATGTGGGGATGTGGGGCAATCTTCATTAAAAATTTGATAATCATAAGTAGAAGTGAATTCAAACATAGTAATTCTAACAAAAATATAACAAATAAATAAAAAAAAAAAGGTTCTATCTTTTTATAATTTGAATTCCATACATAAGTACTTGTCAACAATCACTAAATCAAATGAATGTAATTATCACATATATTCCATGAAAATATGCATTTCATCTTTCTTTTCTAAGTCAGCACTACATCTTTACGAACCCACTTTATATTTTAATAAGCAAGATTTTATTCTTAATAAAAAATAAAATAAGTACACTGTTGAAATAATAACAAAAAATATATCAACATTAATAACAAAACTCACAATTTAGCATGACTTATTAATATTATTAGAGTTTACTTTTCTAAAGATAGGACTCACATACAAACATATCCATCTTTCTCCAACCTTTTTGTTTCTTGCTTTGCTTCTCAAATACCCTTAATTATTTCCTTTTTTAAAATTGCTAATCAATTTCATTATCATCATCCCTTTTTTACTCATACCATACTAAGTTCATTCCATTACATCTTCCCTTTTCTTTGTTTTAAGTACATACCTAATCCAATTTCTTTTCACAATTACATAAAAATAATATTTTTGTATTGACTGTTTTAATACTTCTGCATTACTAATCCTATTTTTCCAACTTGTTTTCCATTTTCCTCAAAATCTATATCTAAAACTTATAACCACTTTTCTTATTTCTGCTCCATATAAATCCACACCCAAATAAACATTTGACAAGCCTTTTTCTTGTATTTAATTTCAATCATATCAGAAATTGTTTAAATTTGCAACTACTACTAATTGTTTATTTCTATTTTCTCATTATTAATTAATCAACATTACAAATATGTATAAATACCAACATGCTGTATAACTTCCTGGCCAATTTATTTGTAGCTAAAGTGGTGGGTTCTATTCTGGAAATTTATTCCTACAATGGAATTTTTTATTTTTAGTGTTTTAAAAGTAAATTCTGTCCATCTAATACAAATTATTCTATAATTTTATTTTAAATTAAAACCTTTACTATGATTCCTATTAAATGTATGCAAAATAAATATGAAGAAAATAAAATAAAATTACATAAATAATGATAAAATATAATATTGGGTAATCATCATAAATAATATTAAATATTTAAATATTTATAGAGCTGTTGGGAAAAATGACAATAATAATAATATCCATGACAAGTAATAAATTTTATTTTTATATAAGAATTTTAAGAAAATATTTCGCTGCATGGATTGGCACAGTGAGAGGATGACAAATTTTGAAAATCAAAGGCTATGGATTGATTCCAGTTTCAGTCACTTCCCATGACCAAACTTTTTATGAAGTAATAAATGATTCAATTGTTTTATTTTTTTAATAAGTTTTAAACATGCTTATTCTAAATCTCACTGAAAAAAAGTATTCAAAAACACAACAACTATGTTGAAAAATCAGCCTGTTGGTTTACTTTAACCCCAGTTGATTTTCATTAGTTATTGTTCTAGGTTAAGTGCTTTCTAATTAAGTTAATCATAAATGAATAACTTCACAATAAGTAATTTAATTCAATTTTATTTAAAGTGCAAAATAACCACCAATAGTCAATTACACAATGCATACTAAAATAACAAAAATAGAAAAAAATTAGAAAGCAAGACCTGATAGATGGCTTGGATAATGAAATCATAAATTGTATTTTAGTTTTAGGGCTATGTTGAATTGATTGAAATCAGGATGAAGAATATTATTATTTCTAAAAGCCTTATTATATGTGATTATATGCAATATGGTAGAAAACCTAAGAGCATCTGAATGACAAGGAATTAAATGTCTGTGATCTAGTATAATATTTAAAGGGATTGGAAGATATGTTTGAAAGTAAGTATAAGATAATTGTAAATTTGAAGATAATCTTGTATAAATATATAATGTCTTTGATTTTTCTTCTCTGCATCAATGAAATGTCAAAACTATCAGAAAAATGATTATATTCAGAGTATTTGGTAAATACGGATTGGATTTCTGAATATCCGTTTTAGGATGAGGCTTCCAGATAACAGCCAAATTCTAAGATCATTATGATCAATGAGAAAAGAGGTTTATATTTCATTATCTGATAAAATACTTTACTTTGTCTATGTGTGATTCTCAATATTTTAACTGTCCTATTCTCTATGGTATTAACTTCATCATCATCATAACCATAATCTGTTCATTTATGTCTAAAAGATTTCACATAATTCACTATCCCATGTTCAAATAATTATGATATTTATATATCAGAGCTATTTTGGAATCAAAATCTATACTAATATCTAAATTCATTACAGTATTTAATTTGCTTAGCATTATCAATAATTTAAGATCTGCTGATTTTTTTTATATTGGAATGTTATATATAGAAGGGAATAACATTACCATAATAAAATCTTTCTCTACCTCATTTTACTAATATCTTTGGAGAGATTGTATGATCATAATTTCACTTTCAATGATTTTTTACAGATGTGATATATAAGAATATATTTTCCATTTCTTATTGTAAGCAGAATATATCAGCTTGCAACAATCTGATTCCCAAAAAGCATAGCAAATGCTCTGTGATATTTAGTGCAGTTGTAAAGTACCAGATACTGGAATATAAGGTCCTCAGATTGATGCCAGTTTTGGTACTTCAGATGCTCAAACTTCTAAGCAATAAAGTCATTCAATTATTATTACTAGTAAACAAAGGCAAAACTCTCCATACAGTAGTGCCACCCTGTGCCAACCAGAGTAATCAATGGATGCCAGAAAGCATTACTGTATGGAGAGTTTGCCTTTGTTTACAACAATTATATGCTAGTATGAGATGGTGATCATGTGATATTATTACTAGTATCAAATGTTATCTTCTAACCCTAAAATATAATAACAGAATCAATCTTATGAGGTTAAAAATGTATATGGTCGTTCATCTTTAATGCTAGCTTTTCTTATATTAATTTTTTTATTAGTAATATTATTTTTAAATCAGATTAGAAAAACTGAGTTCATTTTCAGAATGTTACTCTTAATTTTCATGTGTCTAGTTATTGAATTCATATTACCCAAAATGCAGAGTTAGATCCCTTGGTGACCACTAAAATATTATGCAATCACCATTTCTTATGCTTACACATGCTGTTAAAACAGTAGAATTGCTATTGTTTCCCTTGGCAGCATGAAAAATTCTATAATAATGTAACAAAATATCTTTTTTTTTATGCAAGCTTGCATAAGCACTTTTAATATCTTAAGTTTTGGGGTGAAATCATTTATACTGACTTGTAAAATGACTGATAATCAAAAAAGGACTGTCTTATGGTTAATTTGTTTCCTAAAATGTGGATCTCCAGTATCTATCTTGTTTTGAAAAGTTTTTACCTGTCAACAATCTGTTATTTATTACATCAACTTTAGAATGCAATGTGCATGTATTTGCATTTCTTGTCTCATGGTCTGCTACTTAACATAAGATATGTGAGTAAAAAAAACAATACTAACCTATACCCTTTTAAAATTTTCTTCTTATAGAAAAATTGTCCTCTAAAATATTTTATTGTTTAGTAACATCTTAGTTGAGAATATTTTTTAAGATTTCCCCATAATGGTTTAAGCCTGCATCATAACTATTAAAAGCCTCAATATGCAATACTACATTTGAATAGAAACATGCAAAAAATATATTTTTAAATAGCTAATAGAAGAAGCTTTTCTACTAATCTACAACTATTTGAAGGCATTTTTGATTTTTTAAATATCATATTAGATCACTACATTGACAATTGCACAGGAAATCTAATTTTAAAGAGAAGGTTTTTTTTTTTTCAGAACTAAATATTATTAGCAAACATTTACTTTATAGTTACTACTTTTTAATAAGTACAAAAATTAAGAGCTTTCTAATAGATCAGAAACTATATGCTTCTTTTAACCTTAGATATAGATTTTTAATTTATTAAATATTAACAAAACATCCAGTTTAACCAATAACATAAAAGCATATCTCTAGTTTACTGCCATCTAATGTAAACTATAGTAATCAGTGATTACCTGATGCATATATATAATTCCTATCTGCAGTATCTGATAAAAGCAGAAACCAATCTAAGAATGATATTTCAAATAATATGGCTAAGAATTACATATGCACCTGGTAATCACTGATTACTCTAGTTTAAACTAGATGGCATTAAAATAAAAATCTGCTTTTATCAAATTTATTAAATACTAAATATGTCTATAACTGTTTATATACTTGTCTTATTCTTTATGCATTTATATTTTTAATCTTAGTTGCAAATAAATTAATGAATCGATTCTTTATTTTTTTGCACCTTTTCTTCCAATATGCTATTATTTTTTCTTACAACAAATGTTAAAAAGATACATTAAAAACTTCATGGAGAAAAAATATTTCACAAAGAATAATAATAATTAACAGGTATACAGTATGTTTAAAGTATAATAGTTTCTAAAAATACTATATATATAAGAAATAATTGTTATGATTTTATTCTGAAAAAATTGTTAGTTTATCAAAATATCAGAGAAAGAAAATAATAAAACTCTGGGGGGAAAAAAGAAGTATTCTATCCATAAATGTAAAAAGATATATTTAAAACTTCACAGGTAAAAAAAACTTTAAAGGATAAAAAGAGAATTGACAAGTATATGGGTAGTTTTTTTATTTTATATATATAGATAAAGAATGCAAAATATTGTACAAATAAAAAATGTTAATAGCCAATTGAAAATGAAGAGAATATAAAACATTTGAAAAATGAGTTAATTCACGTAGTTATAAAAAAATTAAACAACAGTATGCTTCTCTGTTTTGTTTTATCAGATCCTCAAAACCAGCAATATATATCTTTTGCCTGTTTCAAAGTTCTCTACATATCACTTTTTAAACAAGGCAAAACTCTCCATACAGTAGTGCCACCCTGTGCCAACCAGAATAATCAATAGATGCATATCACTTTTTTTCCCATATGTCATAGCATCTGCCGGGAGGCGAACCCACAACAACCGTCTGCAAACAACTGCTTGCTTGCAAGGCAGCTGCACTGACCTCTCAGCTAACAACGCTTGACATGCATATCACTTTTTCTGCCTCTTTATCATCATTTCCTATTATAAATAATTTGGCAAGACAAATATTTGTTACCATAATAGAAAACATTTATTTTTATGACAATGCTTTACAAGAAATCTTTATGCCTATTGAAAAAAAAAAAGTATAATGGTATTTAAGTATGGTTCCCATTTTAACTATCAAAATCAGTCAATAAACATGGCACCTATGTGCCAGTTTCCTAGATAATTCTCCTAACTTCTAAATCATAAACACTCAAAAATCATTTAACGATCACATCTTTCTTTCAATTATTTTATATCTCCAAAAAATCTCAAATCTCAGGTCTAATTTATTTTCATGTTTTTAGTTAATTATCATTGTCCATTCAATAATTTTATTCTTAAAATCATCTTCATTGTTAGACAACATAAACTAATTTATATTTGATCTTCTAGAAATTCATTTTTTCTTTCCTCTCCCAAATGTGTCTACACTCTAACCCTTAATGTTCTAAACATTTTCTCAGTATAGTTTTACGACAAATTTCCCCCAAGTTATTTAATTCTTTTATAGCTAGCAGCCCCATTCAAGTTTAATGAGATTTATTATCTTACTCCTAATAAGCTATTTATTACTTTATATAGAATTCTTTTTATTTACTTTATCAGCTCTCCATTTTTCTGACTTACTCCTTTTTTATTAAAAGTTGATATTATCTCATCCCCATCTTTATTCTTAAAGCAATTAGGAATTCATATAACATGTTTATTGCAGTTTTTATATAAATTAAAACAAAATCTTTGTCCAATTCTTTAATATATTATCTATCTACATTTTCATTCATTCTTTCCTTACACATCATTTAAATTTATTTTAGCTACTCCATTTTATTAAAACATTGCAATCTATAAAATATTTTCAATTTGTTTTTATACATTTGTAGTACAAAACTTTCATTTCACTTTCCCTTGAAATTCTCTATTTGCTGTTCACATCATCTGTTTCCAAAAAGACTTCAGAATATCTAAAGTCCTTTTATAGTCATGTGTTAAATCTGGTAATACAATTCTCTTCTATAATAGTTTTAACAAGGCTGTAAACCTTAGCAATGAGCGTCTGAAAAAATCGTCACTAGGGACCACTGTCTTTAAAACACATGCTTACGCTATGAAGAAAAGTGAGAATCCCTTCTTTACTTCGACCTATTAGTGAAGTATTTAATAGCTTCACACTCTTAGATCAAAACACTTCTGCTTCACCTATTTATATATAAAAGTAGGTTGAAGTAAAGAAGGGATTCTCTCTTTTCTTCATAGCGTAAGCATGTGTTTTAAAGACCTACAGAGGTCCCTAGTGATGATTTTTTCAGACGCTCATTGCTAAGGTTTACAGCCTTGTTAAAACTATTACTGAAATAATAGTGAGCGTTTAATAAATTTATAATTACAACTTTAAATTCTCTTCTATGCAATTGTTGCATCAATTTTATTATATAACACAACATTGTTTTTATCTAACTCTTTCTCTACTTTGCATCATTTATAAATTTATTTCTCAATCATCAAAGTAAAATTCTTGATTATTCAAAATGATTTTTTAAATTATTATAATAATTTTGCTTTTTGTTTTTATCTTCCAGAAAACAATTATTTCTCTCCTCCCTCTACTATTTATTATTATGGTTTTCTTTAATACTCTTGGAGACTCAAAAATAATTCTAGGTGTTTTTATTTTTGTGCATAAATCATGTCATCAAAGAAAAGACCTGGAAAAAGATGCAATATTCTTACCAGCCACCACAGGCATTGTGACATCCTTTCTAATTCTTCCATTGCCAATTACATATTTTAAAAGAAATAATAAAAATTGTATATTAATTATGTAAGACAATCCTCAATAATGTTATATTACTTTTAAGACTAATTGAATGTTAATTGTAATAGCTGTTTTTTCATAATATCCTAAAACATCCCCTTATACTTTAACAACCTGCTCAAAAATCTGATCTAACACTTCTGTATATCTGTGCCACATCTACATTTATAAAAATTATACACAAATACTTATTTCTATTAAAACTAAATATAAATACTCATTTACTTTTCTATTCATTTCTATCAATTAATTCTGCTCTATCAGATATACTTAGAAAACCTATTACTCTTTCCAGTTATCTACATAATAATTTTTATTCTATCTATATGCATTGAATACAACAACTGACTATATTACAAGATGAATTAACAATAAGAACAATTTATCAATGGTGTGCATGTGCAATTACATTTCTTATACACATAAATACCATATAGAGCAATTCACAAATAAACCTAAACTTTATTATTCATCTTAATAAGACAAGTAAAATTAGAGTTTATGATGTTACTTTAAAACCAAGATGCTGGAATAAATTATGTTATGATGCACTGAATAATAATAAACTAACACATAATTTAAAAAAAAACTTAAAATAGACATATGTAGGTAGACTTTGTGATTTTACAAAAAGAAATATGTCTGTTTTAATATTAAATGCTTTCAATGCCATAATTAATCTCATACCATATAAAAACTACCATTTTACTTATAGTATTATTTACAAAGCTACAGTTATGCCTTCACTACAAAAAGGCTTTTGTTGAAGTTTTTAAGACAAAGAGTGCCATATCCTAAAGAGTTTAGTCTAGTTGTGAGAGTACTGATTTGAAGATTAAAGATTTGTAGATTAATTCATAGCTTAAAAACACCCACAAAAAGAAAACTGTCAATTTGGCCAAGTAAATGAAACTGTTGCATTCAGTTTTTATTATGGGTGCTTGAATGTTTTTTAACTCTTCAAGCAACTGTTATTATTATAAACAAATAAATAATGCAATGAGAGTTGCAGATATATTTTTAAACTGAGAAGCTACAAGCTAAGATAATTTTTTGTACTAGCTATATTTGCAACAGAGGAAAGGCAGTGGTTAAACCCATATATCAGAAAAAAATATACAGACTAAAATTTCTCATGATGACAACTGTAAAAGATGTAATATAAAACAATTCTGAACTGCAAATACTTCCAGTAATTGTAAATAAGAAAAGTTATTATCAATTTGATGATGAGACATGTAATATAGGCAGCATAGCCATTTTAGATCATTATTCAGTATTGGTCAGTAAATGAGTATCCAAGTGCTAATGTACTGTTAGCTAGAGAATATGATCTTGAATTGATATGGATTGGTTGAGCATGAATGTGTTAACTTACAATAAGAATATGATTGAACACACGATGCAATCTGCACCATTAATGGAGAAATTATCACCTACTTGAGTGAGTGGAGAACATCACATGATAAAACAGGCTAGGACACAAGCCAGAAACTAGTCTGAGGATATTGGATGAGTAGGCACTAGATAGGATTTTATGCACAGGTCTTCTGGCATCCTTTGTTTCTGGTTTGCATTAGTGGTAGTACTATAAGGACATGTTTGCCTATTTTATTTACAGTTATGATCAAGCATAAGAAATGGTGATCATGTGATGTTTGGTGGTTTAACATCACATGATCACAAACTTCACTAATTATTTTTTAATAATCATGAAAAAATATAGTTTGAATTGATTTTAATGTTACCTAAAAGTCCAAATGTTAATGTAGAAATTTATGTTTTCCACTTGTGTGACTAAGCAATAAGTTATGACTGCTATGTGATAACAAGTCATCAACACTGATATTGATTTCTCATGATTGTTGCTACAATAGTTAACACAGTTTAATATACATTTATATAAATTTATGATTAAACACTTTTAAACTGTATTTATGCACACACACAATATCTATAGACATACCCATTCCATGCTGGGATACAGAGAGCGCAATGCATCTAGATGGCACACTATAGGGGTTGCACAAACAACTCACCTTAATAAAAAATTTAAATCAATAGATAATCAAAAGAAAAAATAAAGAAAAAACAAATACTTCAATACTTGTTTTTGCTGATGTTAACTGATCATTTTATTTTATTATAGGTGTTATTTATATGTTTGTATTGTTTTATCAGTTAGATTAGGACTATCATGCCGTTTCATCAGTACTTTTATTATACAGACAATTGGCAGCCAATGTTATAGTCTAATTAGCATACGACAAAATTGCTGTGAATAGCCATCTAGTGACTGATTCATTAATTAACCTTACACTAGAATTAAATCAAATCAAATTAAAACAATGCCTAGGATATATATGCAATTAAACTTAAAACTAAAAAAAAAGAAAGTGTCATTTACATTTTGATTTTTCTTTCTTAGACAAAACAATGATTAATTCTGTTTTATAATAAATTTTTATATTATATGTTATATAAAAATTTCAATTTATTATTATTATGATTTTTTGGAAGAGCGGCAATATAATTTTACACCAGGGCGGCACAAACCCACGGAGCAGATCTGTCTATAGATGTAGATGTCATATACATCTATAGACAGGTCTCTGTCTATAGATGTATATGACATCTATCATTCTATTCATTTGTGAAACAATTTTGAATCTTTAATTTCTATGTTTTGAATGAATTAGTTCATATTACTGACAGGTTGCAAAAATTTTGGCATGAGAAAAAAAAAGTACTTCCTCTCTTAACAAATCATTACTTTATCAGATTCAACAAATCATAATTCTCATAGCTTAATGTTATTAAGAGATTAATAATATATATGTTTCATTTTTTTTATATTTAACCTGTCAATATTTCAAATGATTAGGTTTAATATTGTAAAACAGGTCACTATCAGATTTGAAATAATGCCCAAATATTTTATTTATAGTGAAATAATATATTTATTTTTGCGGTAATTTACGCCCTTTATTATTTTTTATTAGTTTAAATAGTATTAATATCAATTTTGTATTTTATAAACAGTATAGTACACGAACATAGATATTGTCAGTTGTTATTCTACCTTGTTTATATATTTCACTATAGACTCCCCAGCTACAATAATAGAAAACAATGTTAGAAATGTTTTCCTTCTCAATCAAAAAACTCGGAATTGGAAATGTAATAATAAAGTCAAAACTCTCCATACAGTAGTGCCACCCTGTTCCAACCAGAGTAATCAATGGATGCCAGAAGGCTTGTGTATAAAATTCCCATCTAGTTCCTACTCATCCAATATCCCCAGAATAGTTTCTGGCTTGTGACCTTCGTCAATGAGGAGCCTTGGATCTGAGAGCACTGCACTAGATCTTAGGATCTCAAAGTTTCTAGCTCTTAAATCCAAGACTCCTTACTGATGAAGGCCACAAGCCAGAAACTAGTCTGGGGATATTGCATGAATAGACACTAGATGGGGATTTTATGCACAAGCCTTCTGGCATCCATTGATTACTCTGGTTGGCACAGGGTGGCACTACTGTATGGAGAGTTTTGCCTGTTCAATAACAGTTACGTGCTAGCATAAGAGATGGTGATTATGTGATGTTTAATGGTTTAAATGTAATAATAGTAAAGTATTAAGGCAGCTAATTAAATAGATGTCTGAAAATAAATCACTGTATCGGTATTAATGTTGAAATAAATTTTCATTTGCAATATGCTTGATGTTTTGTAAATAGAATGGCATGATCTTTTTTGTATTCATAGAAGTTAATATTTTTGAAGTGATTGTAACAGCTTCTGATAAACATTGTTGTAATTAAAGGTGTATTTAGGATTAAAATGATGCTGGTAAAAATATTCTAAATGTTGTATTTCATATTGTGGTGCATTTTATCTTCTATTCTCATATTATTTTTTCCATTACCAGACTCAAGTCTAGATATTAAAAAGAGAGGGGGAAAACAACAATTATGTATGGAAAAGATAATTTACAATCTCAATAATGAATCATCCTCAACAACTATCACAATCTCTGCAGTTGCAATAGGCATCTATCTTCCATGTCATTAACTAAAACATACAATTCACAATCCCTATTGAGCAATCAGAATTGTATCACACTGTTACTCATGGAATGAAATAAATTTTAATAATTAAATTCCTATTTTTAATTATAGAAAATAAATATTAGAACTTTATGAACAATTAGTAAATCTAAATTTATATAATATTCTTGAAATAGCTAAAGCAAGCTAAACTGACTTTGAAAACTTAATTAGCTGTGAGATCATCCAGTTGGAAAATAATTCTGAACATGAAGAGGATTTAGAATTTATACTAGAAAGAAAAATCAAGGGAAGTGCTGATAAGATGTAAACTTATTAACTAAAAATGACAACACCAAGATTGAAAGCAAACACAATATTGTAGTAATGGCAATATATGCATTACATTCAATAATACTGATTCTGAATCAGAACAAATACTATAGAAGTCTGAAATGGAACAATTAATGATACGCCATATTGGATAGGACAAATAAAAGATAAGAATTCAATGATAAACAATATGAATAAACAGATATCAACATTGGTACTATAGTTTCAATCTTTCTATTTCCAAAAAGCAGATATAGATTTAGATAATTGCATATTAATAAATGCTTGTAGAAAAAGTGAAAAAATATGGATAAAAAAAACCTTAGATCTCAATAAGGTATTAGAAAAAGTTGTTATTGTACTTTCAGAAACAATTCAACATCTCAAAAAATACTAAAACTAAAAGATGCAAGTGAATACTAAAAATGAAAAAAAAAAATTCAAAAACTCAAGACTAGCTATATATATTAAAATGCAATGAAATAAAGAAATTGTTAAGAAAATTAACTAAATTAGTTGGAAAGTCATATGAAAAATAAAATAACATGGCCATCTAGATGTTGAAAAAATATTCATTAGAAATGGTAAGTAAAAAAACAAAAAATAATTATAATAAAATCAACAATTTTTTTAAAGTATATAGCCATATAATACCAAGACTATTAACTAATAAAATAATTTGTTTTCCATCTGCATTTAAGATGTTAAATAGTCTATTAATTAAATAATCATAGAGCACAAATGTCAAATTAGCTAAAATGTGATTGAACTCTATTCTAATAGGTGTATATTAAAATCTTACAAGACAGAGAAATTTCAACTTTATTACAATAATGCTGTAAACAAACTACTCTAATGTAATGTATTATACTATGTTATGCATTATAATATACATATTAGAGTATAATATTATAGACTACTCTAATATATATATATTATGAGTAATTTAATAATTTTTATTAGTCACTCATTAGACTAGATGTTATCCACTGAATAAATATTTCTGTAGTGTAATTTTCATTACATCACTCTCATGCAAAATAGGGACTTGTTTCTATCTGATTTTAACACCTTGTGGAGGAGTATACTCATAAACATGTCTTTGATCATAAGTTTATGATTACACCCCTCCACAACATGTTAAAAATGGATAGAAACCAGTTCCTACCTTGTATGAGAGTATTTATGAGTAGTTTGTTTATACGATTATTAAATGAGTAGTAAATTATTTCTGCCTTGTAAAAATGTAATACAAGCCAATTAAACTAGAGTTTCAATAACATCTTGACTGATTTAAAATTCATTCTGCTAGTTGTTATTATAGGACTTTCAGTCAATTTAAAAGTTTAGATACAGATAAAAAATAAATTCATTTTTTATCTGAACATAAATTAGCCTTGATACTACATAGTTTTGTTAAAACAATTGTTTGTTGAATACTTTGTTTATGTAAGAAAAATTAATACAAGTTTCTATTAAAATGCAACAACCTCATATACAGTAGAATATAAAATATGCAATAAAATATAAGACATACAGATGATATAGTAATCCTTGAAGAAGATGAAAAGCATTGAAATCTTAATTAGAGATGTCAAATAATATATATATTGTACATAATCATTACAAAAACAAAATAAAAATGATGCTTGGAAAAAAGAAACTGAAGAAAAAATTCAAATTGATAACAATGAACTGGATACTGCAGACAGTTTTGTATACTTACAAAATAAATGCATTAGTAAACTAGGTTACCAAAAGAAAATTAAACAAAGAATAGCTAGAACAATATTTTAAAACAATAAATAAAATTGTTACAAATTATAAGTGTATTTACTAATGTGCTTTACAAATATGAAATCTGGATGATGTTCAATGAACATATTCTTGGCTTTTGAGAAAATATCCTACAAAAAATGCTTTGGAAATTTTAGTTGTTAAACAAGACAGGAATATTCTATTAATTAGAGCGGAATAAATTTGCAGAATGGTGTGAAACTATTCCTGCAAAGAAATGAACAAAAATAGAAGATGACAATAAAACACCAGATACCTAAGACCATTGAGCTTATGAACAATTCTAGATGATTATTTACCATATTGTAAATTTATTAATCAAAATTAAAAACTAAGTTTCTTCTATGATTTTTATGTTCATACTTGATGATTTTTTTATATATGCTATATGTTGTCGAGTCCTGTTTAATATAAAGGTAGAATGGTGAATTTGAAATATAAAGATCCATGGATTGCAGCTCAACTTTCTCATTTCCCATGCATGAATGCTAAATAACATTCCAAGCAATAAATGATTTGACTAGTTTATTTAATTATATACTTGTGAAAAATGTACTACTATGCAGAACAACTCTGCAAGTGAATTCACAGGACTTTATATCCAATATTATTTTATCAACACAATGTAAATATGAAAGTAAAAAAACAATTATAGATCTTTGGGCATAAAGAATATTTGGATTACATATTTATGCAGATTGTATGTAATATTGAAAATAATATTATATAGTTTGTAAAGAATATTATACATACATGAATCAGTAGATAAAAATGTTATCAGCTGCAATCAACCCAAATACTAAGAGAGATTAATTTAAAATAATAGTACTATTTCAGTAGAACAGTTAATAGTTTACTAGGTGTTCATTTAAAATGACAATTTTTAACTGCTATTATTTACACATCAATTGCTAACTTATTTTATGTAAAATTTTAACATTTTTGTTTAGTAAAAATAACAAAAATATTATACAGAAACTTAAATTTTTATGTTTTAGTAAAATAATTATAGTGATACAAACACATTAATAATAGTAAAGACAACTATCTTAGTTCATAACAATAATTATATATATATATATAAAACTTAACAGATACTTATAAAAATGTAATCTATCCATAGCAATCTTATCTCACAATAGTTATAAGATTTGTATTAGAAGTAATAATTGGACTGCATGAGGTGTCATGGTGCATACCTTCATTGCCCATTATGACCATCTCATATACCAACTATTCTACACAAGTATACCATAAGTGAGCCAACTAATGTTAGGAGCCTCTTGACACACACTGTAAATAATAAAAATATAGATTAACAAAATCTCATTTAATTATAAATATTTACTTACATAAGCTCTGATATATGATTTAGATATAATTATAAATGCACTTAAGTTAAATTTAGATAATCAATGATTTATTTTGGCCATTTTGATGATCAGTCACCTCTGATTCAAAAATATTTATACAAAAAATGAATAAATCTTACTTTCATACACAATAAAAACTAAAAATTGCCATAAGATTAAACAAATTATATTTTGATAGGATATAAAAAAGAGAATGACTACAACTGCAATTATAAATCAGCATTATTAAAAAACCCATTTGTAATGTAAAATTCAGCGTACATTTATATGTGGCATTCACATTTTTTATCTGAAAGAAGGCTTGCATTGGTGGTCGAGAGGTCAGCGCGACTGCCTTGCATTTGCAGGCAGTTGCCCGGGTTGCGGGTTCGTGTCCCGGCCGATGCTATGACACTTAAAAAAAAAAGAAGGAATTCATCATAATTCCAAAAGAGATACTTCCACTTAGCATTCATGAATTCATATGCTCTTAAATAGTATTAGCAGCTACTTCTAAATAAATATAGGCATACTAACTTAGAAAAAAGGGGAAATAAAAGAACAAATATAAACAAAAAGTTAACAGATAACTTTGCAATGATTATACATGTAAACCAATGAAAGATAAATAAATTTATATGTATTACTTGGCTTTTTTTAAATAAAGTTTTAAAAAATCCTTCTAGAAGAATTTTGATATGTTAGTGTATTACAATTCTCCATTGTATTTTATCACTAATCATAGTTTCTCAAGTTTCATGAATAACATCACGTTCTCAAAATATAAAAAAGCTTCTTCAAATGAAATTTACCAATGCTTTTGTATTACATCAATGAGACAACATCTCATTTCATTATATTAAATTTTGAAGTATAATGGTCTTATATACAACTAGTTTAGTTTAAATAGTTATATCATTTTAATAAAAAGATTTATCTTTTAACTTGTTAAATATAATAGATGTAGATTTTGCATCTCAAAGTCCAAGTCAGTCTATCATGAAATTTAAAATGAACAAATTCTCAAACTGATAACCATCATACCTAAAGCTGCTAACAATTTTTTTCTATAATTGCTTGTCAAAAAATGCCATGTTTTTAATATATTAATTATTAACTCAAACTCTTTATAGACTGCATTCTAAAACATTAAAAACTTTCAGTAAATTACTATTTTTCAAATTAAAATCATTTTTAATCTGATCAAATTAAAACTCCGCAATCACACTTTGAGATCTTTTTAATGAAACTATTAATAAACTGTCATAAAAAACAAAGCTGGAACTAGTACACATCTCTATCATACCAATTTTCATCTTAAATGTAATTTCCTTCACTTGTAATGATGCATCTCACATATTATTATGTGATGGCAATAACATAATATGATTAAACTTCTATAAACAACTATATATTTTCAAACATTTGCCATAAATCTTCTCAAATCATTGTCAAACACGTTGCCCAAACTGACAAAAGTAATAGATACATGCTGATTTGGTTTATCACAATTTTTATGCATTTGCCTAGCAACAAAAAAAACATATCTACAGCACTTGTCAATTCTGTAAAATCACACTGTATCTCTGTCACTGCTTCTATAATTCAAGAAAGACTATGTAGTTTAACAATATTGTAGGTTGAACATAAACTATAAGAAACTTTAAATTATGGTGATATGATTAATGATTTAATTGAACAAAAAGAAAAAGAAGTAAATTTTATGTAATTATTGTACTTCAACATAAAGATTGAGAAAATAAGCACATAAGTTTTTATTTTATCAATCAGCTTAATTACTGATATCAACGAATGTTTTCTATAAGATAGAGACGTATGCAAAATATAAAAAAAAGATTACTTGTTTCCATTAACTATAGTATTTGCAAAAATTACGACTTTTACATTGGGCTCTGTAAGTTCTAGAAGCTACACAGTGTGGTAGCATTTTTTTTAAAATCATGTCATTAAAATTAGTATTATATACATACAAATAATAATTATATAATATTAATACAGGAAAGAAAAGGGCTAAATATATTAGCTTCGATATTATCTTACGATAGTCAAATAATTAACTTTTGAATAACTATATGGTTTCTAAGATCCTTTTCTCTCATATAATGTACTTATCACAAAATATTACAAACCAAAATTTAGCAATAAAGGTAAAAAAAAAGAAAATTATTAAATTACACATTCATAACTTTATGGATTGCAATTTTAACCCCTATATTTCTCACAGACTGGCAGATTATTTTATTTTTTGCCCGAGATAAATCTTCAACAACAAGGAAAAAAGGAATTAAATAAATAAATTCATTTTATCTTTTTATTTTCTATCAGAAGTTTAAAGTTAGACTAAACATTGAAAAACTATGAAGACCAACTGGCTTATGAATTATGACTACACAAATCTTACACTAAACTTAGGAAAAGTTTTTTAAATATAAATTTTATTTGAGTTGTTTTAGATAGTAACTCTTCTCTATTTGCCACTATCAATAATATTTATTTTAGGAACAAATTGCTAGGTTTCTTTTACTTCAAAACTTATCTTCTAATTTTCTAATAAAATAATCAGTTTCATATTATTTTATATTTCTGAAAAAATACACATATACTTTTGCAAAACAGAATCCCATATAATTCACCATAGAATATAACTAAAACTCTTTTCTGTGAATTACAATACAGCCTTATGCGGGATTCGAACTCAGACTTTTGACCCACAACTCTCAGTGTCATCTTATATTGCTGATCCACCTGATAACACACATGGTGAAAAGATAAATAATCACCAATATCCATAGTTCATGCTAAACCAGCATTGATCAGTTGGTCCAGTTTACTATCTCCACACATACTGGTTTAGCACAAAATACATATATTGGTGATTATTTATCTTTTCAACATGTGTATGATCAGGTGGGTCAGCAATATAAGATGGCACTGAGAGTTGTGGGTCATGTGAAAGTCTGAGTTTGAATCCTGCATATACTACATATATAAATGCAGGTGTTAAGCCTGTACAATGTATTAATACAGCCTTATATAAATTCGAATTTTATAAAGTTTGTACATTCAGCATACATTCTGAAATTAACTGCTTCAGCAATAATTAAAAAAACAAATGAGTATACTGTATTTAACATTTACCTGATCCTCAATATTAAAAAAACATAGATATCATTGGACCAAACTTTTAAAATGAAATTTTACTAACTATTCTTTATGTAATTAGAAGGGATTTGAACTCAGACTTTCAAGCTCCTTATAGCTATCCATTCCATCCTATACAATATACATATGAAAAACATAAATGACCTCTAATATATGTATTTTGTGCTGAACCAGCATTCATCAGTTTGTCCAGATCAAAGTCTCCCACACACATATATAATAAGTTTGAAGATTTGATATCTTAATATAAACTGAGCACTGGTTATATATGTGTATGGGAGATGATGATCTGGACCAACTACTGAGCACTGGTTATATATGTGTATGGGAGATGATGATCTGGACCAACTGATGAGTTCTGGTTTAGCATGAAGTATGTATATTGGAGATCGTTTATCTTTTTCACATGTATGTGGTCATGTATATCGGTTGTATAGGATGAAGTGGATAGCTGTAGGGAGCTTGAACATCTGAGTTTAAATCCCTCTTCTAATTACATTAAATTCAATATAGATAATATAGTTGTATTTAAATATAACTATTCTTCACTAACTAAGGATAAATAAATAATATCTATCAGTGGTAAATAATTTATTTTTAAAATTAATCGTTATTATTGTCTTTGCCCTTTTAACACTAGATTATTGCGCATATATATATAAGTGGATTTAATAATGAGAAAGATAAGAAATAAAGACTTTTATATGATTTCAATTCTCCCATTTTTGAAAATTTAAAGTACACATACACACACATCTGAATATATCATTTTACATAAAATATACAACTATCATTATTATTTTCAACATTTATAAATCTATTGTAGAAAAAAAGTCACATTTAATCCAAATTTCCAATCTCTGACCTCTCTTTTCCTTAATGCACCAAAAAATTTATTATTTCATCCACCTCACATGATGTCTCTTTCTAGGTCTTTTACAATCTTTTCGATCACCATATCATCTAGCATTATGTCCAATCTCTTAATTCCTTCAATGATGTCAGTAATACCTATTTGTTTTCTCATCCATATATTCCATTTCTGATCTCTTCTGTTATTCCTAATATACATCTCTCCATTCTTAATTGACTAATCTGAAGTCTCTCTATTGTTCTTCTGTTAAGTGTCTAAGTCTCAGATCCATAAGTAAAAACTGACAAACACATCTACTAAAAACTCTCCAAATATGTAGGTATATTTTCTTTTAATACTGTTGATTACCAAAAGCAATCCATCCAAATATAATTCTATGATTAATTGTACCCATTCTGTTTCCATGTCATGATTATCAATCTTCATTTTTATCTTCTAAAAATCCACTGAACATTAGTTTTTTAGAATTTTCTTTAATTCTATTTTCTAATTTTCATCTGATAACTTTTACAATATTTCCTGAAGCTCTAAAGCATTATTCACACACACACACACACAAAAAAAAAAAAAAAAAACCATTTGCAAAATGTAGATGACTTAAATAATATCCAATTACTTTTACTTCCTCACCTTCCTATTTTAATCCACAAATACCTTTTGTAAAGTCAGCTGTAAAAAGTTTTGTTGATATGAAATCACCGACTCCATTTGTACTTCCAATACTTGTGCCTTTGTAGTAAAATACATGTCTATTTTCAAACTCTATTATCTCTTCATTTCACAAAGTTCAACAATGTTCTACTTAATATTAAACACTTCTTCCAGTTTATGCAATTTTCCTTTACTTGAAAGTGATCTGCAGTTGTAGGTATGTAAATAAGAAAATCATCATCAAATGGTAGCCTGAGTTCATTTCAGCTGGCATCTGCTACCTTCGTTGGCAACTCTACAACCTCGTGAGAATAAGAATCATAATTTAATTTTGTCTGTCATGTTTGCAAATATCAAAAAAACAACTGATACTTCAGTTAAGAGTTATCATGTAGCTGTGATGAAAGACTATGATGCTTTTGATTTTAATTTCTGAGATAAAACATCAACAAACTCATAACCCTGGCTGATGCATTTTTGGAGCAGCACATCCATGTTAATTTACTATGTAGACAATCACATAGTAATAATAACTGCAACAATAAAATCATATGGAGTGGACATTAAGAATTTTCCCTGCTTGATTCCTTTAAGACTTCAAAGAGGAATCACAAGATCTATTTTCAGTAAACAATGAATTTCTTTCTGCAGTCTTGATTATTTATGAAATCTAATATATCACAGAACTTAATATATTTTATGATATATATATTCTTAGGTAGAAGGAGAAAAGAAATCAGTTTGATAACATCTTAAATTAACATTATTTAGTGATTGGAATTTCTTTTAAGTAAGAATTTCATTCACTGCTTTTTTAAGAGGGCTGTTGTAAAAGCTATTGGCTTTCAATAGATTATTTAAAGGCTGACTTTATCTGTACAGATATATAATACATTGGACAACAAATGTATTAATACTGATGATGAATATGATCACTTAATGATCATGCTACTTGAATGCTCTGAACTCACTTTGCATTCTATACTAAATAATCAATGTTAATGATAATGATCGGCAAACGCAAATAATTGTATTTATTGCCCATGGTATGAACATCATGTGACTGACACAATTTGATTACAAACTCTGATAACATCCACTTAGTTAAGCATAATAAGAAAAACTAAGCCCAGTCAGCATAATATCGGTTAGTAATTTGATCATTGCAGAAAACATCCATTACCATTAAATCAAAACATGACCTCAGTGAAATAATATTGATGAACTAGTTATATTTTCCTATCAATAATCATTCTTTCTCATTCATATGGACTTACTATTATCCCTTAAACATTAACTTTTATTTACTGTTATCCATAGTCTAATACAATTTTGAAATACTTTGAACTCTTTTCTATAAATTAGATGACGCACAATCATATGTGTAAGTAAACTTAATACTCTGCAATCAGGTTAAGAATTTAATAATTTAAAATAATTAATTTAATGAATTAACAAATTGAAATATATATAAAATCATGTTTTCATATAAATACATTACATTACTCTCATGTATATTTGTAAATATATAAGTCATCCTTGCATGCATGTTCAGTTGCACATATGGTATTTCTGGCAGGGTTTTAATACCTTACCAAATTTTCTCTTACCTTCTTCAAAGATAGACACAATTATTGTTGCCAATCATTTGTTATTTATATACACACAATTTATGAGATATATAAAAATATATAACGAGAACAGAAATATAAAAATTTTACAGAATAAAAATAATAATAATGAAAGTTTACACATTAATTTATCTATTATTAAGGAACTATTGTGGTTAATTATAATATTTTAAATTAAGCACATATCAATTTTCAATAGAATTATTCTGGTATTATTTCTTGTGTTTTAATGAGAAGTTTATTTATTATCATGGAAATATTTTAGTTAATTATACTTTAAGTGCATATCAATTTTCACCAGAACTATTCTGCTATTACTTCTTGTGTTTCATCTTTGTTTATTTTTATTTCACCATTCTTTTACCATTCAAGTCTAATTTTAATAAACACACTTTTAATAATATACAAATAACTATCTTCGTTGTAGGTATATCTTTATAATAGGCAGGATTCTCATTCAAGTTATACATTTTCCCACAACAGTTCTTCTATACTTCTGCTGGATTTAATTCTTTGTAACTTTACTTCATTTGATATTAATATGTTAGCTGATTTTCATTTTTCACAGATTTTTGTCAATGGAAATCTATCGACTTAGATATGCATTTTATCTTGCAGAATAGACAATAGGTACGGCATAAAATATTTGTATAGCTTTACATCATTTTTTGATCACAACATTTCCAAATAATGATGACAGTGACTTAATTAAAGTTGACAACTACTATACTATCTTATAATTCAATCAGTGATGAATATTTTTATAGCTACAAATGAAAAATGATAACTTACAGTTCTTCAATGTTAATTTAATTTCCAACTTAAACTTCACCTCAAGTGGTTTAACTGTATGTAAAAAAACTAAAGAATTAACTAATATTATTTTCATCTCTTTATATATCTCTATACTCCCAAATGATAACTTGGGTTGGCTTTGAATGCTTACTGTTTCAAACTTGTTTATTAGATGATGTATCTGCTTTTCAATTAGACTCTAATTAATGGCTCATTTAATTAACAAAGTGAATATTAAAAAAAAAAAGTCAGCAACTTAATTACCACCTTTCTTTTAACTTTGGATTACATTTTTGTTTAAAAAAATCAAAATTTATAAAATTAACTCTTAAATTACAAAATACATGTAGATAAATTAATTATTATAGGAAACAAAAAATTTTTACAAACAAAAACTCATTTCATAATTATCAATTTTAAACCTATACATTAATTGCTTGACATGGTATTTGAAACAGCCATGACTTTTATAAATGTTAGCTTTTAATTCATTATTAACAATTTTCATTGCTGGTAATTTTACTTTACCAATAAAAATCTAATATGACTTTTTTTTCTTATTCACGTCACATATTAAATATTAATTCATCTGGCTTTACATCATTTTTGTTATTTTTATGTAATTATAGCAAAAAAATTGAGTTTAAATTTTTAAAACTGTTTAAATAATTTAGAATTTTTGAAAGAACATCCAAGTGTTAAGACATTTTCTTAAATGGCTGTTCTTGTCTTTTAAATAAATCTTGAGTTAAGATTTGTAGAGGCCCCTACTGTCATTTTTCAAGCACATGGTCTTAAGGTTATAGCCTTAATATACTGTATATTATTTTAAATAAATCTATATAAATGAGTTTTTTTTTTCATATACACATTTCTTTTAAATACTTTATATTTTTTAATATTACTGTTTTAATTTTACAATAATTGTATTTCATGATTTAGATTATTATACAACATAGGCAATAATTTCTGAAGTGTCCATACGAAGTCTTCTATCGCCCCCCCCCCTTAGTATTTGAATTTTTTTATTACTTCAATCTTCATGCTTTTGTCTCTCTTGCTTAAATTGTATAACTTTACTGTTCTATCTTTTCTCTAATTATTAGCCTGTATAATGCCACCATTTAATAGATATTCACAAATGAATTGTTTCATACAGTCATGCAGAAAATTTATTTTGTGTAAAAATAACACACATGACCAATATATTAGATTCACTGCGGATTGCCTATGCATTTTTTCTACATTATAGCCTTTGAATTCATAATAAACATATAAATAATATTCTACTACAGATTAACAATAATAAAATGTACAAATGAATCATTGTTGCAAATATCATACCCTTTGGAAACATGTCTCTTATGAATATTAATCAATACTCATAGCTATTAATTTTCATTGTGACATGACACTTTAGAAATAATTTTTCCAGTTTCTGCATGAAATAGTAAATGAATATTCACTGATTTTTATGTTTATATGTATGCACCCACATATATGATTATATTAATGATTCCTGCCTTTATAACATTGTTAAAAATATACAAATATTAGATAAATTTTTAAAGATTGTTTTCTGTCATAATTTAGTAGGGTTAAATGAATTAATTATCTTGGATTAGCCAAATTATTAAACTCAGCATAAAATGAAAATACATTTCACTCATAAATTCTTCAGAATATTTTCATAAAATTTAATATAATATGCATGCTAATAGCTCTAAACAAGCTTTTGTGATAAATGCTACAAGAGAAAACATTTAAAATCTATATCTAGAATTATCCCTGTCCCCAAACTGTTTTTGAGCTAATGGCCTTTGTCAGTGAGGCACTAGGACAGGGGGTCGGCAACCTATGGCACCCGTGCCATGCTTGGCATGTCAACGATTATCAGTGGCACTCGGAATAAATTGAAATAGTAAAAAAATATATTTTAATGACAGCGCCTTTTTTTTTTTTGTTTTTACATTCAACATTGAATTTACGATTAAATTATTATTTATCAGAAAATAATACGTTTGACTTCATTTAAAAGATATTTTTGTTTGCAAACAAAATAAATTCTACATATTCACATTTTACTTCTGATAATATTAAAAAATGAGATCGTAATCCAAATAAAAAGCTTATAAAGTTATTAATTCTAGAAAGCTATTTTCGGTAATTGAATGATAAATAATCGACGATCATTGGTGCTTCTTTCACATCTCATGGCATAGTGACTGAGAAATTCCCAAAATGTCTCACAAAAGGCAAAAACATGATATTCACTTTTTTCAAGACCCTTGGACAAATGAATATGAATTCGTATAGCAAGAAGATTGCGCTGTGTGTATATTTTGCTGTGAAAGTATTGTATGTCGTACCTCAAGTGTATAAAGACATTATCAAGCTAAACATGTGTTCATGTTTAAAGACGCAGATGAGAAAAGTAAAGCTACAAAAGAGATGTTTCTGCCTTTAAGAAACAAACTACTTATTTTAGTCAAATAATTGGAACCTAAAATACAGCCACCGAATGTAGTTATTCAATTGCTCATTGTGTGGCTTCGAAAGGCAAACCTTTCACAGATGGACAATTTATCAAAGAAATGTTGTTGAAAAGTGCTGAAATCTTATTCAGTGATCTACCAAATAAACAAACGATACTGTCTCGAATTTGAGAAATACCAGCTTCTGCAAGATCAATTCAAAGAAGAATAACTGACATGGCTGAAGATGTAACAACAAAACAGAAAACCAGTTTACAACAATTGCATTCAGTGTTACTGTTGATGAAAGCACTGATGTAAATGATGTGGTGTGCCTAGCAATAGTTGCACGATCATGACAACAATCATATTTATGAAGAATTGTGTTGCTTGATTTCTCTTATTGGTACAACAAAAGGACATGATATTTTCCCTGCTTTTTCAATTATTTTGAAAATTAACATAAATAAAGTATTTAGTGTTACTACTGATGCCAGCTGTGCAATGGTTGGAAAGAAAAAGGGATTTGTTAAACTTTTTGAAAATCATATTGAACATCAAACATTGAGTTTCCACTGCATTATACACCAGGAAAATTTAGTTGCAAAAATCTCATCACAATGCTTGAATTCTGTAATGGAGACTGTCATTAAAATAATTAATTTCATAGTTTCTCGTTCTTCATTAATACATAGGAAATTTAAATCCCTTTTGCAAAAAATGAATAGTGCCTATATAGACCTCCCTCTATACAGCAATGTACTCAAGGTAATATCTTGAACAGGTTTGTATCATGTCTGAAAGATATCAAGATATTTCTTGATGAAAAAGAACAACATTAGCCGGAAATACATGATGAAGACTGGTCATGCAAATTGATGTTTCTGGCTGATATAACTCAACACCTGAATGAGTTAAACTTAAATTTTCAAGGGAAGGGTCAAACAGTACTAGAACTTTTTGAATATTTGAAAGAATTTGCATCAAAATTAGATATATTTTGCCCTGATATTACCACTAACACCTACAAGTACTTTCCAAATGTAAAGGCCCATGCAAATCAATTTAACATTAACAAAGATGAAAAAAATACATTGAAGCTCTCAGAGAAGAATTTTCCAAATGATGTGAAGATTTTCAAATACACATACCCATATTTTCTTTCCGTATCAAACCTGACTTAATTGATTTAAAGATGACTCCGTTTGATTTATCTCTTTTTGAGTGGATGGATATTGATAGTTTTGAAATGAAATTAATCAAATTATTGTCATCAGAATTGTGGAAAACTAAATTTGCAGAATTGCAGAAAACTCTTGAAGGAAACTGTCTAGAAAAATTGGTTGTCATTCTCAATTGTTGGATATCATTACCTGAAAGATTTAATTCTCTGAAAAAAAACTGTTTGTGCTCTGCTTTGGGCATTTGTGAACAAATTTTCTGACATATGAAAAATATTTTGAGTTCACAAAGAAGTTGCCTAACACCTGAACATTCAGAAGCATGCATGAAGCTAAAAGTGACCAATCACATACCTGACATTGAGCAAAGAGGTACAAGGGCAAGGTTCACATTAATTTATTTTAATAATAAAAAATGGCTAATCATATTAGAATTCATGATATTTTTTCTTATTTAAATTATATAGTTTGTATTGGTAAAGAATTGTAATTTATAATTTTTAATATAATTTTTAATAAGTATGTTAAAAATTACAAATTAAAAAAAAGGTACTTTTCACATGATTTTAAGTATTTTAAAATACTGAATGACCAATAATATAAGATCCAGTTATAATGGACTTCAAAAGTATATATTATATAATATTATATATAACTTTGAAGCCCATTATAATTGAACCAATTTTGATAATATAATAAGATTGGCAAAATCATGTCAGCACATGGAATAACATTGTAACATAGGTTCGGCATCACAGCCTGCACAAGGACATTCAGACATTAGATAGAAATTTAAAATGCTTTCTCTTGCAGCATTTATCAAAAAAGCTTGTTTAGAACTATTAGCATGCTCGTTATATTACATTTATAAATAAAGTCACATGATGTATGACTTGGTTTCATAAAAAGAAAAAAATGGAAAAATTAACTCCAGTTGGTAACGCTGTCATGGTTTCCAAATTCCCATAACTAGTAGACTATTTATCATTTGAAAGAAAGCCAACAAATTGAAATGAAACTATCTATTAAAACAGGCAAAACTCTCCATAAAGTAGTGCCACCCAGTGCAAGCCAGAGTAATCAATGAATGCCAGAAGGCTTGTGTATAAAATTCCTATCTAGTGCCTAATCATCCAATATCCCCAGACTACTGTATGGAGAGTTTTGCATATTTTAAAATAGTTATGAGCAAGCATAAGAAATGATGATCATGTGATGAAACTATCTGGAAGTAATAATTGCAATGCATCTCATTGTTCACTGTGTTTATAGTATAAGTTTTCTAATAGCATTTTTATTTGATAAAATTAACAGATTTATATTTTATATATTAAGTGGTCGAGGATAATAATCAAATTGAATCTAAAAACAATTTACATGTATTGCTAAAAAAATTGAATAATATTGGAGAAAAAAAATGTAATATCAATGAGATGATGTAACAAACATTGATTAGAATAATCAATATTTACAGTATATTTTATTACTAATTAATAAAGAAATATAGTGACTGCAGTATTGTAAATGAAGTCAGATTCCAAGTAACCACAAAAATATCTACTGATGCATGGATTTGCTCTCTAATTTTTTGTGAGGCTAAAGGTTAGATAGCATCTTATGAACTAGCATGAAAAGAATACAGGTGGTGATTCTTACATTGAAAAAATGACATATCTATGCTATCAATGAAGCTAATTATTATTTGTGTACATGAGAAGTAACACCAATGATAAGTGTGTGGTATGTTGAAGGGATATTCCAATGGAAAGGGTTCCATAGTTTCTCCATTTCTATGATATAGGTCATATCTTAAATCTATATTTGTAAAATGCCATTTGTAAGATGAAAAGAATTAGTTAAAAGACTGTTAACATTGACTTCCCAGGATTTGGATTCCCAATACTCCAATATCTGGATTTTCTTATGATGTTTATGTTGTTAAATAACAGAAAGATTGAGGGTCTTAATATATATATATATTATTTTCCTAATATCTAATTTTGTTAAGAAAGATAGTGTCAGAGATAACTGAGTATTTGATTATGAGGTTAATTAAGTGGATGATGGAATATCTTTGTTGATTAAAATAAGGTTATCTATATTTAGGGAGTTACAAATAAATCTAATTATTTGTTTAATGTTTCTCTGAAGTTAAAATATAGTAATGTCAGATAATGATGACATATTAAATTTTGCATGTTTTTGTATTTTTCTGATGCTGAGTGATACTGCCTTTTTGTTTCAGATTAGTTTGGTAATGAAGGCATCTTTTTCTTTTTTTTTTTGAACAATGATACTAAGAGTATTACTAATAAATAATGTAAGATAAGAAAGAAGCACTACATAATACTTCCGAAACTGCAAGTAGGAACGACTCCAATTTTTTTTTTTCTCGTGTGTCATAGCATCAGCCGGGAAGCGAACCCGCTAACCCGGGACAACTGCTTGTGAAGCAGCTGTCGCTGACCTCTCGACCACCAATGCTTGACGACGACTCCAATATTTTGATACTTCCTGAACACATGATAATTAATATTTATAGAATTAAATATGGCCTAGTATGTTACATATCGTAGCTATTGAGTTCTTCATCATTGAAAGCAAAGAATTATATAAAATATTTGAAACAGCCCGTAGCTATATTATTTCAGCCACATTCCCCCTTTAAATAAAAATAAAGCTTGAATTTTTGCAGTCCACTGAAAAGGAACGGCAAAAATTCTAGCTTTTCTTTATTTAAAGGGGGAGTGTTTATGGGGTGTTTCAAATGTTTTATATAGATTTCAGCTAGCGTTATGCATTGCTCATATATAAAACTACTCATTCATTCCTATGTTTGATTCTAGTGCTATCTGTAGTAATTTGATCATTTAATATTTATATTTGTCTCTTTAAATCATTGATTGCTATTATATGAGCGCTGTTGCGTTTACATCGAAATTCCCTTTTTATACTATCAAGCAAAGACAAGTCAATTAATTTCAAATTGTTTTAGTTATTTTCAAAACATGAATTATTAGAAATGTATTAAGTCAGCGTAACAATTCATTTCCTAGTAATTAAGGTGTTTTGAAAATCAATCTTCCTTTAATTAAAAATATTTTAAAGATACAAAATGAATATGTGGGAAATGTGGATAGAAACAATATTAGAAAATCAAACATATAATAAACAACTAATTCTGACGTTATTAAGATAATTTGATTAGCAGAATTTTTGATTGGCAGAATTCCATTGAAAAAAAAAACAAACAAAAACAATTTGTATCAAATAAAAACGAAAAGCTTGAAATAAATTTTAAACAATTAAACTGCACTCACATAAATACATTATACAAAATATTCGGCACACAATGGGATTCGTCATAATTATAAGGACGGGAATATCAACAGCTACGAATAACTGAATAATGATATCACCCAGTTCTTGGAATTCTTTTGATTGAATGATTGGAGAAAGGGGGGATTTTTATGTAACGCGCATACACAAATTCCTATGCTGAATTATGAGCGAATAAGGGCAAATTATGATATAAAAATAAAATTAGATAATAATATAAAGAACCCCCCCCCCCACTCCTTACTATTGGAGGGTTTTTTTTTTCACTTTAATACAATATTTCTCTTGGAGCACAAATGGAAGCGCGGATTTAAAAACTAAAAGTTCCTAGTCTGATTGGCATCTTCGTAAGTAAAAAAAGGAAAAAAATCGACCTGACATTTTGATACCCAACTGTTACTTGGCTTCCCCAGACAATGAAACATTATTTACATGCATGTTTCTACTATTATTAGATATGAAATATTTTTTGTTTTAGACATATATACAGTTTGTATATATATTTATACGCTATCCAATGTCTAAATTAACCACTCAAAAGTAACGCAGCAATGAAGCTAGATAGCATATGAGTAGCATTTAACTTGCAAAACAATACATTTGTATAGAGAGACAGAACCCTATCGAAGTAGCCCACATGTTGAGGAACAGGATGATAGCAATGCTGTCAATCAAACAATTTGAGACAAAATAAAATAAGCATATCTATGATGCATCACATGGTGTGAAATATGTGGGATTAAATCTTTTACCTGATCTGTGGTTTGTAGGGCATTTGAGTAATGTACATACAAATCATTCAATAAGATATCATATATACTAGACGGGTAGAAATGCTTAAGATTGAAATGGGCTTAATTCTTGGAGATACAGTTGAAATGTGCTCCTATTCATTACACCGCAACACATCATCAAGCCATTTTTGTGTCAGTAATTTGCATTGATGATGACTGCCTATTCAAACTGATAGATTTATATACAAAGATATCTAACAGATAGAAATTGGGATTTGAACCAGTCGTGAAATGATTCGTGGAACCATCAATAAGACTATTTTACTTTCTTAATACAAAAGTTCTATTTCAATGAACTTAGTATTAAAATATACTATATTCAAAAAATGGTGATAATTTATGTCAAGGTACTGCTTTTAGCACTTTTTTTTAGACGAAAATATTTGTGCATCAACAAAGAAAGGGTATATGAAAGAACTGAGGTTATTAAACTGAATATGAAAAAATCTATTTGGAGACATACAATATATAAAATAAGCTATAAGCAACTATTAAACCCATTCAAATCTTATTTTTAAAACTTGTAGGAGAAAGAATATTTTTATAATGAAAATAGAATTTCATTAGATGAAAATGGAACTGCAAAAACTTTTAATTTTGATGTTACACACAAAAGCACCAAAACTTTAAATTTAAAATGGAGTCGGGAGGAATTCTGTGCATTCCTAGAAAATCTTACTTATATTCATTGTGAAGAGAAAGGCTGAATATATAAACAGGCATCCTGAATTACAGTTTAAATATAAGCAATTTCTTAAGTAAAAAGGATTATTAGGAAAAAAAAATTTAGAGCTGAGGAATTAAGTATAAATAATAGTAATCTATATCATAAAATCAAATAAAAAATAGAAATTATTCAGCAAAGTTTAAAGGATGTTTTAATAAAGGTAGTATATTATAAAAAAAAGTAAGAATAAAAATGCTCTTGATTTAAAATAAAGATTGGGAGAGGGAGTAGAAGGCTTAATAATGAATTATGACATAAGAATAGTTAGTAGATCATACAAAAATTAAAAAATAAAAGTTAGTATGATTTGACATATGATTGAATTAATGATTGAAGATAGAAATAGTAAATTATTAATAAAAATAAATAGATACAAAGAAAAAATGTAAAAACTATATAAGTGACTTAAAAGAAAAAATAATAAGGTTTCATTAATATTTATTGAAATAGAAAATCATAGGATCTGGAACAATGAAGAATAAGATCACAAAGGCAAAAGCTAATAAGACAAAAAGAAATTGTATGTTTCCATATTGAAGTCTAAAAGAAATAATACATTGATAATAACAAAAAAAAAAAAAGAGAGAATATGTTTTAAAACTATAAAATAAAAAAACAAATAATATGTAAAATTCAAATTTATTGCATTGAGTTACAAAGCAAAATAATTAAATGTAAGTAATATGTTTTATTATCATTTTCAACCTTTATCAATCCACTGCAAGATAGAGGTCTTTCCAAATTTAATTCTATTACTTCAAACCCTAGATTTTTTTCTCCGCAACACACCAGAAAACTTCCTTATGTCATCCATTTATTTCACGTGTGATCTTTTTTTAAGTATATTACAATCTCATGAAATCTATCTATTATCATCTCTTCTAATAATATGTCCAGCCCAGATTCATTTTAGTCTTTTAATTATTTCAGTAATATCTATCTGTTTTATCATCCATATATGTCATATTCAATTTTATGTTATTCCTAACATATATCTTTTCATAATTCAATGAGTAAATGTAATGATCTTTTGTTAAAGGTCCAAATTTCATATTCATAAGAACTGGTACATTACCCCACCCCCCATTATTTTTCAAACACATAGAATATTTCCTTTAAATATTGTCATTTCTATTAAAAGCATTCCACCCAAATTTAATTATTAATAATCTAATCACAATATTTATAATTAATTTCTTTTAATTTATGATAATCAATCTTTATTTATTTCTTTTGAGAAAATCTATTAAATGTTACTTTAGTCTTTATAGTATTTACTTTTAATCCTATTTTCTTACTTTCATCTGACAAATTCTTGCAAGATTTCCTGAAGCTCTAAACCATTTTTTTTTTAAAAAAAAATAATCACATCATCTGAAAAATATAGATGACTTAAATAATTATCATTTATTTTTATCTTCTTAACTTCCCATTTTAATTCACAAAATATTTCTTACAAAATTGCTGTAAAAGTTTTGGAGATGTATAATAATTCTGTTGTACATCTTTCTCAATATTAATCCATCATGCCCTGGAGCTTTTTCATTGCCCATGATTCAATTGCATGTCTCACTTCTTCATTTAAAATGCCAAGCAAATCAGATTTAATAACTACAGGATCTGTTAGAATTCTTATTCTTTATTATATAAGGTTATATAGAAATTCTCTACTTATTTCATATCTTTTAGTAATAGTTTGATCCTTTTTTTATTGTGATTTTTATTTTCTTATGTAGCTTTCTTAGCCATTTTATAATTATATTTTTTTATATCATTAACTATTTTTCATATCATTTAACAAAATGCCAGATATTCATTTCTTAATGGGTTATTTTCTAAAAAAAAATTGTATTTCTTTTTTCCTTCATATATTGCCTTGTTTCAGTAAAAAATTTAATGGTAAACTCCTGGTTTTTTGCACTATCTATTTTTCTTGTATTACTTAATAGAATATCAATTACCTTCTTATTGATTTAAGTCAAATCTGAACTATCCCCTCAAAGTCTGTTAATATTTAAAAACAATATTCTAATCTAAATTCATCAGTGTTCCTGAAGATTAGGAGTTTCAACTGCTTAGTTTTCAATTAACACATATCTTACATCTTACTAATTGATTATTACATTCTCTGCTGAATCTATTAAAAATTACGATCTTAAAATATATGTTTTCTATTAGTGAAAATGTAATCCACTTCTGCTATACCTTCATTTGATTAAACCACTAAACATCACATGATCACCATTCTTTATGCTTAACAAGCTGTTTACACAGAGACTAAACTCTCCATATAGTAGCTACTTGCATCCATTGATTACTTTGGCTTGCACTGAGTGGTGCTACTATACGGAGAGTTTATCCTCTGTGTAGATACCCTCATTTGAATGTTTCCAAGTTGATTTTCATTTAACATTTTTCACAAAGAAAGAATTCAGGGTCAAAATGTAATTCAATTCTGCTATACCTTCATTTGAATGTTTTCATGTCCATTTTTCTCAAAGAAAGATATAATATGCAATTTTTCTCTTACTGCAAATTCCACAAATTTGTATCCTCTTATTTTTAATACTACAACAAAGTTTACATATAACACTTTCTTCAATCATTTATCAATTTTAACATTAGTGTCTACGTCAATTTGAAAATACTGTTTAGTCTGATCAAAATAAACAATCTCTACCTTTATCACAATGAGAATTTGTTGGATCACAATCTTATATTAATTTGAATAACTAATCTTGTCATTCTGTCTGAAATACCATTAACATCCACAATGTTACTCTTCCACTTTATATTTATAGTGAATTCCACTCAACTTGTACTTCCAATATTTATGCCTTTGTAATGCAGTTCATATCCCCTTTTTTAACTCAGTTGTTTATTCACCATTTCTTTTACCTTCACAAAGTCTGACAATGTCCCATTTAATATTAGATAATTCTTTTCCAATTCATACAATCTTTCTTCCAAAAGGTTGCCATTTAATGGCAGTATAATTTCATAATCATGGAATTCATTGCATCCTCTGCCTTTGACCACCAACTGCCACCATGGTGGTGGTTGTTTTTTGAACTAAATTTCATATTTTAAAAATCTTAACCATTTAATACTAAACATAGGCATGCTAAAATTAAACTATTAATATTTATATGCGTATGAAGAAATACATGAGTGCACAAATTTGTATAATTATACATCTTGAGACTTGTGAATTGGGTCCATCTATTATGTTATATTAGTAAATGTTATAATAATCATTATGAATAAGGACCAACTTAAGATTTTTTTTTATTTCAATGAAGATTTATGTAATTTGCTACAGGTGAAGACTTTATTGCAATTGTAATTCTTCTTCAGAGAATTTATATATTGTTAAGTAATTATAAGTGAGATAATGATATATGTTGAATATTATGTATTAAGATAAAATAAAAAAGAAATGATAAGCTTACCTATATTTTTTAGATAGATGTTGATTAAATAATTTGGTTTGGTTAACTGTTTATATTTTCTAAAAAGCAGCATAATGTCAAGTGTTTATTCTGGTATTCCTCAATACCCACTGAGAAACTCTAAATGTGGTTTAATATAAACTGTTATGTGTCAGATATAACTAGCATATACACAGTTTGAAATACATTACAGACAAACTGCACTCATAAAAAATATGTTCTGTAGTAATTTATATTCGGTTATAAATATTTTTTTCATTGGTGTAAATTTATTTAATATTGTGCTCCGCATGATTAGTGCAGTAATAGAATAAAAGATTCAAGAGCCAGAAGTCACTAAATTAAAGCTTAACTAAATCAAATTTTCTTACCCACAAATATCTAAAAAATTTCTATCAAGATAAAGTAGATATATTAGAAAAACAAATTATCTTATGTTTTTAAATAAGCTTGGCAACATTGTTATTTGAAGTGATTTCATGAAACAAATGCAATAAAACAAATAATTTTATATAACAAAAGTGTTGTTCTAATAAATATGAGCTATGATCATCCTAAAAGTTCCATACCTCTTTTTTCGTTATTTAATAATAATTATTGATTAGTTATTTTTAGACAGTGCAAGTTATTATGTCAATTGACCAAGAATGACATATGCATATTATACTTCCTGATCAAAGAGACAACCTTCAGTATAACTAAAGTAACTTTCTGTATCATAATATGATAACATGTTGCTTTGTTTACAGACTCTGGCTCAATTTATGACTGAAGACAAATTTGTTAATATTTAAATAAATCCAGTGGCGAATTTATAATTTAGTAAATTACTTGTAGTAATTTAGTTTTTGTGCTTAGCAGTAAGTGTTTCTACATAAAAAGATGTTTTGAGGAAATTAGTAATCAGTATTATGGGCAATCTAAAAATCTTTATAGCCATGGTACAGGGTCTTTATTATTTCAGGTGTTAATGCAGTTTCCACAAAGTCAACCTTCATGAATGACATAAAACCATATTACTTATTAGCAAAAATTATATTTGAAAAAAATCTTAATGCATCTACCTTGTTAAATCAATTAATTCTTTCATTCAGATTTAATTGGTTTTACTCTTATCATTTACTCAACTCAAGGAAACAAAGATATCTTTGGAACACTGACACAAAACTCTAACAAATTATTGTCTACTTCTGATAATGGTATTTTTTACAAGACAAAGTTATAGTATAACTAGAGCTTCTTGCACATTGCACAATTCTTTTCTGTGATTATGAATCTTCACTTAAAGATCTGTTTTCTCATCAATGTTTAATAATAAATCTTCTCAGTAGTTTCAGTTTGACATAAAAATTGACTATATAGATATAACATATCTAGTGTACTTTCTCAACATATTAGGTGTTTCTCTTGCATTTGACTGAAATTTCAATATGTATATAGTAGTCAAAAAATCTTGTTAAGTCTCAACTAAATGCCAGTTCTTATTTAGAATATTCTTGATATTGATTTATACACTTCAAATTGAAGTTAACTACCTTTTTTTTTTTTTAGAAATTAAATTAGTATTATCTTTAAAATTCTTGAATTTATTCCTAATTTATTTCAGCTGTCTTACTATAAATTACATTTTGAGCTATTTCTTTGTTTTGTGTTTCAGTCCATAATTTTATGTCAATTAAAAATGAAGTTATGAAACTTTCATTTTACCTATTCCTTGCCCAAAAGTAATTGAGCCCATTCTATTAACTTAATGGTATTTCTTTGCTTTGAAGTAAATTCAACTCTTCTGTATCTAATGACATTCGTGGTGGACATTAAAATTCTTGAAATATCTGAAATAAATTTTCTGCAGTTGATCACACATATACATAATATCAAGAACTCAAATGCTTATTGAATATAATAGAATCACACATAATAAATCTATCACAATGATTATCTTTGTTTCTCCCAGACAGTTTATATAAACCTTTGGATTCCATCAATTGATTACTTCTACATAGTGTACCAGTCTTCACAAGTCCTCAGATTTATAATTTCAAGACAATCAAAATTAAGTCTGCAAACTGATTATTTTTCCTGCTATTCTTATAAAAAAAATTAAGAACTATGGTACTAAATTATACCTTTGCATCATGTTATAAAAATTGTCATATCTCAGAATATTTTACTAGTTCAGGAAATTATACTGCTATACAGACTACATTCTTAGCTGAGTAGACATTAAAGCTGGTTTTGATCTTGTGAGATGGAATCATTTAATCTCCATGTTTTATCTCTTATTTTTATAGCATTCTTATCTTTTACTCTTCGTTCATAAGTATATTAACTCTTCCATTCATCTAAATGTAACTTTCCAATTCACTTATATTTAATTCAGACATTCTGCAAGGATTATTACATATTGTGACTTTTTAATAAAAAAGTTAGAACAAATAATATATCTTAGCTTATTTTGATGTCCATGGTCAAGACATCAATGGTCTTTCAAACATCTAACTTATTTGTAATCTTGAGTTGCAGTTATTATCCTGTTCCTATCTATTTATCATCCTGATTGCTTAACCATTTGAAGATTCTATAAAACCATTAAATAAATTAGTTAACAATATTCAAAACTAGCAAAAAGAGTACAACTTTCTCATTTTTATTATTGACTTTAAAATCATTAATGACATTTTTGATGGATGGTTTGCTTTAAAGCTTTTATTTCAATTTTAATACAACACTGTGTGCAATACAGAAGAAAAAAATAATGTTTCACTTTTTGATAAAACATCATTTATAAGAATTTATATAATCCTTTTAGTTGCAGTCAGTTTACCAGAAACAATAATGGTTTAATTCAAATCTGTTTTTCCTTCATTAAGGCAGAAATTTCATAGGCATTACTTAATTAAAACCATGTCTTCTTACTAAATCAGCTCATTTCATTGTTCTTTTCTGGCCTTTTTTCATAAATATGAATTAATTTTTTGACATTCAGCTCAGCATTGATTATCTGCTTTATGAAGTTCTTTCTTATTTCATTACCAAATTCATATAATATTAATATCATTTACTTTTTTTATTCCTTTTACAATGCTTCATATAATTACAATCCACTATTGACGTTTTCAATTGCCCCAGCAATCTTCTTCTGATCTATATTAAACACAATATAAATATAAAAATACAAATATACATGAATATATAATTTTCTATTTTATACATATATACATGTATTCTATAAATAAAATTATATGTTCACATATATTTGTATTCATGTATTTATATTGTGTTTGTTATAGTTCTGAAGAAGATTGCTGGGGAATCAAAACTGTCAATAATGGGTTGCAATTATATGTAGCATTGTAAAAATAATAAAAAACGTAAATGATATTAAGTTAATTATCTGTTTGATGCTTAACAAAATGCAAGAGTTATTTACTCTCTACTTCAGCCTTACTCTTTATTATAACTTTCCAAATATTTCAACATTTTCCAATACTTGGCAAGACAATCAAAGGTTTTGTTAAGTTATTCCATGAAATATAATATCCATGAAATAATAATTACCATATATTATTTTGTAAAAGCCACCTAGAAGAAATGTCACTGTTGTTATGGATATATATATATGTTTCTCATAACAGTAGACATTCATCTTTTAAACATTTACCATTTACATAAAGTAATTGATATCATATTATATGACAGTGATTCATTGCTAGTCATAAAATACTCAAAAGCATGTTGATGATTTGCCGTCTTATTTAACAAGATGATAAATAGAAATTTACGAATAAACAATTCCAATAATGATGACTTATTTAGTGGATGATATTACATTGGTCTGAAGGTTTTTGAAACTTAAAATAAGAGCAAGTTAAAAGTTTAAGAGACCTTTGAAAATTAAAAAAAGAAATTAGATGCCATGAAGTGTTACCAAAATAAGGCAAGAAAATTTTTTGTTACTAGTTTTAATTTTATGTAAACAATGAAATACATAGCAAACTCATTAGAACATCTAATATTTTTTTTATAATGTAACAATTAATAATATAATTATTTATTGCAAATACAAAATAAGAATGCTGTTGAAGTAGAAAATATAGCAAGAAGAACAAGTTGTCTCATCTCACAAGAGCAAAATCAGTTTTGAAAGTTACATGACTATCATTGAAATGTATATGATTCAGCAACATTGCAAATAATATAACTTTCTAAACTACATGATTTAAAATATTTATAATAGAATGTGAAGTGGATTATTTGGTATAATGAACTTATTTAGTTTTAGAAGGATGGTGCAGGTAAAAAAAAATGGTTCACAACCTCAAGCATAAGCAATCTGAAAATACTTATTTCATGTGATGGTAGATATGTTATACTACTTGTTTAGCTTCTTATAATAAACTCCTCTAGACTAATACAAAAAGTCTATTTTGTGCCAAAGCTCTTAACTACTATATCTTAATTATAGCTGTCCATGTTGATTACATAGTCACACTTCTATTAAAATTCATAATGTGGCTGACATTTTATATGCTCATCAGCAAAATGTATTGAATTCCAATAATTTATTGAGTCTTATATATTGTGTAAAACTAATGTTTGCCTAAAGGTTTGTGATAAGGGCATTTTACTTGGTAATTATGTGTTGGACTATTTTCATCATTTAAATGTATTTTAGAAAAGTTCAGACTTTATTCAAAATATTTTCATATACATTCATACGTTAATGAGAACTAGCCAGTATGCTACAGGTAAATATTTTTGAAAAGTAAAGCTTGAATTTTTCTAAAAGACATTTAAAATAATAATAGAATAGTTTTGTTGCTTGAGAGTTCATAAAAAGTTTGACCCTGGGCTCAATCCTATGGACCTTAAGTTTGAGAGTCTGTGGCAATACAGTACTGCATCAAAACATGTAGAGTACTTAACAATTAATATTTGATGCGGAAAGTAGCCTAATATATAATCTGGTCCATTCCATGAGTTTGTGCCACTCAGATGCAAAATTATATTGCCACCCTTCCAAAAAATAAATATCACATGATCACCATTTCTTATGCTTGCTTATAACTGATGAAGGCCACAAGCCAAAAACTAGTCTGGGGATATTGGATGAGTAGGCACTAGATGGGGATTTTACGCACAAGCTTTCTGGCATCCATTGATTACTCTGACTTGCACTGAGTGGCAATCCTGTATGGAGAGTTTTGCCTGTTTTAAATAATAATAACAATAAAAGGTAAATTAATGAATCAGTTGCTAGATGGCTTTCCACAGCAATTTTGTAGCATAAATTTCTGACATTTGTTAATTAGACTATGATATTGGCTGTATTCATATGTATAACAAAACTGCTGATAAAATGGCTCCAAATATAATAAAATTGTCTACTTTGAAAATAGCATAGACACATAATCATATATTTAGTCTATTATTAAACAGGCAAAACTCTCCATACAGTAGTGCCACCCTGTACCAACCAGAGTGATCAATAGATGCCAGAAGTATTGTGCATAAAATCCCCATCTAGTGCCTACTCATCCCATATCCGCAGACTAGTTTCTGGCTTGTGGTCTTCGTCAGTGAAGAGTCTTGTATCTGAGAGCACTGCACCTAGATCTTAGGAGGTGCAATGCTCTCAGATCCAAGGCTCCTCACTAACAAAAGATACAAGCTGTAAACTAGTCTGGGGATATTGGACGAGTAGGCACTAGATGGGGATTTTATGCACAAGCCTTCTGGATTCCATTGATTACTCTGGTTTGCACTGAGTGGCACTATTGTATGGAGAGTTTTGCCTGTTTAATAACAGTTATGTGCTAGTATAAGAGATGGAGATCATGTGATATCTAGTCTAACTGGTAAAACAATACAAACACACAAATAACACATATAAAAAAATTATTGATCAGTTAACATAAGCAAAATCAAGTATTGAAGCATCCATTTTATGAAATTATTCTTTTGACTATCTATTGATTTAAATTTTTTAAGGCTAGTCATTTGTGCTGCCCCTACAGTTTGCTATCACCCCCTCTACACCTCAGCATGGAACAGGCCCATACATAATTATACAAGGTGCTTCAAATTTTACTTAGGATATATGTGCATAGCTTATTCTTTAATATTATCTCTTATGATTCTCTAATTATCATTTGATGTTGAATCATTAACAACAAGTAGAAATATAAATAACTTACAATCTACTATCTTTATATTTCAAAATAATTTTATACAAAATTATAGTTTCATAAAATTGATTTTTTGATTCGGTAAGAAAAATAAAGCTTCAAAAAAAAAATGTATGGAAATGTAAGTTTATTTTTTAAAAATATATTGAAAATAAAAAGCTAAAGTTACAAATTCTTTGAAAAAATATATTAAAATTTATAAATACAGACTTTACAAAGAAAAAGTTCAACATTATTTAAATAATATTTATATCTTAAATTATTAGAACAAAAGTGGAAGATTAAATATTCAGAATAAAATATGGTCATTTACAAATTTTTGATCAAATTTCAATTACGTTGAAAATGTTTTTAGATAGATATAAATTTTTACATAATAAAAAAGTTTTGAAAACACTATACTTAAATAAGATACGCAAAATTATTATCAGATATAATAAAACCATACATACAAAGAAAAAAGTGATCCAAAGCATTTCCTTACAGAACTCCATTAGCAATACATTCAGAGACTATACTTAAATAAGATACACAAAATTATTATCAGATATAATAAAACCATACATACAAAGAAAGAAGTGATCCAAAGCATTTCCTTACAGAACTCCATTAACAATACATTCAGACTTGGTAGATCACAACTTTATCCAATTTGGAAGATAAATGATCTAAACTAATATAATGTTAATATCATCTATGTTCTTTATTAATTTTTTACAACCCATTATTGATGGTTTTCAGAACTTTCTTGTTCTCCTATGAGAAAGTTCTGAAGAAGATTGCTAGGGCAATCAAAACTGTCAAAAATGGGTTGCAAAAAAGCATTGTAAAAAGTAATAAAGAACATAGATGATATTACTATTATATAGATTTGGCAATGCAATAAGAAAGATAAAGTTATAATACTAATATAACATTATGAGCCATCACTATAAAGTTTAAAATATATATTTTGTGAAAAACTGAACCAAAAATCGTACAAAAGTCAAGATAAAAAAAATGAATTGAGAATTTTTATTAAAATACAATGAAACTATGATACATGCTGTTTCATTATACATTATTTCAATTATACACTATTTTAAAAATGTAAACAAACATTTAGTCAATTTTCTGATTATTCTGTATCACAATTACTGTGGCAGCAGACTTTTTTTTTGTCTTTGAGTGCATTAAATAAATCTAATGCAATTTCATTTATTTTTTTATATTAAATAAATTGGAAGCATGGACCCCCTCCCCCCAAGCTTTATATAGTACATTATATTTGTTAATAAAATATTTACTATGAGTAATTTAAGAGAATTCATAAAGTACTTTCTTTAAGCAATAAAACAAAAGTTGGCAATTTGTAGTGAAAGAAAAAAAAATCATGTTTGGAAGTGAACCATATGTTCAGGAAGAATGTATCATCTTTTAGAGAAATAATAAAAGCAGAAATGCATATTCACGAATTGGCTATTTGTTGTCATGAAATATCTAAAATTATAATGTTAAAAGATAATTCTTTTGGTAAAGTCGTGAATTTATGGATAGAAAATATCAACTGGTAAATATTTTTGTAGACTTTGATTTGCACTATATCAGAAAGTTTAAAGGCTATATGAAGAGTATGATTTGTTTATTTTTTTTATAAAAAAAATAAAGGTATTGTGAAGGTAGCTTCAAAATCGCTACAACAACAAACCTTAGCCATCTGAAATAATGGAATGTTTTTTTTTATGTAATTAGCATCGAAAAATTAAATAAAAATAAGTTTTTGCTAGAACACTTTTGGAGAAAATAAATATTTTTATATTTTTATCAGTGCATTAACTACATATTAAGTATTGGGAATGATGGGTAATTTACCATGAAAAACAAACATATATATTAGTAATAAAATTTTATTACTAAGAAAATATCAATCTTGGTAATAAAAAAAAATTGTACATAGTTATATATATATGTTGATCGTTGTATTGTGTTAATTAAATTTACAATGACTTAAATAAAAATAATAATTATAGCAATAGAAAATAAATCAATATTTGAATTTAAGAGGGATAATAATATAATATTGTAAATTTATTTTATAATTTGTTTTTTTTTGTTTTTTAAATTAATCGATATAAAAAAAAAATATTTTAAAAGATGAATACTGGAACACTGGTTTAAACAATAGGAATAACGAGGGTATAAAAAGGAAACAATTAAAAATCTATCAATATCTGAATATAAGAAGGATAATAATATAATATTGTAAATTTATTTTATAATTTGTTTTTGTTTTTTTGTTTTTTTTAAATGAATCGATATAAAAAAATATTTTAAAAGATGCAATACTGGAACACTGGTTTAAACAATAGAAATAACGAGAGTATAAAAAGGAAACAATTAAAAATCTTTTTTTCTTCTTGCTCTGTGTTCGATCTGACAAGTCAAGTTTTATTAGAACTATTATTTTAATATTTTTTTCTGAAAATGGGCATTTTTTAAAGTAGCATCTCAACAAATATCAATGTTTTCCTAGTTAATTCGTCATTCGAAAAAATAGAGGAACTGAATAGAACTTTCTTATTCTAATTCAAGAGTCAGATAAGTCAAAATAATTTATCAATTTAAATTTTAATATACAAATCAAAAAGCGTATGAGCCTTTATACACCCACACTCCAATTCACCAAGTTCTCACAAATTTGCAGGCCTTCAAGCATTTTTATACAGAAAAATGCAACTGTGCAAGTTTGAAGCAGATAGAAAGAATAATATACATCTATACACCAAAGGCTTACTACAAGCAGGTTACAAACTCAACACTATTAACAATAAAATTAAACAATTTTATAAGAAAATTGTAGACAATAAAAACGATACTAAAATTCCATATATCACTCTTCCACACATACCTAAAATCTCATACCAATTAATTAAGGTTTTGTCCAATAAATTTAAAATTAGTTTTCATACACCCCCATGCACTAATCATCTAATCAATAACTCTAAGGATAAAATCAAACCTTCTCAGACCCCCCATGTCATTTACAGCATATCATGCCCACAACCCAGTTGCCGGGCCATTTATTTTGGGGAAACCAAATCAGGCATAATCAACAAAACAGCACAACATAGATACACCTATAATAGAGTAAAGAAAAATAATGATAACTCATCAACATTTTTAGAACATTCCAAGAAGACAGGACATATGTTCAAACCTCCAACCCCAAAATAGTCGGCATTGAGAAAAACAACATCAAGTGGAAAATCAGAGAAGCATACTTCATTAATGGCAATAGTAATGCTATCAATAGATGGAATACTTGCTTTGACATCTCCAAACGTTGAACTATCTAGCTCATTTGCATATGCTCTGCATACCACTTTGTTTCCTTGTCCTATTTCTTCATTCTGCATCTTGCATTACTGCTATGAATATGAGGCAAATGGCCTTGAAAGTGCTTAGCGTATAATAATTTTTGGAATCTTTATAGCTTCTCATTCAAGTGTTTCATACACTTTTTGATTTGTATATAAATTTAAATTTTAAAAAAGAAAATATTATGATTTTTGTTTGGGACCGAAAACCGCTTTTTTCCGCAAAAAAAAAGTTTGCAATTTCGACCGCAATAGCGTGCAAACCGTATACGCCACAGTTACAGGTCTTTTTTCTTTCTCTCCGCCATTTTTCTATCTTTTTGTACGTCTAAAAAAATTTTCTGTGTGATAAAAATTAGATTTTTTATAGCAATTTTTGTAAAGTACATTATTAAAATTTTATAATTTTTTTTTCTTTCTAGAAACGTATAAACAAAATAACCGCACAAATGGCTTCTTTCGCCGCTGAACGTAATTTTGATTGATTCTGATGAAGACTTTTTTGTTTGTGTTTGATTCTGAGGTTTCACCATTAGCCGCGAGTATTCAATTCTTGATCTATTTCATTTATTTTTTATACAAAATTATATATTAGCAGCTGATCTATTTCATTTATTTTTTATACAAAATTATATATTTGCACTGAAAGCAATAGGTATGTTTCAGAGTGGAAGGTATTACCGAAGTGGGTTGGTCTGTCACCCGCTGAGTTGAATGCATTTTTTGGTATGATTATTCATGTTTGTACTATATCACGCATACCAAAACTAAAATTTATTTGGTCTAAAAATGAATATTTGCATCAACCGGCACTTGCTAACTTGCTAGAGTTATGACCCAAGATCGATTTTTTGGTATTCTAAGTAATTTACAATGCCTCCCAATGCTGAATCAACAGTCATCATCATCATCATCTCCCACTGATATATAATAATTGCTTGTAATTCCTTTGGGTTATTTATTTTATTTTATTTACTGTTTTTATTCATTTCATTGTAGATAAGTTTTTAATTACTTTGAAACATACTTTGCTATTATGGTCTCCTGTGAAATAATGCATAATTTAGCTCACCCTCATGATATTTCAATAATATAGTAATTATTTTTTACACCCATAACTTAGAATTAACTATGTTTTTATTCATTTCATTGTAGATAAGTTTTTAATTACTTTGAAGCATACTTTGCTATTATGGTCTCCTATGAAATAATGCATAATTTAGCTCTCCCTTTCTCCCATGAAATTCCAATAATATAGTAATTACATTCATATCGGCCTTTCAAGCCAATTTGCAAACGCTTTGTGAGTGTTAAATAATAAATGAGTACCCTCTGACCAATACAAGCTATAGAATTTATGCAGGAATAAAAAGAATCCCTCTTATTCCTACGACTCAAATATTTATATATGAGCAAATCTGAAGTACTGGCACAGAAGGTGTGACAATATAACGGTCACTTTAAATTACTATATTTGCTCATATATAAATATTTGAGTCGTAGGAATAAAAGGGATTCTTTTTATTCCTGCATAAATTCTATATCTTGTATTGGTCAGAGGGCATTCATTTATTATTTAACACTCGCAAAGCATTTGCACAATTGGCTTGAAAGGCCGATATGAATGTAATTACAAATTGTATACAGATGCTATAAAAATAAATGCTTATTTAAATAATATAGTATTTTTTACACTCATAACTTAGAATTTACTATGTTTTTATTCATTTCATTGTAGGAAGCATACTTTGCTATTATGGTCTCCTATGAAATAATGCATAATTTAGCTCGCCCTTTCTCCCATGATATTCCAATAATATAGTAATTATTTTTTACCCCCATAACTTACACTTTACTAAAGTTATTACTGTTATTTTTTTTGATCCACACTAAAACCTTGCATTTCTAATAGATATCCCGCATAGAGGGCCTAGAAAAACAATTGCTTGCAAAAATTGAACATATAGGCTGGTTAGTAAAAAAGCAAAACTGAAATTGTCACCTTTTGCCACATTACACCAACAAACTGTAACTCAGGTAGGTCATGTTATATATATATTTCTGCATTTTATGACGAATATGATGAAGCTGTCTATGAAATTGTAATTTTAGGTTAGACATTTCAAAATTGAGAGTTTGTGAACCAATATAAAAACAAAAATTTTTAAAATGTAAAAAATATCCTTTTTTTAAATTATTTTTTTGTGGTAATGACTACTTTATCAGCTTCATTACATTCTTTCATATTTGCACTTTATAAAAATGTATATATATATATATATTTATTTATTGTAATAAATTAGACATTTCATTTAAAATTGTATGTCCTGTAATTTTTTCTGGGCATTCAAAATGACTATTCAGGTCTCTAAGGGGTAAAAGAAACTAAAAAAAAAAAAAAGAAAGAACAGTTGATTTAATTTAAAGATTATATAACCACAATTACAAACAGTAAAGAGCTTTATTATGTCTATAAATATATTTTATTAAATGCAAACCGCATATATATTTATATAAAGCTATATATATATATAATTAAAATATAAGATACATTGGCTAGAAGGCTTAATTGTTGTTGGGATGTAGCATTTTATTATCCACTATGGCCATATGAGTATTAATATTTAACTGTCTACAATTTAAGTACCTGAGAAGTTGGATCTGCACAAGATGAAAATCTATGTGAGGAGTAACATAAAACTACCCACTGCCAACTTAAATAAATTCAGGATGTGCTCTATAAAAGTAATCAGGAGTTTTTCAACATCTATAATAAAAAATGCATAAACTGTAAGGACTTTGTGTAAAGAGGACTCTGAAAAATAATTATGCTTTAACATATCGATTCATAAAAGATTGTGAAATTATGTTTTATTTTCTGTTGTATAAATCTGTATTTTTATTTTTTATCTCGTCTTATATTTGGGAAGTGCTATTTCTGCAGAGAACAGTCCAACATAGGGGAGGGAAAGTTTGAAAAGTCTTTTTTTAATAAAATCTAGGTGATTTATTTTCTACCAAGAGATTTGGTTCTGAACTATGAACATAAAATTAAGTGCTCCACTAGAATATTTAATGGTAACAGTTTTTTTAAAGCTACTGAAATAAACTATGCTACAACATGACATGACTTATTTATAGATTATAGTATATGTGTTACTAATAGTATTCTTAAGATATAATGAGTAAAAGATTAAAACTTTTAAATAGTATCTTTATCATTTTTCTTTTCTATCATATTGTGTGTTGTTTTATTATAATACTTTTCCACAATTAAAATTGCATACTACATCTGAGGTTGCATTTAAATTTACATGGAGTTAGCAATCTCACTTTTAATTAATAATTTTTTTTTATTATCTTGGATATATAGATGTCTATATTATGGGTATCTATCATGGAAAGTAAGGGTGATTCATTTTAAATTGTTTAAGTAAAGAAATGATAGATATTCATCATAGACACAAAAACTGTAAATACATACGTAGGGAGAGATATCCAAGTAATTTATGGGCATTTGTAAATATTTTCCTTTATTGAAATTTTTATATTTTAAATTGATTGGGGAATTATTTTATGTTTGAATATAACTTATTTGTTTGTAAATAAATATTATGAAGTTTTGTTAATTAACAAGATCTCTGTAGTTTTGTTGATGCAGCATTTACATTCAGTTCAGCATTTATATTCAGTCCAGCATTTACATTCAGTTTAGCATTTACATTCAGTCCAGCATTTACATTCCATCTTATAGCCAATATTTTACACATGCACACATCCACATTATTGTTTAATAAGCAAGTGAGAAAATATTAAATAAAGGTTATTTCTGTCTAATAGATAGGATGTATTATTTTAGTTGTTGATTAACACCTGTTAAGAGAGTTGAATGTGAATTCTTCCTGAGTTCGAATGAGGCAACGGTTTTGGAAAAGTGGTGAGATGTGAGATGAACTGATTTGAATTGCATGTGGCTTTGATGGATAATTCTTGGGCTAGTTAGTCTATTAAAGATAAATGTAATCATGAGTCATGTGTTTCATTGTGTTATCTCTAGCATCCTACATGCAGACCCTAGGTCCAACAGTAGTTAGGTGCGAGCTTGCTCACTTTCTCTTATATACATGGATGGACCAGACTGCTGCATTTGGCACTATCAACTTTAGGATATGAAAGATAGGTGTACTAGCACTTTTAGATTTGATGTAAGTTGATTATATGTTATGGACAAACCAGCTGATTGTTGAAGTTGATCTGTGTGTTCAAATGTATTTGCGGACTGGCACATCCGGGTATATGCGACCATACCATTACATCTGCCTCCCAAAATGTATTAGGCATGATGATATTATAGTTGCAAGGGAGGTTTAGCCATTGAACATAAATTTTCAAAAAGAATTTTTTTTTGTTGAATAATTTTAAACTTGCCACTTGTATAATAAGTTCAATTAATACTAAACCACTATTGTATATATGCTTACAACAAATAAATAGTATACCTAAATATTAAATAAAAACATAAAACACCTAAAATTTAAAAATTAGTAAAAAAGAAATACATATAAAGAATGAATGCAGGATCAATAAACAGAGACTTGTAAAACAATTAAATCCAAGAGTAAATTTGCACTAAAGTAGAGGAGTCAGGAAATGTAAAAACTAATCTAAGTGTAGACAGTCAAAATCAAATAAAAATTTCATATAGAAGTTAAAGTTACATATGGTATAGTTGGGGAAAATGTAAAACCCTGAGACAATTATTTACTATAATATTGTTATAAGTAAAAGTTGTTCAAAATAATTAATGCTATTAAGAAATAGAAAAAATAATTGAGTATGGATGCAGAAGTTTGCCAAGGAGAAATAAGTGATATTGAAGTAGAGAAGAGTGAAGTTAGTAATGTTGTGATAGGTGAAGATGAGATTAGTCATGAGGGAGTGTCTTTGCCTAGTAAAACATCTGGGGGGTCTGTAATTGAAGGTTACCACTTCCACAAACATGTCAAGATGATGAAATGATCATTGAGGCACAATAAACTATTGTTGACATAGTTCAGTCACCTCAAATTGAAGTCATTCAGCCTATGGAAAGTGGGATGTCCATGACAGAAATGTTACAAATGATGATGAGTGAGATGAGAGAATGTATGAAGAATATAGAATCAAATATGAAGAATTTGGACACAAAGATGAGTAATATGAGTAATATGGACACAAATATGAAGAATATGGAGAGTAATATAAAGTCTGAAATGAGTAATATGAAGCTTGACATAAAGGGTATGAATGAAAGTGTGAACCAATTGAAGGATAGTATGGCTACTAAAGATGAAGTAGAAAAATTAAAAACTAATATAGATAGCATAAAAGTCAGAATGGGAAATATGGCAACCAAGACTGATGTTGCTAATATGGAATTAAAGATGGACATAGGGCTGAAAGAGATTGTGAATATTATGCAGGCAGTCTTAAGAGAGGAAATTAAAAATGTAGAAACCAAATTATCACAAGAAATGAAACAACTGTCTATAAGTCTGACAAATGCTAAAACAAGAAATAGGGGAAATGAGGAGAGAAGTGGAGAAGAAAGATACACAATGCAGACAATGTGTGGAAGAATTTAAACATTGTGTCACCAGTCAATTAACTGTCAAATACCAAGAGGTGTGTCAAAGTCAAGAGTCCTTCAAGAAAGAGATTCGTGAGAGTCAAAGGAAGCATGCAAATGAAATGCATGAAGAAATGAAGGCTACCCATGAAATTTTAGACCAGTTCCCCACCAAGCAAAATATAGAAATGGAATCATGTTGTAAAATTATAGAAACACATGGTGAAACTATAGAGATGCATAGGAAACTACAGAAACTTTAAGTTGTGACCTAAAACATTTAGATGAGGCCCTTAGCTGAAGACTGGAGAGAATTTAGTTACAAGTATCACAAAATACTCAGATGATAAAGACACAAAAGGAAGAGGTAGAACTGAGGACATGGGACAACTGAGGAGGAAAGGATGAAGCAGAAGTTCACTGGGAGACTTCTAGCAGGGATCTCGTTCAGACACATGAACCATGTTTGGAGCTTACTGCACCATGCCAAATGACACAAGGAATAGAAGATTATCTTTTTCACAGTGATTATGATGAAACTGACCCGAGCATGTGTAACATGGATGTGCAACAGTTAACACCTCATGTGAAGCCTGCTGAACCAAATAAATCACATGGCCACTTGATGCAGGTTAGCGTGATCAATCAGTTTGTGAAACTTAAGATTTTCAAAGGAAACTGAAGCCCTTATAGAACACTTGATGAGTGTAAAATTGTACTTTACAGTTAATCCAAACCTGATGGAAGGAGAGAAAATCATCATTGCATATAGCCATCTACAAGGAGACACCCTAATGTGGTGGGAGTCTTTGTTTCAAACCCCATCTACCTTTGAGGAATACCAAGCCTTAATAGTAAAAAGCTTTTGGAACAGGAATAAACAAGAAGCATTACTATATCAGCTATTCCAGAAAAAGTATAGACAGACACCAGGGGAAACATTAACAAAATTCTTCCAATATCAAGTATCTAAACTGCAGACCCTAAACACATACCATTTGACTGAGGGTGGGATCATCCGAATCATTAGGAGGAATTTACCTTTAAAGATAGAACAGTCCCTCCTTTGCATGAATGCCAAAAGCATCGAGCAGATAGGTGAACTGTTAAATAATATTGATGTAAACAACAGCGGCATACCTAACTGGGTTCCTGAAAAGAGAAAGGAGGACCCTACTGTAAATGCTATGTATTATAAAAAGGAGGAAAAATAATAATAACCCCAACCACTGGAAGGGTAAATCACCCCAACAAATTCCCTCACACCCTCAATCACTTAATGAGAATCAGACAAGGGATGATAGAGCTAAAATAAACCCTACTGACCTCCCAGAAAAATATAATAAACCAGGGTGTAGTAACTACTCACCCAGGATACAACAGAGACCAAACTAAAAGGGATTTGAGGTTGTGTTCCCCACTTTTAAAAAGCCAAGAAACACTAGAGAACACAGATCAAATTATTGTACATATATGTAAAGTAGTTAATAGTGATGTGAACGTTCAGAACAATGCTGAAAGTCAGTTGGAGCAAATATTTCATATACATGTGTACTGTAATAAAGGATGTCATTTCAACTAATAATGCTATGAATCAACAACAGCATTCATGAAAATATATATATAGTTACCCACAGCTGTACATCATGACATAAATACTGAAGTAGTTAAAAAGAGAAGGAAAAAAATTCATGAAGTGTTGCATAGTAAAGCAAAACTGAAAAGAATGAGAAGGAATATCCATATAGATTTCAGATAGAGATGGATTGCTTATGAACACTCACCACCAAAACCAAGATGAAACCCTGAAGAAAACAAGTATAAGAAATTTTTCAATCAACATAGGGACCATATGTCATGGTAAAACTGACAGATCCTAATGTTTTTAGGTAGATGTAATGGGAGAAATGAGAGGTAAATACAATGCAAGAATATTGAAACCATATCTTGGTCACTCAATAGAATAGTATAAGACAAGTAATTTCATCACCAACTAATAGTTAACAGTAAAAATGATAATGAAGTTAAGGAAAAAGTGAGAGAACATCAAAAAAATGTTGTTAGGTTATAATAATTAAGATATTGTATTTATGAGGGTATGCTTCAGTAGACATACTGGTATACCTTAGAACTGACCTCATTTTTTTAGTCAATCCATGCATGGCAAGGGATACTCTAGTTCACATAGTCCTCAAAATCCAGTAAGTCTCTAAAAAGAGCAGGAGAGAGATTACTGAACAAAGATATGTATCATCTATTATAGAGATACATACATGGTCAGGTTCATACCATAAAGTTGAACAGCAAAATATATATATATATATTACCCTAAGATAGGTTCTCACTTGGAATGATGTGTAATTATTGAGAGAGGGAATGCCAGGACAGGTATTCGAAATTGAGAGATTGAAGGAAACAGAAGAAAGTCAGTGTTGTGATTTTTCACAGATAACAAGGAAGTTTAATATACCCAAAATGAACCTGCTTTACACACATTAGAAGATAAAATTTTGATTTATAAGCAAAATTTTGATCTTGTGTAGGGGAGGGGAATTGTGAAGGTAGCTTCAAAATTGCTACAACAAACTTTAGCCATCTGGAATAATGAAATGTTTTTTATGTCATTAGCATCGAAAGATTAAATAAAAATAAGTTTTTGCTATAACACTTTTGGAGAAAATAAATATTTTTATATTTTTAACAGTGTATTAACTACATATTAAGTATTGGGAATGATGGGTAATTTATCATGAAAAACAAACATATATATTAGTAATAAAATTTTATTACTAAGTAAATATCAATCTTAGTAAAAAAAAATGTACATAGTTATATATATGTTGATCATTGTATTGTGTTAATTAAATTGACAGTGACTTAAATAAAAACAATAATTATAGCAATAGAAAATAAATCAATATCTGAGTATAAGAGGGATAATAATATAATATTGTAAATTTATTTTATAATTTGTTTTTTTAAATGAATCAAGATAAAAAAATATTTTAAAAGATGCAACGCTGGAATGCTGGTTTAAACAATAGAAATAACGAGGATATAAAAAGGAAACAATTAAAAATCTTTTTTTCTTCTTGCTCTGCATTCGATCTGACAAGTCAAGTTTTATTAGAACTATTATTTTAATTTTTTTTCCTGAAAAATGGACATTTTTTAAAGTAGCGTCTCAACAAATATCAATGTTTTCCTAGTTAAATCATCATTGGGAAAAAAATAAAGGAACTGAATAAAACTTTCTTATTCTAATTGAAGAGTCAGATAAGTCAAAATAATTTATCAATTTAAATTTTAAAAAAGAAAGTATTATGATTTTTGTTTAAAAGAAACTAAAAAAAAAGAAATCAGAACAGTTGATTTAATTTAAAGTTTATATAGCCAAAATTACAAACAGTAAAGAGCTTTATTCTGTCTATAAATACATTTTATTAAATACAAACTGCATATATATTTATATAAAGCTATATATATAATTAAAATATGAGATACATTGGCTAGAAGGCTTAATTGTCATTGGGGTGGAGCATTTTCTTATCCACTATGGCCATATGAGTATTAATATTTAACTGTCTACAATTTAAGTGCCTGAGAAGTTGGATCTACACAAGATGAAAATCTATGTGAGGAGTAACATAAAACTACCTACTGCCAACTTAAATAAATTCAGGATGTGCTATATAAAATTAATCAGGAGTTCTTCAACATCTATAATAAAAAATGCATAAACCATAAGAACTTTGTGTAAAGAGGACTCTGAAAAATAATTATGCTTTAACATATCGATTCATAAAAGATTGTAAAATTATGTTTTATTTTCTGTTGTATAAATCTGTATTTTTATTTTTTATCTCATCTTATATTTGGGAAGTGCTATTTCTATTTCTACAGAGAACAGTCCAACATAAGAAAATATCAAGAGAGTAGGGGAGGGAAAGGTTGAAAAGACTTTTTTTTAATAAAATCTAGGTGATTTATTTTCTACCAAGAGATTTGGTTCTGAACTATACACATAAAATTAAGTGCTCCACTAGAATATTTAATGGTAAGAATTTTTTTTTTAAAGCCACTGAAATAAACTAGGCTACAACATGACATGACTTATTTATAGATTATAGTATATGTGTTACTAATAGTATTCTTAAGATATAATGAGTAAATGATTAACACTTTTAAATAGTATTCTTTATCATTTTCTTTTCTATCATATTATGTGTTGTTTTATTATTATACTTTTCCACAATTAAAATTGCATACTACATCTGAGGTTGCATTTAAATTTACATGGAGTTAGCAATCTCACTTTTAATTAATAATTTTTTTTATTATCTTGGATATATAGATGTCTATATTATGGGTATCTATCATGGGAAGTAAGGGTGATTCATTTTAAATTGTTTAAGTAAAGAAATGATAGATATTCATCATAGACACAAAAACTGTAAATACATACATAGGGAGATATCCAAGTAATTTATGGGCATTTGTAAATATTTTCCTTTATTGAAATTTTTATATTTTAAATTGATTGGGAATTTATTTTATGTTTGAATATATCTTATTTGTTTGTAAATAAATATTATGAAGTTTTGTTAATTAACAAGATCTCTGTAGTTTTGTTGATGCAGCATTTACATTTAGTTTGGCATTTATATGCAGTCCAGCATTTACATTCAGTCCAGCATTTACATTCCATCTTATAGCCAATATTTTACACATGCACACATCCACATTATTGTTTGATAAGCATGTGAGAGAATATTAAATAAAGGTTATTTCTTTCTAATAGATAGGATGTATTATTTTAGTTGTTGATTAACAGTTTGCATAGATACATACCTGTTAAGAGAGTCGAATGCGAATTCTTCCTGAGTTCGAATATCTGAGGCAACGGTTTTGGAAAAGAGTGGTGAGATGTGAGATGAACTGATTTGAATTACATGTGGCTTTGATGGATAATGCTTAGGCTAGTCTATTAAAGATAGATGTAATCATGAGTCAGGTGTTTCATCGTGTTATTTCTAGCATCCTACATGAAGACCCTAGGTCTGACAGTAGTTAGATGTGAGCTTGCTCTCTTTCTCTTATATACATGGATGGACTGGACTGTTGCATTTGGCAATATCAACTTTAGGATATGAAAGATAGGTGTACTAGCACTTTTAGATTTGATGTAAGTTGATTATATATTACGGACGAACCAGCTGATTGTTGAAGTTGATCTGTGTGTTCAAATGTATTTGTGGACCAACACATCTGGGTATATGCGACCATACCGTTATAGAAAATATAAACTGGTAAACATTTTTGTAGACTTTGATTTGCACTATATCAGAAAGTTTAAAGGCTATATGAAGAGTATGATTTGTTTATTTTTTAAAAAAAAAATAAAGGTATGATACAATAAGTTGTTGTTGTTATTATTATTATTATTATTATTATTATTATTATTATTATTATTATTATTATTATTATTACCATCATTAAGTGAATGAATGAACACAAAACACACAGCATACATATATATGTAAATACATGAAAACAGTCAACTCTTAAATAATACCAATATTAATAACAATCAACAATCTCAATCAGTTGTCAAGGCAACCTCTTTTTTAACAATAAAGCTGGAAATACACCTTTATCTATGGTCTAATATGTTTATATAGGTACTAAAGATTGCAACTTGACTACAGAGATTGAAATTATTAATACAAAGAAATTTAAATAAATCTCATTAAACAGGTAAATATAATCTGTTCTGAAAGCAGACTAACAAATATTCAATTATAATTTTCAAACTGCATTCCAAAAATCATATATGTCAGGGTTGGTCAACTTTTGTGTTCATAAGATCTACTTTTTATTTCAAAAATGTGTTGCGATCATAGGCATAGTCTAAGTGGAGGGAGGTGTGAAATACATACTATTTTTATATATCTGGGCCAAAAATTTTATGTCTGGGGGGAATTAAAGCAGCATGTGTAATTATTAACAATATTTATTAATTCAAATTAGTTACATTAAATCAAGATTAAAAATATTATTTTCAATAATGATACGGCTTAGTGGACTTCACCTATCTAAAATTGAAAAAAAATTTCGAACAAAAACATAAAAACTTGAAAATCTTAACTTAATTTGTTTCAATAGCTCTTCCTAGATTGGTTTAGCGATCGACCGGTGGATCACGATCGAATTATTGGATACCCCTGATATATGTAAATATGCTCACTCAATTTAATATTAATAATTACATTATCATTATTTTTTTATTTTTTATTTATACTATAACTTATTATTATTATTATTATTATTATTATTATTATTATTATTATTATTATTATTATTATTATTATTATTATTATTATTATTATTATTATTATTATTATTATTATTATTATTATTATTATTATTATTATTATTATTATTATTATTATTATTATTATTATGATGATGATGATGATGATGATATAAAAATACCTGTATAATATATGTGTGTTGATAAGTATTATACATCTACAGTACAGTAAATAACACATGTTGTAAATGAAGTTTCTAAACACATAAGCTATTTAACTATTATATAAGATATACACTAAGGGAAATTAGAATAAAATCTAGTGGACATCATGGTTCCATTGTATTGATTTACATGTGTAAAAAAGTATTATATACCTGCTGGACAATTCAATAAAAGTATGTATTGTATACAAAACTTATAAATAAAGCATAAATTATTATTTACTATATTTGATATATACTATATGACTTAAAACAAAATGTAAATGGATGTTACAGCTCCCCTGGATTTAGATTATTTAAATTAAATAAGCAGCTAGGCAAAAAGTCAGACTGATAACCAGATTTAAGTTTATTAATAACAAATTTCATCATATTGTTCTTTATAATTTTTCCTGTAATTCCAAAAATTTAATGAAATGCATCAATTATTAAATATAGAGGGTTTGAATCCAGACTTTCAAGCACCCTTTAATCATTCACTTTATCCTATACAACCAATACATATAACCACATCCATGCAAAAAAGATAAATGAACTCCAATGTATGTATTTTATCCTGAAACAGCACTGTCCAGTTGATCCGGATCATCATCTCCCACACATATATACAATCAGTGTTCAGTTTATATTAAGATATCAAATCCCCAAACTTTAATCATCCATTTTAAATGTTGATATATAATTAACAAAATCCTTTTTGAGAATCATCCACTTTAAGTGCAAATATAATAAATAAACATTTGTTTAAATTTTTTAAAAAACTACTTTTTAAAGATAGGCGATATCAAATCATACCATTTAATTTTAAAATCTTTTAAACTTTTGGGATGGGATCAATTTTAACAATATTCATAACAATAAGTATTTACAATAAATTAAATTTTATATTATAGAAATTCATCAGTTTTTAAAAAAGCTACTCAATATTTTAAAATGTACTAAGTATAAAAATAACTTTTTTTTCCCCTTCACTATAAGAGATTAAAAAAAAGTTGTTGTTTTTTTTTTTTTTTTTAACCAAAGTGTACATTTATATATCTTGGGTTTTCCATTTATTGATTTTTTGTTGTTGTTGTTGTTGTTGTTGTTGTTGTGTTCTTTTAATAAAAAACCTATTAATCATAATCTTTCACATTTTTCTTTAAAAATGCAAGGAAATATAAATTTTATAAAGTCTAAACGTGATGTATACAGAAATATATATATTGTTGACAATCTTCATATTCAAAAATTAGAATTCATGCAAAAGATAAAAAAAGCTTACAGTTTTGATAAAAAAAATCATATCTATATAACTTCTAAGCAAATTATCTTGAGTTTGGATCTCACGATGTTAACTGGATAGTATACTGGAACTAAAGATAGCTGTTGCAAATGTAGGAGTAAATTCTATTCCCTTCATTGACAAAAGTCAATAACAAAAAATATACTGAACATTTGAATTTAGCATTACTATTTAGCATATATTGATTATTCAAGTTTTCGTGGCTTCTTAAATAGTTACAAGATTCTTCTAATGCAGATCTAATAAAACATCATATGATTTCCTGTACTTACATTGAATCAAAAGCAGTTCTCTTCATTGTATTCCAATCTATTTTAAGCTTGAATAATCAATAAATATTAAATGTATATTAGTGGTAGTATTATTATAATCAGTCTTGCTTTATCTTATAACCTTCAAGTTTGAATCTAATCCTGAAACTAATCTAAGCCAAAAGCCACAAGACAAAAATTACTCAGTGGATGTGAATACAATAATATAATAATATAACTACTGAGTCTCCTTTAATTACTAAAGCTTACAATAGATGTCTCTGGATTGAATGAAATACAGTAGCTCCTGAAGTGTAGAATTTAGTTATAAATCTGTTTGGATTTATTATCACAATAAACAACTCATCCGTTTTATAATAAATGATGTTAAAAATATAAATAAATCATCACAAACCATTAGTCACATGTATTAAAAATCCTAATATATGAGAAGTGTATTTTACAATAAACAGTAGTGTTGTTATTTTCGATATAAGTTAATACATATTAAGGTTTCGGCTAAAGGCAGATAGTTCAAAATCATTTTTAATAGTTCATTGCTTAACATTTTAAATAATTTATTCTAGAATTTCTATTTAGTATTAGAATTCCTGTATAGAGATACTGGGGGGAGGGGCGTATTATTCCAGCACTTTATAAAATGTATATTTAAGCTTATAATGTATACTATACATATTAAAATATGTAATACTATTTTTATTCACACAAAGAAAATAATAAATAACAAATATATACATATAAAAGAATAGTTTTTTGAATTCTTAAAACGTCCAGTAGATGGCAGCTAAATCTTCTCAATTTAACGATAACCTTTACATATAAGTCATTTTCAAAATAAAAAATAAATATATATATTTTAGTTGACTGATTAAAGTTAGTTTTTGTATTATTTTATGAATTTCAAAACTTCTATCTTAATTGCTAAAAAAAACAACAACACTTTTTTAACTTATAAATCATATAAACGAACATAATATATATAAAAGCAATTGTTGATTTAATTAAAAAAAAAAAACAATATATAATAGGAATAAACGTTATAGCTTTTTAGGGATTTAAAAGGGTTTTAGCACAATAGATCATATCCAAGAATACAAATTGCCACTATGCTTTGGATTTATAGATCACAAAAAAAGCATTTGCTTTTATAAACAGTGCTCAAAGCTTTGGATTATCAAGATATAGACCAAGATATTATATATTCTAAAGAATATTTAAAAAATAACACTGATAAGGGTGTATAATAGGGTAATTCCATATCTCCAAAAAAATTTCTGCAGTTTTACAAAAAGTATTTTGCTGGTTAAAATAGGAAGCTAAGAAATTAACAGTAAATAGAGTATATTTATATCTTCTAAATTTTTTTTAAAGAATATGGATATACTTGCAATATTAATAATAATGAATTAGAAAAAGCTAAAAACTATAAATACTTTGGTCAGATTATTAATACTGACAGAAGCATAATGGTTGCAATTAATAATACAATTAAACCTGGGATGGAGTGCTTTTGCTAAGAATAACATTGCGATGCAAAGCACTGTGACTTCTTATATGGATAGAATTCTCTCAGTCACTATGGTCAGAGAAACTTGTTAGCCACTTTACCTTCCATTTCCCACCCTAAGTTTTCCCCATATTCTTCCCTATCCTGTTCCATCTCATTTCCACAACATAATATTTGTCAACTCCATGGCCTTTATATCTAAATCCTCCTTATCTTTTCCCAAACCCAGCATAAAAACAAGAACCCACTTTCTGTATAATCATTTTATTTATATTTATTCTTCCACAACTTCAATATTTGTATTCTTTCTGATTTCAGGAGTTTACATTCAATTAATAGGTGCCTAATATTTTCTATGCCTTATTAAAAGGACATATACAGTAGCATCACTCAGTGCAAGCCAGAGTAATCGAGTGGCATTACTTTATGGAGAGTTTTGCCTCTGTGTAAACAGCTTGGGTAAGCACAAAGAATAGTGATCATGTTATGTTTAATGGTTTAATATTAAAAGAAAATATCCCTATGTGTTTACAAGGAATGTTTTAATAGATTTGATTATCAATTTTTATATATGGATTTGAGAGGTGAATACTTAACAGAAGAGCAATAGACAGACTTCATACCACTCAATGAAGTATGGAAAGATGAGTGTTGGAAAAAACAAGAGTGGAATGATAGCAAAATAATTGGGCGAGAAAAAAATAGGTATCTTTGACATCATTAAAAAAACTAAAAGACCAAAATAGAGTTGAGCCAGATGTATTGCTAGAAAAGATGATAATAGAAGAACAATTGAAGTCTTAAACTGTATCCCAAGACATTGGAAAAGACCTAGAAATAAGACCACAAGTGAGATGGATGGATGAAATAAGGAAATTTGTTGGTGTAATGTGGAGAAGAGAAATTATGGATCAAAGAAATTAGATGAAAATTGAATACTTTCATTCTGCAGAAGATTGATCATGGTTAAAAATGATGATGATGATTATTTTATATGAAATAATCAATATATTCATCAACAGTATCCATAAATAAGTATGACTATTTTTATTTCAGAAAAAGTAAAAACATAAAATTAATGAAAAATTATTTAATATTTATGCAAACCAATCTATAAAATATAAATACATTCAACTGCATCACAAGTTGGTTTTTTAGACTATTTATTTGACATCTTGTGTTGCTATTCTTTTAACTTTTTCTTTGGTGAACATTTCTTTTTCAACACTTTATCTAATTATAGTTCCCCATTATTATATATTTCAATCATTTTCTTACAACAAAAAGCAATCAATACTATGCCTTTTAAAAAATATCTTTTGATTTAATTTTACTTTTTTTTAAAAAAAAAAACCACTTTTTATTCACTTGATTCATCTCAACTTAATAAAAAATATGCATTTATAATAGCAGATTCAATGTCTTCACATTCAATAAACTGAAAAAATATAACAATTAGAACCCTATCAGCACATTGAAACCTATCATACCATTTACACCTTTCTTAAACACTTTATCAATACTTTTATTTATATCAAACTAACAGTTTCAACTGTCCTGCAGTCATCATCAGAGCTCTTGTTTTGAAAATAGAATTAACAAGAGCTCTGATGATGACTGCAGAACAGTCAAAACTGTTAGTTTGATATAAATAAAAGTATTGATAAAGTATTTAAGAAAGGTGTAAATGGTATAATATGTTAAAGTAGAAATCAATACATAGAAAAAGAAGTAGAAAATTATATCATATTGAAATCTGTGTTGTGACTCAATATTTAAGACTGCTTTTCTATCTAAAAGCTATTCTTCATTTTCAAGATGATAATTTTATCCCATATAATGTACAGTATTTACTTCCATTACTTGCTAATAAAGTTAATGAGCTTTTTAACTTTTAGCAAATTCTCCATACACTAGTGACGCCTAGTACAAGTTGCAGTAATCAATGATCATATGATGTTTAAATGTTTTTATATATGGTTTAATCATTAAGAATGTTCTGCTTATTACTTTTTGAATAGACAAGAATAGCACCAGCACCAATTTACTGTAAATCAATTTAAATTAAAAATTCATATTTTGATGCCTACTTCACGAAGTGTCAATCAACTACTTAAAGACTACAGACATAAAAGTGGAAAGCAGAGTTGGAGTTACTAGCAATTATATAACATGAATAAACTTCTTTCTAGTCTCAAACTCAAATACTTTGACCAAACTGATAACTGCAACATATAATCACACTTTTGTTCTCAACAACTTGATGCATTTGATTAACAATAGAAATCATGATCTAAATATTTCTTAATTCTCTCAAACTAAAACTAAGTATCTGATATCTATTTATCTATATCTAAAACTTGTATAATATTAACTTGTTTTATATTCTCAGATTTTTTTCTTATATGCCAAAGCATTAACTGGGAAGTGAACCCGAGCCAGCTGCTTGGAAGGCAGCTATGCCAACCACTAGGTCACCAATGCTTGACTACATTCTCTGATTTGGGCATGAATTCATACAAACTCTTTCATAGCAAATTTTTGGTTTAATTAAGTACTCATAATAGTCAAACAATGTTCTGTACCAAGATTGAAAAACAGCAGGAAATTCAAACTTATAGAACCAAAACTATTATTATCTCATTGGATTTGTGATTGAATAGTAATTGACCAGGAAAAAAAGCTTTGTTCTCTGAACTTTAAAATCTAATTTGTAGCATAAGTTCTGAGCATAAATATTATTATGATTTTTTAAAAAATATCATTAGCCTTTTGTCAATACCTAAAATAATTCCCAAGAATAGAATATACCAAGATTAATTTTAGAGCAAATCTAACAATATGCAATTTCATTTTACTCAACAATTTGTCTCTTAAAAAAAAAAAAATCTACCCATTACTAAAAACAGATGTATCAAAGTTAAACCCTAACTACTTATTAGCAATAAATGTGGTTCTATACTTAGACATTAAAGAGTCCACTTTATGCAACAATCCACATTTTATGTAGGTATATATTTTTAAAAAATGTAAACTCCTTAATTACCTTTACAGATATTACAATTATTTTTAGACTTAAATGAGCAATCAACCAGGCTCAGTAATATAATCATATTTTGTAAAGCAGGTCATTTTTAATTCATTTTTTTTAGATCACTCAAAATTTTTGATTAATAGCTGCCAAAATATACAATAATTTGTTGATTACTGAACTACATACTTATTATATACCTGTATCAATATATGTAATATATAGGGTATATGAACACATTCTTTCACATGACCCACCACTCTCCACTCTATCTTATAACAATGATACACTTGAACCCATATATGTCAAAAAGATAAATAATCACCAATATAAGTCTTTCATGCTAAACCAGCAATCATCAGTTGGTCCAGATTATCATCTCTACACATATATGCAATAAGTGCTCAGACATCTTTAAGATAGCCAATCTTCATACTTTAATGGACAGGCTTCAATTCACTCCACACTCCAATTCTTCAACCATCCATCCAATTGAAAATCTGCTGATGGAACTGAATGCTCAAAGACCACCCTGAGGTTGAGATTTTCATCACATCCATGCTGATCTAAAGTCAATCTGACCAATCCATTTAATACATATACAAGGTATGGGAAGATATTTCTACTAAGTAATCACTGAAATACAGACTTATTATATACTTGTATCAATATATGTAATATATAGGGTATATGAGCACAGACTTGTACATGACCCACCACTCTCCACTGACATACCTTATATATTAAATAATTTGTTGAGACTCCTGTCAAATCTCATTTTAAAGTAATCATTACTGAGTACATAGCCTCATGCTAACCATGACTAAGAACTCACTATTGTTATTTTCTCAACATTGAGAACTTGCTAACAAAAAAAGAGAAATAACTGAAATCATAATTTCTATTTATATCATTAAAAAATAGAAATATGATAGATAGTTGTGCAATCTGATTGCTGCAAGTATCACAGAAAGATAAGATGCATGAAGAACTTATGATAACTAGATTCTATACTAATATAAATGACAGAAGAATAAGAATGGAGAAAGAAAAAGCATGAAAAGGATATAGAAAAAACCATTGGAAAGAATATCTAGCTTTTTGATAAATCAACATTCCTTATGAACTTTTAGGCAAAGGATGATTTTAAAATTGAATTACCCTCAGGGCTTACAAATTGATAGTTATTCACAATTTGCAATAGATTTATTTGACTTCTTATATTTAATATTAAAAAGAAGCTATGAAGAACTTGACAACATGTTTCATTCATCATATTAAATCAGACAGTTTTATTGTTCAAGATTTCATACTAAGTTTGCGTACTGAGAGCAACAGACCGAATCACAATCCTTGAATTCTAGATTTCACCACTTTATCACTACCTTAAACCACATAGAGTAATGTCTAACTAATAAATATATTGTTTTATTTTGTCACTGAACCTCACAATTTTTCCATTTTTATATAAAATACATAACTTTCACTGCAAAGTTCCACATTTCAAAGATACGATTATAACAAATCTACACTTCTAAAAGATTGTGAATATCTGATAGAGCGCTATTTTTCCTTAAAAAAAATTGATGTTTTATCATTGTACATCTCATATTTTGATTATATTATAAAATATGTCTTGCAAATCCATTCTCTGGCTCAATTCACTTTATTAAATAGTTAAAAGCTTTATAGCTATATATTATTCAACAGTTGTTATAAATGTTATAACTTAAATATTTAAAGAAAAATTTTCAAACATATGAAATAACACATCCTGAATAGTTTAATCCCTTTGTGAAATGACAGTTCCTGGGCAAATTCCTGAGAAAAGTAAAAAAAAAAAAAACCTGGTTGCTAGGTTTGGCTTACCATTTTGAAATTCTAACCTGATCTCTTAATTGGAAGACCATGTGATAAATAAACAAATGGAATAACAAATCTGGCTAAAATTACCAGAATTATTTTGCAGACCCTAAAAATCTTTCATTTTATCTAAAATTTAAATCCAAATTCATTAAAATATAACAAAATCATCAAACTAATTCATATATTATTAAAATGACATCAATTAGAGAAGTGGGTGCCAATTTAGTTTGCAATCATGACCATTTTGAAATCTAAAGACCAGCCAAAAACATCGCTGACACATTCAACTGATAAATAACATAAATATTGAATAAAAGTACTTTAAATTCATATTTTAGATATATGCTTCATTTCATATGGGCATATAGTATAATCTTTTAGTATTTAAAAATTATAAGCTTGGTTTTATCAGACTTCTGCAACTTTTGACTGATACTTCGTATCGGCCAAACCATCCTTGTCTCTCCCTGCAAATTTCATTTTGCGCCATCATACTTCAAATATTTTATGAAGGTAAATTAAAAAAAAAAATCCCAAATAAAATAAAGGTATTATTTTTACTAGCTTATAACTTCAAAAATATAAATTTAAAGTATTTTTGTTTAGTATTCATATCATTTATCAATTGGATATGTCAGCGGTGGTTTTTAGATTTCAAAATGACCATGAGCACAAACTAAATCAGGACTAAACAGTGTTAGAAGTGAGATAAATAGAAACTATTCAGATGATAGATAATTTTATCATTATTTAGTTTTAAAATATTGATTGGTGTACATACTGAAAAAATTTAAAAAGTAGTACAATTGTCTTTGATTATACCCATTTTTTGCAAAAGTTTTTGATTAATTGATGTTCTGCACACATCTTTATAAAGGGGACTTCATTATTTATGGTGTTCTGTGTGATGAAACAGCATGAGCTCAAGATCTATCAATCAAAGCTCATCCTCCAAGCAATAATTGCAATTTTTATTTTATTTTATGATATAGCTCTTAATTTGAAAAGTTAGACAATCTAAATATCACCTTGATAACATTTTATACCTACAACTAATTATAATTATACATTTGAATTCTGCTCTAATCAGCTATATCCAGAGGCAGAATATTTTTACAGAAAAGAAGAAATCAAACTGAAACATAAGTTTATTATGCTTTGATAGCATTAATTGTGATGCCAGTATGCTTTAGGCTACTGCTAATGAGTCAAGTTCAAAGTTCAAGATTTACGAACCAATGATCAACTCTATTACTTCTAGCACATACATTAGTTCTAAAATAGATAACACAAAATTAATGTAAATATCAGAATATAGTCTACTATGCATAAATCTAACCATTAATTACTTTTGGTTATGTGATTTTTTTTTAAATAACAAGTTTAAACATTTTATTGGGTATGTTTAAAACAAAGAGCATTATATACTATTTTGAATCTGGAATTGAATAGATTGTCTAAGATCACTATATATTTTTTTACAAAATCATAATCTAAAGTAAACTCCATAAAACAGAATTAAATTTGAATCACAGCTGATAATTTTTATTTATAAATCCATCAAAATGTAAAATGTTTGTCTGTTAAAGATAATCAATAAGATAATCATGAATTTTTAAAAAAACAATTAACTGTTAAAATTCTCTCAATAGACAAATTAGTAACATATATTGTATCTCATCCATCAAAGAAATGCATTCTTCTGAAGATTATTATTAGGTATTGCTTGGCCAACATCAATTACTGATGATTTTATAAATGATATTCTGCCTATTTATAAAATTTCCAACATTATACAGATTATTTTAATCAGAGTTTAAAAATAAAAAATAGAAAAAAAATCCACACTTGCTAATTTTATGTTTCCTAATCCCTAAGAAAAAAACATCATTTCACTGAATAATACTTTTTTAAAATTTATTTTAGTGTTACTGTTCATGACTTCTCTTCTCCATATCATTCTACTAAACTTCCTAACCACACCCATTAATCTCAGATACAGCCTATTTTTTGTCTATATATTATCATCTCATCTAGTAACATGCCTACCCCAGTTCATACCATCCTTTCCCTTAATATTTTTAATAATGTAGTAATATCTTTTTTACTCATACCATGTGTTTACTTCACACACATTTTTATTAATACTAATATACATTTTTCCATAGCTCACTGTGTAAACTATATGTTCTAGTTTTTTCCCTTTATTAAATATCCAATTTAGACAATAGTACAATACATATATTGAGCATTATTTTAAGCACATAAATATATTAGCTTTTAATACTTAAAATTCTCCATCAAAAGAATAATTCTGTTTAATTTCATTTATCATGTTTTCTTTATAATAATAATTTCACAAAGGGACTTACAAAAGTTAACTCATTCATTATTATCAACAATTTCTGAAGTGTTTTATGTCTTTTTATAATTTATTTTTAGTATGGTAAATATATTTATTTGCTGTCAGTATAACCTGAGGGTCAAATCCAAGTGACAGTTGGAAATTTTTTTTCAGGCAATTAATATTTTTCAGACAAACTTACAATTTCTTTCAGGTAGCCAATCTAACTATGGTTTTTAAATGAGAATTTAGCCTAGTGAGTAGTATCTTTTCTTAAAAACTATGTTAACTGTCATTACCTACTTGAGATATAATATACCATATACTCCATAATTTACACTTCACAATACACTTTAACATATGATTTATTTTATCTTCTCTTGCTTACAGTTTCACTCTGATGATGACTGCTGGACAGTTGAAACTGTAAGCAAGAGGAGATAAAATAAATCATATGTTAAAAGTGCATTGTGAAGTGTAAATTATGAAGTATATGGTATATTATATATAATTCAGTAATGCAAATAAGAAAGAGAAGTGGAAGGAAACTTTAATACTTACTTTAGACTTCTATCTGATAACTCTTGTAACATATTTTGCAGTATTAAATAATTATCTATGAAAATGACTAGGTCACCAGCAAAATTTCAGATTACTTCAAAATTTCATCTATTTTTATTCCCTTGGCTTACTCATTTTAATCTACAAAATACACCTAAAGCTGTTATAAAAATTTTCAAAAAGATGAAATCACCATTCTTTATCCAGAGACAAATGATTTTTTTGCAATTTTCATTTCAATGCAAAATGACAATACGTTCTTATTCCTTGGTCTTTCCTGTATCTGTTGTGTTACAACACTTTTAAACTCAATTTTCTTTGATTAATTATCATCCAAAATTCACAGTATGTGATTCAGAATGATTTAACTTTTTTTTAAAAAAAAAAATTAATATCATAAGTTCCATCAAAATTAATGGCCAATATTATACTCATGAATACAACAGAGCTGAAATAAGCTGTATATTAGAAATTCTACTTTCATAAAAGCTTAACAATTCTCTGCAATCTAAACTTAACCAAAGCAACAAGAGATTTTACAAACAATTTCAGGCTTAGATTTAGCAAACTATTTTGTTGTACTTCTGAAGGCATTCAATGCTCATCATATTCATAGCGAAAACAAATAAGAGCATTTCTCTACTTTAAGGCCTTCTAGTGTAAGTAGAGTAATCAGTGATTACCAGATATACAGTATATAAAATGCCCATTTTTATTATTTAAATCTCTTCCTAGTTGGCACTAGAGTGGAGATATGCTATCTATTATATTTTTCAAACTTGATTCATTTTTATAATTAAAATCATATTTATAACATGTATATCTCCAATAATTACACAATTACTTTTAGAAGCTTTTTGTTAAATCTTTTGGCTGTATATAAATTTGCACAACAGTGGCAAGAGAATTAATGTTGATGAAACTAATATAGTGCTTTAAGAAAATAATGAAAGAGAAAGAACAATTAAAGAAGCCACGCTTAAATAACTAATAATAAGGGAATATAACAGAGATTGACAAAATCTTCAATAATAAGAACTGCATTTTTGAACATTCAAGAGCCACAGTAGTTATTTTTTTGAACTAATTTTTGTGGGAGTGACACAGATTATCAAACACTTTACTAAATAAATACAATAATAAAATCCACACAACTTTTTTAACGTATTATTTAAAAACAAAAAATTGTAAAGTTTCAAAATATGTCTTTTAACTTTTATGAAATAAAATATTCTAATATTGTTACACACTCTACTACTATAGATTATTAATATAAAAGTTTTTAAAAAATGGCAACAAAAGCAATATTAATATTGCCTTGAAGTCACACAGAGTAGCTTTGGAAGCTGCATATGACTCGTGAGCCACAATTTAGCCATCGCTGGATCATAATAAAATAATAAATATTAAATATTTAATAATAAATATTAAATTTAATTGTGGCTAATATTTTAGGTATAACTATAATATAAATAATACATTATTTAACTGTTAATTTGGTATGTTCATGGCACACAATGAAATCATTTGTTAATATGATAATAAGCTAGAAACTAGTCTGGGAATATTGGCTGAGTAGGCACTAGATAGAGATTTTATGCACAAATCTTTCTGCATCCATTGATTACTCTGGTTTGCACTGAGTGGTGGTATGGTATGGAGAGTTTTGCCTCTGTGAATAATTGTTTCGATGGATAATTTCAAAAATAAATACTTGTTTTACAATATATATATAGACATACAAATATCAAAATCCAAGCTTAATATAGTGATTTTTAAATTTAATTAAAAAATATTTTAATGAAATAATACATAAAAAGAAATGAGCCAATTTTCTCATTGTAGCTTTTAATATTTGTCAAGAGAAAAAGTTATCATTGTCATATTGTAAAAAAAAAAAAAAAAAATTTCGAGTTTAATAAAATGATCAAAAAGTTACTTCATTGCCTAAGATAGTGCAAATTCTTAGACATGTAACACACCCACTATTTAGAATTACTTAAATTTAGAGATAAGTAGAATATACTATTATCCAATTATACATGCTTACTAACAATAAGAATATTCTCAAATCATTAAAAAAAGAAGAAAAACCTGGAATTTGTTTAGCTTAACAAATAATACTTTCTTCCATTTTCTACTTTGGAGAACTGTTGAGTTGCTATACATTTGAAGATGGCTTCATTTATGCTCATATGTGTATATATTACTGTGGTAAAGTGTGTCAAGCATTGGTGGTCAAGTGGTCAGTGCAGCTGCCTTAAAAGCAATTATCCCGGGTTAGTGGGTTCGCTTCCCGGCCGATGCTATGACACGTGGGGAAAAAAAAAATGATGAAGGGAGGGGGAATTAATAAACAAAAACACCTTAATTATGGTATTTGAATCAAATAGTTTTATAATAAGGTACACTTTTCCAAATTCTAAAATCCATGTGTCATTTATAAAAAAAACATCACTGAAACAATCTATAACATTATTGGACCATGCAAATATTAAAATTTAAATAAATAAAACAAAATTTACTGACCAAAAGCGATTAAATATTAAAAAAATAAATTTCAAAATACATTTTTAATTTTTAAGCAAAAAATCCCAAAAAAAAAAAAGATTTTAATACACTTTGCCGTTTTTTAAAACAATTCATTTTTTAATGTAAATGTTATTTATTCAAATTTAATATTACACATTATGAAATTTAAATTTCATCATAAATAAATAAAATACAAAAGAAATTAAAAAAAACTGCAATTCAAATTTCTTTTCACTAAAATTGGTAATTATGTTGTTTTTGTTTTTTTAATTATCAAACTTAATTTTTCTAAATGTCATGAAAGATTCTTTCAGTCTGACCCTTTGTCATAAATCTGATGAATTAAATATCAAATTGAAATTTGGTATTATTATCTAAACACAGTACTGTAATGGTCACATTCTCGCAACAAAATCCGGAGTTTTGGCAAATTATCCCAAAGCTGATCTAGATGAGGGGTTGAGACTTCAAATTAGATTGCATCTCAGTTCTTTCACCAATGATCTGTGATTTACTACCCTATGGATGACAGATATGAAGTTACACTCGCCTCTTTTAGTTTGCATGCCAGCAGTGGCAAAGGGTGGAGTATGAGACTCAGGAAATAATGAATAAATTAATACTTAATTAATTAAACACACACGCACACATATATATGGCTGATTAGATCATGCATATATTAATAACTAATGAAATTGAAATAGATTGAGGATGGGTTGTTAAAAACACACAAAACATTATTATAAGTTTAATATCTTTAATTATTAAAATGTAGGTAAATGATACAAAATAAAAGTGCATTGGGATTTTATACTCACAGGTGTTATACAATAATGAGTGGATTTAGAACAAGGTCTCATCTTTATTGTGCACTTTATAGTTTTAATTTCAAATTAATTATAATTATTATTAATTTTATCTACTGTTTATATTCATGCCTGAATTATGCTATCCATTCCTACAGGGTTTGCTAAGAGTTAAATTTACAAGAATGATCATGATAAAATATAACCAACTTTAGTAATAATACATAATAAGCAATAAATGTGCTCCCTAAGCAGATTATTTATATAAACTAGATTGGGTGTTCAGATCAATGCTGAACTGAATAATATTATGGAAGGACAAACTGGTGATTGTAGCACATCTGTAATGATAACGCTAAACCTAAATTAAAGACTTGTAGTGCCAATGTATTGTTACTCACAGGTTTCAGTACCAAGTAATCAGTGTCCTAAAACTGAATGGCTTGCTACATTAATAAGAACAATAAGTTCAGGAGCTTGGATAAGCAATTTAAGTATTCTGGCTTTAAACTTGGTAACTTACTTGGTGCTCTAAACCTGAAATTATGGATAGGATAGCCTTATTTAAATGTGGACCTATCACAGATATAGCAAGATGTGAGGCACTCTATGTGCTTTATAAAGATACATTTGCAATACTTATAAATACGTATTTTAACACTAAGTAACTGCATATAAATTATATATATAGTTTCGGCCGGTAAAACTACCTCATCCCAGTTCATGGATTAGCATACGTAAGACATGCTAAGAACAGTTAATTTATTAATCTACTATATCCTAATTTAAGGAGGTCTAAAGCATATTTGGGACTTGCTTAATGAATTATAATATGCTTTATAATATCATTCTTGCTATTAATTAACTAGACATAGTTTATCAACATGCAAACTTTAATTATGATAAGCTAGAACATAGCAGCTTAACTAACATATATAAAATAGGTTTCAAAATGGAGATTTATGTGTGTGCTAAAGAGCCACATAAATCATTTACATGAGAGTTTCTAATCATCTATTATTACTAATATTAATAATCTCCATCTTGAATTATGGCATATCATAAAATCAATACAATAACAAATAATATAAAAGGGAATGAGCATGACTACAGATTAGAAAGATACAAATATAATAACTGATTTCAGTTATTATGTTTAGAAAATTATTAAATTATTAATATTCATTTATTAGACAAGACTGTTACAATTATGATTATTAATTTAGAAATTACATTAAATTTATTACAGTTTTAGTATACTTTATTGAGAAAACATTTAGAAATTAATTTATAAATGTTCAACAATATAGCTAGCTTTAGAAACTTATTAGAATAATTTAATTTTAGATTTATTTAATAGAGCTCTGCAGGAACAAATGTTACTTATCTTCTTGTAACTGAAGCATCCTTCATGGCATTTGGCACCAACATTCTCTATTGGGCTGGCTTGTTTCCGATGTCTTCTTGGCAGGTTGTTGGTCTCAAACACCTCCACTCCAATAAATCGGCCTTCCAAAGGAAGATGGCAAAAAGTTACCCTTCTACCTGCTTGTTTCCATTGTTAAAATGGGCATGGCCCCAGCAGCAAATGAATCATTAATTTGAGAGAGTGAACCTTAGTGCTTAATTTTGGGGTTTTTTATATTAGCTCTTTGACTTCCATTTGCAAAAGCCATGAACTTGTTTACAGTTTACAAGTTTTTAATCTTAAATTTTATCATAGTTTTATTAAGTTTAGAGAAGACAAAAGTGAAGCCTAAGTTATTCATAAAATAATGCAGCTTGGCTGCTTTTCTTTTGTCTTAAAATTTATTTTAAACTGATTTTTAAAATCTGCTCTTGGTTTCCACAAAATTAAAGCAGATGCATATAATGTGAGATTTTTCCAAAAACAGGCAATTTTTTAAAAGTGATTTAAGTTTTGTAAACATTCTGCTATATGTGTAATCTTGTCATCTCTGGAATTGAAAATTTATATGCGAATAAAAGTAAATTTGTACTCTAATTTTATAATAACTTAAAGATAAAATAATTTAAATAGTGTTGCAATGCTTATAAAATCTATTTCTTTGTAGCTTCATTTGCATATATATGTAGATGCTCTCCTACACACACAACAATGTTTGCACAACTTGCTTTTAATTTTATTATATAATTTATAACCTAGTATACACATTATACAACAATTCTCATACAGACATTTATATACTAGCTGTACACAAATATACAAATACCCACATATACATAAATATATGTTATTATACATTCAAATATGTTAATATATGATAATATATGTGGACTTGGATGGGTTTGAATTGGGGATAAATACTTCTATGGAATATAGTAGGTGAAACAGGATGTTAGACAAAATAATTTTGTTTCAGTATATACATATATAATTAGTCTAATATATATATATATATAGAGAGAGAGAGAGACTTCACAGGGTAGGACTAGTTAATATAGTCACCTATTACATGTATGATTTTAATTCTAATCCAAATGTATAAATTTTGGAAAAAAAATTGAAGTTCTTACAGAGCTAGGATTTTTCTTTCAGATAATCTCCTAATAAACACCACCCCCCAGGAGTCACTTGTCTAATATTGACCCAAAAAGAGGACATCTTAGTGAGTATGACAAGGATGGAAAACAACCCCCTTCTCCTTCACTGTTTCTCTATGAGAAATTGCTTTGCTATTTAACATATTCTCAACTTTTTACCTAGATATCTAATAAGCAATTACCTAAAGCTTCACCAACATAAGGGCAGGCATATTTACATTTTAACTAATAAGCAACAATAAAGCTTAGATCATTGTCGACTGAATAAAATTAATTACTTAGTTTTGTCATATAAATTCTTCAGTTATCTAATATTGCAATCTAATTTGGTGGTATTTATATTATTTGTTACTTTTTAAAAACACAACATATATGATTACAGATATTGGAAGAAATAAAAGTAATCTCAAAAGGGATTTCAACTAAACTAATCTTTTTAGAGAGTCAAGGTTGCCACATCCTATCAATGGTCTGAATTTGCCATATAATTTTATTTTACTTATTCTATTTTTTAGACTTTCGGTCTAGATAAAATTATGCAACTCAATTTTCAATCATTTTCCAATTTATGATCTAGGTGAAACTTTAAATTCATATGTATTCCTGATGTCAACCCATTTTTTTACAGTTTGGAAATAATATTAATAATAATAAAAAAAAAATCTGTGAAATATTTTAATTTTATATATAACAATGATGCTAGAAATACCTAGTGGCATTTCTTGTAATTTAAAACTTAATTCACACACTTTTGCCAAGCTAATTGAAACTTTGCATGCATATGTATTTCTAAGGACAGAATATTTTTTTAAAGTTCGCAAGTTTGCAAACCATTTTAGCCAAAAATTTATGAAAAATATATTTTATGTTGGATTCATTTTAAAGATATACAATTAAAAAATATTTTACAAAATTTAAAGAAATGCTTTTATTTACCTAAATACACTAAATAGTAAAAAATATTTTTTCTTTAGCTTTCACAAATAAAAGCATAGAACCATAACAATTAATAGAAAATCAAACTAACATTATTTCTAACTATGAATACCCCATGTTTTTATTTGTGAAAGCTGGAGAAAATTTATTTTTTACTGGCAATTTTTAGTTCATATGTAATTAAAAGCATTTCTTTAAAAAATAATTTTATATGTTTTTGTCCAATATACAATACACCAATTTATTTTATTACTGCATGTTTTTTAATAAAATATAAATATATTAAATTTATTAAGCACAAGCAGATGATATAATAATGTGACATCTGATTGGCTGTCATATAAGCATTTTTAAGGCACATCTAAGGTTTTAGCCTTTCACATTATTTTTAATAAAATATATAAATTTTATTACCGAGTGTTCTTTTTTAAATCAGAAATTATTATATCTCTTTTAACTTAAAAATATTTTGATGATGATGATAATAATAATAATAATGATTATGATGATGATGATGATGATTAAACAAGTGTATTATGATTTATAAATAATTTCCACTATTAAATCATTGTATAAATAAATAAATAACTCAGATTATATGTAACTGCATAGAAGTAACTGAAGCTTCCACTGAGTTATATCATCCTTGCGACCCTATCACAACTACTTATCAACCCAGAAGTCAGACCAAGCTCTCAAACCATAGGTTCATTAGGAACATACACTTTGTCAACAATTCATCTAGCACATGTGAAGTTGAAATGTCACATGTGCTAGATGAATTGTTGACAAAGTGTATGTTCCTGATGTATCTATGGTTTGAGAGATTGGTACGACTTCTGGGTTGATGGCTGGTTATGATTAGTTTGCAAGCATGATATAACTCACCAGAAGCTTTAGTAACTTCCTGTTCAGTTACATATTAAATCATTAATAGATTTAAATGACTGCAAAGGTATGTGTGGTTATGATTTTAACCACTGATTACTAATACTAATGTGTAACCTAATATAGAAATTAATATATGCATATATATGAATACCAGGATATTTTGAATATATAATTATTGGACTACACATTGTATTTTTTCCTTTAAAAATATTTTTATATACACTGTGTTTATTATTATTTACGTATTTTCACTAATCAAAATTAGTATATATACAATTTTATCTTTTCAATATTTAAAAATTATGAAACAACAACTTTTCATAAAATTAATAAATATTCTGACATAGAACATAAATTTAAGAGGTACTTTTAGTCTTAGTTGAGATATTATTTTAAAATATTTTTTTTTTTGTTAACGCCTGTTCTAAATCATTATGGTTAAATATTTTAATTTTCTTTGGTGCTTTTTTAAAAAAAACTGAAGAAAATTTAAAAAAATAGGAAGGAGTGGGGTTATAACAATTTTTGGACTTACAAGAATCAGACTGATGAGAAGAGTAGAGTTACTCTACCCAGAAGATGGGACAAAACAGAAATAAAATATTTTCAATATATTATATATAAATTGTTTAATTTTTTAGTTTAAATGATTTAAAAGATACATTAATTTATAAATATATTCCTTGCAACTTAAAGTGTTCAAATTGTCTTTATACACATGCATCTGTGTGTATATATAACCCTTAGAAACCTATCAACACTTAGACAATCCCAATATAGATAATAATCAACAATCTCAAACTGTTGTCAAGGCAACCTCCTTTTAACATTAAATAAATATTATACATATTTAGTTACTGTATTTATATATATTGTTTCTTTTTGATGCTAATATGTGAATGCCATCAATGATCAGGTACAACTATTTAAAAGCAGATGAGATCTCCTAACATGGTTTACATTAAAGTTAATTAAACAGCTCTCACTACATCATTATCAACAAGCCTTAAGCAGATGAAAATGAAATGGCTTCCATCTAGATTTAGACTTCTTATCAGGATGGCTTATAAGGACAATAATATTTGCAAGATTCAATATCAAATTATCAAAGGTTTTACAGCCTGATTTAAATTGAGCACATGCAATATTTCCCAGGTAAAATTTCAAGGTATTCATACCACCTGATCAACTTAGCCTACATAAAGCAAACAAAAAATATTTCACTTAAGTCAAAACAGAATTTCTCAGGATATAAAGTATTCTTCTTCTCTTAACTACTCATACAGAGACAAATGCATATAAAATTTACATACTTTAAATTGTTTTGAGATTGTTATTCTATGTATTTAATTTCATTTTTGAAAGTTTAGTTAAATTAACTTTATTAGATTTACTGTATATACTGGGAGATTATTTACAAGTCTTATTGAAACAAAAGAGATTCCAAGTAGAAAAGCAATAAGATAAATTTTCATTTAATTGAGCAATAATCAATATATATTTAATGCATATTAATTAATATATTTAATAGTCAAGTCACTGGCTTAATATTAATGAGATCAGATTCCCCATAGCTGTAAAAATATCAGTTGGTGCATGGGTTTGATCTCCGGTCTTAATGTTATTTAATTTTTTTTTAGAAAGAGTGATTTAGTATTGTGAGATGTGGTATTGAACCTTAGATAGAATCTTACAAACCAGAGTGTAAAAAGAATGAATGTAATAATTCTTATATTAGGAAAAGACCACTTTGCATATTTTTCATGAGGTTGTTGATTGTTAGTGGCTTGAATGAGTCATGTTAGTAATAAGAGTATGACAAGGAAGAAGCGAGGAACAATTCATAAGAAAGTGTTCTAATGTGTCTTCATTTCAATAACAAAGGGTACACAATGGATAAATATTTGTGAAATGTCACTTGTAGAAGAGAAAATAATTAGTAGGAAGAGCTTTGACATTTATTTTTATTAAGAAGTCCAGATATTTGGATTCTAGGTGCCAATATCTGAACCTTTTTGTAATGTATTTGTTACTATGTAATTATAGATGGACATATTATTATTTTCAATTTGGAAATAGATTGCATGAGAAAGTAGTGTGTTTGCTTATGAGAATTATTAAGGTTTTGATATAATTATTATTAATGGGTGGTGGTGTTAGTAAGGTTAGCAAGAATTACACTATTAACACTTGGGGAGAAAGTAATTAGTTTAGTCATTTCATTAATGGTTCTCTGAAGATAAAATGTAGAAGTACCATATAATGAGAGACCATTGAATTTAATATGATTTTGCATATTTCCTATGCTTAGAGCTACTGCTTTTTTTATTCCAGATTAGTTTGGTGATAAGGGAGTATATATATATTCTGAACAAAAAAATAAACTTAATAATGGGTAAGAAATAATTAATTTTAGGAAATATTAAAATGATTAGCGATGTCTTAGCATATATTGAAAGATATGCTTTGGATAATGCATTGATGTTGCACTCTACTGAAACAATAAGGTGAGTTTGAGTAGTAGTTTTCATTGCATTATATGAGAGAGGTGTTTATTTTAAATGCTTTAAATTGCTTAGTAATCTATGAATTCCATGAACAGAAAGATAGCACTAATAATCACATGAATAAGTTTTTAAAAGCAATTCCTTTCATTAATTTATTTTTTTCTAAACACATTCTTATTTTTTCTGAGTCAGAAGTGAGTAACCACTTTATAGTTTTAATATTTACAGAATTTTATCAGAGACTTTTTGATAGATATTTATTTACAGTCTACTATGAAAAAAATTGATACGCTCGCTAAATATGCTAATATCATGGTAAACGACAACAAACTATTATCATCAATATTTAAGACGATTAAGTGACATTGGTTCGAAATTTCACCTGCTTGCAGACAAAGAACAGAAAGTACACACTCATTCACATTATTAAGATATAAATAAAAAAATTTTCACTGTGCAAAAGCTAATAGCAAACTTTACTATGAACAATTTTAGAAAATGTACTATAAGTGAAATAAATAAAGGCACATTTTTATATATTGAAAACGAAAAAATAGCATTCTCTCGTAAGTGCTTTTACATATAAGCCTCCTAGAGAATTTCCATATTTTTGCCTATCTGTTTGTAGAGATTATGAATATATATACACACATAAACTAAAAAGAAAAATGTTACATATTTCTCAAATACAGAATTTATACATAAATATCTTATAAATAATGATACCAAACAACCCTGTTAATAGTCATAACAACAATAGTAATAATTGGGTAATTAAATGCACTAACTTTTACTCACCATAACAATCTTAGATGGAGCTTCTTTTTTGGCTGCTACATTACTGCTACTCCTCCGTGCAATCACACTTGGGCAAGATTTATTTGGGGATCGCAAATATTTATTTTCCTTAACGGTAAACTGCGCCTTCATTGATGTTTTTAGATTGAAAAATTACCTGAAACTTTCACTGACTTATTTTATTCTCTCAACTAGATCTGGTGAACTTTGTTTTGATCATGTGACAGTTTAATAAAAAGGGGTGGTGCGAAGGATTATTTTGTTCAGCTGATTAGTAATCTAATCTAAAGTTAGATTTTGAAATCAAACACTGGGAAGTTATTATTTACATTTTAAAAAAAAATGATTTCATTACTATGGTAATATGTAAAAAGTACTTTAAGTAGACACGTATTATTAGATTTGTAGGACCCCCCCCCCCCGATTAAAAACATTTTTCATACGCTAAACGTACACACACACACACACACACATAAAAAAAGACATATTGTAACTGTTGCTTAAGAGTACAATAATAGTTCGCAAATATATATATTGTTTTTAATAAATGACTAGAAATACTTTTAAAAGAAAATCATGGGGAAGAATTAAAAATTAGCTAATTAGAGTGCAAGGAGAGTTTTAGTAATTTCCTGGATTTTATTATGGATGAAATCTTTTGAAATATATATTAACTGTACTCGAACCGTATAGGAATAGTACTAAATTATGGAGTATAATGCAATTAAATATATTTATTGGGACTAAAAGATATTAATAAGTATTTCAAAATGTATTTTCTATTTAATATATATAAAATTCAGCAGTAGGATTATGAGTTAATTATTCTTTTTATAGATTTTTAACTGAGTGAAAAAAAAATCTCAATGTGGTTAATTGAATGAAACTGCTGTGCTCGTGTGTCACATGACCTCCTTAACAACTAATAATACTTACATTTACAGTATTAATTTAAAAACACATTAAGTTACTTGAGAACATTTATTTGACTCTAATAATTGCAACACCCTACATGATTTAGTATAGTGGCAAAACGATATTTCTCTAGTACTCAAGATCCTCTAAACATCACATGACCACCATTTGATGTAATGTGATGAACTGTGACTTCTTAAACGGAGTCAGGAATCTCTCAGCAACTATGCCCAGAGAAATCTGTTAGCCACTTTACCTTCCCTTTCCATTCCCCATCCTAAGTTTTCCCATAATCTGCACCATCCCATTTCCACAACATAATCTTTGTCAACTCTATGGCCTTTATATCTAAATTCCCATTATCTTTTCCCAAACCCAGCATAAAAACCAATAACCCACTTTCTGTATAATCACTTTGTTCATATTTACTTTTCCATAACTTCATTATTTGTACCTTCATACTTTCAAGTATTTACATTCAATTAACAGATACCTAATATTTTCTAGGCCTTCCTTACACAATTTGTAGATTAAATCACCATATTTTTCCATTTATGTGTATATTCTCTTGTTGCTAAAGATCCCGTTTGAGCCTTAAACAATAAACTACTTTCCTTGCAATTATCATTTATATAAGTTGATAAAACAGTGCCACTCAGTGCAAGATATAGTAATTAATGGAAGTAAGAAGTTTTGTGCATAAAATCCTTATCTAGTACCTACTATGTGGAGAGTTTGCTAGTGTTTTATCAGTTTGTGTATGCATAATCATGTGACATTTAATGGTTTAATACTAATCCTGTCCATGAGATAATGCTAATTATAGTTATTAAAAAGCCAAAGATACCAAAATCTATAGACACAACTAGGTTCAGATCTGCATGTCTATACAAGTGACTGAACTTGGATTGAAAATGTGTTTTCATTTTGGATTTATAATGTTATAGTTAATTAAAAAGATAAAAGGTGGCTGCTGAAGGCTTGCATTGGATTCTAAGATCTAAGTGCAGTGCTCTCAGATCCAAGGCTTCTCATTAATGAAAGCCACAAGCTAGAAACTAGTTTGGGGATATTGAATGAATAGGCACTACATAAGGGATTTTGCACACAAACTTTTTTGCATCCATTGATTACTAAAACTTGCATTGAGTGGCATTACTGTACTTGTTCAAAAGTGAAAAAGATGTTAATATTTTAAATTGATAAAACTATTTTTTTTTAAAAAAAAAAAAGTTGGCTAAAATAGATAATTATAAAAAGAGAATGAAATTAAATAGTAAATTATTGGAGGATATTAATAAAAGTGGAAGAAATGGTAGCAAAAAGTTTTGGAAAAATATATTAAAAGAAGAAATGTAGGGGAGAGAAAAATAGTACTACTAAATGATGAGGAGAAAGAGTGTAACTCTAGACAAAATTAGAGACAATCTTAAATAAGTATGTAATGGATATAGAAAAGATGTTAGATGTGAATGACAGAGTGATAAGAAATATAAAAGCATATAGTAATAGAAATATTAGGTTTACAAAAAATGAATTGAATGAGACAGGGAAAAAATTGAAAAGTGGAAAGGCAAAAGGTTTAGATGGATGGGAGCAGAGATGGTGATGAATGTGGGAAATAGGATAAAATTAAATCTATTATCATGTTTTAATAAGATGGCACTGAAGAATTTCTAGATAGCTGGAATAATACAAGAATAAAGCTATTATTTAAAGGAAAGGGTAAGGATTATAAGAAGTTAAACAACTGTAGATTTATAGTGATAACATCTGTGTTATATAAAGTTTTTGCACGTATGGTGGCTGGAAGACTGGCAATATAGATGGAAGAAAATAATAGTGAGAGAAATTCAAGGAGGTTTAAGATTAGATAAGTATATAGAAGATAATTTATTTGTAATCACATAACTTATAGATATGAGTAGGAATACAGGTAGGCAGTTGTGTATGGCCTTTATAGATATAGAGAAGGCATATGATAGAGTAAATAGAAATAGATTATGGTTAAGTTTAGTAAATTTGGGAATGAGTGGAGCTTTAGTGTATCTAATTAAGAGATTGTATGAAAATAATTACTATATGTATCACTTAGGAAATATAGAATCAGTCAGAATTAAAAATGGGGTTGGGAGTAAAGCAAGGAAGCCCTATATCACCTATTTTGTTTTTGTTATATTTGAGCAAAATGGAGAAAGCAATAAAAATGCTAAGGAAAGGGATAGAAATACCATTAATAGATGGCAAGGGACTGTATATATTGTCAAGTCTTTTATTTACTGATGATATCTTCTTGTGCACAGAAAGTAGTAAAGATATGAAAGTTATACTGAAAACATGCACAAGGGTGAGTAAAGAGATGGGGATTAAATTTAGAGAAGAAAAATCAAAAGTAATGATGATAAATGCTAGGGAAGAAGAAAAGAAATTTTTTTTATTGGGGGATATAAAGTTAAATGTGGATAATATGTACAACTATTTAGGAAATGATTTAAGTAATCAGAAATTGTTTGGATGAATTAATTTGATTTCCAAATAGTTATACCTATCCACCAAATTTAACTTTATATCCAATAAAAATTAACAGTGTTTTCATACAATAAATATAATGTAGTAAGAATTGTATGGAAAAGAGTAGCACTGGAAAGGTTAAATGATGTGTTATGTGTTTGTAATGAGGTATTACTTAGAAAAAGTACAAAAATAAGTAGGAAGACATGCATTAAATGCAGATGTGTGTTAGGGTAAAAAAGGATATTCAAGGAGAAATTGATGGTCAATTTTTTATATGAGAAATCAAAAAGAAAAATGAAAATGTTCAGTAGATAGCAATTTATGGATTACAAGAGAATAGCCAATATAGTATTTAATTGTATTATGAGTAAAGAGAACAGGCAACAAGATGGGGGAGAAAGGTAGTACAGTATGCAGATTTGTATAAAGACTTGAGGTTAATATATTTATAAAAAAAAGGTAGGATGATTGAGAAATGAGATAGAAGAATAGATGCATTAATAAAATATAGGGAGTTGGATAAATGGAGAACTAGTATGGAGAGAAAAAAGAGTTTGACTATATATAGAAGTAAACAGAAAATTGGCTGTAAATTGATTTACAATAATAGCAAGGAAAGTAGTTTGTTGTTTAAGGCTTGAACAGCATCCTTAGCAACAAGGGAATATACACATAAATGGAGAAATGTGGGTGATTTAGTCTGGAAGTTACATAAAGAAGGCATGGAAAATATTAGGCATCTGTTAATTTAATGTAAATGCTTACAAGCAGAAAAGGTTCAAATAATGAAGATGTGGGAGAATAAATATGAACAAAGTGATTATATAGAAAGTGGGTTCTTGGTTTTTATACTGGGTTTGGAAAAACTAAAGAGTGATATAAATATAAAGAGCATAGAGTGGATAAAGATAATTTTATGGAAATGGAATGGAACAGGATAGAGAAGAATATGGGAAAAATTTAGGATGGGGAATGGATAGGAAAGGTGGCTAACAGGATTCTCTGGGCATAGTGACTGTGAGATTTTTGACTCTGATAAAGAAGCCATAGGGCATCATACTGATAGATAGATAGATATGAGGGTAACTCTGCCTGCCTTGCTGTGCTGCCATTGCTGATTTTTTCCACGAGATAAGTTAAAGTTTTATATATTTTTAATAACATTTGAATAAAAATTTATGTTGTTGGAGAATATTTATTTAAAAGGTGGATGAGAAAAGAGAGTGAGAACACAGTGAGATAGATTTAATTGGATTTAGAAAGATTGAGAAAAAATATTGCTGTTTGGAAAGTGATTCAATATTCTGACATTTTAAATATAAAAGAAAAACACTTTTTTGTTAACTGCAATGAGGCCTTAAAGCTAAGGCATACATAGGATTTGTTGAATTTTAGGAGGTTTGCTGTTAAAAAAATTTTTCAATTTAAATAAGAGAGTGATTTATTTAAGAAAGATAGCAACATTTGAGGTATAAGTTTTAGGAAGCATGTGTTTATCAGTCACCATTTTAAAAAAAAAGTTCCCCTTTTGTATAAAGAGGTTTGAAGAATGGTAGAAAAATCATAAATTTAAATACAGAATAGGGGAATTGAAAAATAAAAAAATATAGTTTGCATTTGTATCTCACAATGTATGAATGATGATCAGAAGAAAATTATGCCTGCTTTGGTAGAGTGTACAATATGTGATAAGGTTTACCATTTGAAATGTTAAATAAGACTAGAAAGGATGTAAAAGATGCATGGTTATATAGATCATGAATAATTGTGATAAAAGAGGTGAAAATGGTTTTTAAGTGTAGATATTTTAAAGAGAAAAAAGAAATGGAGAAAAATGTAGATAAGAATAATAAAATGGAGTGTATATTTAATGGAGTGACAAGAGATATAGATGACAAAATAAGTAGTGCAATGGAGATTGTTAGACAAAGAATAAATAAGATAGAGGATGAGATACAGGGTATAGAAGTAAAATTAAAAGCAATAGATATGAAGTGTGAGCAGATCAAGAAATTAATGAATAGAAACAATATGGAAGAAGTAGATAAAAAGTCCACAAAGTGAAAGAGAATGTTACAGATAAAGTAAAGAAAGTAAACTATGAGACAGTCTTGATAGGAGACTTGCTAATTAGAAGATGTAATTACAAGGAAAAATAGAAATAGGTATATAAGAGAATGTTTTCCTGGAGCTAGAATTAGAGATGTTACAGATGAAATAAAAAAGCAGGAAAGTAGATATGTTTATGTTATGGTAGGGACAAATTATTTGTCAGAGCCATCAGAATAAGTAATGGATGAGTACAAATAATTGATTAACAGTTTGAATAAGATTAAAGGAAAAGTAGGAGTAGTTGGATTACTACCAAGATTCGACAATAAATATGTTAGATAGGGCATGTTCTATAAATGAGAGATTGAAAAATTATGCAACAGAAATAATGTTATTTTTGTGGATGTGTGGGATTTTTTTTATTAGTAAGATAGAGTTATTCAGTAAAGATGAATTGCTCTTAGTAAAACAAGGAAGTGAAGCATTAAGGGATTTGGTTTATAAAAAATATTGTAGTTGGGAAATTTATAAAGGGAGGTAGGGTTTTAAATTGCAGTATTATCAAAAAGAAGAAGAATAGATGGGATGTACGAAATTAAAAAAGAGTAGCTGATTTAGATATAAATGTAGATGTGGAGAGGAAATGGGTCTGTAAAATTATTGGTAAACAAGTTTGCTTACAAATCTAATAGAGAAGAAAGGGTCAAAAGAATTTATAAAGGGGTACTAAGAAAAGAAAAATTGTTAAAATTGGATATTTGAATATGGAAGGTGGTGAGAGACTAGAAAAGTAGTTGGAATTAAACAAAGCAGTTAAAAATGAAGGGGTTGAGTTATTAGCAGTAGTGGAAATAAATCTAAAAGAAGAACCTGCACTGGATGATTTTGTATGGTAGGGTATAAATAGAAAAGAAAAAAGGGGCATTGCTATAGGAATTATGTCAAAAAACATTTAAATACTATAAAGTGTTAAAGACATTTGTGGCTTGAGATAAGGTAAGGAAGACATGAATGGATGGCAACTATAGAGTATATGACTACTGAAGATACTCAAACTATAATGGAGTGGAACAATAATATTTATAAATGCCTAATTAAGAATGTTCAGCATTTCAAAAAAAGGGGGAGAAAATAATGATTATAGGGGATATGAATGGGCATATTGAAGAAATTGATGATACAGATGACAAGAATGGATGGATTTTGAAATTTTTTTGACCAAGAATGAATTTGAGCATTGTAAATTTCCCAAATATTTATGAGGGGCAATACATATGATCTAGAAATAATATATTTCATACAATAGATTATGTATTAACAGAGAAATAGGGAATAAATGAAGTATGGAAAATTAAAGTATTTGATAATGAAGAGAGAGTATGTAACAGTGATTATAATTTCTTTATAATAGAAATGGTTAATAATGGGTTAGAAAATAATAATAAAAGTAGAAAGAATAGTGAAAGATATGGATGGAGAATGAATGATAAGAATAATTAAAAGAATATAAAATAAAAGTTGATGAAATCATGGAAGAGTTGGTTGAGGATGAATATAAGAACTAGTGTGGTGAAGTAGAAAAAGTGAAAAATATGGGTTTAGGTGAGAATATTCAAAAGAATAAAAGTAATAAAAAAGTGAGAATTAGTAAAAGTGTAAAAGAGAGGAAAAAGCAACCAGAGAATATAAATGTGCTATTAAAATTACAGAAAATAAAAAAGATGTTAATATTAAATGGGAAAACTATTTTTTAAAAAAAAAACAGTTGGCTAAAATAGATATTTATATAGAGAATGAAATTAAATAGTAAATCATGGAGGATATTAGTAAAAGTGGAAGAGATCAGAGTAAACATTTTTGGAAATATATTAAAAGAAGGAATATAGGGGAAAGAAAAATAGTATTACTAAATGATGAGGAAAAAGAATGTAGCTCTAGGCAAGATTTAGAGAAGTATTACTAAATGATGAGGAAAAAGAATGTAGCTCTAGGCAAGATTTAGAGACAATCTTAAATAAATATGTAATAGGTATAGAAAAGATATTAGATGTGAAGGACAGTGTGATACAAACATAAAATTAAATAGTATTGGAAATATTAGTTTTGCAGAAAATAAATTGAATAAGGCAGGAAAGAAGTTTCATGTAGATGGATGGAAAGCAGAGATGGTGATGAATTTGGGGAAATAGGGCAAAATTAAATCTATTATCATGTTTTAATGAGATGGCTCAGAAGACAGAATTTTCAGATAGCTGGAATAAGATGAGTAAGATTATTATTTAAAGAAAATGGCAATAACTATAGAAAGATAAACAATTATAAACCGATAGCACTAATATCAGTGTAACATAAAATTTTTCCATATATGGTGTCTGGAAGGATGGCAAAATGGCTGGAAGAACAAAATATAGTGAAAAAAATGCAAGAAAATTTGGGATCAAATAGGCATTTAAGAGATAGTTTATACAGGTAGGCAGTTATTTACAGTCTTTAGAGAGATAGAGTAAATAGAAATAGATTATTGATAAGTTTAGTAAATTTGGGAATGAATGGGGCTTAAGTAGATCTTATTAAGAAATTGTATAAAAATAATTACTATATGTATCAATTAGGAAATATAGAATAGTTATAGAGTTAAAAATGGGGTTGGACTAAAGCATGGATGCCCTATGTCACCTATTTTGTTTTTTTTATATTTGAGAGAAATGAAGACAGCAATAGAATGACTAGGAAGAGGGACAGAGATACCATTATAGATGGCAAGAAAGTGTATATATTATCAAGTCTTTTATTTTCTGATATCTTCTTGTGCACAGAAAGTAGGGAAAATATGGACGGTTATGCTGAAGATGTGCACAAGGATGGGTAAAGAGATGGGGATTAAATTTAGTGAAGAAAAATCAAAAGTAATGATGATAAAAATACTGAGAAAGAGAATATTTTTTTATTGGGGATATAAATTTAAATGTGGTGAATACGTATAACTATTTGGGAATTGTCTTAGTAATCAGAGACATTGTTATATAAATGGAAGAAAAAACTGATAAATGAAGCAAAAAAAGAAAGGGACTGATAAAGAAATTAAGTGTTTTCATATAATAAATATAAAGTAGCAAGAATTTTATGGGAGTGGCAGTAGCAGGGTTAACTTATGGTAATGATGCATATACTTTAAAAAAGTACAAAGAGAAGTAGAAAGACAATTAATTTTATTGTCCAAGTGAGGGAAAACTCTAAACTTTTAAATGGTCAAGTCACAAACTCAACTGTAAAAATATATTCATCTTTTAATATTATATTCACTTTAGTTTTGTTTGTAAAAAGTGTATTAATAATTTGTCAGGTTATGAAAGTGAATGAAAGTTTTTTCAAAAATAAATTTTTATTTATAATTATAAAAATAATTCAATAGTGGCAAATCTAAAATGAACATTATTAACCAACTAAAAAGTGTTGCTGATGTCAGTGATTTCTTTCTCAATTTTACATTGCAGAAAAGTAAATCATTTTTATTAAAATCTTAACAATCTTTTTATAATAATTTTATTTTTAGCATATTTTATCAAAATAATTTATAATATGTCAAAAAATACATTTAAAATGGTCTAAAACATTCGTTTATCACTTTCGAAATGAAACAAAAAAAATCGTAGTGGTAAAAAATATTAACAAGCAGTTTTCTTTGTCCTTGATGGTAACAGCCAATCAGCATCAAGAACGGACTGCCCACTTCCATTGTTAATTTAAAATTTGAATATTATTGATTTTTTACTTGTAAAATAATTCAGAAGAGGGTAGCATCTTACAGAACTTTTTTTAACCTTTAAAAAGAGCATAAAATCTTAATGGTAGCATTAAAAATGACAGAATTTGAGTGACTTGAAGCCAGCTCAACTAAGACCAGAGAACCCTGTGAATAGGTTAAATACAGATGTGTGGAAATAAAGGAGGAAATTCAAGAAGAAATGGGATGGTCAAGTTTTTATAGATGCAAAAGTAAAATGATAATAATTGGTAGTGAGATGGTATTTTCTGCCATCTCATATATATTTTATTTAATAAAATTGTCCATAATTATAGAAATATTTTAAAATATAGTTTTTTATATCAGTTTAAAGGCATTGTTTTTTATCTCATGGATTTTTCTTTTAATTTATTTAAATTAATTAAATCTGGAAATATAAGTTTTTCATTAAAAACTTTTTTTTGTATTTCTTGGAAAAATGTGGGTTGGAGGAAAAATTAAAGAGATTTGCAATTAACTCTATTGTTGCAATTCAAGATACAAAAAGTATTTGTAATTAAAATTATTAATAGTCTATTTATTATGCTAATTGATCAAGAACTTTTTCATTAAAAATGCAACAGGAATAAAAGAATGAAAATTATAAGTGATAAAATGTAGCTAAAAGTAAACTGCAAAATGTGAATCCTGTTGACTGACAAACATATAAATTTCGGAGTTTGTTTTTGTGTAAATAATTCAGAACTTTTGCTCAAAAAGTGTTATCAACTATTGCCATGAAAATGTTCTCTGGCTAGAGGGAAAACATCTCCCAGACACACTTGGAGCTGTCAGAGTGATTTCCAACTCCAGAAAAGATTAAACCAGCAAGCTAGCCTAGAAGATATCATGAGTCAGTGGAAAAAAAGGATTCATGCCAGCAGTTCTGGATTAAAATGATACTTGGACAGTATTTTCTTGGTGAAAGTTAAACATCATTGACCAGGGTAAATATGAACTGATACCTAAGTGAACTTTTATTCCAGTTAGTGTGATAGCAATAGTTTCAACAACAGAGTGTGGGGATGATGTTATATTACTTAGTTATTAATGTAATTATGTATAATTTTCATTGATTTTTATTATATTCAAATGTTTGTAATGATTATATTCCCAAAATGCTAACTGCTTGATCTTTCTATAAGCAAGGGCACCTGAAAACTTATGCCAGACTTAAGAGTTTGTAAAAGTAAAAATCAACCATCACATGCACACAATGAAAATTTATGTCATCTATGAAGCATAGAATAAAATTATTTAATGTGTAATGTAGGGGGTTTGAGTGGTGCACAATACTACCCATTCTTGTATGTGAGTTACTTTAAAATTCACACCTATTTGGTCTGGCTTTCCATAATAAACTTGGGTCATTGTCATTCATGGGATTTGTGCAGTGCATGCTGCTTTGAGAAAAAGGTATAAAATGTTAAATAATTCGACAGTATTAAAATTAATGAATGGAATTAAAAATTTACATTTTCATTTTGTCTTAAAATTAGACTGAGTCAGTTTGAAGCACTACGAAGGGAGAATTGGGAAGGTAGTTAGTAGGAAAAATGGATATAATAAATATTTAAAGCCATAGTTAAGTGCCTTTGTTATTAATTTGTGTCCTCTGGTAAGAACATAAATTATAATTAGTAAAGTCCACATAAGATTACATTTTAAAAATTATTATGTGACCATAATACATAAAGAAATCAAAACTATGATCATTGAAGAAACTTCTTGATGTAGTGCAAGGCTAGGCGTAGTGGCACCCTCATACCAGTCACCTTAATACAGGTAATCTTCAGAATTTTGTGGACATAGTGATGATTTGTAGAGTCACAGTAGATAACAATTTATGGATAGCAAGAGAATAGTCAAAACAGTATTTAATTGGGTTATGAGTAAAGGACAGACAACAAGATGGGTGAGAAAGATAGTATGGTATGTAGAAGATTGGATAAAGACTTTTATGTTAATATACTTGTACAAAAGGTGGGGTGGCTGTATTAGGAGGATTGATATTATAGTGGCAAAGAATGGGATAGAAAAAATAGATATATTAGTTAAAAATAGAGAGTTGGAGAACCAATATGAAGAGTAAAAAGATTAAATATATATATAGAAGTAAGCAGAATATTGGGTGTGAATTAATTTAGATAATAGCAAGGAAAGTAGTTTACTGTTTAAGGCTCGAACAGAATTGTTAGTAAAAAGGGAATATACACACAAATGGAGAAATGTGGATGATTTAATCTACAAGTTATGTAAGGAAGACATGGAAAATATTAGCCATCTACTAATTGAGGGTATAAATTATTAAGTGGTGGGAGAATTAATATAAGCAAAGTGATTATACAGAAAGTGGGTTCTTGGTTTTTATGCTGGGTTTGGAAAAAGATAAGGGGGATCTAGATATTTAGACCATAGAGTGGACAAAAATGATGATGTGGAAATTGGAGAGAGCTAGACAGAGAAGAACATGGAAAAAACTTAGGGTAGAGAATGTAAAGGGAAGGTGGCTAACAGATTTCTCTGGGCATAGTGGCTGAGAGATTCCTGCCTTCAATAAAGGAGTAGCCATATCACATCACATCATTACACCACAACCTGTTTTAAGTCTTGGAATAATTAATTATTCATTTATGTTCTTGCAATCTCAACAAAACCCTTGCATGTATTATTTCTCTGCTTAAGATAAAACATGTAAAAGTTTATTTAAAATAATATGACTGAAAGTTTGCGATGATGACTTTTTTTGTAATTATAAGTTGTAATTATTTCAGTCATCTAATATTAATGATTAAATCTTTTTAAAAAATCAAACTTTATTTAACTTTTTAAATATTTTTAACTATTAGTAATAGCACACAGGTTAGTAGACTAGTTCGTTAGAGTGGTATTTTAAATTCAGTACAGTAATTATGAATTTGTAGATCGCTAATTTGATTTTCATGCTAATACTATCACTGAAACACTAGAAGAGAGAATAATACCAATCCAGACATCAGTATATTAATCTGTGTACTATTATTGCATTTGAAAAGTTTAAATTAATTTTTGAATTTTTCTAAAAAAAAACATTAAACAATAGTGTGATGTAATAATAAGATAATTTAGAATAGTGTCAAAGCGCAAAGCTAATAGTGATTAGCAATTTTATCAATGCTTTAAAAAAATTATAAAATGCTTTAATAGAGAAAAAATAACATATTTAGAAAAAATGTATTCTAATGTTCATTAGTTGTTCATTTAAAAACAAGTTCTTCCTTCTATGAAAATCATGTTAGCATTACTTACTGCTAAAATTACATTTATTGTACATGATAAAAATTTATTAAAACCTGCTATTTGTGAGCGAAGGATGTGAACAAAAAAAAATTATTGAAAATTATTGCATCCAAAAACACTATCTCCATATAAGGACTTTAGCAAAGATTTGTTGAAAAAAGTTATGTTAAAAATTTTCAGCAATTAAGGATTGATTGATAAGATTGCTACCATGCTTATGACAGAATTGGAAAAATTAATTAAATAGAAAAATATATATCTTCTAGAATAAGAATTTAATTGTGATAAAGTTGGATTATTCTACAAAAGGTTACCAAATCAAAATGTCTATAAAGTGAGAAAGAAGACAAAGATCTTAAGACTTGGAAAGATGAGATTAATCATAATGTTCTATGGCAATGCTGTAAATCTTATGATCATTCTAGAAGTCATTTATTAATCTAAGAAATCCTTATGTTCTCAAGAATCATATGCCTATGTTTTTCTAACACATTAAAAAAGTCTTAATGGCATATATTTTATTTATAAATTATTTCTAAGGTTGTTTTTCTTTAAATTTAAAAACCATGTATAGGACAAAAATAGTTTGAATTCAAAGTCATATTAATACTAGACAATGCACTGGTTATTAAAAATTTGTTATAAGGATGAAAGTGCTGTGTTTATATTTTTACTTCTAAATCATTATGTATGTCAAGATTACATATATCCATTACAGTATTTGATAAGCTTTAAAATCCTTTAGTGTCAAACCTAATGCTAAATCCATGATGTGCTAAAACCATGCACCATTGTGGAATGCAATATTTATAAAAGCATGAACTAAAATTGGAATTAATTCATCATAGAAGATAAGATCATGAATAACTTGAGATTTTCAATAGAGAAAATTAAAAAAACATATTTTGAATTCACAAGAAGTCGTGAGGAAGAATTTATTGATATGGCTGATAAAATTACTGAATATATTTAATGTCATAAGAAATTTCTAATAAAGAGGGAAATGTAAATAATTTTTATTAGTCATTTATTAGACTAGAGATTATTCATTTAAGATTAACATTTCTGTAGTGATATTTTTTCACATGAGTTGATTATGTAATATATAGGGGGTTTAAACTCAGACTTTTACATGATTCTCAACTATTCATGCTATCTCATACTGCTGACACCCTTAATCACACACATGTTGAAAAGATGAATATTTACCAATATATGTATTTCATGCTAAACCAGCACTCGTCAGTTGGTCCAGATTATCATCTTCATACATATATACAATCAACGCTCAGCTTGTATTAAGATAGCCAATCTTCATACTTTAATGGACAGACTTCAATAACTCCACCCCACAACTCTTCAACCATCCATTTCATTGAAAATCTGATGATAGTCAACATGGGTAGGATAAGAAGATTGGCACCAATGTGGGTTTCGAGTGTTCCTATCATCAGATTTTAAATGAAATCGATGGATGAGGAGCCTTTCCATTAAAATATAAAGAGTTGCTATCTTTATATAAGCTGAGTATTGATTGTATATATGTGTGGAGATGATAATCTGGTCCAACTGACGAGTGCTGGTTTTGCACAAAATACAGATATTGGTGATTATTTATCTTTTCAACATGTGTGTGATCAAGTGTGTCAGCAGTACGAGATAGTGTGGATAGTTGAAAGTCATGAGAAAATCTGAGTTCAAACTCCCTATATATAAAATATTGGAGTGCAGGTATGAAAAAGCATGTACTGTAGAAAAAATTCATATGTGAGTTGATTATATTATAATGATCTGGAGAAAAAGAGACTTAACATAATCTACACTACAGGGCACCACTAGGCATTTGAACCTAGCAAATTTATAAAGTAGGCAGATACGTAAGTCAAAAAAAAATTTTTTTATTTTATTTTATATATTTTGATTCCGGTCGTTAGCCCATTGTCACTAGCTCAGTGGAATAGCAGAGATTTATATTTTATAATAAATTCTTATCTAAGAATATATAAAAAAGAATAAAATAAGCCACTGCCAGTAATTATACACACAAACATTTATTTATGCACATATATAATATTTAAAATTGTTTTAGTATCAGTTTTACATTTTAAAATTTAATTTACATTTTTAACTTTGATTTTTGATTTTAATTTACATTTAATTTTTATAAATTTACATTTTAATTTTTATAAGTTCGCACAGATGGGTTTATAAAAGTTTGTTTTATAATGTTGAGTATAGATCGGTTACATAGATTACACGGTTAAAAACATTTCAAATTAAACATCACCGATCAAAATACAAAGTCATTGATAATGTCAATTGCAGAGGGAATACAAGAAACCCAATAGCATTCATCATAAGATTCTGCAATGACATCGATGACTATATATATTCTAACCGAATATGGAAACCAAAACATAATTAACTGCTAACGAATCCATGCAACGTCCATACCCAACTTAAATTTAATGCATTTTTATTTAGAGTGTCGAGTATGAATAGACTACATAGATTTGCATTTGAAAAGAAAATATTCTATCCTTATTTAACCTTAGGCCAAAAGTTTGCAGTCAAACCAACGTCAATCCATCTGATATATCGATGCATTCAATGTAACACGAATACGGCAGCACAAAAGGTTAAGAGAAGAAATTGCCTCTCATCAGATAGGAATACCACATCTATCTGACAAGAAGAGCAATAAAAAAAACTCCATAGGAAAGGACTGCGGTCATTTTGCCGACTTACGATCGCATTCCATAGGCAAAAAGGAAGTGTGCGGCATATAAAGCGATTCTGCCCGTAGCGAATCTCATACTACATCTACTAATTACACCAATATATCCAATCCATTGACCTAATTTAACTATGAAACAAATAACCTAAGATTACCCTCCCCTAATATAACTTTACAAATCTATATAGCCATTCATGCCCGACTTAAGTTTAACATTTATATAATTTAATTTAGCGAAAAACAAAAATCATAAATAAAACTTAAAAGAACAAAAAAAAATAAATAAATAAATGGAAATGATTTTACAAAAGAAATACATCAAATTAAAATTACTTATTAATAAATAAAGTTGGTCAGATAGGATTCTATTTCAATTATTTTAAAGATGGAACAAGTTTTAAAATTAAAGTTCTTACTGTTTAGTATACTGGAGTTTTAGAAATAGATTTAAAGCTTAGAGTTCATAAAGTTCTTATGGTTTTAACAAGTCCGTAGTTTCTAATTTCTTGCAGTTGCTTGCCATTTGGATGCCAGCGTTAATTCCCCCGATGTCCTGTGGTCCTCAATATAGGAAAAACAATGTCATTTCTTTTTTTTAACAAAACTGAAGGGATTGAAGAGTGCATCTTTTCAATCCCTTCTCCTTCAACTCCACACTAACACATATAGTCACATCTCTTCCTCTAATTTTCTTCACTCACTAAAAATTTTATTATCAAACTTTTTCTTTTATATGTAACTTTAGGATCCAATGGACATTACATCATCGATGATGATGATCCTTCCATTGAGGTCCGATTCCCCGATGGATCTCTTTCATTGGCCATTAGTTTCTATTGTTTTCCTATCTGACCATTGCTTATACATTTAAATGCCCAAGGGCTAGTTCACTTTGACTAATTAAAATAATCATTTCCATTTTTCAATAACATTAATTAATTTGTTTTCCAAACTTAAAGATATATTTTTATCTCTAAATCTTTTTAAGTTTTTGCTTTTAAAATACCTTTTCTATTTTTAATAAAGTTTTATTTTAATAATTTTTTTCATCTGTGCGATTTTATATATATATATATGAGTTTAGTATAGAATTTTAATTTTCAATTTTTAATTCTTAAAAAAAAAAAAGTTTTATTTGCGAACTTTTATTTTTTTCATGTTTAATAATAAAAAAAATAATGTAACGTATGTATGTGCCCGTTACATATCAGTAAACTTGCTTAAAAAAAAATAAACAAAAAAAAATATTTTACTTAGGGTTAGTAATTATGGTACATGATTAATGAAGACATTTACAAAAACATTCGGTTAGTAATTTACAAAGACTATATACAAAAAAAAATGTTTACCATCGTTTTCCTAAGAACCATCCACGTTTACACCTCCTCCCCCCAAGAATTCTATTTTCTCTATATTTCATTTCTAACAAATGGCATGACAAGCAAATTATATAAATTATTTATTTAAGAAGGTTGCATTGAGGTAAATATGTTTTAAGAAATAATGGGTTTATACGTGTATATTTGCAGCACAATTATAAATACCACCAACTTATTTATGACTGATTGAAATGCTTACATAGGATTACACTGAAGTAAATTCCCAACGGTACTCATCGTAGGGTACCACATTTACCATCATAAACTTATGCGGCTGTGCGCTCCTATACAAGTTAAAGCATAATATATATTAACAAAAAAAAACATATTAATTGCAACCTTTTGACTTTCTTTTTAACAAAGTACAATTTAAAATTACTTATACTTTCTCATGTTTAATATATGTGCTATTTCTTTCTGGCAGTGCTTTTATAAGATTTAAAGTATATGACTTTATGTAAACAGATAAAAATATTTCATTTTGAAAAAAGAAATTTACTCAGGGCCCTCGTGGTTTATTAAAGATCGGCCCAAGATTGGGTAGCCAGTTATAATGATCTGGAGAATAAGGAGACTTAACGTATCTACACTACAGGGCGCCACTAGGCATTTGAACCTAGAAAATTTATAAAGTAGGCAGATACGTAAGTAAAAAAAAATTTTATTTTATTTTATATATTTTGATTCCGGTCATTAGCCCATTGTCACTAGCTCAGTGGAATAGCAGAGATTTATATTTTATAATAAATTCTTATCTAAGAATATATAAAAAAGACTAAAATAAGCCACTGCCAGTAATGATACACACAAACATTTATTTACGCACATATATAATATTTAAAATTGTTTTAGTATCAGTTTTACATTTTAAAATTTAATTTACATTTTTAACTTTGATTTTAATTTACATTTTAATTTTTATAAATTTACATTTTAATTTTTATAAGTTCGCACAGATGGATTTATAAAGGTTTGTTTTATAATGTTGAGTATAGATCGGCTGCATAGATTCCACGGTTAAAAACATTTCAAAATAAACATAACCGATCAAAATACAAAGTCATTGATAACGTCAATTGCAGAGGGAATACAAGAAACCCAATGGCATTCATCATAAGATGCCGCATTGACATCGATGACTTATATATTCTAACTGAATATGAAAACCACAACATAATTAACCGCTAACGAATCCATGCAACGTCCATACCCAACTTAAATTTAATGCATTTTTATTTAGAGTGTCGAGTATGAATAGACTACATAGATTTGCATTTGAAAAGAAAATATTCTATCCTTATTTAACCTTAGGCCAAAAGTTCGCAGTCAAACCAACGTCAATCCATCTGATATATTGATGCATTCAATGTAATACGAATACGGCAGCACAAAAGGTTAAGAGAAGAAATTGCCTCTCGTCAGATAGGAATACTACATCTATCTGACAAGAAGAGCAATAAAAAAAAACTCCATAGGAAAGGACTGCGGTCATTTTGCCGACTTACGATCGCATTCCATAGGCAAAAAGGAAGTGTGCGGCGTATAAAGCGATTCTGCCCATAGCGAATCTCGTACTACATCTACTAATTACACCAATATATCCAATCCATTGACCTAATTTAACTATGAAACAAATAACCTAAGATTACCCTCCCCTAATATAACTTTACAAATCTATATAGCCATTCATGCCCGACTTAAGTTTAACATTTATATAATTTAATTTAACGAAAAACAAAAATCATAATAAAAACTTAAAAGAACAAAAAAAAAAAAAAATGGAAATGATTTTACAAAAGAAATACATCAAATTAAAATTACTTATTAATAAATAAAGTTGGTCAGATAGGATTCTATTTCAATTATTTTAAAGATGGAACAAGTTTTAAAATTAAAGTTCTTACTGTTTAGTATACTGGAGTTTTAGAAATAGATTTAAAGCTTAGAGTTCATAAAGTTCTTACAGTTTTAACAAGTCCGTAGTTTCTAATTTCTTGCAGTTGCTTGCCATTTGGATGCCAGCGTTAATTCCCCCAATGTCCTGTGGTTCTCAATATAGGAAAAACGATGTCATTTTTTTTAACAAAACTGAAGGAATTGAAGAGTGCATCTTTTCAATCCCTTCTCCTTCAACTCCACACTAACACATATAGTCACATCTCTTCCTCTAATTTTCTTCACTCACTAAAAATTTTATTATCAAACTTTTTCTTTTATATGTAACTTTAGGATCCAATGGACATTACATCATCAATGATGATGATCCTTCCATTGAGGTCCGATTCTCCGATGGATCTCTTTCATTGGCCATTAGTTTCTATTGTTTTCCTATCTGACCATTGCTTATACATTTAAATGCCCAAGGGCTAGTTCACTTTGACTAATTAAAATAATCATTTCCATTTTTCAATAACATTAATTAATTTGTTTTCCAAACTTAAAGATATATTTTTATCTCTAAATCTTATTTAAGTTTTTGCTTTTAAAATACCTTTTCTATTTTTAATAAAGTTTTATTTTAATAATTTTTTTCATCTGTGTGATTTTATATATATGTGAGTTTAGTATGATTTTTTAATTTTCAATTTTTAATTCTTAAAAAAAGAAGTTTTATTTGCGAACTTTTATTTTTTTCATGTTTAATAATAAAAAACAATGTAACGTCGTATGTGCCCGTTACAATATGTTTATGATTATACCCCTTCCACAAGGTGTTAAAAGCATATAGAAATTAGTCCCTGCCTTGCATTTGAGTGGCATAGTGAAAAATTACAAAAATATTATTCTTTAAGCGCAAACAGTTGGCAGTAATAACGTGAAAGGCTCTTATAAAACATTGTTTAAGTTGGAATCGTGTGCTGTTATTATATATATAAATACAAAAAACAAAGCTTATGAAATATTCTGTGCCAGTTAATATTGGCATTTTTAATTGAAAATGCTTAGATGAATAATAAAATATTCAAATTATGGTTACAAATATTTAATAATCACTCTAGAATAGCAATTACAACTTTAGATCTGATTCTTAAAAAAAAAGGAAAAATACTGCCTAAATCTTTAAATCAAACAAAAAAAAATTACATATAATAAATCATCTTTAGAAACAGTTACAAAGAACATACAATATATAGAGTATATGAGCACAGACTTTCAAACGACCCACCACTCTCCACACTATCTCATAATACTGATACACTTGAACTCATATATGTTGAAAAGATAAATAATCACCAATTTATGTATTTCATGCCAAACCAGCAATCATCAGTTGGTCCAGTTTACCATCTCTACACATATATGCTATAAGTGCTCAGATATATATTAAGATAGCCAATCCTCATACTTTAATAGAAGGCTTCAATCCACTCCACACTCCAACTCTTCAACCGTCCATCCAATTGAAAATCTGATGATGGAATGCTCAAAGGCCATCCTGAGGCCGAGATTCTTGTCACACCCATGTTGACATGGGGTCAATCTGACCTACCTTTTATGTACAGGAGTTGTAGAGATGGTAATCTGGACCAACTGATGATTGCTGGTTTGGCATGAAATATATATATTGGTGATTATTTATTTTTTCAACATATATGTGTTCAAGTGTATCAGTGTTATGAGATAGTGTGGAGAGTGGTGGGTCATTTGAAAGTCTGTGCTCATATACCCTATATATAGGTATATAATAAGACTGTGTGTTTCAGTTATTACAAAGAACATACAATGAAACTTAAGAAAACACTTGCAAATAAATATGACAAAGAGGCAGATCTAATATATATATATATATATATTTACACATAAGATTAAATAGGTTTCAAATGTAGAAATATATTTCAAGTTATGATTTTTCATATATTAGAAAGTCTGAAATTAGTATCTATAAAAGAATAAAAGAACAAGTGATCCTATAAAAAATTCAGATAGCTGCATTTTTGAAATATGAGCACACAGTGCAAGAACTTAATTTGGATAACTTTTCAGTTTACATTGAGCACAATTTTAAAAAAATAATAAAAATCCTTTCATATCAATGTAAACAAATCTGATTAACTGGCAAATATCAAACTAAAACTTATAGCAGCTTAATTAGTACAGAATATGGTTTTTGTTAATACATGATTAATTTAAATACACCCAAAAATAACCCGAATTTTATAATAAAAAATTGTTTATTTTTAAGTATTATAAATTCAATCATTTCCAAATGACTACCTATTTGATGCAATACACTGGTCTAAAGGTGTTTTTCATTTTTCAAAGTAGTCCGGAAATACTTGCAAAGTGATGCCTTTTGATGTTTCTGTCTTCTTTTTTTTTCACCACTTCTAAGTCCACAAAAAAAAGAGAGAGAGAGAGAGACATTTTCTCATTTGAGAGATTAAAAAAAATCACATGAAGCAAGATCGAGTGAATATGATTGGTAGATAAGCTGGATCATGCTGAATGTAATTAAAGTGTTTCACACTCAAGTTATTGAGAGATGACACTTTGTGGGAGTAAAGTTTGCATTCTTTTCTTTGTCACAAAACAGGATCTTTACATTTTACCATATCATGTAAATGTTTCAGTGCTTGCAAATAAAATGCCTGACCACTACAATCTAAATTTAAGAGAAAAATGTTGTTTGCATCATTAAAAAATCAGCATTGTTTTGTTTTGAACTTCATATGCAATATTTTTAGGGATATAGTAAATTTAACATTTCAATTAAATCCCTCATAATGAGCATTACAACTTTTTCCCTTGTCATTTTCTATAAACAAAAACAGAATTTCACATTGTTGAACTTTGCAACCATTAGAAAAAAATTGACAAAAATGCAAAATGCACTTTATAAAAAAAATGTGTTATGTGACCCCATTATTTCACACAGAGATGTCATTTGGCAGATTGACAGAGAAAGAATACCCGAAAAAAGTATGTTACAGCTTAAGCATATACTACAACTGGCATGCAAACCAAAGAATGATTCCGTTTATTTTTGCATTCTCCCTCATATACATAATGTAGACAAAATATACATATTTTAACAATATAAATTCCAGTTTTATCACTTATTATAAATATTAGTAACTAGTAAGTGATAGATGCAAGGCTTATTAAATTCCTGCTTAATATTTTCCTATCCATGTTCCCAGACTATAACAAAAACTACAAGCCAAAAACTAGACAGGGGATTTGGACAAGTCAATGGATAGGAACTTAATGAGCATTACAACTGAGCATCTATTAATTACCTATGGTTACTATAAGAGCATAATTATAATAGTATAAATGAAATACTCTCCTGAAAAACACTGTAGAAGCTACATCATATGATATTTTTTGGGTATTTTATCATAATAAAATTTGTATTCACTGTTATCTCAATAGTATTTTTATACTGCCATCTTTATCAAAATTAAAAGGCAAAGAATAAACATAGAAAAAAATATTGGATTGAGGATTATTATGTAATTAAAGAATCCACAGTATTGTTGCATGAACTTACAATCTCATTACCACAGTTAGTGAGATCTATTATTTTTGTATATATATATATTGTAACTGGTTGGGTTACCTGGCACACAAAAACATAGTTGTGTGTATATATATATATATATATAGTAAAGGAAAAGTAGAAATAAACACAGACATAAATTTTAGATTTTTTCTACATTTAAATAACTCTGAATTTAAAATAAAATTTCATTATGAAATAAATATTTAAAAGGTCTAATAAATATTAATATTGTAATTTTGATTTTGAATTTAAAAACATGCAGGTCAAACTGATAATTGTTAAAAATTTATATTATTTTTGAAGAACTTTAATTAATACTTCATCTAAATAAAAATATGTAGATCACACCTTTAGTAAAATTTCAAAGTTGCTTCCAAAAGTAGGTTGTGATTAAAAGTGATTTGAAAAGATTAAAATTGATTTTAATCAAGATAAGGATTAGGCAGAAAAAATTCTGTTTTCAATTAAGGGGTTTTTATCACCTCAGATGATTCTTATAAAAAGCATTGATAAAATTAACAGTTCGGTTTGGTTTTAATATTTTTGAGAAACAGTTGGCCAAATGGGCCAGCTGCAAAGTTGAAGTTTGCAGCAGTTGGTTTTAGCTGGCCAAAGAAATGGCTGGCAGAATTATAAAGAGAACTTCCATGAAGAGGTAGCTGAAGTCAAGACAAAAGGAGGCTGCTCTAATTCATGATAGTAGAGTTTAAATTCACTTGGAGGGAAATGGGTCAAATTCTAGTGTCATAGCCCTAAATGTGGACAAGACAGTTTGCTTGCCAGAAGTATATGTGAAAACAAATCAAAACCAACTTACTTGGATTATATCTTCTTGATTACTACAATACTGGACTGTTTCACATCAAGAGAAACAATCAGTAGATAAAAAATAATTATACATCTGCTATTTTACCTATATGCAGAGAAGCACAGATAAATGTATATATATAACTGGGGAGTTCATTTAAAATCCTTAAAATGACTTTTAAATTTATAACCTAATAACTTAAAGTAAAACAAATGAATAATTTGTTTGAGTCACATGTCTAAAAGAAGGAACATAGATGATTATGTATATATTGTAAAGAAGTTATTTTAATATTCCTTAAAAATACATTTTTAAATCTATACTTGTAAAATTAAAAAAAAAAACCATTATAATTAAAAGTCAACCTGTAATTGTATAACATATATAGAGAGAATTATTTAAAAATTTATATTTTAAAAGAAAAAAAAAAGATTTCCAGAAAATCTTTTTGCTATAAAAGAAAAAGAGACATTTTAAAATGTGTTGATAATTAATCAATCAAAATAGTTACCGGTTGTTTTTTTTTTTAAAGAAAACAACAAAATTCTAATTATCAAAGACTAAAACTTGTTATTAAAATAACAAATGAACTTTTTATACTTTCAATACTGAATCAATTATGAAAATATAATACTCTTATTGTAACAAATTAAAATATGTGATATAGACATAAGAGTATGGCCTGCAATTCAACATGCACACACATATATGTAAATTTTTAATCATTTATAGTATTTTTTTATATGACTGAAAAGTTTAATCATGTATTTATTATATTATGACAATTGAAATATAGTCATCAAATATATTGCACTCTGTGTGTGTATATATCAAATGTGTGTCAGATAGACATATTTAGATAAAAATTAATGTAATTCTATTATTTTGATAAATTCAAATATGTTATGTAAATAAATTAATATATTCCACTGATATGTGGATATATATATTGAAGAAGTCAATCTTAGCTTAAGATTGAGCTTCATGTTTCCATCTACTAACTTTTATTCAAACCTTATTTCCCATCCCGCTCCTTTTGTCGCGTATGTATATTTTATGTATACATTTGAGATGCGCACCTAAGTTATAAAATTTTAACTTTTCAATTAACATTTTTATTATTATTAATTTTATGATTATGAATTCTTTTTATTGAAATACATAGGTGCGTCTCAAATATATATATATAGAAGCAAAATTACTAACAAAAGATTGATGTTTTAAATATTTTATTATACGTCATTTTTTAACTTTTTCTTTTTAAATTGCTTGTTTTTTTATTAAACCATTATAAAATCCAATATGGAAGATGCTACAGTTGATTATCTAAAAATAATTAAGGGTTGGAAACACTATTGTTTTAATCTGAGGAAGGTATTTTTAATTAAAGTTTTTACTTAAAAGGGGATTAAGATTAGAGATACTTTTGTTGAAAACATGTTGTCAAATCTATTTCTAATCTGGAAATAGATTTGAATTTATTTTTGGATGTTATCTTACTGTTGCATCTTCAAAAACAACCGATAAAGTATAAAATGGCTGAATTTTGAGGACAGATTAGATAAGCTACTATTGAGAGAACTGATTGTAAACATATTACACATCGCTGTGAAACTAAAAATGATGTAGTATAAATCCACCAACTTTCTTGGCCCTGTTGGGTCATCATCTTCAGTGGCCATCTCATTCTGCTGCCCAAGAAGAAGTAAAAGCCTGACCTAAGAACTTTAATGCTAATAGAAGCTTGCAGTTATTTAAAAACTTTCATTTCAATTGCCGTGCATGTGCAATATTTTAAATCGGACTCTTAAAATTGCCAGGTAACTTTTCAAGCCGTCACTGCAAACTAAATCTAACCTAACTCATCTATCAAGATTTCTTTTAATATATTACTTAACTTTGTTTTTGTTAATATGTAATTTGCTCTTAGTTAATTTCTATATGTAATATGTAAATTGCTCTCAAATGATTTTTAAATTTAATTCTATCTCATATGCTCTAACTTTCTTGAATTTTGGTGCGGTCATTTATTTATTACTTAATTTTATGTGTGCTTTTACTTTAATATGCCAATCTCAAACAATCTGACGAATTGAATTTCTAAAAAAAAATTTTAGCAGTTTAAATAAACCTTCATGAAGCAAGTTATTAACGTCCCCTTAAAAATATATATATATAATGCATTGTAAATTAATACGTTCACCAGATTGTTTTATGAATCAACATTTTAGGTTCATTTTTAATATAAAAATTGATTTGTTTATCTCTGGATTTTTTACCCGAGGTAAATCCAAAACTTAAGCTAATTAACTCTTTGAAATCTTTTAAAATGTTGTGTTTTTATTAAATTCTGAAAGAGTGACCCATTAATTATTTTCTATATAACTACTTTTTTATTTACTCTTAAAATATAAGCTTAAATATTCCAGTTACTATAAAAACCATGAAGGTAGGATTGAATTGTTTTAAATAGTAGAAAAGAGAAAGGGGGTAAATCTTAATGTTTCTTTTACTAGGTAAAATCTTAACGTATATTTTATTAAATGAAATATTCTCTCTCTTATATATGTTATAACTGCATAGCGTATTATTTATCTAAATTATAATATTCAAACAAGGGTCATTTATTTTTAAAGCAGTAAATTATATTTCATGTCGTTAGGGACATTCAGTCATACTGCATTACTGACATTTAGCCTATCTTCATATTATATATATATTACATGCTTCTAGTCTTCTAATCTGGGGGTTGCAACAAGTTCGAACCCATAGATTTCTTCTCGTACCTCGTTCCATAGATAGTTGAGCTATCTGGAACCACATTTATTTTGTATAAAATGCCTCTGGTGGTGATCCCATAAGTTTGGCACACGCTATGCCCATCCACTTTCTTTATATAAAAAGGCCTCTGGCAGTGATTCCCTAAGTCTGGCACACACTATGCACATCCACTTCATTCTTGTTTAGAAGCACGACCTTTTCCTCTTAGTTATTTTTAGGCTATTATGTCAGCACCGAAAACTTCTTCGTATTTATTATTCCTTTTGCTTCATGACCCAGTCTTAATGCTCTAATATTAAAATTGCACTCTGCAAAATATATATATAAATGCCAATTACTTATATTTTATTAATTAAATTTATTTCAGTCTTATACAGTCTCACCATCATAATTTATATATCTATTTAAGAGTATATGCCTTGGGAAAAATAAAGCGTTCATCTTACTATTGTTAAAATAATTTTTCATTAAATATTTTGTCATAGATTCAAATATAATCAAATGTTTTCAAATGTATTTTATTTATTTTCATGACCATAATGGTGTGAAAATAATTTATCTTATATCTGTAATGAATCCCAGAACGCTCCCTGAAATAAGGCTAGTCACCATGTTTCAGAACCGTAATCCAAAGCATTGATAACCATTTTATGCGAATTCTTTGTAATAGTTGATTGGCATTTTAATATTGGACCCACCAAAGATGTGTGTTTATTTATAATATATCATTTAGCTAATAAAGAGCATATGAGAAATAATAGTGTGAATGACACTATGTAATCCTCTATCACTTGGTAGATCGCTTGCTCATTCACGCACACACTAATGTATATAATTAATTTATAAATGTATAATAATTTGTCAGTATATTTATATTTTTATTGTCTAACTTATTTGAGTAGTTCGAATTCTTTTTCCTCCACTTCCACATATTATAGCCATGCTTATGTATATTTTAGTTTAGTCATAGTTAATAGATGTCTCATTGTTTTGCTCAGCTTTGCTAGTCGGCTGGATTAAGATTAATTCTCATGTGCCATCACTAGTATGTTATTCATTAGGTGTTAGATCTGGGGCTTAGATGATGGGTTCGAATCCAGGCTGGTCCCTGACCTAAATCTCAGGCTTGACTGGGCTTGAAGTACATTTTATGAGTTCCAGCTACAGGTAGCCTATTGTTAATTCAAACATCTTTAGTTCAAAAACTTCTATTATCCAGGCAAACTTCCAACGTATTGTTTATTTGTTTTAAATGCTGCTCTATAAAAATTGATGCTGAAATTATAAGCATATTTTGAATTTTAAAATATTGTATTCTTGTTAATAAGATTAATTTATACCAGTATAAAGAATTTTTTTTATATAAACATATGCAAACTATAAATAATAAAATTAATGTTACTTTCAAAATTAATCATTATTAAAATTCAAAACATTAACAAATCCAAAAAGAACTTGAAAACAGGAATTTCAGATTGATGGTAATTTATCTATGTAATCTACATTTTAAGATACTCATTCTGGTCTCTACCACTTTTCAAAAATAATAAATGTCTTTGATATGCTTCCATAGCTAAATACATTTTCTACATGTTTATTCCTCATCCTTCAATTTTGCTTTGAAATTAGTTTTTGGTGCCACCCTACAAGGCTTTTTTCATTAAACAATATGAATTATACAATAAATGTTACTTGCATTGTGCACAAATCAAACTTATGGAGATCGTCCACTATTTTGAGTAACTCAAAAAGCAAATCAACTACGGATTTCGTCAATCTTGCCTGCCTAAAAATTTGGTAAAGTTACATCATGCCTTTGTAAGCCATGTGATACATATCATAAATACTAATAAATTACTTAATGGTTTTGCAAAATTTCACGTGTAATCTGAACCTCAAAGTGATATATGGGACTTTGATCCAAAAAAACTTGGATTATATTCCTCCATTAAATCATGACGATAAAAATATCAATTATTCTAATGAATAAAGGCATCAGGATAAAACCCCACATTTCTTTTATTTTTAATCTCACTTCGTGAATAAAGATTTTGCCATATTGCTTAGTACAATCAATCTTTACTAATTCTTTTATCTACCATTTATAGGTGCCAATATGGCTGTACAATAATGCGTTCTTGTTTTAAATTCTATTAATTCAAAACACAATGTAAATTAATATTCTCAAATATAGTAAAACACACGCAAAAAAGTTTGTTTAGTGTTGCCACCTTGTGTGAAATATAGGTATAATAAATATTTAATAGTTATGTTTTTATATATGTATATAAATAAACACACAAGTTATATTTCCCAATTGCCATGACATTAATTAATAAAAGTTATTAATTTGATTAAGAAAAATGTTAATATTATTTCATTATTCTTGACTTTTATGTCATCTCTTTTTTGAAAAACATTTATTCATGTAATTAATTAAAATTTCCAATAAAAAAGATATAACCTATGGACTTGTTTTTACGGTGAATTCAGATTATAAATACTTTCTGCTACTTCCAGTTACTAAGGAACAAAATCAGCAGCACTGACATTTCCCCCAAGACTATTGAAATGCAAATAATTTTCCAAGGTAATAATGTCTAATTTTATCATCTTTTTCAGTTAAATGTCACTGATGACAATAATAGGATTAAATAATGCAATCATTATTGTTTGCTATTTTAATTTTTTTTTTTAATGTTTTGTTATTTATAATTACAGTTTTAAAATAGTTCTTAAAAAAGGGAAAGAAATAAATCCCTGTAATAAGCTTATTGTTTATATTTAGAATCATTAACTGAGTCTAATGTTATAAGAAAAATTAAAGTTGATATTGCAGAAAACATTCAAACGGACTTTTAAAAAATATGTTTCAGAATTCTTTTATTTTTAAAATTCACAATACTGATTGAAATTAGCAATTGATATATGATTATTAGCAATGAGCTCTGCAGAATTTCCATCATTTATTTTGGCTAAGATATCAGTGATTTTCACCGTAAAGAAACATCAAAAAAAGTACTTCAACATATCTATTATTTTTTATAGATATACTCCACTACATATTCTTGAAACATGAAAAATATTTAAAATACAGGCATTCTTCATATAACTGGAGCTTAATTGTAAATATAAGAAGAGATTTAAACGCAGACCCTCAAGCACCCTTCAACTATCCACACTATATCACACCACTGATACACATGACAACACACATGTAGAAAAGATAAATAATCACCAATATACGTATTTCGTACTGAACCAGCACTCATCATTTGGTCCAGATTATCATCTCCCACATATATATATAACTGAGCACTGATTATATATGTGTGAGAGAGATGATAATCTGGACCAACTGATGAGTGCTGGTTCAGCACAAAATACAAATATTAGTGATTATTTATCTTTTCTACATGTGTGTGGACATGTGTATCAGTGGTATGAGATAGTGTGGGATAGTTTAAGGGTGCTTAAAAGTCTATTCAAATTCCCTATATTTTGAAACATACGAATAAAAACAATTGGAAAATATTTATTATTCCAACAAAAAAATATTAATAAGAATTACAGATTTTGATCACTTAAATCAGAGATGGGGAACTTCCGGCCCTCAAAAGCTCTCAGTACAGCACCCAGATGTCATATATATATATAATGGTCCTTTATAAAACTTCTATTCAAATATGTGCATAGTTCAAATATTGAATTAAGAGTTATATAAAATAAAATATTTATTTTCTCAACTACATCCAAATTTGTAATAGTTCTAGTTCATTCTATCAGAGGCACAATATTCCAGCAATTACTTTATATTGGGTGGTTTATGTGACTACAGATTTAATCTATGGTGCTGAGGGCATTTTGTTTGTTTTTATAGTGATTTTCACAGACTAACTGTATATTCCAAAAATAAAATTAGAATTTTCCTTTATTTTATTATTATTATTTTGCCCTTTTTTTTATTTATTTATTATGATGCCTACACAAAGTAAGATAATAAAAAAATGGACAAAGAAAATTGTGTATTTCAATAGAAATGGATCAATGCATTTTATATATATATATAAAGTAGTAGTAAATTGAAGTGCCTGATATGTCTGGAAAGTATTTCAGTTAATAAAGAACATTATTTATCAAAACATTCTGATTACAACAAAATTGTTGTGAAATATTAAAATAGCAAACTTGAAAAAAAGCTTCATCAAATGGCTGACATAATCTCATAAAAAGTCCAAAGAAGTAAGAAAATTTTTAGGAGCCAAATTACTTTTTTTTTTAAAAAAAAATGCAAAAACTTTGAAACCATTTTTTGAAGAAGAGTTTATAAGTGACTGTATTGTAGCTGCTGTAAAATTAATCTGTCCAGAACATAAAAAGAAATTTGAGAGTATAAATATGTCACAAATAATAGTTACAAAGCTAATTGAAAAAAATTGTCATTAAATATGAAGAGGTCATTGATATTAATAGTCTTACTTTATTCTTAATTCACACAAAAAATTATGGCACTCATTTAAAAAGGGCAAGTTGGAATTGGCCTGCCAGCTGAAAATATTGCCCACCCCTAATAATTAAGGTAAATTAATTGTTTGGTTAAATATAGCAGGCTAATTTTAAGTCAATAATTTTCTATGGCCCATAAATGATATCACAAATATTCAAATGGTCCTTAGTAGAAAAAAAATTCTCCACAATTGACTTAAATCAATAGATTTTTAAAAAAACCTATATATTGTTGTTTTTTAACTTTTTAGTATTGCTAATGTATTTATTTTCAGAAATATTCTGGAGTTTTTTTTATTAACTTTATCTGAAAACTAGTACAAGACAATAATAATCTGAATTATTTGAAGTTATAATTCTATTTGAAGATTTAAATTATGAAGAATCCACATATATATATAGATTTCAGTAGTTCATTAAAAATGAAGTCTTATAATTTCAGCATAACTTTTACTTGAATTGAAGATGGATTTCTATATTTTATTAATTTTATAGATTCCTTTTTTAGTTGATATGGTTATTTCTATTAAACCTTTTTAAAAAATATCTTTCTTTATATAATTTATTTATTAAACCATGGAGGGGGGGTTACTGCCAAGTTAAATTCCTTCAATCATAATCATTAAAATTTTGAAACATTTGGGAAATTTATTTTTGAAGTTTGAAGAGAAAAAAAAATTTCACTGAGAATAAAACACAACTCTATTGTACCATCTCCTTCCCTTTTTTTTTAATCTATAGTAATTTAGAATATGTTTTATTTTCATTAACCATCTTAGTGTTTGATGTTGCATATCCACTTCATAAAAGTTAATGCCTGCAGAACTTCAATTTCCCAAAAGTACTGATACTGTCTACCTCATTCCCAATAGTTATTTTAGTTTATTATATTAAAATAATTTTTGCTCTTTCCATCTATTAAAACAATAAATTTTCAAACATTTTTTCTTCTGCCAGACCAATAATACCATGGCATGTATATATATATTAAAATCCAGTCAACACTTAGACAATCCCAGTATCAATAACAATCACTTCTTCAAACTACTGTCAAGGCCTTGAGCATTATTACACTTATATATATATATATATCATTAAAACCGAATACTTAGACAATTCTAATATCAGTAATAATTAACAATTTCAAACTGTTGTCAAGGCAACCTCCTTTTAACAATAAAGGTAGCATAGCTTAACAAATGTATAATAAAGTAGAGCAAACCAATCTCTCTCATCCTATGAATACATAACACTGTTAGTAAAAGTAAAATATATATTTTTCCTTATCTAATTGAGTGGTGTGTATTCATAATCTAAAGAAAAGTCATCTATTCCATTTAATCACATATACATTAAGCTGTGCTAATTTTATATTTACAATTGTTAACTTCTATATGATTAATAAAAACAAGATTATTCTCACTCCATTCTTGTAAAATTGGTTCTTAGTTTAATAATTATCAATGTCATGTTTGCATTTGGCTAATATATTGGATTCATTCTGAATTTCCACCCATGATGGCAAGAATATGATTACAAACATATTAAAAACTTAAAGAATAGGCAAATCTATTGATCTATTCTATTTTTCCTTTTACTAACAGATTATATATATATATAAATATTCAGTAAAAAATAACAATCAAATGGTTTGTTACTTAGGAGGTCATGTGATGTTTGAGACCAAGAAGAGACAGAGGTGAGTAGTGATCCATAGAATAGAACTCTTGAGGTCACTACTCTACCACTTCATTAAAGCAACCAATGATAAGCAAAAAACATTCTATTGCAATGGGTGACATCGCCAAGAATAAAATTATGATAACTTTGCTCTATATTAAAAGCATTCTGTCCAAATAGTTATATAAAAATGCAAGCTATAGCAGAAAATATATATATATGTATAAAAATATTTAAAAAGTTATTAGATCCTCTTAATCTGACTATATTACTTTCATTTATAGATTTCAAAGTTTTGTTGGGCTTGAGATTATTAGATATTTTTAAATATCAAATAGATATCTGCTTAGGAATGTTTTGAGTCCAACACATAAAGGAACTTCTCTCTGTATAAATATTGAAACAGTAATCCTCACGTTATATCCACTTTCTCCTTAAGCAAACTTTAAGAAGAATTCATATAAAATTGTTATCACTTTGATTTTATATTATCAACGTCATAGTTTTAGTACTATAGGAAATGTAAGAAGATAAAAAAATTTAATGCCAGTATCGCCCAAAATTTTTATATACTAAACGATGGTATATAAATTTAATGCTCCATTACTTTTAATGATTTTTTCTTCAAAATAAAAAATACTTAATCAAGTATTTATAAAGTTATGAATTAAATGCCAGATATCTCCTTAGATTATTTCTTTTATTAAGATATTTTACATTAACTTATTGATGCAAATGCTTGTGCCAATTCAAGCTCTAAATAATATCAAGACAGAGAGCAAATAGTTAATTCCACCATTACAAATTTAAAAGTTAGAAAATTTGTTGTTCACATATAAATATTAATAATTAAAGTAAAAACAATTTAATTAAATTCGGAAAATCAATATTGATGACAGACTGTCTAATGTAAAATAGCATATTCTCTACTTCCAATTTCTAATAAATATAAAATAAAGAATACAAGTGATATAAAAAGTACAAATTCAATTTTGTTGTCAATTCATTAAATCAAAAAAATATATACTTTAAAATGACTTTAAAATTTTTTTTTAATGAATTGTAAGTATTAAAAAAGCTCTAAACAGTGCAGCCATAAACTTTCATATTTAATGTATAATACTTGGTTTATTTTAGATGTATTTAAAACTTCTATTTTAGCACACACACTTTCAATACACCTGAAAAACACAACTAAGATACATTTTTGGTTGAACTAGTGCTCTTTATTTAATCTTAAATTGGGTTTAAAATTTATATCTGGGCTTAAAATGTTTAGTTCAATAAATAATCAATAATAATTATTAATGTACTTATCTAATAATGATCGTGTCAAGTGTATGAGTTGTATCTTTATTTACCTATAGTTTTTTTTTCACTTTTATTAGATATCTCTAAATTAAGAAGGGAAATTATAAATGGTCCTATAAATAATCAAATAGATGATGATAATAATAATAATAATAATAATAATAATAATAATAATAATAATGTTTTGAAAAAATTTACAGAATCTATATTAAACTGAAAAAAAAAAAAAGATTAAATAATTATAATTAACCAGCAAGCAGTTTTTATATTTTACAAGAGTAGAGAATGAATAAAATGAAGTTTTGAAACACTGGTTATTAATGAGTTCATAGACTGGTGGATAGTAGAATAACACTCATACATGAGGATTAACTGAGAATATTTAGTAAATGGTGTTGAGTAATAATAATTCCTATAAACTGTTAAGATACCAGGTTGGCTTATGAAAGCTAATTACTGATTCCACTACAAAATAATTGTCTACTCCTTACCTGTGATCTTTTTCTGAATTTCTGTTTTTAATCCTCATTGTATATATTCAATGTTATAAACCCTCATACTATCAATCATCTTACTCTGTATAAAATGTAGCAACGGAATCATGTATTTATGCAATTATACTCCAATTACATGTGTAATATATTATGATTATAATCTTTGTGATATGTAACTTTGTATGCAGAATTATCAGCATTGAGAGAGCAATAATGATTAACAAATTTATCCAAAATGGAAAATGGAAATCTTTGTCATCTCAAACTTGGATTTGATAAAAGTTTTCCCCTAGCAAATAACTGTATTTTGGGAAATTCTATTTAAAGTTTCTTCTGGGCACAACCAATATGAAAGATCCTGGACTGAAATGACCTAATTTCATAAAATATAACTAAGATATTGTAGTTGGAAGATTTCTCACTTAAAATAGAAATAATTATAAAATCATTAATGCTAACAGTGATAAAGTAGCAAGGTTTCAATCTAAATTATGGGTATTATAGAATGTGCGAAACTTGTGTTTGAACTTTTCAAGATCATAATTAACTGAAACACAGGCTTGTTATATACCTGTGGCTATATATATGTAATATAGGGTATATGAGCACAGACTTTCACACCACCCACCTCTCTCCACTCTATCTAATAACACTGATACACCAAAACACATATATGCTGAAAAGATAAATAATCACCAATATACGTATTTCATGCTAAACCAGCAATCATCAGTTGGTCCAGACTATCCTTGCATATGTATTAAATGGATTATGTCCTGTACATGTGGGGTTCAGATTGACCTTAGGTCAACATGGGTGTGACAATAATCTCGGCCTCAGGGTGGCCTTTGAGCATTCCATCATCCTTTGAGCATTCCATCATCAGATTTTCAATTAGATGGACGGTTGAAGAGTTGGAGTGTGGAGTGGATTGAAGCCTGTCCATTAAACTATGAGGATAGTCTATCTTAATATATATCTGAGCACTTATACTATATATATATATATGTGTAAAGATGATAGTCTGGACCAACTGATGATTGCTGGTTTAGCATGAAATACGTATATTGGTGATTATTTATCTTTTCAGCATATATGTGTTTAGGTGTATCAGTGTTATTAGATAGAGTGGAGAGAGGTGGGTGGTGTGAAAGTCTGTGCTCATATACCCTATATTACAAGATCATAATTAAAATAGCTGTTATAATTAAAAAGTTATTCATGATTGTATTACTAGGAATTTCAAGTTTGATGATGAACAAAAAGTTTTAAAAAGTAAAATTGCAAAAGAAATAGTCATTTTCTGATTGTGATTAGTTTTAATGTTGTTTTTTGAGAGGGGGGGCATTATAAAAATAATTGGATTTAAAAGAAAAAGAATATCCTATGGCTCTTTTTATATAATATTGGTGATATTTAACATGAAGGAGGTACTGTTTTTAATGATCTATCAATCCTACTAAATCATTAGATTAGAATAGAGTCATCCCATTTAATGAAGTTAAGCAACTATTTGTAATATTAAAAATGAAAAGATTGCAGGTTTTAAACAATACGAAGAAGTTTTAAAATAAGGAGGCAATATGCTATCTGTAAAACTACTAGAACCTTTTCAGAAAAATATGGACTCATGAAGTTGTGTTATACACAGCAACAAAGACATTCTATTAAAATGATCATCTCTAAATCAGTGGTCTCCAAAGTGGGGTATGTGTACCCTGGTGGTATGCAAAGTAGTACTTGGGGGCATGCCAATATTCTGTGAAATGTTGCCTTATTTCAAAATGAAATCATTTTTTTATTTAGTGGGAAAATGCATTTTTATTAGTTTTTTAGCGAAAAATTAAGAATTTAAATTTAGCATTTTTTTAGCAGGATTCAGAATTGATTTCTGGTGGGTAAATAAATTTCATATCTGAAAACATTGTTTATATCATGGTTGCTCAGTGCACCAGTTTGCAAGTGCCTGGTAAGTCGTTTATTATAATAACTATGAATAAATAATTTGATTTTTGACTAACACACACATATATTATATTATAGGGGGTACAACTTATAATTATTTTTGTCTTAGGGGTGTGTGATCAAAAAAGTTTGGAGATCAATGAATGATTATTAGAAATATGCTATGGCTTTACAAATAAAGTCACACCAGCAAAGTAGCCTTTCTCCTGATTCTGTCTTTATTATTAAAATGATTTCAAATGATTTACATACTGAACTGAATGTAAGATACTGAATTTCATACAAACAAATTAATACTCTATAATTAGTTCAACAATTAGTTTAACTACTGAACAGGAATCATTGCAATTAAATACCAAAAGCTAATACAAAAATTTTTCTATGTGGATGATTAAGATTCTCAAGTGCTTTTTAAATTGTATATTCATTTTGAGGAGAGTTGAAAATATTTTATGTCTCTTTTTGATGTACTTTTGCTTTGACTTATTTTTGTAATAAATTGTTTTTCTTTTCACCAATAAAAATTGTAATTATACATGTGCAATTTTTTCGCATGCGTTAGTGAAGCTGTAATTATACTATAATGTTTAATATGCCTGCTTAGCACTTTCGAGATTTAGTATTCTAATTTCATACTCATAGCTTTATGAATGAAGACTGTTGTAATTTATTGTACACATACCATTTTTGACCCTTAAGTTCAATCAGAATTTAAAGTATGAAATAATCAAGATTAATTTAAATCTGTTCAAAACAGTATGATGCAGGTCTGTTCATTCTTATTCAATTTTAACAAAAAAGTGATTATATCATGATTAATTCATGTTCTAAAATCTGATCAGCCTTGAGTTTAGCATGTATAGAAAGAGCTTCATACATTATATTAGAATACTAGAAATGGGCTTATAGCCATTTGAAGTCACAAAATAAGTCCAAGGAGAGGTCATTATTTTAAAATGATGTTAAAAATGGCAAGTATAAATACTGGCAGTGATTTGATTGGATGGTTTTGTTCAAATTTTATTGAGTACTTAATTTATATATTATAGCCCTTGGGTTTGCCCAAGACCCCATTTTTTGAATTAACTATGTAAGATAATGTTTAATAAAAATTTTCCTCATGGGTTATATATTTTTTCTTCAATAGACAAACTTTCTAGCCAATGCCAGATTTGAACCCATATTCTTAAGAATTGCGTATATTTTACTTGGTAGGCAATCTAAACATTTGTCATTAAAAGATTTCTAGGCAAAAGATTGTTTTATTTAATGTTAATTTATGAGACAATTTAATATTAAAGATATAATTTATTAGATAAGCAATATTTATATATCACATTAATAGTTGGAGATTGGAAAGGGAGGGGGATGTGCGGTTTGTAAAACTACTTTAGAGAGTGAAAATAGATAGTCATAGTTTTACACTGACAGGTTAGAACTAAATAGTTCATGAAATTAAATTGTAAAAAAAAATATTTAAGGATTAGAATATTAAACAATCGGTTTAATTAAGAATTGTATATGTGAGACATGCATGTGGGTATTTGATCTGGTTGTGAATTTTAATTATAAAGTTCACAATTAAATAATAATTATTCCATGTCTCTCATAAGAAACTCCTCTAAAGAAGAAATTAATTCATTTTAATAATTTATTCATAGCAGTCAAAATTTTGGTCAAGATTCTGGGTTTGAAGTCGGGCTGCTATACATTTTTTTAATTAATATTATAGAAAAAGTAAAAAGGGGAAAGAGCTTTCTCTCATTTATTCTGAGGGGAGAGTTTTCTGTCATTTGTTCTTTGGCATGATTTCCACGAGCATAGAATTACCAAATTAAATTACTAAAGTGATTTAAGTGATATCTATAATGACAGGAATTTAAGTTTAAAATTAATTGGTGATTATCCATTGGAATGCAGATATGAATTTGGCAGGTGGTTTTTCAGGAGAGCGGAAGTTTAAAATAACAAGAAAGAAAAAGAAACAATAGGCAATTAATCAGAAAAACATTTACCAGACATTGGAAAGTCACTGTTGGGGGGAGGGGAAATGAAGGAGGCCAGACACTATAAGAGCTTGCTCTTTTGTTTGAAAAAAAATCTCTTTTGGCTGGTCTCTCTTATTAGTTATCTTTTTTTGCAAGTTCTCTTATCATAGAGAAGCCTTGTGTAGAATTAAAGAAAAATTTTTTTTAAGAAAGAAAGAAAAGAGAGAAAAAGAAATCATTTATTGTTAGTTATTCTATCTGTCTCTTGAAACAAACTTAGCCAAATTTATAATATAAGTAAAAAAAAGACTCTTGAGTAAATTTTTATTGGTGCACATCATTCTTTCTGAAGTTAATCAATGTCATGATTTGTCTTGCACTAATTTATCAGAAATCGGCAAATGGTAGAATTTAGACTAAAAAAAAAAAAATCTAAATTTTGATTTCGTATATAAAGCATTAAATCTAAACGCTATAATTTTATATAAAGCATTAAATCTGAATACTAAATGAATTGAAAAATACAACAAGAAGTGGACTTATATATTTAAAAATTAAAACAAGTTCTGTTCAGCTGTAATCCCCAGAAACTAAAATGAGAAAATCTTCTCAGCAGCATGAAAACATTGTACATTTTGGCATAGGAATCGAACTTTATCACAGTGACTATTTCCATACAAAGCCATATGTGCACACAAACAAACCAAAGAAGAAGAAAAAATAAAAAATGGAAATCAGAAACCTGAAGGACACTCCCGGAGAACTATTTAAGTATATTTTTTATTATATGATATTCATGTACAACATTTAATCTAAAAAAAGAAAAGAAAAAGAATTTTTTTATCATATATATCCATATAAAATTAATCCATGTTAGAATTATAATTGTTATTATTTTGGGGGTAGATGAAGTTAATATCAAGTCATTTTGTATGTGCCAGTTAAATGCTTTCATTATTATTATCATCATTTAGGGGTAGATGAAATTAATATCAAGATATGTGGTATGTGCCTGTTAAATGCTTTTATTTTATTACTATTATTACTACTACTACTATTATTACTACTATTATTATTATTATCATCATCATCATCATTTAGGGGTAGATGAAATTAATACCAAATCATTCTGTATGTGCCTTGTTTCAAATGCTTTACATTTTTTTTATGATAAGAATGAGAGATATTGTTGTGGGAAATGTTTTTGGATCGGTTCAGGAATTTTTGTCAAGTGCTTAGACCTAATGCTATATTTTATGAAGGTTGTGTGACTGTTGGGCTAAAACATCATCATTATACTATAAAAGTGCAGAGAAGTAGTTTTAAAATTTTAATGCGCATTTCTTATTACTATTATCATAAAGTTAAAATTAGATACAAGCTAATTAAGGCTTGGAAAAATTGTTGGCTCATGTTTTAGTATACTATTTTGCAAGGGTAATATAGATATGAAAGTTTTACTTGTACAAATTGATGTTAGACCTGTATTTAATGTGGATGGACAAAGAGTCCTCACCAAGCTAGTGAAGTCATAGTTTAGCTCGCTCACTAAGATATTTATTTCATATTTATAAAGTATTTAAACACAGTGGAAGAGTTTTCCCACTTAGTTATTTTCTACACCATAAGATGATTTCTTTGTTGATGGCCAGAGGTTGGTAGGTAAACCCAAGTCTCTTTGTATGACTAGCGATAAAAATCCTAGCATACCTCAACCTTAGTGAAAAGGTTTTCTCTTATTCAGGTCACTGCCGGCCTCATGTTAATATTGATATTCCTTACAAGTGTATGAAATATAGCTATTACTAAGCATTACTTATAAATGTTGGGTACAGGGTCGCAAACTCAATTTGATGTCTGGATGAGTGCGAATAGTGCGTGTGCCATTGGTATACTTGAACATTGTTTTGTTGATATATTTTAATTTATCAATAAGGGCCAAGAGTAATAATGTCAATAAATATTAAATTTAAGGGTTAAATAAAATCTACGAATATTGTGAGCAATGCATATCTAAAATTATCTAATAAATCTATTCGCAGCCAGCGAGAACTTTGTTGGAAAGATAATATTACTAAAATATTATTATTGTCATGAGAACATGAATATAGTGTGTGTGCACGTGTGATGATGAGTGAGCGAGATATCGATTCATTGACATTTGAAAAGTAACTAAAATTAACTTAGTCCCACCATACATAAAATATCTCTATTGTAAAGCCTAGGGCAAAGGAATATTAGATTAAAATAATTAAATAAAATTATTAAATTTTATTATTGGAAGAATTACCCTTAGAAACAAAACTAAAAGCATTAAATACTGGGGGGGGGGAGGATTAATGTTCGCTATGTCTGGGATAAAAATGAGAACAAAAATATATGTGAAGGTAAATATTTTATCTGTCTGATATTAATATTACTCCATGGTAATCCTGATTTCCTAATAATTAAAAACTAATATTTATAGTTTAAAACCTCTTGACATTATCTATTGATTTAGAGATATTTATTTGTTTAGTTTTTATTTTTATTTCTATATCATAATACGGTTGTAGAACAGGGGAAAGCCATGTGAGTCATCAAGTGAGTGTATATATTATGTATTGAGTTGTAGTATGCTAATAAAATTTGTTATTTGTTTTAAATAAAAATTTGCGTATTTCTCAATGTTTTGTGGGTTATTATAATCTAGACATCTCAAATCCAATCACACATCAATATATTATTATTAATAGTGGGATCATCATTTTCGTAAATAATATCCGGTAAAATTTATTTAAAATGCGAGCTTATGTGGCACGGCAATACTCAAGCTTACCAAATAATATAATATAGTTGAAATATAAATAATGAGTAGGAATGGTTATTGGATGATAGTGAATGCAGTGGGTGGGCATAAAATCCTTTCCCATCCGTTGTATTCAAACACCTCTTTAGATGCACTTCCTTATGATTTTACTTTAATTATAAAAGCGTTCGTAATATGTTATCTCTAAAAGATTTAATAAGCTTAAATTATTCAAGCTTTAATGTAAATAGAATTAAACTACATTAAAGACAGCCAAGACCAACCTTGGAGATAATCATGAGAGGGGTGTTTATCATCAATAATCAATAGCAGTTTGTTCAACCTCCACACCTTATTGTTCTAAAAAACCTTGAGAAGAGATTATAATGAGAGAAATGAGCTAGCACAATTGAAAATTTAAGAGTAAAAAAAAATAGTAGTGCAATAGACCTATAAATGTGAGGAGGATGGGGGGATGGATCAGTAGGATGGATATAGAACTATTTGTAATCGAACAAAATTTTAATTGTGACTTTAATGATAGTGAATGGGGAGTGTGCTGAGAATAACCACGAATTTTCAAGAATATTAATATTATTTTTAGTACATTCTCAGTGGTCTCTTAATCGATTGATTATTTATTAACTCATTCATTAAATATTATAGTTGAAATTTATTAATAAGTTATTGAAATGAGGTTTAATCTCAATATTTTCATTGAAGTTGCAATTTGGGTCCCTGGCAAATACGATTATAGATGTTCTATCTCATCATCATCATCCCAGTAAGCTTTAGAAATAGTGTTAGCTGAGAACAGTGAAGCATCCATCGATCTATCTTTAAAACGTTACAATTGGCATGCAACTTTCCGCAAGTGTCTAAGTGCCAGATAGATTCAATATAGGTTATAATTAACGCATAGAGTGGTCGTCCGAGCTGAAATAAATAAATATTACAATTGATCCATAACAAGGATGTGCGACCATTTGAATAAAGTTATATTTGATCCACATCGTGGATGCCCAATTATATATGTTATAATATATAGACCCAATCTAAATCACACTTATGCAAATGAGATGTTAAAAAATGCATTTTTATTATTCTTAATGCAAAAAATTAATATTTAGTTTCTATCAAAACTTTTATAACAGCATATGTAATTTATACAATGGAATGTTTGACCTTTTTTTTTTAAAAAAAATTTCTTTAATATTAGTTTCCAGGAAATTGATTTCAGATTTTTTAAAAGTAAAAATAAATCATGGATCTATGATTCATAGGACTTTAATATCTTCTTACAGTTATTACTTTTTTAATCTTATTGTCAGTACAGTAACACTTATCTAACAGAGATCAACACAAAAACGTTATTCTCTAGTATTACTCTGATACCTATTTTCCAATCAATACTGTATGGTTAAGTTGCTTTGAGTCAATTATATATATAAAAAATACTAAGCCTGTTAGTAATCTGAAAAAAATTCCCAAGGTTCACTTTGTTCAGATTTGAATTCCAAAATGAAGCAAATGAATCTGATAACAAATTCATTAAAATATGTACTTTTAATTTCACTTTTAGTCATGTGATTATAATAAAATGCAAAAATTGTAATTTATCTTTATTTCAATATATAATGTTCAGCAATGTTTGATACAGATCTACTCTTTTATTTTTTTTTCATGAGTCAACGCATCGGTCGGCAGGCAGCTGTGCTGACCACTCGCCACCAACGCTTGACGAGACTTATTTTTGTAATTCAGATAGATACTCGTCTTTCTCACAAATTCCCAAGCAATACACCATTTGACTCGTATACATAGTGGTTTAGATTACAAACTTAACAACTGATGAAACAGTTTTTATTTTATTTAAAATGCAATAATTTTTATCAATAGCTAGTTTCAATTAAAAAGGAATTCGTGTCTAGTAAATTGTCAGGGTATGCATGTTTGTGAGTCTCTCTCTCTATATATATCTGTTTTATTATAAACTCCATGCAATTTTTATACAATAGTTTACAGTAGTTTGATATTTTTTTTAGTTTACACTAGTTTTAGCTTATTTACAAAGAAAAAACAAAGAATGAAAATAAAATGGGAACATGAAAAATAAATCTCAACATTCAAAAGGGAAATAAAAAGATGATCAAATAAGAATGACTAAAAAAAAAAAAAAAAAATTTTTTTTTTAAACAATTTATCATAATATATTGAAAGATTCGATCCAAACATGCAAGACCGATAGTCATAGCAAAGCATAAATAAAAAGTATAAAACCAAGTAACATTTAAAAAGATAATATAGGAATTAGTAAATAAATAATATGCGCAATGAAATGTTTAAATCAATAACTTATCAAAAATCACTCACTTCTCTTCTCTTAGCAAATGGGCTTTTTTCCAATCTTAAAATTTTAATGCAATCCATTGAAAAAATAAAATTTTACAAAAAAATATATTTTGTTCTGAGTATAAGTAGAGTATAATGACATTACGTGAAAATGGAATAAATAAAGAAATATTTATTATAGAAATATAAAAAATTCGAAGAGTCATAATATTTTTTCCCTCACTGTTTATATCAAAAAATCGACACCAACTTCCTTCGTCAGAATGAAAAGCTGCAGATGGGAAAAAATACTATGTATTAAAAATTGAATTTAAAACAGCAACATATTTTTTAAATTACAATATGATTCATAAGTGAGTAAACAACAAAATTTATCACTCTGATCTTTACAATTCACAATTTTCCAATATAATTTAATTCCTTATTAGCTGTTATTTTGCTTTTATTAAAACCTGTTATTTTTTTTTTTTAAAAAATCAGTGTACTTATTTATAGCATATATATGTATCACTGCACGCGTGAGCATTTACAAAATAATTACATAATAAGAAATATTGATAGCTGGTTGAAAGCAAAAATACCATTTTAATTAAACAAAAGATAATCTTGATTTATAATTTAGCGGATTAACTAATTAAGAGTATGTTTGAATCTTAGCACTGATTCGATAACTAATCCTAAGATGACACAAATCTTTAGAAGATCAGGATGATTTATAAGTGGCTGGCAGTAATTGCGGGTCACTGATTCCATTTAGGTGCGGATTAAACACCATATAATATTGAGATATAAGTATATTGTATATATTTAACGTAGATGCAGATTTTCAAACTCCCTACACTCATCCATACATGTGTAAAACATAAACGATCTCCAATATTAGTATTTCATGCTAAACCAGCACTCGTCAGTTGGTCTGAATCATTATCTCCCATACATATATATAATCAATGCCCAGTTTTAGCAAATCTACACACTTTAATAGACAGACTTCAGTCCTCTCTACTCTCCAACTCTTCAGCCATTTATTAAACTGAAAATCTGATGATGGAATGCTCAAAGCCCTTAATGATGCTAAAGTCAACATGAGTATGACTATAATATTGGCATCATCAAGGGCTTTAAGCATTCCATCATCATATTTTTAGTGATATAGATGGATGAAGAGTTGAAGAGTAAAGAGAACTGAAGCCTGTCCATTAAAGTGTATAGATTTGCTATCTTAATATAAAATCAAGTGCTGATTATATATGTGTGTGGGAGGTCATGATCTAGACCAACTGATGAGTGCTGGTTCATTATGAAATACATATATTTGAGATCATTTAACCTTTACACATGCATGTGTATCAATTTGTTGGATAGAGTGGAAGACTGTAGGGAGCTTGAAAGTCTGGGTTCAAATCCCCTATAATTAAACACCATATAGCAATTAAAGAAGATTGCCTTGACAACAGATTGATATTGTTGATTATTATTTAATGATTAAATATACATATGTAAGACTGTTGTGTATGTATGTGCGTGTGCTTGACAAAATAAGATTCCCCCCCCCACCTCTTTCTGCTTTATGTGGCTTTAATTATTTGTAAATGTACTTTCGGCGCAAGCACTATAAACGCTAGATAATAAAGCAAAGAGAAGAGGTAAAAAAAATTTCACTTAGTCAAGCATAGGCACACACGGATGCAAAAGTATTACACATACAACGAAGTGAAAATTAAGATTACATCTAAAAATGGTTTTAACTAAAAATTTATAATTAGGAAACTTTTTAACATTAAGATCATGAAGAAAGAATAGATATGGAGTTGAGAAAAAGTTTGCTTAATTGTTAATGTCATAAAAAAAGGGGGGGGGGATTATATATTAAGTTCATTCATATCTGCAATAAACTATTTTAATATTTGTTTTCAACATACTTTAAATTATTTGAATAAGTTGTCAAGTTCTTGATAATCTTTCTTTTTTCTTTCAGGTAATTTGATAGAATATTCTCATTACTACATTGTGATACATTCAATGAATTGTTAGAATGATTGTAATTCATGTAAAATACTGTGATTTAATGACCGATCTCATTTCTTGCAATAGCTTCCCATTCTTCAACACATTAACTTGTCAGATATCATACAATAAGCTGCCTCACAGAAAATTGTATAAAAAGTTATTAAGTAGTTCTGATTTGTGTCTAACTTAATTAGGTCATAGCTAAAATAAATAAATAAAAAGTGACTGCAGGATGGAAGGAAATAATACTGATTCTCTAACATATCATCACATAACAAATCATAACATAGTATTTTAAATTTTATGTATCACATGATATTTCATTAAGCAGACACTAATCATTATTAAACCACTAAAATATCACATCATCACCATTTCTTACACTTGCACAGTCTGTTAAAAATATCACAATTTCCTCCATATAGTTGTGCTACCCAATGTAAGCCATAGTAACCCATGAATGCTAGATAAAGATTTTGTGCACAAACCCAGTATCCGTTGATTACTATGGCTTGCACTAGGTCATTACTTTATGGAGTAGTTACCATTTTAACAGCTTGTGTAAGCACAAGAAATGGTGATCATATGGTGTTAGTGGTTTAATACCAATGATGGTGACTATGATTATTAAAAAAAACACCAATATGTATAAATATTAAACTGGATTCAGATCTGTATGACTATACAAACAAATGAGCTTGGAGTGAAAATAATACTGTATTTTCATTTTGAACTCATATCTTTATAGATAATGGTTGCATTAGATTCAAAAATCTAAGTGCAATGCTCTCAGATCCAAGGCTCATCACTGATGAAGTATGAAAGCCAGAAATTAATCTGAAGATTTTGAATGAGGAGGCACTAGATAGAGATTTTGATGTGCAAATCTTCTAGCATCCATTGATTTTATAACTTGTACTGGGTAACACTACTATATAGAGTTGTTACTATTCACATTAATCATTCTGTTGGATTTTTCAGCAGAGTTCAAAATATTTATGCAATAGTTTAATATTCAGTATAAATAATACATACAACATATATATTAAGAAAAGTTTAATACTTTAAAATAAAAATGCTAAATACATCAATATAGTCATATTCATAGTTATAATTTTAATATGTAAAACATTTATTTTTCCCCTCATAATTAACAAGTAATTTTATTGAAAGTAAATAATATAAACTGAAATTCTCTGAGTAATGAATCCTTTTTTTTCATATTTTGTAAGTAAGAATTACAAAATATTTCACTTTGAAATTTGTTTGACAAAATTTGGTTTCGTTTATTTTTCGCAATTGTCCAAAATTTAAAACTACAACTTAATGATTGTAAGACTTTTTTAATTTCCTTCTTTTTTCTTTTTTTTTACTATTATAAAAAGTACTTATAAAAATTTGAAAAATATTTAAAGAAAAATATAGGGAATAAAAACATCATTAATGCGTTCTAATCTATTCCTATTGTTCATTTTTTAATATTTCAAAATTTTTATTTCTTGTTTAGTATTAATTATTTTTGTTTGCAAATAAAAATTGTTTTGCAGAATTTTAATTTATGTCATTTATTGACACAAAGAAGTTACTGTAAAAATTACTTAATAAATAATTTTTTTAATATTTAAATTAGTCAATTAATAGTATTTTGTGCTACGAACAGATTCATAGAGCAGTTACATTACAAATTCATCCACTTTTATACTATGGTCTATTCATTGTCCAGATGCTCAAATCCATGTTTCACTTTCCATTTCTTATATTACCATTCCTTCCAAAACATCTTTCATTAAAATATGTTTTCTTCTTAATATATGCTCAATCAAATTTCTCTTTCTATCTCTAATTTTTTCAATTAATCTTTTTTTATTTATTCTTTTCAACCCCCCATTAGTCATTTCATTCATTCAAGTAATTTTTTCCATTCTTCTCCATGTCCACATCTCAAAGGCTTCCAATCTGTTTCCTAATTTTATTTATTGTCCACACTTCACAACCATACAGTAGTAGATTCACGAATAACATTTAATTGATCTTTTCTTTAATTCGGCTCTTCAAACATCCACAAAATATTTTGTTTCTCTTAGTAAATGTATAATAATTATGAATTGTAATGAAAAGTCTGCGTGATGATTTGGACAATAATTAAAAGTGCACATGATAATATGTCCAGTGGTGGAATGTCATGTGATATACTTGAACATGTTAAAATATCAAGTGATGAAATGTTAGAATATGGAAAATATTTTTTAGCATTAAAAAAAGATAGAAGTAAGAAGGTAACCTCATTATATTTTGGATAAGATGCCAATCAAAAAATATTTAATTAGATATTGCCAGGTAAGTAATATTAAAATAAATAATAATAATTTGTTATATAGCAATTTAAAAAATGGACAAATCTCATTTATCAGCATTACACCTTATAAGTAAATCATTTTCTTCCAAATACTTAGAAAACTAAAGATGATTCATCTCACTATTTAAAACCTTGTCTACTACCTGTCTATGCTCTTGCTATTGCAATCAATATAAGTCTTGTAATCACCTACTAATTGCATTGGAATTACTCTAAGAATAGCATTCAAGACTACAATTTTAAAGTAATATCAATATCAATGAATATTCTGTCAATGTAAGTCAAGCTATCTGCAAGCAACCTTAGACTAATAAGACAATACATCAATGATGGCAAGATGCAAACAAATTTTTATATTTACAGAAAAAAAAATTAGAAGATTCATTGTATCACCTGCACAATGCCTTCATAATTTAATTAATTCTGAAAAAATATAATTGTAACTAAAGCTTGTACTTTTAAAATTTATTATCATATCTTGTCCCACATGTAAATTATTATGGTTTCCAAATATCCAACTTTAGTTATTTTCATTTTCCTTTATAATACATGCATCTTAACGATGTAATAAGCTCTTTATAAAAGAGTTTCTAAGTAAAACTGTTAGAAGGAAATAAGCAGAGCAAGTTACCACTGATGATGATCAACTATTATTGCTTGGTCATATGATTACTGCATCATTGATTTAACCTTTCTTTGAAAAAATGAAGAAAAACTACTATAGACATTTGCTTTTTGACTTTATATTAAATAATTGAATTAATCACTGAAAATATTTATTTTTTAATTCTGTAATTTTCATTAAAACATCACTTGAGTATCCATTGATTGCACTAGGTGGAACTACTGCATGGAGAATTTGCTACATTAAAAGGAAAAATGTATGGGAAAGAGAGATAATATTAATAGATGATGAGAGAATAGAGTGTAGCTCTAGAGAAGAGGTAGAGAGAATCTTAAATAGATATATAATGGATATAGAAAAGATGTTAGATGTGTAGGAATTAGTGATTGAAAACATGAAAGCAGGTAGTAATGGGAATATTAGGTTCACAAAAAATGAATTGAAGGAGGCAGGGAAGAGATTGAAAAGTGGAAAGGCGAGAGGTTTAGATGGATGGGCAGCAGAGATGGTAATAAATTTAGGGGATAGAGCAAAAGCAAAGTTATTATCATGTTTTAATAAGATGGCACAGAAGAGTTTTTCTGGGTAGTTGGAGTAATACAAGAATAAGATTATTATTTAAAGGAAAGGATAAGGATCATAGAAAGTTAAATAATTATAGACCGATAGTGGTGACATCAGTTTTATATAAAGTTTTCTCATATATGGTAGCTGGAAGAGTTGTAAAATGGATGGAAGAGAATAATGTAGTGTGGGAAATGCAGGGAAGTTTTAGGTCAGATAGGCATATAGGAGATAGTTTGTTTGTAGTTACACAACTTATGGAGACGAGTAGGAATTCAGGTAGATCGTTATATATGAATTTTATAGATATAGAGAAAGCATATGATAGAAATAGATTATGGGTACAGTTAGCCAATTTGGGAATGGATGAAGCTTTAGTAAATATTATTAAGAAATTATATAAAAATAATTATTATACTTACCAATTAGGGGATATAGAATCAGTTAAAGTTAAAAATGGGGTGGGATTAAGGCAAGGATGCCCTATGTCACCTATTTTGTTTTTGTTATTTTTGAGTGAAATTGAGAAAGCAATAGAAAGACTAGGAAGAGGGTAGAGATAGCGTTAATAGGTAGCAAGGGAGTATATACTTTGTCGGGTCTTTTTTTGCAGATGATATCTTTTTGTGTGCAGAAAGAAGAGAAGATATGGAAATTATGTTGAGGACATGTGCAAGGGTGGGTAAAGAGATGGAGATTAAATTTAGTAAAGAAAAATCAAATATAATGATGGTTAATACTGGGGAAAGAGAAGATGTAGAATTTTTATTGGGGGATATAAAGTTAAGTGTGGTGGATAGATATAGGTATTTGGGAATTATCTTATGTAATCAGGAAAATTGCTTGGATGAATGAGAGAAAAAAATTGATAAATGAAGTAAAGAAAAGAAAGGGTTTGGTAAAGAAACTAACAGTATTTTCGTATAATAAATATGATGCAGCTAGAATTGTATGGAAGGGAGTTGCAGTAGCAGGGTTAACATATGGTAATGATGCATTATGTATTAGTAAAAGGGTTTTAGATTATTTAGAGAAAGTACAAAGGGAAGTAGGAAGACATGCATTAGATGCAGAGATGTGGACAGCAGAGGAGGCAATTCAAGGAGAAATGGGATGGTCAAGTTTTTATATGAAAGATGCAAAAAGTAAAATGAAAATGTTTGGTAGGTTGCAGTTTATGGAAAGTAAAATAATAGCCAAAATAGTGTTTAATTGGGTTATGAGTAAAGGGCAGATAACAAGATGGGTGAAAAAGGTAATGCGGTATGCAAAAGATTTGGATAAAGAATTTATATCAGTATACTTGTATAAAAGGTGAGATGATTGTGTTAGGAGGATTGTTGAGTGTTATAGTGGTAAGAAATGGGATAAAAGAATAGAAGCATTAATAAAAAATAGGGAGTTGGAGAGATAAAGAACTAGTATGGAGGGTAAGAAGAGTTTAAATATATATAGAAGTAAACGGAATATTGGATGTGAGTTAATTTATGATAATAGTAAGGAAAGTAGTTTACTGTTTAAGGCTTGAATGGGATCTTTAGCAACAAGAGAATATACATGTAAATGGAAAACTATGGGTGATTTAGTGTGCAAATTGTGTAAGGAAGGTATAGAAAATATTAGGCATCTGTTGATTGAATGTAAATGTTTGAAAGCAGAAAGGGTACAGATAATGAAGTTATGGGAGAATAGGTATGAACAAAGTGACTATACAGAAAGTGAGTTATTAGTTTTTATGCTGGGTTTGTGAAAAGATAAGGGGGATTTAGATATAAAGGCCATAGAGTTGACAAAGATTATGTTGTGGAAATGGGATGGGGCAGAATATGGGAAGACTTAGAGTGGGGAATGGAAAATAAAGTGGCTAACACGTTTATCTGGGCATAATTGCTGAGATATTCTTGACTTTGTTTAAGGAGAAGCCAAAATACATCACAGATACATCACAAAAATACTGCTGTTAATCCTTCATTAAAACAGAAAAAGTTTTACAAGCTACCTTTAAGCATTATTGTATGTTAAACAAAAATTTTGATTTTAATACTACTTATTAATTTTGTAAAAATAATTATATTTATCTTCTTTATAATTTTTTACATAAGGCACTCCAGAATTGATTTTTCTATTTTAATTTTTACCTGAGAATTGCTGTCATTTCTAATATTTTAATCTTCAAACCAACCTTTATAAGATATATTATAAATGAATGAAATAGACTGTAAAAGTAAAGTTAAAAGATGACCATAGACTTAGAACTCACGGAAGTATGAAATTTATACCACCAATGTTGAGGCTATTTTTACAGTCAATGTAATGACTCTAATATAATTTTGATTAACTTGGAATTTTTATTTTCTAATAGAAAAGAAAGCAAAAACTCTCCATATAGTAGTGCCATCTTGTACTAACAAGAGCAATCAATGGATGCATCCACTGATTGATCTTGTTAGCACAAGATGGCACTACTATATGGAGAGTTTTGCTTTGTTTTGAATTGTTTAATAGAAAAGAACTAAATTCTCATTTATTAACCATTAATAAATATTTAGCTGTATTGCTTGGAGATATTTATCTGGGAGAAAAAAAATGTAAATCTTTTGTGATCTGAAAAATTTTAAGGTTCACCCAACCCTCATTAAAATCCAAGATTACAGGCATTATAAGAAGAATATCTTTAATTAGACTCATAACTAATAGTATAAATATTATTATGAAATGGAAACATTCTATTTCTTATTCATCTATTTCACTGTTATAAATAGATTAATTTGCATAAATGTATGTTTTGCCTTTATTTTTCTCACAATTATTTTTTTACTTTAATAATGAATTTTAAGAGATGATATTTTCTAAAAATAATAGTAATAGTCAGACAACCAAATGAGAAAAATAATATCAATGCACTATTCTTTAGAAAAGTTTCAATCATATTCATGCTAAAAAAAAAACACTAAAAATAATCTTTATAACTTTTATTTTAGCATATTTTAATTATATAAATTAAAACATCTGAAAAACGCAAATGACTTCTCATCTTTAAATAATGTTTCAAGTAGATATTTGGATTATAAATGATATGTCAATTTCTAATCTAAAACATTATTAGTAATAATCATTAAAATATTTATCTGGGAAGGGTGTATGCAGTAAATTGTTTACTTTCCCAATAAATTGTCATAATATATCTAGAATACTTACCTGGGCATGTCACCCAAGTATAAGAAATAATTTGCAGCACTTGAGGTTATCTGGGAAGGGTGTATGCAGTAAATTGTTTACTTTTCCAATAAATTGTCATAATATATCTAGAATACTTACCTGGGCATGTCACCCAAGTATAAGAAATAATTTGCAGCACTTGAGGTCTCTTACATCATCAATTACAGAAAAGTTAATATAAATGAATTCAATTCTTATGAACAGTTCTTACAGGCCTATGTGTGTACATTAGTGTGACAACGACACCAATCCAACAACTATGCATAGACTGAACATTAAAAATGACTGATTCGTTTTTAGATATTGGTGTCACATTTCTTTGACTTTAATGTTTCTCTAAATTAAAAATATTTTTTGTGGAGCAATAAAAATACAATTAACACATAATCTTTATCTCTTTTAAAACTCATCTATAAATAATTCAATAGACAAAACGCTATAATAAAAAGATAAAGGAATAATAAAAGTAATAAACTATTTAATGTTTTATAATTTTATTTTACAAAGTATAAAAAATAAAACTCATAGAAAATAAATAAATTGTGCAATGTAAAACAAATAGTTTTGCTTTCCGTGTTTATCAGAAATATGATACCAAATTATTATTGTTGTTGTTGCATTACATCAATTGGTGCTAGAATTGAGTGTATGTATGAAGGAGCTTTGACTGTTGGTGTTAAATTGAATATTATCTTTAAATGTGGAAATAGTCTTATCATCATACATAATATAAGATTGTGTTTTGAATTCTATATACATAAATTAAATATAATTCTAAGACCATTTTGTGTACTATACAGTTGTAATTTTCTGAGCAAATTAGCAACTTGTTTTTCTTCTCCAAAAGAGATTTCTACACAACAAATAAACACCTGATAAGAATAATACTAAAATAATTTCCTCACAAGACAAATATAACTATTGAAAAATTCATTCCTGTTTATATTCAAATGTAAATGAGGATACAGATTCTTCAATGCTTGACATTAATAATAAGCATCTGATAAAAAAATTTTAAGCATTAGATTCCTGAGCCAAAATATTTTGATTTTATGCTCAAAAATAAATATGTGGTATTTGCCTACCTTATAACTTTTTTAGATATGAGAGAAACCTTAGCAACAAGGAAAATGTAATGTGAAGTGTTTCATAGAAAAAAGAGAAACAAAAACATAGCTTAGTCATACATTGCTAAATGATTTGAAAAAATAACAATACTCTATTCCATCATTAAACCTTTTCTAAAGGTTTGCTTTGCAGAGATAAAAAGCACCACATTTATCCTCTATGCTCCATGATACATAAAATGTATTTCCTTATGTAACAATAATATCAGAAAATATCATAACACATTTAAAAACAATTTAAACATAATAAAATAGAGACAAAAAAATTATTCCATCTGACATATTTGCAGCTACATGGTCCTTTATATATCCAGTGCTCTAACTTACTGTGAATTGAGATATGCTTACTATGTTTCCTATTTAAATATTAATATACTTTGACTATGATATAGTATTTTTACAATGAATAATATTTTAATTCCTCATTCTAACATACTATAGTAATTAATATAATGCAGAATTTGCCAAGTTGTATGAATCGGTTGTTACTTATGCTTTATAACATCCTGTGAATTGTCAATAAAGTTCCTTTTGAATATTATTATTATTATTATTATTATTATTATTATTATTATTATTATTATTATTATTATTATTATTATTATTATTATTATTATTATTATTATTATTATTGTAATACTAATATATTTATTAATTAATTACATAATATATAAAAGTAAAATAACTCCAAACAAAAAGACTTGTGTGAAGAATTATTCATAATAGTTATCAAATTCCAAAATGTATTATATACATTAATCATGTACAAAACATGAAATTTTTAATTACATGAAATAGCTATCAAATTTAATTACACATATATATATGCACAAAAACTATAGCAAATAAATTCACAAAAATTAATACAATAAAGATAAAAATAGTTACATGCACATGATAACCAATGTTTCAAATATTTTTTTAAATATAAAAAATGACATATGAACAACATCTAGTGAATTAACAGCCTCAAAAGGAAAATAGTATTGAAACTGAATTTTCTATTATTCTTTTTCAAATTAGTGTTTAGTACTGCCAACTGAAAGTTTTTGGTTAAATAAGTATTAGCAATAAATACTTTATGATATAAAAAATGGCACCATATACAATCCAATCTATATTTATAAAACTTAATAACATACAATATATAAGAACTACTATACATATTATGCATAGAAGTCAATCTGAATCTACCAAAAATAATAGGTATAGTATATTTTGCAAGATATCATCATCATCATCATTATAAACCATTATCAATTCACTGCAGGATGAAGGTCTCTCCAAGTTTAATCCATCTTCTCCAATCTTTAGCTTCTCTTCTCCACGTCACCCCTGCACACTTTCTTATTTCATCCATCCATCTCACATTGCAAGATATATAATGATGATAATGTGTAAATTAGTACAATCAACTGAAACAGTCATCTTACAAGACAATAACAAGCACAATAAATAGTCAACAAAAGCATTCTAAGTAAGAATTTTATTAAATAATAACACATACATATATATAATGCAAAATACACTAATGAAAAATATATTTTCCAGAATTTTTTTTACATTTTAAATAGAGAAAAATCCTTAGCATTCAAAATAAGTTTACCTTACAAGACATTATTTCACAAATACTGAATTAAACTTTATAAAATTTATTTGTATAGTACATCTTAATTCATTTTAAAATCTATTTTTAATTAATTTTATATAAATATATTATAATTAGTTTTAGCACTATGATTCTGGCAATGTTTTAGCAAAAGCTATCTCGGTGCAATTAATTAGTTTAAGTATATTAATTTATACCTTTACATCTAAACTCAAAGTCAATGGGTGCTTAAGAATTATACTTAGTTTTCTTATCCTGATAAGGAATATTTAAATTCAAACCAAAGCATAAAAATATTATTAATTAAATGTAATTTCTATTAAAAATTGGTTTAAGCTTATCCATATAAAGTTTTTGTTTATTCATTCATTCATTATATTTTTTACATTCTCAAGCCTTCTAATCTTATAATTGTCATGTTTATTAACTCAGTATTTTTAAAATAAAAATCATTAGAGCATTAAAGAATAATGTTGGCTAAAGAAAAGGGTTATTTCGTATCTTTATTTTATTAACAGTAACTAAACATGCTTTCTGAATTTGGCTTCTCTAGTTAAAAATACATTCAGCTACTGTTAAGAAAATAAATATATTGCCAAGCATTGATGGTCGAGAGGTCAGCGACAGCTGCTTTACAAGCAGATGTCCCGGGCTAGTGGGTTCGCTTCCTGGCTGATGCTATGACACATGAGAAAAAAAATATATAGAATAAACTTTTTCCTTAGCCAATGATAGAAATGTTTTAGGCAACTAATTACAAACAAAATAAGAAAAAGGATAACAATTTCAAATAGCATAAATTTAATACATAAAAAATAATATTGGTAACTTACTCATATATAAAATAAAATAAAAACAGTTTAAATAATATATATGTATATAGAAATTATATGTACCGGTTGTAAAAAATTGTCCAAATAAAAAAGTGATTAAAATTTTTTTAAAAATTGCCCACAGTGCCATCACTAACGTTTAAAGGCACTAGCATGTTTGATCATAAGTTATGAGATGACAGAGTGTTTTGTATCTTCACTAATTGTCTTCACTATTCCTTTTCCTTCACAAAATCTTGCAAACCATTTGAAAATGTTCTTACAATGCCTGGTTTCAACTATTTCAAATACTCCAACAGAAATTTTGCTCAATTAAAAATAAAATTTAATGTTAACACATTATTTCATTGTGAGTTCAATTATAAAATACACTGCAACATTTCATGTCATAATTTGTGATCCATGCACACTATCACTTGACATTTTTGTGGTGAATAGCTAAACTACGGCATTGCATGAGCTTGGCAAAACACAGTGTATATAATAGAAATTCTGTAATAAAATAAATTAAATCAATAACAAACAAACAGTCTTCTATTTTAAAAATAGCCCATTAATTTCAATATATATATACAAAACAAATCACATGCAAACTACTTCTTTATATATCTTGACTTATTATATGAACTCAGCTATGAATATGAAGTCCAGGATCAAAAGCCCTCAGTGCAGTTAAACATATAATTTTACAATATTAAACTTCTCTAGCCTAAGCATGTTAGTGTAGAATTATTGATATATGAACTATTATTATAAAGCAGATGTTTGTTATATCTATTATAAGGTACAAAAAATACCCCATTTTGACTATATTCTTTTACAATCTTTATCAAGGAACAACTAAAAAGTATATAAAAACAATAAATATAAATACAAATATTTCACAATAATCCAAATACGTATAACAAATACAAATAGTTCTTACCTTAAAACTCTTTTAACAAACTTAAATTTCCATTTCATTTCTCGAATGTAATGGAAATTTAAGTTTGTTTGTTGAAGAATTTTAAGGTAAGAGTTATATGTATTTCGATTATTGTGGAATATTTCTATTTCTATTTATTGTTTTTGTGTATTTTTTTTTGTTGTTCCTTGATAAAGACTATAAAAGAATATAGTCGAAATGTTGGAGTATTTTTTGTACTTTATAATAGTTCATATAATAAATCAAGATTTATAAAGATAATTACAAAATTAGAATGATTAAAAATATAAATATATATATTGAAAAAATCTTTATTTTGCCAGATTTAAACCTATTCTTAATAAAAATTGTATTTAATTAGGAATGCTCAAATTATATAGAAATTTATTAATATTGGTTTGAATTTAAATAGTATCCTATCAAGAAAGAAAATAATTAATTAAAAATAAATTTAAAAATGAAATAAAGTGTCATATAAAAATAACTTTTAAAGTAGGTTTATTTTATAATGTTAATTTTTTTATTATTTTTTTAAAAAAAATCAATTATAAGTTTTGAAAAATATTATATTTGTGTATTTTGTATTATCAGTAGTAAACTTTTCATACCCAGTGCAAGCCTTAGTAATCATTGGATACAGAAAGATTTGTGCATAAAATTCTCATCTAGTGCCTACTTATCCAATATCCCCATACTAGTTTCCAGCTTGGGCTTTCATCAGTAAGGAGCTTTGGGTCTGAGAGCACTGCATGTAGATCCAATACAATTTTCTAGCAGTTACTTTTTAGCTATTTATTTACTATAAAGATTGGAGCTCAAGATAAAAACACATTAATGATTTCAATCCAAGCTCATTTACCTGTATAGTCAGCATCTATATACTTTGGTGTCCTTGTTTTTCAAAAACCACAGTCACCATCATTCCATAAGCAGGAATGATATAAAACTACCAAAACATCACATGATCACCATTTGTATGCTCTCACAAGCTATTAGTAGTAGTAGCAAACCATATAGTAGTGCCACTCTTAATAAACAATGGATGCAGGAAGGTTTGTGCATAAAATCCTTATCTAGTGCCCATTCATCCTATATCCCCAGACTAGTTTCTAGCTTGTGCTTGGACTGAAAACATTAATGTGTTTTCATCTTGAGTTCCTAACTTTATAATTAACTAAATACATAAAAGGTTGCTAAATGGAGGTTTGCATTACAGTGCTCTCAGATCATAGCTCATTCACCACTCCTCACTGATGAAAGTCACAAGCTAGAAATAAGTTTAGGGATATTGAATGAGTAGGCACTGGATGGAGCACAGATCTTCCTGCACCCATTGATTGCTAAGGCTTGCACTGGGTGGCACTATTGTACGAAGAGTTTGCTACTGCTAATAACAGCTTGTATGAGCATAGGAAATGGTGAGCATGTGATGTTTTGACATTTTGCAGTATATAAAAATTTTTGGTGTGTTGGTTTATTTTTTGTTTTTATTTCTGTGTTTCAGATATATTTCTGAAAAATTTTTGTAATTTGAGCCTTGATAAAATTTATAATTGAAATGTTGGCATGTGGATCTAATATAAACATTTAAAAAAAAAATAGGAGTGATGTAATTTATATAGTAATACTTTTGTAAAAATCCATATAATACAATTATCATATAAAACTTATTATTAATTAAAATAATTATTTGTTGAGATTTATTTGTGAAAATAATAAGCACACACATTTTTCAAAAATTTATTTTATTGCTTGTCTTATAGATAAAGACGCTGTTCGATGGTGCCGTTTTCACACTAAAACTATAAAATATGAACATTCCTGGGCCGTTGATTTTAATCATTTTGATGTGTTTTTTTGTAATGCGAAAATAAAAACAAAACAAAATCGTCTTTTTTAAATATTATTTTTTTATTAACGTATACAAATTAAATGATAATAATACATGTAAAATAAAATAAACAAATTACAATTTGATTCGTGTTTTTTACTGGGATTAAGGCTTTACCACTATTTTTACTTCATATAGAATGACAACAAAAAGTAAAAGTTGTTACGGTTAGGTTTAGGGTTAGTTTTAGGGTTAGGTTTAGTGTTCTGTTATTTGTAATGCTAAAATAAAATATGTCAAAATTGTATTTTTGTAAATATTATTTTTTAGTAACATCTATAAAATAAATGATAACAATAAACGTAAACTATATTCAACAAAGTATAACCATAGTTGGAGAAAAGAAAGAAACTAAAACTTTTTTAAACAACAACAAGAATGTCTTCTTTACTTATTAATCATGTTTATAATATATGCTTTTTATGAAATTTATAAAAAAAACTGAAAAAATTGTACTTTTCTTATTGGATATTTTTGTGTTACCGCTCTTTTTTACTTCAAAAATATACACATGGTAGAATCTTGTTTGTCTCATGGAATGTTACGAACAGTACGTTACTTGACGCATTACCTAATTCTACCTCACTTTACACATATATCTTGTCAACACTTTCCCAATTAAAACTTCAATACAGTACGGTGTAAAAAGTCTGATAATTATTACTTTACAAAATCTGAATATTTCAATACTTTAAAATAAAAAAAAATCCAATGAAAACAACATTTCCATCCAATTCAAAAAAAAACACCCTCTCACCAAGCCGTAACCATTTCATAAACTGTGCGAATTCAGAAAATGTATTTGCTGCATTGCAACATACATGCTGTACTGCAATGCGACATAGCAGCCTGCAATCTGTAGCACAACAAAAAAGTTGTATTATAAAAAACGCGGGTTTGAACGTGTCGACCGCGGAAATGGCATTTTTATGTGTTTTAGCATGAAAATGGCGCCGTAGAGTGGTGTCTTTAGCTATAAGACTAGTATCCATTTGCCTTATGTGATTATTACTAAAGACCTATAAAATAATATATATTCTCCCCCAATTAATAAATCATAAATTATACTCAAATTTCAAAAAATATCTTTTAATTTACAAACTTCATTTTGTATTACATGTATATTATTTTTCAATAATACACAAAAATAATCATTTTTGATAAGAAAAAATATAAATACATTAATAATGAATTTCCCAGAAGGTTTGTGATGATGGTATTTTAGTTGTATTTATATATCGGACTATTTCCATCATCTAATATTAAGTATTGAATGTCTTTAGAAAAATTCAATTTTATTTAAATGTTCCAATTATGTTCCACTGTTAATAATAGCACACAATACTAACCTCTGTGCTATTACTAACACTTGAATGTAATTGGAAAATTTAAATAAAATTAATATTTTCCAAAGCCATCCAATAATATTAGATGATGGAAATAGTCCAATATATAAATATAATAAACTGCTTATGTATATTTTTTATTCAATGATTATATTTTTGAATTTAATTTAAGCATTTTATGTAGTTTCATTTAATGTACAGCTGTTCAAACTTCATTATTATTATTTTAAAATTGTTTGTAAAAACAATTTTAAACGTCATATGATCACCATTTCTTATGCTTGCTTATAACTGTCATTAAAACAGGCAAAACTCTCCATACAGTAGTGCCACTCAGTGTAAGCCAGAGTAATCAATGGATGACAGAAGGCTTGTGAATAAAATCCCTATCTAGTGCCTACTCATCCAATATCCCCAGACTAGTTTTTGGCTTGTGGCCTTCATCAGTGAGGAGTCTTGGATCTGAGAGCACATCATGCAGTGCTCTCAGATACAAGGCTCCTCACTGATGAAGGCCACAAGCCAGAAACTAGTCTGAGGATTACTCACCCAATATCCCCAGGCTAGTTTCTATCTTGTGGCCTTCATCAATGAGTAACCTTGGATCTGAGAGCACACTATGCAATGCTCTCAGATCCAAGGTTCCTCACTGATGAAGGCCAGAAACTAGTCTGGGGATATTGGATGAGTAGGCACTGGATAGGGATTTTATGCACAAGCCTTCTTGCATCCATTGATTATTCTGCCTTGCACTGAGTGGCACTACTGTATGGAGAGTTTTGCCTGTTTTAAAAACAATTTTACCAAAAAAACAACCTGTCAATTTACTTTATATATTTCCATTTTTTAAAAATCTTCTGTCTTGACATTTCCCAATAAATATTTTCCATTTATATTTTAATATCATTATATATATCTTATTAATTTATATTTTTCTTCTTTACAATTCAATTTATATATCTATATAAAATAAAAACAATAAAAAATAAAAATGAACGTTAATGAACAGGACTTAATTAATATTCATTTACTTTATATACTTTTAGCAATTAAAATAAATTTGTAGAAACACTGAAAACTAAAATCAAAATATATCCAGAAAAATGCCAGGATATTTTTTTTTATGGGAGATAGGGGTAGAAAATAGATTGACAGTTTATAAACAGTTAAATGTTTTAAATTAAATTCAAAACTAATTATTAAAGAGAAGATGAACAAATTGTAATTAACATTATTTTCTTGCCAAAAACATTGATTTTTTTTATAAAAAAAACTATTTTAAAATATATTTATAATTTAATATTAAAAAAGAAATATGTCTATGTGTTTGAAAAAAAAATATTTTTAATAGATTTTACAAATTCTCTCATATATGGATCTGAGACTTGGAATGAAAAGCAATACAGAGATATCAGACCATTCTTTGAAGTATAGAGAGGGTGTATATTGGGAGGGACAAGAATATATTGAAAATAAAATACACGAGTGATAAAACTAATACAATGACTTCCTTGAAAAAATTAAATATTGAAAGGGAACTAGGCAAGACACATTCTGATAAAAGATAATAATAAATGAATGTTGAAGTATCAAACTGAATTTCAAAAGATTGTAAAAGATCAGAAAGATGTTGTGTAGGATATTAATAGATAAAATAAGAAAGTTTATTGGTTCATTGTTAAGAAGAGAGTCAATGGGTTGGAGAAACTGAATTAAACTTAGAAAGACCCTTATTATAAAGTGAATTGATAGTCATTGAAAATATAAAATAAGATTACAGAAATTTGTAATATAAAAATTACATAATTTAAAGGCCATACATATTAGCATACCTAAGAATTCAGTGCATGGATGCAATAAATCACTGGTTGGAAAGTCTCTTATTGTCTTAATATTTATGGGTTTTTTTCCATTAGTAGTTAAATTTAATTAAACACACACACACACATATATAAAAATATTGTTCTATACAAAATTTTTACCAAGATAATTACATCTCATCTACACCAAACTTTGGATTTTATCCAACCAAAAAAAAAAAGTAGGATTTAAAAGTGGTTTTAGAATAGTAGATGACATCCAAATATTGAGATAAGTTGTGGAAAAGATTACTGAATATGAGTTGCCATTATACTTTGAATTTGTGGATTATAAAGAGACATTTGATTCTATAAGCATTTCTAAAATGGTTAAAACATTGGATTATAAAAATATAAACCCAAAATATTGTCATATTTGATTTTTTTTTTTTTATCAAAATGCAACAGCAATGATTAAATTGTATAGTGATGGTGTGTAACGGTGTAGCTCCATATACAGCAATTTTATAACAAATATTTTGTGGATTAAAATAAAAAACTAAGGGCCTAAAAATAAATGGAGATAATTTAAGTCATTTATATTATGTGGATAATATGGTTGTTTTTGAAAATAATGGTTCAGACCTTCAATAAATGTATCAAGAGTTATCAAAAAAAAAAAGTAAGTAAAAGTAATTAATTTTAATGGATTTTATCCAAAGGAAAAAAACAATGTTGAATTAGATGAAATTACCATGGTCAGTTTATTAATATAGATGAAAACATGATATATTAAAGTAGTCATAGCTATAAACTTAGATAAACTGTTTTTGGTAGAAATAACTTAATGTAAAAAGGAAATATACTTACGTGCTTGAAAAGAAAAGTTTTTAATAAATGTGTTTTATCAAGTCTTACTTATAAACCTGAGCTAGCCATTTAATGTAGAAGTAACATAGAGACTTAACATCAGTCAGTGACATATAGATGTAAATTAGGAGAAACAAAAAAGGGTTGAAAATGAAATACATGGATGAGATAAGAAGTACATATTACAGATATGACTGAAAAAGTTAAGAGAATGAAATGGAGCTGGACTACACATACTGCTAGAAGAACTGATAATACTATATATGAAAAGTTTAAGTCTTAAATTAGATAACAAAAGGTTGTAAAGGACATAGAAAGAGATCACATATGAGATGGAAGGATTAAACAAGGCAAAACTCTTAGATCTGAAAGCACTACACCTAGATCTTAGGATCTAATTCAACCCTCCAGCAACCACCTTTTATCTCTATTTAAATACAAAATTATGAGAATGAAATTGAAAACACAAAAATATTTTTAATCTAAGGTCAATAGACGAAGGCCACAATCCAGAAACTAGTCTGGGGATATTGGATGAGTAAGCATTAGATAGGGATTTTATGCACAAGCCTTCTGGCATCCATTGTTTACTCTGGTTGGCACAGGGTGGCATTAATGTATGAAGAGTTTTGCCTTGTTTAATAATTATGTGCTAGTATAAGAGATGGTGATCATGTTATGTTTAGATGGAAGGATGTTGGAAATTGAAGAAACTGGATTAAACTTGGTGAGAACTTCATCCTACAGTATATAGCTAATGGTAAAAATGATGACAATGATGATGATGAAATATATGTTGAATACCAGTATGCCAGCAACTGATCCCCCTTTTTAATGAGATGAATTTATGATGCCCACCAAATAGTATGTGTTGTGATATAATCTCATTTATTTTCTTATAGTATTTTCATCCCAAAATATTGCACTTATTTTATATACATTGAATCCTACCTATAGCTTCTAGTATTAGTCACTGCAAGTGATAAAAATATCAATAATGATAAAACAAAAGCTTTTTTTTCTTTACTTCAAAAATAAACTAATCTATTTACAATATTAATTATTTCTTGAACTATTTTTATCATCTAATATTAAAAACTGAATGTCTTTAGAAAAACTTAAACATTGTTTGAAGTTTCTAAATACATTAATCTGTTAATAATATCACATAAGTTACACACTGTTTGGAATGGTATTATTCTCTTTTTTTTTAGACATTGCTGGTCTGACTAGTGATAGTATTGCATGGAAATTGAACCTGGACTTTTAGATTCTTGAATATTACATTTTAAGATAACACTTTAATTAACTGATCTACAGTCAGTAGAAATTTCATATATTTATCTATGAGGGTCCTTCTGATTTCTTCACTTTTTTTCATAAGAGCAAAGTTAATTAGTGACTTCCAGACATTGTGTACAATCACATTGGGTTGACTTATGGGGTTATTTGCCATAGATAAATAAGTAAATTTTTTACTGATTGTTGCCTTTGGTAGAATAGTTTAATTGTTTTAAGTTATTTTAAAATTCAAGATTCAAGACTCTAAAGGTGCAGGTTCAATTCCCATGGTAGTACTGTCATTGGTTAGGCTAGCAGCATCTCAAGAAGAGAGAATAATATTTCTCAAACGTGGTGTTAAATACTAACCTGTGTGTAATTAACAAGTTAAATATATTTACAAAGATTAAATAAAGATTAAATTTTTCTAAAGACGTACTGTTCTTAATATTAGATGATGGAAATAGTCAAATAAATGATTAATACCAAAATGTCTTCATCACAAACCTTCAGACAAACACTAATCTATTTACAAATACTTATATAGGAAATATTTACAAAAACAGAAAGAGGAAGAGTTATTTTCTGCATCCAATAATTTTTACTAATGACAAGTTAATTGAAGAATTGTAAATCAAAGTTGAAAACCCGGGTTCACTTCCCGGCCGATGCTTTAACACTTGAAAAAAAAAAAACATATCTTTGTAATTGGATAAAAAATACTTACTTTTTAAAAAATTACACGGACAAAAATTAAAATATACAGATTGTCTGGACGAAATGTTTAAAAAGACTATCAAGAAGGAAGGAAGGCTTATATCGTATTTAATTTTATGTTTAATTAATTACGCTTTTTAAGATTTTGTAATTCATTTTTAATGTTATTGAGAGATCTATCTCTTTTAAGCAGGAAAGGCCATCAATTCAAAAACCAATAGTGGCAGATTATTAGTTTTTAGCCTAATTGTGTAAAAACATAATAATAATAATAAAATATTAGTTGTTTTTTTTTTAAAAAAAAAAAAATACTATACATATTTATCATCTCTGTTTACAATAGAATGACAGCCTGTTAAGCTAATTGTGCAGACGCTGTGAGAATGTTATTAATAAATGAATACCTTCGAACAACCACATGATATAGTATTTGTATAAGAGTAAAAAGGAATCCTCTTATCCTTACGACTCAAATGTTTATAAATGAGCAAATCTGAAGTAGTTATGACGAAGGCATGACTACATAATAGTCACTTTAAATTACTATATATAATGTCTGTATGAATGACGCCAATGAAATTTTCTAGAATTTACTAAATGCTACGCTTCGTTACAACTACTTCAGATTTGCTCATTTATAAACATTTGAGTCGTAAGGGTAAGAGGATTCCTTTTTACTCTTATACAAATACTATATCATGTGGTTGTTCAAAGGTATTCATTTATTAATAACATTCTCACAGCGTCTGCGCAATTAGCTTAACAGGCTGTCATTCTATTGTAATTATAATCGCATGCAAGACATTATAAAATAAATGTTTATTCATGTATATGATTTAGTTTCGTTTAGAGTGGCGTTTAGTAAATTCTAGAAAATTTCATTGGCGTCATTCATACAGACATTATATATAGTAATTTAAAGTGACTATTATGTAGTCACGCCTTCGTTACAACTACTTCAGATTTGCTCATTTATAAACATTTGAGTCGTAAGGGTAAGAGGATTCCTTTTTACTCTTATACAAATACTATATCATGTGGTTGTTTGAAGGTATTCATTTATTAATAACATTCTTACAGCGTCTGCGCAATTAGCTTAACAGGCTGTCATTCTATTGTAATTATAATCGCACGCAAGACGTTATAAAATAAATGTTTATTCATCTCTGTTTGTAAATAATTTTAGTGAAATAGGTAATTTTAATTTAATCTATTGTTGTAATGAAACTATAGTATTTTATACTTTTCGCTTGTCCAAATTAGAATGTGATATCAAGTGCTGGTGGCCTAGTGGTTAGCATAGCTGCTTTTCAAGCAGCTGTCTCGGGTTCGCTTCCCGGTCAACGCATTTGACATATATATATATAAAATATAATTAGCATGTGATGCGTTGCACTGTGACTTCTTATACGGAATCGGAATCTTTCAGCCATTATACCCAGAGAAACCTGTTAGCCACTTTATCTTCCCTTTCCACTCCCTGTCCTAAGTTTTTCCTATATTCTTTTCTATTCTGCTCCATCCCATTTCCACAACATAATCTTTGTCAACTCCATGGCCTTTATATCTAAATCTCCCTTATCTTTTCCCAAATCCAGCATAAAAACCCACTTTCTGTACAATCACTTTGTTTATATTTATTCTTCCACAACTTCATTATCTGTACCCTTACTGCTTTTAGGCATTTACATTCAATTAATAGATGCCTAATATTTTCTATGCCTTCTTTACACAACTTGCAGACGCTGCCATCTAAAACAATTTGATAGTTATAGTTATCCTATGCACCCAGTCACATTAGATTATTCAAATTAAGTTAAAGCACAAAAATCTGGTTGTTAAAATTAGATATAATATTGATTAAAGCAGGATTGTAGTTTAAAAAATTTCAAATTGAAACTAAAATCTTATTTGAGAATATTTTCATTAAAAACAACTGAGATTATTTTTGTCAATATATTTTAATAGTTTGAAGAAAAAAGGCGAATTATTTTGTTTTGCTAGTCTGTTTAAAATTTTATAACAAAGATGAAATTATTAGAAAAATTTGAGTCCTGCAGTCATTTAAATAATAATAGTTAAGTATATATTAATGGTATTATTAAATCTCATAATTATTACTAGCAATCATTCATAAATAAGTATGGCTATTTTAACTTCAGTAAGAAAAAAAAGATAAAAAATAAAGTTAAAGATGAATTTAATGATGATTATACAAACCAATTCATAAACCATAAATATGTTTAAATATATAACATAATTTCTTTAGTTTATTTCTGTAAAATATTGTGATGCTATCTTTTAACTTCTACAATAAATTTTACCTTTTGAAAGACTTAAACACCTTGCCTAATTGTAAGGATACAATATATTCTATTCTCAGCCAAATACTCCTAATGAAAGCCATTAATATTGCATTTCTTTAGAGTTTCTTTGAGAAAATCTTTATGATGAATGGGTCTTACCTCTATCATGAAAATTATGCTACATATCATAATATTCTAAAAAGTATTTTTTAAAATGATGTCTGATTATTTGCTTCACAAACTTCATTCAATCAAATCTTTTTTTAAATTCAATACATCACATTAAAAAAGATGAAGAATTGCCAATATTATTGACATGAAGTTTTTAGAATTTTATGGTATATCCTTACATTAAAAAAAAAAAATCTTCAATTTTTTTACATGGGGATGGGGACAATCCAAGATAAAAATGATTTGAATGTCTTCTCTTGTAGTAGCATTTATCATAAATAAATAATAAAAAAAGCTTGTTTAGAGCTATTAGCACGCTCTTAATTTTACATATTTGTAAGTGCAAGCTATATATAAGTCATGTGACATCTGACTTGTTATTATTACTATTATTATTTTGCTGTTGTGGCTTTGGCTAAATTAAATGGCTAAGCCTACTAATATATGGAGTATCTGAATTAAGTTCAGGCCCATATGATTTTTTCAGTTGGAGAGCTGACTTTAAAGACATGTAGATGTCTAAAAGTTTCAGATCTTCTTCTAACAATTAACTTTTAGATAAATGCTTTGCTTGAGTTGGTTTTTTAAATCTAATGTCCCAACTCCTCACTGAAGAGACCCATAGGTCGAAACCGGTCTGGGGATGGGGACAATCCAAGATAAAAATGATTTGAATGTCTTCTCTTGTAGTAGCATTTATCATAAATAAATAATAATAAAAAAAGCTTGTTTAGAGCTATTAGCACGCTCTTAATTTTACATATTTGTAAGTGCAAGCTATATATAAGTCATGTGACATCTGACTTGTTATTATTACTATTATTACATTAATAGGAAGTCCATATCTCACTTCCATACTATAAATTGTACAAAATCATAAACCAATATATAACCAATTAAGATGAGTAATTTATCTTAGACATTAGATTTCCTATTTATTGTTTTCATTGTAAGCATGTAACCTATAATAAGAAAGAGGTTAAATGATATCCATATGTATCTTCTTAGTGTGAATAAAGTTGTTATTTGAAACTAAAATGGAGAAGCATGATACTAAAGATTGTGTTTTACCTCAACATCTATGGTAACTTCCCTATTAAAAATGCTACAAAAATATTCAAATTATGTCACATTCTGAAGCTACTAAGTGTCCAAGTTAAAGTTGCTGAAGATTTTTCTTTTATCAGCAGTAATAAAGAACTTTTTTAAAACATTAATTACTAAAGTGTTATGGGTTGCATACATTTTTGAATTAGCAAAAATAATGTAATTATCAACACTCTATAATTCTACAAACCAAAAGATGTTTTTATTTAAATTGGTTCCTATTAAAAGCTTCACTATTAACATATATCGTATTTTTATGTCCACTCAATGAAGCTGCTTATATACCAGGGGTGGTCAACTTTTGTGTTCATAAAATCTTTTTATTTTAAAAATGGGTTGCGATCGACTTGTTGTCATAGGCGTAGTCTAAGTGGAGGGAGGTGTAAAATACATACTATTTTTATATACCTACCTAGTAAAAAATAATTATTTAACGGGACAAAAAACTCATGACCGGGGAATTAACGATATTTATTAATTCAAATTAGCTACATTAAATCAAGACTTAAAATATTATTTTCAATAATGATATGGCTTAATGGACTTCACCTACCTAGAATTAAAAAAAAAATTAGAACAAAAACAAAAATAACACAAAAATTTGAAAATCTTGACTTAATTTGTTTCACTCGTTATCCGACAGCTCTTGCCAGATTGGCCTCGCAATCGACCAAAAATGGCTTTGCGATCGACCGGTGGATCATGATCGACTTGTTGGACACCCCTGATATATACTATTCCAAGCTTGTAAAAATGAAAAGCAAAACTAAATCTAATACACATTCTTATCACTAAACACTGTTCTTTAATTAAAATAGTGAATTGGCAGATTTTTATTCTGAACAATGTTCAATTCTGCAGAAAAAAAAAAGCTAACAGATAAACTGGTAGTTCATTTATAAATTAAATTTTATCACTTCCAGCAATATATAATACACTTATTTAACTTGTCAAATAAATTTTCTATCTAATTGAGAAAGAGAAAAAATATTTAACAAGTTAAAAAATATTTTGCTTTGCTAATCGATTTACATTTTTTAATAAATCTTAAACAATTTTCTCTCATATTCATTAAGAAATGGATTTTAAAAAAAATATGTATCATATATATAATTTATACCTACCTAAATGTAAAACTTTTATGTTTATATTGTAATTTCTGAGATTATAAATTATATTTTATGATTTAATTGGTTGACAAATTAATAATATATTTTCATATAAATATTACTGTGTAATTAGTATATTCATGTATTATACAATTTTTATTTGTTTATAAATGTAAATCAGGGGTCCCCAACATTTTTGCACTTAAGAGCACATTTTATAATACTGGCCAGGTGGTGGGCACCATTTATTTTTTTTAACCAGGTGGCGGGCATCATTTATTTTTTCACTGTAAATTTATAGTTGGATATTGTTAGTAATACACATATTGTACAAAAAAATATTTATTTCAAAAATAAAATTTTAACATATAATTAACATTTATATTTTTCTGCTGTAAAAGTATAGTATGCCCTACAATTTGATTACAATATAATACAATAATTTATAAGAAATTTTAAAAATTAAATTTATTTGTATCAGATAAATAATTTTTTATCGTGTTCGGATAGTGGCGGGCACAAGTAAAATGGTCTGTGGGTGCCATAATGCCCACAGACATAGGGTTGGGGACCCCTGATGTAAATTATCATTAAAATTTATGAGTCAACTTTAAAAATGAGATACTAGAATAAATTATCTTAAGTTAATAGAGAAATAAGTAATAAGTATGGCCAAAGTAAGATTAAAATAAATTCATTTATTAATCTGCTGAGTTAACTTCTGTCACAGAGTATCTGGTAGATAATTAGCAGAGTGTGATCGTAATTCTGATTATAAAAGATTAAACTTGGTAATGTTCGAGAGATTTGTATAATTGCATGTGATGTGATGTACTGTGACTTCTCCTTAAATGGAGTCAGGAATCTCTCAGCAATTATACCCAGAGAAACCTGTTAGCCATTTTATTTTCCATTCCCCACTCTAATTTTTCCCATATTCTGCTCCATCCCATTTCCACAACATAATCTTTGTTAACTCTATGGTCTTTATATCTAAATCCCTCTACATTGTCATATTAAATAACCAATATCTATTGAAGAAACATTTTTGGCTTGTACATTTATTGCCTGTATGGATTAATTATGTGCCAAGCCTATTTTATTTTGTATTTTTGTGATTACTCTCAAGGCAAACAATCCTGGCAGATGCGGGTTTAAAAGAATGGTGACAACTCTCTTGTGCTCCAAAAATACTAAGCTGTAGGATGAATTTGTTTTTGCTCTATTATATAAATAGCATGTTGGGAAACACTTGATTTCAAGTTGGTGTGGGTCTCCCCATAGTATTTGCTATTGCAGGACAAGCAGTCTATAGCAGACACTAATTGTGGCTTGTCATCATTTGAGTTATTGATAAATGCATTGAGGGATGGAGGACATTAAAAGCCAACATTGAAGTCTTTGGAAAAATGGATTTTAACTTCAAGTGGACATTGGTGATAAATGGCATGTTGATCCAGGATTTTGGGTCAGGTGGTATGTTTATTGTAGAATGCCCTAATTTGGTTGTCGAGCATGGCATGGAATAGCCTGCCTGGCATAGTTTAAAATTTCTAAATAAGACAGCTTTGAAGCTGGCTACCTTACCTTAAAATGGGATTTTTGATTGGGGATGTAAGTAGCCTCTAACACTGATGGGCTTAACCACCATTTTTCAGCTTATGATAGGAAATAATTATAAACTATCATCGATGATTATTAATTATTATTCTTGGGATTTATTTTATTGTCTAGATATTCTACCTGTTTTCAGCCATAGAATTATACTTTCCAAAAGAACACATTACAGGTTTCTTCTAATTTATATTTAACACTTGCATTAACAATAGTAATTCACTTTACTTCACTCTAGTTTCTACACAATCTTGGGTAATGAAAGGAAACTAGGTAATAATATTAACGAGACATCCAGAGCAAGGTTCCTATTACTGTGTGAACAATACTTGAATGTGTGTAAACTACCCAGAAGCCACTTTTATTATTATACTATTCAATTAACTATATGAAAGTTTTACATCCTAAGATTTTGAACCCAGGCTCATCTATATAGATCCAAAACTAGGTCAGTAATATATTTTAATGATACTTATTTGCTAATCAAAAGCATTTTATAAATTTTTGTCAAAAGGATGTGTATCAAAACAAACCCGATTCTCATATTTAACATGTGTATTAACAACAGCAATTCAAATACACTTTTCACAAAATATTAAAAAATTTGAATAAAAAATTGTTTTTGCATTTCAAAATCTTTAAACATTTTTTTATTTATTTGACTGTCTTATTGATTTAATATATATATGCATAAAAACAGTTTATTATTTGTATATGATTTAATGCCTCACTATCTCTTTATTGTTCAATTTATTATAATACATCATTTATCTTTTTTGTATTTTTTTAAAAAGCTTTAACGTACTGCTTCTGATGAAGGCTGCAGATTCAGTCAAAACAATTAGAAAAAAAAAACTGCTTTTAAAAAGGTTCAAAAACAAGGAGTGGTTCCTTATATTAAACATAATGTAACCAATGGGGAAAAAAGGATTATTTTTATAAATACTTCAATCAGGATTTACTTATAACTAGCTCAATAAGTACATTCTTATTTCAATATTCTTTAAAGTTGTCTGACAAAGATATTCAAGAAACTCATTACATCATTTGAATACATTGTCCAAAGAACAATACATATTAGGAAAAAAAAAATTCATAATTTTGTTACAGTTTATTATTAAACACATTACAATAATGTATTGACAAAACAATGAATAAATATACACACATTTTATACAGATTGATAATTCTACAAATGTGCTTAGTTTTATGTTTCATTTTTAAAAAGATATTCCTGGTAAAATCCTTTGTGAACTAAATAATGACAATACCCATTGTAGCTGTACATTCATTTGAATGTCAGACGAGCATTATTTTTTATCAAATACAATAAAACATTTTAAATCTTTCATATTGGCAGGAAATACTTTATTTTTGAATGAACAAAAGAAATTTTTTGTTTTGTTTTTGTTTTAGAGGAAAGCATTTGACCTTACAACTGATTGTAGTTGTCTTTTTTATTCACACACATAAAACTGCAGATATCTGTATGCATAAATACATATCTTAATTATATGAGATTCATTAAAATTTATGACATAGCACTGAAATTAAGATCCTAAAGCAGATTTTGTGATGAGAATTGCAGTAGACATTGATAAATTATTACTTGATTGTAATATTTTACTGATTTGGTATTAAATTAGCTCTCATGCAGAGAATTTACATACAAATATAGAATGTGAAATTTTATTTTAAATAATTTTTCATATGATCATATTTTACCAAAATATTAATTTAGATGTTTAAGGCATTAGGAGTTTGACTGAATAATAAGATTTATTGATTCCAAAAACTAAACTAGAAATATAAAGATTATGGTAAGCAATAAAAAAAAATGTAATTAAATACAGACATAAGTTGGATATACATTTATGATAATATAAAATATTAATTTTTATATAAGTTCTATTTTAACAATGAGATTAATTCTCAATAAGCAATGCCAAAATTATAATACTAAATGAAATAGAAAATCAAATGAAAACAAAGTTTCTCTTTTTCCCAAAAAACTTTATAGAAAAATTTTTTATGAATATAAAAATAACAAAATATATGCATAACCATGTTAGAGATAAGCTTTATACTGCAAGATTAGCAAAGTATGCCTAATGCCTTTTCGACTATTTAATCATAATAGTCATAATCATGGCATTGACGGTGAAAAGAAAATTGTGACATATATTAAGAACAAAGCATAATGGAAAATTTGCATATTTGAATGGCAAATAAGTTATTTATATTGGTCAATTTTTGAAAGGGAGATGCAGGAATCTTTTTTGTTAATTGCATGTTTATTTCTGGCAATGTGCCAGGCCTCTTTCACCTCCTGTTGGCATCATTACATTCAGAGCAGACAGCATGGGCAGATATAGTTTCAAAGGTGTGGTCAAGATTGAATTCGTGTTTGTAGAAGATTAATTTGGCATCAGGTCTGAATGTAATGATGTCAAGCGGATGGTGAAAGAGGCCTGGAACATTGCCAGAAATAAACATGCAATTATCAAAAAAGATTTCTGCACCCCCTTTCAAAAAAAAGGCCAATATAAATAACTTATTTGCCATTCATACATGCAAATTCTTTATTATGTGAAACCTTAATAAATGCCACAATTTTCTTTTCAATTATGATTTTGACTATTATGATTAAGTGGTCAAAAGTGCATTAGACATACTTTGCTAATTTTAAAGTATAAAGCTTATCACTAATAAGGTTATGTATATACTTTGTTTTATTTTCTGAGACATAACTCAATAAATTCTCAAAGTTACATTTGAATATAAAAATAATAATGATTATAATTTTGTTTAAAAGGACAGAACATGTTTTGATATAAGTCTTCTTAAGCTATGAGATAATAGAAAGAATTGAAAAATGAATTGAAAGCACAATTTAACTATTATTTCTCTCCTCTCAAGATATATACCTTTTAATATTTGCTCTTTGTAAATTAAAGTTAATCGCAGCATTAATGTATACTGAAATCAGAAAAAATAAGATGATATATATCATACAACAACCAACTTCTGAATTGTGAACTATGGTAGATACAAGATACATAGGACTAGTTTCAAAATTATCATTACTGGCTGTGACAAGTTCTTAAACATCATTAACAAAAATTATAATAGCCTATAAATAACTCCAAAAACACAAAAAGTACAGAAAAGTAATCTAATTTTTACTTCATTCCCTTTAAAATATAAATTTGAATAAGCATTAAAGAATATATTATTGTGGATGTAGTTTTTTATCAAAGAACATATAAAATCCTTAAGATAATATATCCTTGGAGTTTTTTTGCATGACTAAGGAAGTTAATCAATTTGGAAAGTGGGGAAAAAACCCATTAAATTCAAAATATATTTTGTTATAAAAAAAATTCATTATCATACATTTGATTCATCATTTTCCACATTCAAATAATTATTATTATTTCCATCCATCCTGATAAAATGATTTTTTATTCATAACTAACACTGAAACTATTTTTTTAATAACCCAAAAGTATATCCTTTAGCAGTTAAACTGTAACTGCTTATTTTAGCTTTTTTATGATGAGATAATTGATGTGGCCATTATTATCTAATGGTTACTCCTATATTTAAAAATGACTGAACTAAATTCTTATAACCATTTGAATTGCAGTATTGCAAATATTTATGTTAGAATATGGAAAAAATCACAATGACTTCTAATAATAAGAAATTATTTATTAATTCATTGACCAAAAATTTTTTTTATTTAATGACGTTAAGTCTGATTATTAAGAAAATCTACTTTGAATATAAAAAGTTAAATCTCGATCAAGTGCTTTGTCACTAAAATTTAATAAAATTCAAAAAGTATAGTTAAATGATTTGGCTTCATACAAAAAGCATATTTTATTTACTTTTTTTTTTCAAGTGTAAAAAAAATAAGTAATATATTTAATAAATATAGAGCTTTTTATGGTCAGAATACACACATATATATATTTATATTCTAGATAAGTAGAAATTATAACCAATTCCATTTTTATAAATTTTATTATAAACTGTATATTTATAATAATAAAAAATGTTACTTATTTTATTTGAAAGTTTAGTATTATTTATTTACATAATTAGTAAACTTTATACACAAATATGTAATTACAAAATTTGTTATTTATTCATTGAATAGTCGTCTCATTTAAAATATACTTTCACTTTTCATATCTTAAATCCAAAAACTTGGAAATTAGTGCTTCCTAGTAATTTAATGTTCAATCTGATTTTATGTTTATTTTTTCTTCACAAATCAAAAGATTGATATAATTATATACATAAAATAATAATTATATGGTTAGTTGCTTGGGATGTCATGTCTCATTAAAGCACCCAAACAAAATCCTTAGCTCTTAAGCTAGGCATTTTATCATTACATTAAATTGCACAGGGCTTACATTAGATTACATGCATTTATCTGTTTAAAAAATGGCAGATTAGCAAATATATATTATTTTGGAAAAAATAAAAAATGATTAACATTACATGAAGAATATACTGCACATTAAAAAATATATATCACAAGTATGACACATAATTATTAGATATTTTTCATATTATTTATATTCCATATTATTTATAATCACTTCTTTTAAAAACTGTACATCTTAATTGTGTTTAAAAAATTTAGCACCTAGATTTCTTAATTTATCTTAAATGTTGTATTCTGAAACATCTTATATATTTTAACAAATAATGAAAAAAATAACTCAAGAAAGTCTTTATATCTTGTTTCCTTGCAGTATTAAGATGCACGCTGTGGATTATTCCTGTTTGTAAGAATAATTGCTAGATTGATTTTAACTGAGAAAAGGAAATAGTGATCAGTTAAGGATTCAAACATTCTTTAAATAGCCTTAGTAATAGACAATAGGACAAATAAATAAATAACACAAAACATTATTTTATTCACTTTGAAAAAGAAAATTCATTATATATTAATGGTATTATATTATATGCGCATTAAGTTCTCTATATAAAGGTAGGGAGATCAGTAACTAGGTAACAGAGTAAATAGTCAAAGGATAAAACTTTATCATCATCAGTTATAGTTTACTATTGCTTTACACTCTGAACAAAAGACAATTAGTTAACTGATGTAAAACATTTTTACAAAATCTTATAGGATAGTTTTTTTTATATATAAATAACAAGACTTTGTGGGGGGGGGGAGAATTAAATTAATGATTCAGAGATTAAAATGATTGTCTGGTAAGCAAAAGTTTCTCAACAAATTCCCATAGGAAAAAAATAGATCCTAGTCTGGGTATACAAACTACAATGATAAGAAATTTTCAAACAGATATCACAATTAGCCTGCAGAATCATTTAGATTTCAATGGAGATATATTCAAGTTCATGAAAGTAAATTAAAAAACTTCTCAATGCTGATGAAATCCTTGGTGATGTCAAAGCCCTAATCAGTCATCTAAAGAAAGCCATAAAACCTTTGAAACCATAATAATAAGCAATGACACTATACTGATTAAATAAATATTAATATAATGAGACATATTGTCTTAATAGCCATTCCACTGTGATATGAAAGAAAAAGGATTCACCACATTCTTCCATCATAATCTATAATAACAAAACACAAATATAAGACTTTTTAAATACCCAAAAGGTATCAATCTCTTTGAAAGAACATGACACAACCAAGATCAAGAATCCTTCAATTACTAAAATGCCCATATTATTCAAAACCACAAGTATCTAAATTAACTGCTACCTGCTATATTATGACAACTCTGAACAAAAATATATTAAATAAGTTGTACTGATAAATTGTGAATTAGTATTAAAATTAATATCTTCACCAGTAACAATCACTCACAAATCAGTGTAATCATTTAAAATTTCCAAAAGAAGGACAGAAAGATTGAAGAAATGTATTGGAGATGAGTTGTGTGATAACTATAATCAATCTATGAACACAATTGCAACATAACATGATCATCACTTTTTTTTGCTTGCTCATAACTGTTATTAAAACAGGCAAAACTTTCCATACAGTAGTGCCACTCAGTGCAAACCAGCGTAATTAATGGATGCCAGAAGGTTTGTGCATAAAATCCCTATCTAGTGCCTACTCATCCAATATCCCCAGACTAGTTTCTAACTTGTGGCTTTCATCAATGAGAAGCACTGCACCTAGATCTTAGGATCTAATTCAACCCTCTAACAGCCACCTTTTATCTCTACTTAACTACAAAACTACGAGTTTAAAATAGGGATTTTATGCACAAGCCTTCAGGAATCCATTAATTACTCTGACTTGCACTGAGTGGCACTACTGTATGGAGAGTTTTGCCTGTTATCATAAGAGTTATGAGCAAGCACAAGAAATGGTGATCATGTGATGTTAGTGGCTTAATACCAATTCTGATTAATAGGATAGTGGTGGTTATGGTTATTAAAAAACTAAAGACACCAAAATGTATGGGTACTGAACTGAGTTCAGACCTACATGACTATGTAAGCTACTGAACTTGGATTGAAAATATTGTGTTTCAATTTTAAACTCATAGTTTTGTAGTTAAGTAGAGATAAAAAGTGGCTGCTTGATGGTTGCATTAAATCTTAAGTTCTAGGTGCACTGCTCTCAGATCCAAGGCTCTTCACTGATGAAAGCCACAAGTGAGAAACTAGTCTGGGGGTATTGGATGAGTAAGCACTAGATATGGATTTTATGCACAAGCCTACTGGCATTTAGATTACTCTGGTTTGCACTGAGTGGCACTACTGTATGGAGAGTTTTGCCTGTTTTAATATCAATTACAACATACTGGTTCATTATTCAAATTTATTAGATATTTTATGATGAAGATTTAACTTTTGCAAAAAACTTTTTTTCTGAAAGACTCCAACCATATCTCTACTTGTAGCTCTCCATTATATCTTGCCAATGAAAACAATCAATACTGCATTTCTTTACAATGTTTTTGAAATAGTCTTTATAACATAAACAGGGGCTGCCTCTCTGATTATATATTGACATTCACTATAAAATATTTTTAAGAAATCTTGCTTATTTATTTTCCTTATCCAATCCAATAAAGATGTCATTTTACAATAGCAGACTCTGGTATTATATCCAAAAAATTGAAGAACAGATTGATTGATGTTATCATTTTGTTATTATATTTTCAAGATTTTACAGAGAATGAACATTTTCCTAATACTTTTATGTCAGTTTGATAAGAAACCTAAATCTCACTTCCATATAAGAAATTAATAAAATAACAGTTCTATATACAGCTATATATTTAGTGGTAAGATACTTTATCTTTAGATTTATTAAAAGTAGTAGCAGCACATTCAAATCTATGCTCTAGCTCAAGATCTAAGTCCACTTTTCCATTTATAAAATTACGAAAATATTTAAATAAGTTCTTACTCCCAAGAAGATAACCATCAAAACTAAAAATTGCAAATGTTTCCCTACATCACTTGAAAATAAAAAAACTTGACATTTTTTAACATTAAAATCATTTCAACATTAATTATATTCTATTTGGATTAACAAAAATAGCACAATCATCAGCATATTGTAAACCCAAAATCCAAAGTGAAAGAATTGTTTCCACTTTTAATCAATTAAAATTAAAAATTTGACTACCATATCCGTATTGCATTTTAATCACTGATTCATTAACAAAATATCACTACCATAATCATCAAATAGACTTTCTACAAGTAGTAGTAACAGTTACTCTCATTTGTCATTAAAATCTATAAGCTATGAATAAATTTTGATATTCACCCAATTAATTTCGAACAGTCTCACAGTTATATATATATCAGAAACTGAAAGTGTAGATTAATCTAACACTAACCATATTTATTTATTCCATCAATAAGCATATTTAAAAACAACAAATCTTCCTTTTGTATGTAATTATATCTAGCAAAATATACCAATAAGTTTTTACTTTAAATATATATATATACAGAATTTTTAAACTAGTCTGCAAAATTAGGTTAGTATATTTGTTATAACAGTGATTTCCTTTTGACTTATTCACTATCAGAGTTGATTAAAATATGATATTTAAATGTCATAAATTTTATTTTGTAAAAAAAAAAACAAGTATTTAAGTTTTAAAAATCAAATATTAAGTATTTCAGAGCTAGTGGTAACCAGTAATGTGTTTATGTAATGAATGTTTGTATTAGCCAGATTTAGGTAATAAAATAAAATATTAATATTAGGCGGGGGAGGGGGGGGATAGAAAAGTGATAGTAACAATATCACATGTACTTTGAGAATTTTTATCACAGTTCCTGTTTAATATAAAAATAATTTCGACAATTCAAAATATGCACATGCATAGGAGAACAAAGAACAAGAATGCTGAGAAAACAAATAGAAAATAATTACACCATAAATTTTTATATAGCAGTAACAATCAACCTTAAATGAAAAATATGAATAGTTATTATATTTTCAAAAGCTTTTTTTACTTAACAATAAAATATATATAATTCATAAAATTAATAAATAATATACCATATTTAAAAATTGAAATGGCAGTAGGGAATAATAATAAAAATACAATTATTTATCTTTACTAGTCAGAATTTTACTCATCAGCAACTACTCTTAATACTGAACCAAACTCTGATGATAATATGTATTTATGATTTGAGAGAAATTTTATTTCCCATGACAAAAGTTATTTTAATTTTTTATAAATATATTAAATTTATTAAGCGCAAGCAGATGATATAATAATAACGTAAAAGGCTGAAACTTTTGACAGATGCACCTTAAAAATGCTTAGGTGACAACCAATCAGATGTAATAATGACTGCACGTGGAACTCTCAATTTGAAACACAAGCCAGAAATATGAGTAAAAGATGGAACCACATTCTTCTCTATTTAAATTTATATATAAATAAGCCAGACTCAAGCATTCTGAATTAAGAGCAAGAAGCTTAAAACACCTTCACATTCAATTCACTAAATATTATATATAAATAAACAATGTGAAATCTTTTGATTTACTATGAAGCAATTTTGAAATCTAATGAAATGATAGTAACAAATATAAATATATTAAATTTATTAAGCGCAAGCAGATGATATAATAATAACAATGTAAAAGACTGAAATTTTGACAGATGTGCCTTAAAAATGCTTATGTGACAACCAATCAGATGTAATAATGACTGCACATGGAACTCTCAATTTGAAACACAAGCCAGAAATATGAGTAAAAGATGGAACCACATTCTTCTTTCTTAAATTTATATATAAATAAGCCAGATTCAAGCATTCTTAATTAAGAGCATGAAGCTTAAAACACCTTCACATTTAATTCAATAAATATTATATATAAATAAATGATGTGAAATCTTTCGATTTACTATGCAGCAATTTTCAAATCTAATAAAATGATAGTAACAAATGTAAATATATTAAATTTATTAAGCGCAAGCAGATGATATAATAATAACATAAAAGGCTGAAACCTGATTGGCAGTCACATAAGCATTTTTAAGGCACATCTGTTGAAGGTTTCAGCCTTTTACATCATTTTTAATTTTTTATATATTATGCAGTGGCAGAATGTTAGACTTTGCATATAAGATTCCTAGATTGATTGCAGTTCTAATGCTTCTGATGTTCAAACTTCTTATGAAATCCAAATAATAATACCATTTGATTATTTATTTAATCCAGGGAAAAAATCTTAAATTTCATTAGCTGATTTTAATGAAGCAATGTCATTATGCAATAACAAGAATAAATAATGTTTGCACAGAGGCTAAACTCTCCATATAGTAGTGTCACCATTGCAAACCCAAGTAATCAATGGATGCAAAAAGATTTGTACATAAAATCCCTATCTAGTGCCTACTGCATCCAATATTCCCAGACTAGATTCCAGCTTGTGGCTTTCATCAGTGAGAAGCCCTGGATCCAAGATCACTGCATCTACATCTTAGAATCCAATGCAATCTTCCTGCAGCCACTTTTTACCTTATTAGCTAACTATAAAGCTTTGAGTCCAAAATGAAACACAATAATGTTTTCAATTCAAGCTCATTATCTTGTAGTTGTATAGATCCAAACTCAGTTCATCATCAATACTTTTTGGTGTCTTTGGTTCTTTAATAATCACAGTCGCCATAATCCTATTGGGCATGATTGGTTTTAACCATTAAACATCACATGATCACAATTTCTTATGCTTACGTATGCACAAACTTTTTTGCATCAATTGATTACTCTGGCTTGCACTGGTGGCTACTGTTTGGAAAGTTTAACATCAGTGTAAACAGCTTGTGTAATCATAAGAAATGGTGATCTTGTGATGTTTAATAAATAATGTTCACAACTGCAGAATGGCATTTAAATTGGCAGTGAAACTCAGTAATTCTGCATTTACAAATCAAAACTATTCTTTGCTAATAGCATTACTCATGAATATTAAAATCTTAATATCATATAATAAAAGTATTCAATTAAACTAATAATTTTATAGCTAATTATATAAACATAGTTTAAAAATAGAAGTTTAAAAAAAATTGACTTGGATTTTTTAAAAAAAGTAAATCATTACACTTATTTTAAACTTTTGATAATACATATATATATATATAATCCATGATTTTTAAATGAGTAATTTTTAATTGATTGTTTACAATCTAAACTTCTCTCATAAATTGATTTCTTTGGTAACAAACAATGGCAATCATGTGTAACTACAAAAAATTATTATAGATTTATGTGAAACTAATTGATTTACAGATTTCAACATTCTTATTTAAATAAAAATATTATAACAGTAAAACCTAACATGTTAACCTACATTAAATAATATAAGAATATATATTCACTTCTGGCACATCAACAATCTATTATTTTCAACATCACAACAATTTCAAAATATTCTAAAAAAATGACATTCAATATTCAATGCATTAATAAGAATTCCAGCATTCTGACATGTTTTAGACTATTAATGAGTTGCTTATTTGTATTGCTTTGGTGAATGTTTTGCATTCATTTACTAAAAATAATATACTTTGCAAATGTAAGTTTTATGTCATTTCAATGTATTTGTTTTTCTTTTGTTCCAAAGTAGTTCAACTTATTGTGGATTAAATTGATCCTTTTATTAGACCATTGATTATTTTTAAATGTTTACTAAATATTGGCCTATGAACTAATTAAAAAAATGATTTGGTTTCCAAACTGCAGTCCATGAATCACACCTGGCTCGCAATATGTATTTAGTTCATACTTATGAATAAAGTTTTATGAATATAGTGCAAGAAAAAAATAAACAATGATTAAAACATACAATAATTTTTTTAAATATTCTCAATATTTATTTCTGAAAATGTTTAATATATTTCAAATAGATATATTAGTGTTTTATAGTTTTTCTTTGATAAACTAAATAAGTTTCTGAAACAATGTGAGTTGTTCACAATCCAGATAAACATCCTTCTGGATATTCTGTTGGAATGCGACATTCCAGCTGGGATTGTACAGATGATCAGCAATCTGCTCAACAACAGAGAGATTTTTCTCTCTCTTGATGGCAAGATCACACCAGGTTTCAAGCCATACAAGTCGATCCCTCAAGGATCCCCGCTCAGTGCCCTTTTCTTCACAGCATACATCAACCCTCTTCTGATGGATATAGAAAAAAACCTCCCTGGAATTTTCCTTCCCTCTCTCAATAAAAGCTTCAATGTATTTGCATATATTGATGACATCATGGTTGTGCTTCCCACCATTAAATACCTTCCTAATCTCATGAACATATTAAACAGAAATACAGTGAAACTTGGCCTACAAATAAATTTTAACAAATCTTCCATCTGGAAGATAATGTCTGGTAAACAAATTAACTCTCCCTTTTCTGCAAAACCCCAAAGATACCTAGGTTTTCCAATCTACAAAACTCCAACTGCAATGGCAAGAGAGATTCAAGATGCAATCCTCCATTCAACTGAAGCCATCACCACTTCACTCTCTAGAGTATACCTTTCATTATATGGAAAGGTTGGCCTCCTCAACATGATCATAATGCCAAAAATCTCATATTATCTTCCATTCCTTAAAATGTCTAAACAGTTTCAAAATAAAATTAACCGATTATGCACCAAACTTCTCTGGAGAGGAAGGACAGTTGCTATTAGCTTGCGAGGTATCCAACGACCATGCAGGTTCAATGGACTGTCATTCCACTCAATACAAGCAATCATTTTACAGAAAACCCACAACACTCTACATAATCTGATCCTCTCCTGTGGATACTCTAACATTATTAAAAAAGTTACACCGACAGATCGTCCTCCACCCTCTTCCAGTTCATGGATAGCATCCCTAATACAACAACTACAACTTTATAACCCGATAACATCCTTTAACCTTAACCAAAAAATCACCTTATGGGAAGCATACAATATAATCAACTATAATCAACAACCCATTAAAACCAGCCTAAAAATAACCAACCAAAGACTCATTACACACTTCAAAAGATGGAGTCTGGAACCCAAATTCCTTGACTTCATCATTAAAATAAATCTTAATGCGCTACCCACGAATTGGTTTCTTTATCACCGAAGAGGTTTTACCAGCATTGACCCTATATGTGGTCTGTGTGCTCGTGAAGATGAAACCATAGACCATATTATACACCGGTGCCCAAGACTTAAAACTCTAAAAGATATAATTATAATCAATACCAACATAAGACCTGATATGTTTTTCTCACTCGAAAATGCCATTCATTGGGTTTTTTTCAATAATAAGGCTTTCTACCTTTGTCCTTTATTCCATATGGATAGTGAGAAGCAAAAGTCTCATGGAATTACCCCTGCCACAAATCATACCATTGTTCTATCAAACGCTCAAAAAAATCAAGAAACATGACCAGCTCCTTGCCTCCAGTAAAGTCTTTGCTGACACCTGGTCTTTAATTGCTCTTTCCTTTTCCTGATTATCAATTCCCACCTACCCAGCATTATAGAATAGTCATTTATAAAAGAAAATATTCATGTTTATATTAAAAATGCTAATACCATTAAACAAGTTCTTTGAATCTCTTCACTATATCTAACCACATAAGAGTATAACATTGTGCTCTCATAACACAATCTAGCCAGATGACATATAGAACATTATATAATCATATTATTGTACAATTTATTCATTTATTTATCCTTTATTAGTATGTAATCACTATTTATTGTTAATAAAATTTTTATTGAAATGAATTAATTGTAATTTACTAAAAAAAAAATTTAGAAAACAAATTCTCATTTAATTACAAAAATTCTTAATCTATTTCTCTTTGCTTGTGTGCAATTCAATCATTAAATTCAAAGAATAATATTCCTGTTATACCTCTCTCATGCAAGGTAAGGAGGAGTTTTATCCACTTTTAACACCTTGTGGAATCATAAACATATGACAAAAGACAGGTGCATTTCAAGCTGAACCAGCACTCATCAATTGGACCACAATCTCTTAGACATATCTTTATCATTGTTTAGTTTGTATAGATAATGAATTACTACAGTTTTATTGATAAGTGTCAAATTGTAGTAATTGGCTATCTATGTAAATTCAACATTAAAACCCACTAACAGTTTTTATTTTATTCAACTACATTATTTTGACAATTTCTTTATAACCTATTGAAACATTTGCATCAGCAAAAAATTAAAAAACAAAACAAAACTGGCATTTAGTACATAATTTTAAATTGTTAATAATTATTATTGTTACATATGTTTAATACTTAATTATAGATTATTGCATTTTGAAATTCTTAAAAAAAATTAAAATAGTTTTTGAAAAATATATGCTTGATTACAACAAAATTTTTAAAATTACTTAATTTCAAAACAAAGTATTTTACAATTAAAATTAATGTGTAATATTTCTGTAGTGAAAATTACACTACAGAAATATTCATTATTGGATAATTTTTAGCCTAGTGAATGACTAATAAAAATTATTAATATAATTACCATGTGCCTGATTAAATCAAAATAAGTTTATGATTATTTAAAGCAATTTATAATTTATTACAATTTTATAATTACTACAATGTATTTAGAAAAAAAATACTTGTTTACTTTTCAATTTTTAGCAACCTGTAAAAAATTATATTATTTTGAAAATATATATATATATACACATTACATTTTCATTTACAGCTTTATTTTATTCTGAAAATTAATTTGGAAAATTTGTAATAATTTTGTTTCAACCTAGAAGATATTGGAGGTATTGCATTACATCTGTAAAAAACATCAGATCTTGCACCATGGAATCTTCTATTTGTATTTCTTATTATTTCTTTTCATGAAAGCTATGATTGATTCAAAATAGCAAACTTGTTGGCCATCTGCTGTACAATAGAATGATGGGCTACTTGGTTAAATTTCTAAATTCATGATGTGTTTTGGCATTTGTCCAAATAAAATTCACAATATCTAAAATACAATTTATAACATTGTTGAATTAAAAGTGGTTACTTATTAAATAATTAAAATTATACAATGAATAAAATGATATTCTGGATAGTTATACCATATGTCAATTGACCAACTTAGCCAGTATTTTGACTATCGTAATCAGTTGTAATGCTAACAAATTTATGCATTTGAAATTGAACATTTAATAGAGCTTTATGTTAAATGCATGTTTGATCAATGGTTTTCTTTAAGCTTATGAAATCTAATAATTCTTTTTACATTACCATCATTTATAATACAGACAAAAATATATCTAATTGAGGAATATCTTGAATATCTGCAGATTCATCCAATGCTAAGCTGAAAGTGCAATGTATGAGATCATTATGCAATAAGCATACAATTATGGAACTAATTTTAAAAATACATCTCTCAGCAGTGTTAAGGGAGATAGACATTTGTTCTATTTCTTGTTTAACATTTTAAGTTCTCTGGAATGAGAATGGCAATCAAATCATTAATATTACAAATTCTTCATAAAGTTAAGGTAGAGTTTACTTCAAGAAATATTCTAAACTATAACAAAACTTTAGTAGCCAAATCACTTTGCTTACAGATTTTGTTGGATGACTGAATTAAATTTTAAACATTTCATCTCACTTTTTCACAGTTCTGTTTCAGGTGGAAATTCAGATGCAAATTTTTTATGATTACATTTTTGGTCATACTTTAAATCACTATCTTAAAAGTGGGTAATGAAAGTGTAACATATAAGATGCAGAATATTTTCACCCTTAACAATAAAAACAAAATTGCCTCAGTTAAAAACACATTTTTCTTGCTCAGATTTTCACTTTATATTCTTCTGTTGCTCATTAATTTTAAAAGAAAGGTTTTATAGCTTTTATCAAAATCAATTTTAGGTATTTATTTCTCAGAAAAATACTTGCCTAATGATAATTATCTTGCTTAACCACCAGATATATGTAATTTGTGTATACTGCATGAATCTAGACAATAGAAGCAATGGGTAAAGCAGCAATCATAGTAGTCACTTTTTGAATTAATTTTGATGATGATGACACAAGCTACCAAATATTGAAACATTTTTATCAAATAAATATGATAAAAAAATCCATGCTTCTAATCCTTTTAACTGGTGCCATAAAGCATTTACAAAATATATTATTCTGATATTAATACTTTACTATTATACATTATCAGCATAAAAGTTTAGAGGCAAATGGCATTAAAAACTAATATCTTGGGAACAGTGTAGAGTAGTTTTGGAAATCACATGTCACTAATAAGCCACAGTTTCCCCCCCCCATTGGTATAGACCATTTATCATGTTACAATATCATTCCGTCTTACCCATCTCTACATCAGATCTTTCAAATCAAGTAAAATATAGTGTTCTAATACTTGGTTACTGATTGTATCTCTTCTTCTTATATCAAATATGTTTTATTTTGATCAAAGTTTACATTACTGCTAGGTGCTGAAAATATTTTGAGATAATATATTTAATAATGTTTATATTTTCTCTATTGAAAAAGCATTTGCATAATGCATATAGATTATTTGTGATGTTTTGTAAGTAACCAGAATTATGCACCATATATAAGACATACAAGAATGCAAATATCAAAAACTGCTCTTTTAAAAAATATTGCCAAATCACCCTTTAAAAAACAACTAAAATTCTAATACCTAGTTAAGATAGTTGTAAAAATTGGCATCCACAAAGTTTTATAATGGTTTCTACTGATTGTTTATCATGATTTTTATCCTTCTGGTTAATATGGTAACTAATTCTATTTATCTCAGCTGTTTTGTTTTTCAGATCAACTGCAGTTTCTTCCAAAATTGTTATAAATTGTCTACACATCTCAAATAACTTACCTTTCTCCCTAGAACACTCATTTTTCTTGAGTTCCAATTTATCATTTGTTCCAAAATTTCATTAAACAACATAGGAAGAATCAAATCTATCTGTTAAATACTTCTTTTAAGTTCTCTTCTCAGTTTTAATGTCATTGGACTATCTGTAGGTATTTTTTGTTTTAAGGTCGCTAGCAGATCCCTATCTAAAACAGAATTAAAATCTTTGGTGTGCAATATATAGTATGTTATATACATATAAATAATATTACATAAAATATTATTTTGCATATATACATATCCTACTTACTTTTACCTACCTGAATTAGTTGATAAATTACCATTACAGATAACAAGAATATTTGTTTTAGATGATGTTAATAAAATTGCAACCTAATTCTTTTTTCCTATTTCATTGAAATTGATTCTTTATATAAAATTCCAATTTGTTATATTTCTGTATTTTCACAAATTTTGGGTTTAAAGTCTTTTAAAATATTAGTCAAGTAGCAGATGTTCGTTGCTCACACAGTAATCAACAAAGCAAAATTTCTTTTCAATAGTTTTATGTCATCAAAATTATGTAGCCCATTGCAGAATAAAGGAATTTTCAATAGTGTCACCTCAAAAAATAACTATGATTAATCATTCTTACCAATTGTCAAGGGCAGTGTTTGATAATTTAACTCTTATTTTAATCGTTAGTTAAAAATAGCTAAATATTCATTTACAAATAAATATTGTATGATTAGATGGTGTGGCTGTGATTTGTCTATTTGAAAATATAAAAAAGTCTTTTAAAAGTTTGAACATTTTTTTAAGTTTACCTGGTCCAGACTGTAATATGGGGAAATCTATTTTCCATTATATCTTAAGCCTTTAGTACAATATTAACTAAGAATTACTTTAATGACTTATTCATATTTTTTTATATAATAATTTTTACAAATTACTTTAAATTTTCAATGTTTTTATTTCTTAAAAAATTATTATGACATTTATTATTTATTAACATTAATTTAAGATATGAAATACAGACATTCTTCATATACCTGGTACTTAATTGTAAATATAGGGGATTTGAACACTGACTTTCAAGCACCCTTCAACTATCCACACTATCTCATACTACTGATACACATGACCACATACATGTAGAAACGATAAATAACCACCAATATAGGTATTTTGTGCTAAACCATCACTCATCAGTTGGTCTAGATTATCATCTCCCACATATATATATATAATCAGTTGTCAGTTTATATTAAGATAGCAAATCTTCAAACTTTAATGGAATTTGGGATTTCATTATCATATTTTCAATAGAATGAAAGGCTGAAAAGGTGGAGGTTATGTATATTGGTGATTATTTATCGTTTCTACATGTGTGCGGTCATGTATGTCAGTAGTATGAGATAGTGTGGATAGTTGAAGGGCGCTTGAAAGTCTGTGTTCAAATCCCCTATATTAACATTAATTTAATGTTTGCTTTTTACATAATATAAGCATATTATAAACTTTTTTTAATATTTAAAATTTGATTACAATTATGAAAAAGTCCATTTTTAAAATATAGATAAAATTAATCAAATCAAAGTTATTTTTCCCAAAACATGAATTTTTTAATCGGTAGAATAAATTATTTAATTCGTTGTCTCCTCTTGGAATATCTATTGTTATATAATAAATAATATAATTATCAGATATTTTGTGGCTAAAGTCTTTCAAGATTTTAAGGTATTTTGCATGTTTGAATCATCTTCAGGGTTTTATAAAAAAAATTAATTTATTACCTTATATTTCGTTATTTTTTTTTTTAAATCTTAAAATATTTTTATGCTTTTATAATTTTCTCAATTTTTAACTTAGAAGTGTTTGCTCGGTCATTTTATTTAACTATAAATCCCCCCCCCCTTAAAATTTCATGCAATTTTATACTATTTACCTTTTAAAAAATATATATATTTAACGCAGGCTATATATGATCTATGGATGACATATCATGTAATAATCAGTTATAAGAATTAATTGTGAATAACCAATGAATATAGAATAAAATATATACAACTGTCTGGTAGAATAAATTGACTGATCATAGACTAGATACTACTATCTATTTCTAGTCTATGATAACAAAAATGAAAGCTGGAAATAATATCATGGCATTTTGAGACTTAAATAAACAAGTTGAAAGAATATCTTTATGTGGAGCCAGATTCTATTATCCCTATAGTGATATAGTAATTAATTGGTTTTTTATTCTAGGTGCAATTGTCGAAAATGTTCAGAAAAAATGTACATTTTATAAGTTTGTCAATCATAGTTAGATATTTATTCAGTTGACGTTACCCATACTTAATGAACTTGGGTTAGAGTAGGTCAAACAATTACCATTCATATCAATTCGTTTTCATGGCATATATCTCTTATCTAGCTAATTATCTATAATAAATGAACTATTAAATGTGCAAGCAATTAAAATTAAAATACCTCATACTTATCCTTATGCATAAATATTACCATATGCAATCATTTCCATATTGTAAACTCCATTTGACAACCTGGAATGTCAACAACTACAAAGATAGATATTCTGTCCTTGGAGTTAATGCTAACAGAAATTCTATGACAGCTATTCTTGAATATTCATTTAATCCTGTCATGATTTTTGATTTATAATATTATTTTAATTAAATAATTTTATTTATAGTATTAAATTAATAAACAAATAAAAAACTGCAATAAAATATTTACAATTATTCTCGCTCCCATTTTATCATTATCCATATTTTATAACTTAGCTTCTATTTCTTATATTAGTATAGCTAAACAATTCTTGAAAGGTTTAAGAATTAATCCTATGATTACTCAAATTTATAAGTTTTAAATTTACATTAAATATAAAAATAATTTTTGTGCTTACGAATTTTGTTTTTTAATTATTTTTAGCTAGAATATTTAATGGATCTATAAAATGTGTGTATATTTTGACTTTATATCATGCATGTAAGACAACTATTTATGTGATGATAATATTTCATTATCACACATCCTAGCAAACACATATGTGGAATGAAATAATTGGGATGGTTTATCAAAGATACCTTTTAGTAAATACAAGTGAATGCTTAATATTTTTTGAACTATTCAATTAAAAAAGATATATAGCATTTTCAATTGATAAAACAAACATCAATAACAATTAAGAAGGTAGACATCATTTCATCCTTATCTTGAGTATTCTTCTCTTATGGAACAACTATCTAAAATACATTCTTGACTTTTATACATAAAATTTATTAGGATTTTAGATATAGGACATTGTTCAATAATTAATGTTAGGTGGATTCATATTCTCAATGTCAACAACATATCATTTAGCAATATACTTCATAATCTTGTGAAATATAAAAAGATAGGTACTGATTTAGTCTGAGCTCACCATCATTTTGAATTCTAAGGACCTCCCAAAATGACTACTGGCACATCCAAGTGATAAATATATCAAATAATCCACACAGGGTTGATTGGATATGTTAGCAATGGTTTTTTGGGCAGTCCTTAGAATTCAAAATGGTATTGAGCACAGTCTAAATACTAAAATCTTAAAACTTCTCAAATATAAATTTTATTATAATAATACTGGCATGAAGTGCTGAAGTATGTGGGGGAGGCAACGGATGTTTTCTACAACACAAAATAACATCCAAAAATGTATAAGTCTGATCAAACCAAACTTATAATTTCAAAATACTAAAAGCTTATAAGTTCTAAAATATGAATTTTATCACGATATATACCTATATCCACATGTTAAAATAAAGCATATTAATTTTATAATTAATAGGATTTTTTCTTACCAGAAAGACACGTGTCTATGATGTTGCATACTTCTTTTATTACATGTAATTAGATTTGCAAGGAAATCAAGTCATATATCATGTGACTTAATTTAATAAGTTTTTACTACAAATGTTATATAATGAGCCTTTTAATAGCCCTTAATACACTTTTCTGAATATCCCTATCCTCAGATTGGTTTCTAGCTCTGGCTGTCATCAATAAGGCATTAGGATATTCAGATATTAGATTTAAACATACCAAGTCAAGCCCCAGCATTTATCTAATAGTTACCTATTAAGTAGAAAATCTGAAATTTTCAGATATCCATATTGTCAAGTGATATATGACTTCATTTCCTTGCAATTACTGTTTTGCTCTTGAGGTTTTGGCAATTTTATATTGCTAAAGGCTATTAATATATAGTGTATTAGTTCACTCTCATATGGCTATTTAAGTTGGATAGCTGGATTTGAAGACATATGGATGTCTGAAAATTTCAGATTTTCTACTTAATATGTAACTATTAGATAAATTCTGGGACATGACCTGGTATTTTTAAATTGAATGCCGAATATCCTAGCACCTCAATGACAATAGCTAAAGCTAGAAACTGGTCTGAGAATAGAGATATTCAGAAAAGCTTGTTAAGAGCTATTAGCATGCTCATTATATAACATATGAAATCAGAAAAAAAAATATTATTCACATTTGATCTTCTGATGTGGATATCAGACCTATACTTGATCAATGAGGTCCTTACAAAATTTGCACTCTAATTTTTTAATTATTGATGTAAATTGTGATTTTGTAATGAATGGTCATATTGTGATCACATGTGAATTATTCAGACATTTATTGCTTGAATATGTTAGTAGTGGTTTTGGGCAGTCCTTAGAATTCAAATAGCTATGATCACATTCTAAATCAGTACCAAAAGATATTTTCCTATAATACATAAGTGATTCACTAACCAGGATTTCAAGATGACTTCTTTTAAAACAGCATTCACTTCAATAAGTGAAATTATCCTTTATAATCTATCATTATTTTATGCTAGTAAAATAAAAACTTTAAGATATGTTTAGCTTTTACCTCAATAATAGATATGTGATATATAAATATGCATGCAAATGTAATCCAAATCATTTTAAAATTCTCAAACAATTTTCTTGCCTGTCTTAAACCATTATAAGAAAAAAATATTGCTTTATTTATGCCACTAGACAAACTTATTTGCTAGCATTTGCTAGATTTATCATTAGCAATGCTCCACCCATTAAAGTTAAATATGCATGATACTATTACTTTATTTGCATATCCTTATTTATAAAATTTACATGATTTAAGTTTAAATCCATCTTAAAATCATTTTGAGATAAACTCATCTTTAATTTTAAGCCTATATGTTAAAAGAAGAATTAAATAGATATGATTTCTTTACAACTTTATTATTTCAATAAAAATGAAAATAAATATTTATTGATATTTTGTTGCTAATTTATATAAAATAATTTTAGTTAATTATTAAATATTTTACGAATACAAACACATTTCAAATAATATTATTTAGTAAACTTTAGACTATTTGTAACAATTTGTATTGATATGTAATACTGTATTATATACTATATAAGTGTTTTCAATTAAATTCACAATTAAAATATGTTTGTAAGTAAATTCCTACTATCACATCTAGGCACATAGTCTTAAGGTTATAACCTTAATATATATTACTTATATAATGAGTATGCACTTAGCAAATTATTAATTAATTTAATACAGTAATATGCAACAGATTTAATTACATAATCATATATATGAACAAACATATTAATAACAAAATAAAAATTTTAAGTCGTTAGCTTTGTTCATAGAATTTCAGGAAGTCATATGTTTCTATTTTATTTTAATTTTGTGCTTGTTGGGAAAATGAAATTCTATTTATAAACAGCAAATATTCAACACATTTATTTGAAAACAACAAACATTGGATGTATTTTGCTTGTTATGAATATCAAATATTTAACATGGCTCATCACAAGTTAATGACATGGAATATAGTTTGGAATAATGGTTCTGAAAATTTAATACAATTCTTTATTTTTTTTAATATCCATAGCAAAAAAAATTTTTTTATCAGGAATAACATTATTCAAAAAATATTTTAGCACTAGGGATCCTTGAACTTCAAATTCACTTCTCCATAAAACTGAATCTTTAAATAGTGCCAATGATATCTGTATTATATACTTTTGTTATAAATTTTAACAATTACTGCATTGGTAAGATGTTCTCTATTTTAGATTAATGAAATTTTTATAGAAAACAGCCATACAAAAACACAAATTAAAGCAGGTTTCTTTTTAAAATGGAATTTAAACTATTTTTTTGTGAATTTGACCTTTTGACCTTTTCTCTTTTAAAAAGAAAAGAGAAATAAAGTTTTAATACATAGGAATAAGCATAGCATTATTTTATAAAATAGAATTAATTATAATCCAAGTTCATATTAAAAAAAAAGTTCATTTATTTTTCTTCAAATTAATTTTATGTAGAAATAAAATTCTATTCAGAATTATATTAAAGGGTAAGAGTTTGTACTGAAATGTTCTATCTATAAAATTTTCATTTGCTTAAAGTACTGTTGTAAGCACTTTTCATAATGTCATAATATTATGGTATATATTTTCTCATGGCAAATTGAGGCAACCCAAAACCATTTGAAAATTCAAAAATATCCAGTCTAGAAATTGTAAATCTTTTCATATCAAACTGTTGAAATAACAAATATGCTACATTTTATCTTCATATTTCATATTCAAGTAAAATTTTAATTCAGGAAGCTTAAAAAATAATGTCTTTAGCAGCAAGTGAAAAACCTTAAACGTTTGGCAATCAATTTGTATTTAGTTGCTAACTAATTTACTTTTACAACTTTAAACAAATTTAGATAAGACAACTGATGTCAATTATGATTTTATCTGACTTGAACTAAATAAATGGAAGTAACTGACTAGATAGACTAAATTTTATATTTATATTTGTTTTTAATATGCTGATTGATCAGTTTCTAATTAGCTTTCTATAATTAACTTTTTTTTATCAATCTGGATTCCCATAATTTTCAAGTATCTTGATTTAAAGATAAGTGTTCAATATTTTTAACTTACTCTTAATTATTTGTATTTTACTTAAAGAAAATTATTTATCTAAATTATTATATTTTGTATATCAAATACATGTGGCGACACACACATACAAGCCTATTTTATATAGGCTTTAATCAAAATTTGCACCATTTCAAGTATATTAAATTATTCTATACAAAATCATATTGTCTGATAAATCAATTATTCTTGTTTGATTCAGATTATCCGTAAATAATTCACTCATATCTTTTTTTATTAATTTTCTATTTTACAGCTTTATTTTACATAATAATGATTTTTTAAAATATTATAATTACAGATTTACATTAATAGTCTAGATTTAACACTTGATTTTGACAATCTCAATATAGATTTTTCCCTTCAATTCATACTTTCGTTATTGATTTATAAATTCTAAAATTACTTCAGCAACTTATTACATTTTTTCTAATATTTTTATTTTAAAAACGTATTAATAAAATAACTTTAACTTGCTTCCAGTATTTAAAATAAAAACATTATTTGAAAAATTGAGAATTTACTTTTTCTGAAATGATAAATCTTTTCGTCTATATGCTATTTCTCTTATTTTTTTTATTATACTATCTTCAATCATTTTCTATGACATGAGATCCAGTCATTATAACCTTCTCATACCATTTGCCATTTCATTGTTCTGTGACAATGGGAATATGTGTTAAGGTATTCTTATATTAAAGTATTTATGACGATGTAAAGAATGCAAGGTCTTTACTGATGATGGAGACAGATTTAATCATTTTCAATAATATGACGTCCAATTATCACAAACTTCTCATATTATTCTCTATTTTATTGTTCTGTGACAATGGTAATGTGTGTTTGTGTAGAAATTCCACCTGTTATATTCAAGTATTTACGATGATGTAAAGATAGTGATGATGAAGACAGATTTAGATAATGTAAAATCTTTAATTGTGATTTAGCATAGGCAGTAAATAAATTATTTTGAAAGTAGATTTGGAGCAAGAGTTTCACTTGATAAATAATTATATGATTGGATAGCCATTCTTAGAGATTCTCTGTCCCTTCCTTGTCACAAAAATGGAGGATCTAAGAAAAGTGCTTTAAAAATGGACTGCCTCATAAAAACTATCTAAGTCACCATGCTGTTAAAAAAATAATTAAATGGATTATTGTCCAGGAATTCAAAAGAAGTTCAAAGAGACAGAGCTGAACTTCTTCTGTGGACTTTGAACAGTGAAACAATTTATTCATAAATAGGACTGAAGTATATAGATTTTTAAAAATATTATTTTATGTTCATAAAGATTAAAAAGTGTAATTTATTTATTAATATGACAAAATATTTTCAAGAATTTTTGTCAGTGTATTCCTTTTCTCAACCTAACAATATCATAACTATCTATCAGCACAGAAAGTCAGATCTTATTCTCCCACTAAGCATGTATTTTGCAACTATTTCAAATGCTTCATTATATAGCAAACTACTATAGTTTTATTCATGAATGTCAAATTTGCTGCCATCATAGCAATGAGAAAAACCATTTAATGGGAGTATATTAATCATTTTTATTAGTCATTCATCAGACTAGAGATTATCCAAATAAAGAATATTTCTGTAAATTTTTACTATGTCATTCTCATGCAAGATAGAACTGGTTTTTATTCACTTTTAACATATTGTAGTGGGATTTAATCATAAAGATATGACCAAAGACATGCAAAAAGAATGTATGATCTCCAAGGTACACATTTCATGCTAAACTAGTACTCATCAGTTCTGCCAGATCACAATCTTTTACACATATCTTTATACCATAGCAAACTACTGCTACCCTCATAACTATGACACAAACCATTTAATGGAAGTATATTAATAATTTTTATTAACCATTCATTAGACTAAAGATTATCCAAATAATGAATATTATTTCTGTACTGTAATTTTTACTATACCACTCTCATGCAAGACAGAAACTGGTTTTTATTCATTTTTAATATCTTGAAGAGGGGATGTAATCAGAAGCATATGATCATATGTGAAAAGGATGTATGATCCCCAAGATGCACATTTCATGCTGAACCAGCACTCATCAGTTGGCCCAGACCACAATCTCTTACACATATCTTTATATTATTGTTCAGCATATATATATATAGATAAGCAACTACTACAGTTTAGTAGATAAGTGTCAAACTTACTGCGCTCGCAACTATGACCCAAACCATTTAATAAAAGTATATTAATAATTTTAATTAGTCATTCATTAGACTAGAGATTATCCAAATAATGAATAATATTTCTATAATGTAATTTTTACCAAATCACTCTCATGCAAGGTAGGAACTGGTTTCTAACCACTTTTAACACCTTGTAGAAGGATGTAATCAGAAACATATAACCAAAGACATGTGAAAAAGATGTATGATCCCCAAGATGCACATTTCATGCTGAACCAGCACTCATCAGTTGGCCCAGACCACAATCCCTTACACATAAATATCATTGTTCAGTACATGTAGAGATAGCAAATTATTACAATTTAGTTGAGGAAGTGTCAAACTTGCTGCCCTTACAACTATGACACAAACCATTTAATGGAAATATATTAATAATTTTTATTAGTCATTCATTAGACTAGAGATTATCCAAATAATGAATAATATTTGTGTAGTGTAATTTTTATTACACCACTCTCATGCAATGTAGGAACTGGTTTTTATCCATTTTTAACACCTTGTAGAGAAATGTAATCAGAAATATATGACTAAAGACATGCAAAAAGTATGTACAATCCCCAAGATACACATTACATGCTGAACCAGCAATCATCAGTGGTCCAGACCACAATCTCATACACATATTGTTATATCATTATTCAGCATATATGTGATGTAATGCACTGTGACTTCTTCTTATACAGAGTCAGGAATCTCTCAGCAATTATGACCAGAGAAACCTTTTTAGCTACTTTACCTTCCCTTTCTACTTCCTGCCCTAAGTTTTTCCATAACCTGCTCCATCCCATTTCCACAACATAATCTTTGACAACTCCATGATCTTTATATCTAAATGCCCCTTATCTTTTCACAAACCCAGCATAAAAACCAATAACCCACTTTCTATATAATCACTTGTTAATATTTATTTTTTCACAACTTCATTATTTGTACATTCAATTAACAGATGCCTAATATTTTCTATGCCTTCCTTACACAACTTGCAGATTAAATCATCCACATTTTTTCTATTTACATATATAGTCCTTTGTTGTTAAAGATCCAGTTTGAGCCTTAAACAGTAAACTACTTTCCTTGCTATTATCATAAATTAACTCACATCCAACATTTCATTTACTTCTATACATAGTTAAACTGTGTTTAATCTGCATACTTGTTCTCCATCTCTCCAACTCCCTATTCTTTATTAATGCATCTATTCTTCTATCCCATTCCTTACCACAATAACACTCAAAATTCTCCTAACACAATCATCTCATCTTTTGTATAAGTATACTGACATAAATTCTTTATCCAAATCTTATGCATACTGCATTACCTTTCTCACCCATCTTGTTGCCTGATCTTTATTCATAATCCAATTAAATACTATTTTGGCTATTATTTTATTATCCATAAACTGCAATCTACTGAACACTTTCATTTTGCTTTTTGCATCTCTCATATATAAAAATTTGATCATCCCATTTCTCCTTGAATTGCCTCCTTTGCCGTTGACACATTGCCATCTAATGCATGTCTTCCTACTTCTCTTTGTATTTTTCTAAGTAATCTAATACCCCTTTACTAACACATAAAGCATCATTACCATATGTTAACCCTTCTACTGCCACTCCCTTCCATACAAACTAGTTACATCATATTTATTATGAGAACCCTGTTAATTTCTTTATCAATCCCTTTCTTTTCTTTGCTTCACTTATCTTTTTTTTCATTCATCCAAGCAATTTCTCTGATTATTTAAGATGATTCCCAAATAGTTATATCTATTCATCACACTTAGCTTTATTATATCCTCCAATAAAAATTCCTTGTCTTCTTTTTACCCAGTATTAATCATCATTACTTTTAATTTTTCTTTACTAAATTTAATACATCTCTTTACCCACCCTTACACATGTCTACAGCATAACTTCCATTCTTCCCTTCTTTCTGCACACAAAAAGTCATTATTCACAAATAAAAACCAGACAACATATATACTCACCTTGCCACCTATTAATGGAATCTCTATCCCTCTTCCTAGTTTTTCTATTGCTCTCTGCATTTCTCTCAAATACAACAAAAACAAAATAGGCGACATAGGGTATTCTTGCCTTAGTCCCACCCATTTTTAACTTTAACTGATTCTATATTCCCTAATTGATATGTATAGTAATTATTTTCACATAATCTATTAATAATATCTATTAAAGCTCCATCCATTCTCAAATTTACTAAACTTACTCATAATCTATTTCTATTTACTCTATCACATGCCTTCTCTGCATCTATAAAAACCATATATAACTCTACCTGTATTCCTACTCATATCCATAAGTTATGTAACTACAAATAAACTATATAAAATCTCCTTGCATTTCTCCCATTATATTATTTTCTTCCATCCATTTTGCAACCCTTCCAGCCACCATATATGAGAAAACTTTATATAACACTGACATTACCACTACCAGTATATAATTGTTTAACTTTCCATGATCCTTACTCTTTCCTTTAAATGGTAGCCTTACTCTTGTATTACTGCTACTACCTGGGAAATCTCTTCGGTGAGATCTTATTAAAACATGATAATACTTTTTAATTTTGTGTATGTCCTAAATTCATTACCATTTCTGCTGTCCATCCAGCCAAACCTCTTGCCTTTCCACTTTTCAATTTCTTCCCTATATCATTCTGTTCATTTTTTGTAAACCTAATATTCCTATTACTATATGCTTTCATGTTTGCTATCAGTCTGTCTTTCACTTCTAACATCATTCCTATATCCATTACATACTTATTTAAGATTATCTCTAATTTTTCTCTAGAGCTACACTCTATTATCTCATCATCTAGAAATAGTATTTCTCTCTACCCATATATTCCTTCTTTTAATGTATTTCTAAAACAATTTACTCCTATCTCTTCCACTTTTATTAATATCCTCCAACAATTTACTATTCAATTTCATTTTCTGTCTATAATTATCTATTTTAAGCAACTTCTTTTTTCAAAGTACTTTTCTCATTTAGCACTAACATCTTTGTCACTTTCTTTGTTCTTATCAGAAGTATATTCTGTTATTCTTCTCTTTTACTTTCTTGCATATCTTCATACATATATTTCTTATAATACTTCTTTCATATACACTTCAATGCAAACAAATTTTCTTGAAAAACTTCTTTATTTTCCTTCAGAGCTACAATATTTGAACAATAAATACATAAACATCACTTCATATATATAAAATACACATATGTATATCAAAATATACACATATATCCCCTACATACATATATAGATCTATATAACTCATAGACATACATATAAAAACCATAGCTACATCTATATATATATGCATATCCAAATATATACATATATCCTTAAAACATACTCCCATAGACATATATATACAAATCCATACATACATCTATAAATACACATCCATATATATATACAACTTACACATAAATTACACATATATAAAAAATATACAAAGATATATACAATACACCATTTTTTAATCATTACCTTTTAATACTATTTTATTTTTACTTTTAATTTTTTATTTTTTAAAAAATTCTTTTAAATATTATCCTTTTTATTACTTTTATTATTATTATTTTATAATTTTCCTTTCATTGTTTCTTACTAACTATCTTGTTTAATTATTATCTAATATATAATATCTCTTTTACTTTAATATTTATAATTTTAATTTTTTATCTTTTTATTGCTAAAAAATATGTATATCAAAATATACACATATATTCCCTACATACACTAATATATATATATCCCCTACATACATATATAGAAATATAAATCCACATTACCCATACACATACATATAAATTCCATATCTACATCTATATATACATATGAATATCCAAATATATACACATATATCCTTAAAACATATATATATATACAGATACACATACACCCTAAGACATATATATATATAAATCCATACATACATCTATAAATACACATCCATATATATACACAACTTACAACATATATAAAAAAAAATACACAAATATATATCCAATACACCATTTTTGAATTATTACCTTTTAATACTATTTTATTTTACTTTTAATTTTTTAAAATTTTTTTAAAAAATTCTTTTAAATATTACCCTTTTTTATTACCTTTATTATTATTATTTTATAAATTTCCTTTCATCATTTCTTACTATTTATCATGTTTAATTATTATCAAATATATAATATCTCTTTTACTTTAATATCTGTAATTTTAATTTTATAAAACTTTTATCTTTTTATTACTAATTTATATTTTTTTCTTTAATAATACATACCTTATCAAACTTTCTCTGCTTTAAAATAACAGTTTTTTCAAATTTTCTAACTTTTTATTCCTTTAAAACAACTCCCTCTACTATCAATTTTATAAAACTTATAATTCTATTTGAAAAATTAACTTACAAACCTTTATATTTATTAACAATATTTACAAGACTTTATCTATATATATAATAACTTTTAACATACTTATTCTATTATTATTATTAACTTATAAAACTAATATTATTTTCAAAACTTATTTTATTTTTATATTTTATCTATTCCCATACACACACATATACATACACATACATATATATATACACACATATATAGATACATACTCATCTTTTAGTACTGATAATTCTAGAAACCTAATAATAACCCTACCAACACCAAGTTCTTAGCCCCCCATCCCTATTTAGTATAGTTTTATCCTCTTAATTAATATTGCTTCTTTTATTTTCCTATCTCTTCTTTTATTAGTATATTCTATAATTTTAATACTATCTTTTTCAAATACATGCCCTGTTTCCATAGTATGCAAATAAATTGATGAATTTTTGTCATATCTGTTGATTTAACCTTGTAAAAATTGAATTCTTCATCTCACCTACATATTTGTCCTTATCTTATTATTCTTACAATATCTACAATCTATCTGATATACCCCATTTATACATTTTCCTATACCTTTAATATATTTATTATTTAATATATTCATTAATTTTTTTCTTCTTTTATTTACTATCTTATATTTAATTACATTATTATATCTTTTATTATTTTTTTCTAATAATTTTATTAACACTCTTAATTATATTATTACTATATGTTTTAACACCTATATATTCTTTCTTTATACTATTCTTCCTATATTTATCCCTCTCTTCTTCTTTACTACCCTTTTTATATTTTTCTTCGGTCAATTTTATATTCTTCACTAATTCCTTGACTATTAATTCTACTTCTTTTTTATACTCCTCTTCACTTGAACAATAATTAATAGCCCTACATATTCTTGAACTTATACTATTTATTTTATATTTATTATCTGTATTAGAATTCCAATTAATTATATTACTATTACCATTCATTTTTTTATACACTGATGTTTCTTACATCTATTTTTAACATGATTTTGTTAATAATATGTCTAAATATGATAACTTATTATCTTTCTCTTTTACACTGTAAATTTAATATTCCTATCTAATTTATTAATTTCATCTAAATATTTAGCAATGTGTTTTTCACTTCTATTAAAAATTAATAGATAATCATCTACATATCTTTTTATTTTACACTTAAATATATCAGTACTATATCTTTTTAACATTATTGGTCCAATCTCCTTATCCATCATCATTTTTTCTATTTCCTCCATAATATTCCACTCAATGCCCCTCCTATCAATAATCCTTTTTTCTGCATAAAATATTCTCCATTAAATTCAAATGTTATCTCCTTATAACCCAACTCCAGATTCTGTTTTAACTTAATTACTGGTATTTCTATTACTTTTTCTTCATCTTCTATATATTTATTAACTGCTAAATCTATTACTTTATCTACATCCAAATTTGTGTACATTGACACTATATCTATCTTAATCATTGTCAATCTATATTTATCATACTTATTAACATTTTCTCCAATTTCCTTAATTAACTCCTTATTATTTTTTATAAAAGCACTGTGCTAACCATTTAGATATCTTATCAAAATACGAACCCTTCACATTTATAACTGGTCTTAATGGCATTTCTTCTTTATATATTTTTGGTGCTCCGTATATTCTTGCTACTTCACAATCTTTATTTCCAAATTCTTCTAATGTTCTCCTATCTATTAGTTTATTATTAAATAACCCTTTAATTAATCCATACATTTTCTTACTTTTTATTCCAGTATCATCCTTCTTTATTTTTACAAAAAATTCTTCTGACATTTTTTTCCACATTTTCTCTATATACTCTGATTTCTTCATTAATACCATTTTATTACCCTTATCTGATTTTATAAATATTAAATTATCTTCATACTTTTTTTTTATATCCTTCACCTCTTTAACTGTTATCCTACTAATTATTCTATTTTTATTCTTTTCATTACCTCTAACTTCTAATCTCTTCATTTTATATATCATATTATTAATTTCCTCTTTTAATATTTCCATCCATTTTTTATCCCTAATACTTATATTATTATTAATGTCCTTATTTTCATAATAATATATATTGTATTTACTTTCTATATATTTCTGTGTCAACTTTTCTATTAATATTTGCACTTCTAATATATCTTTACTATTACACTTCCCATATGGCACATATTTTATCCCTTTTTAAGTATCTCCATCTCTTCTTCTTTTAATTTTATATCACTTAAATTATATATTTCATTTTTACTCTTTACATATGCTTCATTACTTCCTTCTTCTTTCTTTTTCATCAAATTATCCTTTTTTTTTTTATGTCTCACTCTTGTAATTTCATTTACCATGTCTTTCTTCCTTGCATATAATGTTCTAAATAAATCTTCTTCCTTCCTACTTATCTTTCTAATTAATATTCTCCCCATTCCTTCAATACTATTATATATCTTTTTCTTCAATTTGTATCAATTTTTTATATATTCTTTTAAAATTTTTTTTTCTATATTATTTATAACCTTTTCTTTATTCTTAATTTCTTTTCTTAATTTTCTCATCTTAATAAAATTTGTTATTATATTATATCTTTCACAATTTTTCATAAATTTAATATTGTTATTCACATTATTTAATTTTAATATTAATTTCCATCTATCATTTAATATCCTTAATGTTGCATAACCTTCCAATTCTTTAATGCACTCGATAAACATTTTTATATTGGCTATATTTTCCATACCATATATTATATATTACATACATCCAAAATTACCCTTTCTTTTTCCTAATCCTTTGTGTAATTCTCTTATCAGAAGTATATTTTCTTATTCTTCTCTTTTACTTTTTTTTTGCATATCTTCATATATATATTTCTTATAATACTTCTTTCATATACATTTCAATAGAAACAAATTTTCTTAAAAAACATTTATTTTCCTTACAGTTTCGACTGTCCAGCAGACTTCATCAGAGCTACAATATTTGAACAATATAATACATAAACATCACCTCATATATATATAATACACATATGTATATCAAAATATACACATATATCTCCTACATACCTATATAGATCCATATAGCAAACTTATATTCTCTGCATGATTGTTCTCTCTTTTACACTTTTACTAACTCTCACTTTCCTATTACTTTTATTTTTCTGAATACTCTCACCTAAAATCTTATTTGCCACTTTTCTATTTCACCACACCAATCCTTCTAATCAACCCCAAGCACTATTCCATGGTTTCTTCAACTTTTATTTTATACTCTTCTAACTTATTCTTATCATTCACTCTCCATCCACATCTTTCACTACTATTTCTACTTTTATTACTATTTTCCATCACATTACTACCATTTCTATTATAAAGAAGTTATGATCACCATTACATACTCTCTCTTCATTATCAAACACCCTAATTTTCCATAATTTATTCATTCCCTTTTTTTTTCTACTAATACATAATTATTGTGTGAAATATATTATTTCTAGACCATGTGTATAGTCCCTCATAAATATTTGATAAATTTCCAATGCTCAAATTCACTCTCTGACAAAAATTCATCAAAAGCTGTCCATTCTTATTACCTACATTATCAATTTCTTCAATATGTCCATTCATATTCCCTACAACCATTATTCTCTTCCCCTTGTCATTGAAACTCTGTATATCCTTAACTAGGCATTCATATATGCTACTGTTTCACTCTATTATAGTTTGACTGTCTCCAATGGCTATATACACTATAACCACCATCCATACTTGTCTTCCTAACCTTATCTCAAACCACAAATGTTCTTGACATTTAACAGTATTTAAATATTTTTTTGAATAAGTCCTATATCTCCACCCCTTTTTTCTTTTCTATTTATACCCTGCCATACCAAGTCTTCCAGAATAGATTCTTCTCTTAGATGTGTTTCCACTACTACTAATCCAACTTCTTCATTTTTAATTGCTTTGTTTAATTCCAGTGACTTTTCTGGTCTTCTACCACCTTACATATTCAAATACCCAATTTTAACCATTTCTTCTTTCCTAACTATTCTTTTATAAATTCTTTTGACTCTTTCTTCTCCATTACATTTATAAATAACTTGCTTACCATTAATTTTACAGACCCATCCCCTCTCTACATCTACATTTCTATCTAAATCAGTTACCCTTTGAGTATTTCTTACATTCCGTCACTTCTTTCTAATAACACTGCCATTTAAAATCTTACCCCCCTTTATAAGTTTCCCACATTATATTCTTTATAAATCTCTCTCTCTAAAACTTCACTTTCTTGTTTTTCTAAGTGCAATCCATCTTTACTATATAACTTCCTCTTTCCAATAAAAAATCCCACACATCCACAAACATGACACCATTTCTCTCACACAATTTTTTCATTCCCTCATTTATAGAACATGCTGTTGTCAAATCTTTGTAATATTACTTTCTCTGATAGTTCTGACAAATTATTAGATAGAAAACTACTGTTGCCCTCATAACTATGGCACAAACCATTTAATAAAAGTATGTTGGTAATTTTATTAGTCATTCACTAGATTAGAGATTATCCAAATAATGAATAATACTTCTGTAGTGTAATTTTTACTACACTACCCTTGTGCAAGGTAGGGACTTGTTTCTATCCACTTTTAACACCTTGTAGAGGGATGTAATCATAAACCTATGACCAAAGACATGTGAAAAAGATGTATGATTCCCAATATGCAAATTTCATGTTGAACCACTACTCATCATTTGGCCCAGACCCCAATCTTTTAAGCATATCTCTATATCATTATTTAGTATATATGTATCAAACTACTACACTTTAGATGATAGGTGTCAAACTTACTACCTTCACAATTATGACACAAACCAGTAAAAATTACACTGCTTCATTATATATTTCTGGTAAAAATCTTAAGGGTTTTAGGATTGTTTTGGTTTCATGATAAACATTTTTAAAAATATTGGGTAAAGAGATTAAGGATTATTGGCAATGAGGAGTTGATTAGATGCAAAAAAAAAAAATAAAAAAATTTAAAAAAACAAAAACAACAACTATATAATATGTATTAATACAGGTCAAAAATAATTAGTAAATTTCTTTTAATAAGATTACATACATAAAATAAAAATAGATGTGCAGTAAAAAAACATTAAATTAGCATACCAAAATGTAGGGGATTTGAACACACACTTTTAAGCACCCTTCAACTATCCACACTATCTCATACCACTGATACACATGACCACACACATGTAGAAAAAATAAATCATCACCAATATACCAGGACACATCAGTTGGTACAGATTTATCATCTCCCACAATGAGTGCATGGCAATAAATTTGGCATCAGTATGGGATTTGGGCTTTCCATCATCAGATTTTCAATGGTATGGATAACTGAAGAGTTGGAAGATTGATAAATTGAAGACTTTTCCATTAAAGTATGAAGATTTGCTATCATAATATAATTATTTGTTCAACCACAATTAGGGTTTTTATATTTAATTTGAAATAATAGTGTGGGCGGTCCAGAAATTAATTAATTCAATTTCTTGTAAAAAATAGGGATGAAATTAATTAATTTCTGGATTCCCCACACTTTTATTTCATGTTAAACATAAAAACACCAACTGTGGTTGAAAAATAATTATTTTTAGAGTTTTTAGACCCCAGTAAATAAAAATGTTTGTTAAAAAAAAATATATGTTATCTTTAATTTTTAGCATTCACATATTTCTTTGCAACAATTCCCAATTTCAGCTTAATATTTGAAAATAAAATCATACACTTTAAAAACCCTTTACAATATAATTTTGCTTATTTGAAAAATATATTTAAAAAATCAACTTTTATAACTAAAAAAAAAATTGTCATTTACTTTTTAAAAAAGGAAATTTTTATATTCAAGATTTGTTTTTATTTCAATGTTCAAAATCTCTAAAAATCTTTTTAGAATAAAGTTTTTTAAAAATATATACATGCATTACTGTAAACTTATTAAACTGAAATGATCTGCCAACCCTCTACAGTAAAAAAAAAACTACGGAACCTACCTAAATTATTCTGTCATATCACATTCTCTGTGATTTATAATGCATGTACAAAATTTTAATGGATTCTATTGAATATAAATATATTACATCTTAATTTTATAATTTTATCCAAGTAAACAAACAAAAACATATAATACTAAATCATCCACACACTTTATTACTGTTACACAATGCTTTATTTACCACCCTCTTTTTTTTATTTATTTGAATTTAGCAGTTAAAGTTAGGAGATATAAAAGTTCTGAAGAAGATTGCTGGGGCAATAGAAACTGTAAACTGTAAAAGAAGGTGGTAAATAAAGCATTGTGTAACAGTAGTAAAATGCATGGATGACTTAGTATTATATAGTATACATTTGACAATGCAGTAAGAGTAGTTATTATACTTCTTGAAGTAAACAAACAAAGACTGCAATTTAAATAAAAATGTTTTTAAAAAATGAAATTATCTAAGATTTGTTAAAGATACTGTTTATTGCCATATCCCAAAATGGTATTCATATACTTTCAGATAGTTATTGCTAAAATAATAAATAAATAAAAAATCAACATTAATAATTCTATCATTTGGCAAAATATATTACCCAAAATAATAGAAATTAAGAAATAAATTAATGCTAAAACTAAAATAGTGTAAGAAGTATTTAAACAATTTAAAAACTGTTTATGTAATAAGGAATTAAATGTAAAACTAAACATAGAATAGAAGTAAAATGTTTCAAGATCAAAAGATGTTAGAAAAATAAATTAAATGAAACTATTATAAAAAAGTTGTACTAAATGATGAAATATAAAAGAAAAAAACTAGAAAAGAATAGTGCCAACAATTACAAAAAAAAAAAAGATATGAAATATTTTAGAAGAGCTAAATTCAAAAATTAATTAACTGTAAATAAGATTTATCTGGCTTTTAAAAATCAGGTGAAAACATCTTTCTTTTTTTCCTTTTTTATCTTTTTGAATAAATTAGTCAACTACAAACACCAGTTTTTAAATTTAAAAAACCAGTTTTAGATACTAGAATTAATATGTAAAAATTAATTAATTATTTAATTAAAAATATTAACATGTTGACATGAAATTATCTCAGTCTCAACCATACTGTAGTATAATTAATTTTCCTGAATCAGGCAAATGTTTGGCATGCAAATTCACGAATACATTTTATTTTGCTATTCTATGCGAAAGCAGAGAGACTAATGGATGACATCAGCTATGTTGCTCTTATGCATCCTGTGAGTCCAAACTACTTTTACCTTGCAAATTACCCATACTACACATTATGCAGTGCATTATGGTAGCTCCATTTATTTGAATTTGATCCCAAGCATCAATAGGAATTTTATGTTATTGTATATTATTATTCTTGTTCTAAACATTAAAATAAAAACAATGTAAGTAAAATTATTAATCTCTATTCTAATAATACAGCATTCATTCATTATTAAATATTAATGTCACTGATAAAAATATTTACAGTATTGATTTTTATGCCAAAATTAATATTGCAAATAAATTGGAGATTTGGGATAATTTCAAAAAAACTGGAAAAGATAAGGAATGCTGCTATCATTGCAATAAAATGTTGATGTTCATCTATTAGCAATTTTCATAATCATAAAAATGAACTAGAAAACAAAAAGAATTGATAAATAAAAAATACCTGCATCCTCCTCTTGCCCACAAATTATGGACAATATTTTTTCCTGAAAAGAAGCAATTTAGAAAAAAATTATAGCAAAACTTGCTGCAATGGATGGATTATCATTAATAGCATTAGCTTGTTGCAATTTATGTGAAAGTTACTGAAAACCCCTAGTGATCAATAAATAAATTAATATAACTCAATCAACAAATAAGAAAATACAGAATGAGATTATCTGCACTTTAGTTTGGATCATATAAGCATTCAATTGTTTAATGCTTTATAATGCAGAGCATGAATTATATATAAGTGTTAACTTGATTTCAGGAGAAGTATAAGCTATTTTGAAATCACTATAAACTATCAGAGGGAATGGATGAGTCTCATATTTAACAAATTTTCAATATTAACATGATCACCATTTCTTATGCTTGCTTATAACTGTTATTAAAACAGGCAAAATTCTTTATATGTATTGCCACTCAGTGCAAGCCAGAGTAATCAATGGATGTCAGAAGGCTTAGTGTCTACTCATTCAATATCCCCAAACTAGTTTCTGGCTTGTGGCCTTCATCAGTGAGGTGCCTTGGATCTGAGAGCACTGCACCTAGATCTCAGGATCTAATGCAACCCTCCAGCATTAATGCAGTAGATCCTAAGATCTAGATAGTGCTCTCAGATCCAAGCCTTCTCACTGATGAAGACCACAAGCCAGAAACTAGTCTGGGGATATTGGATGAGTAGGTACTAGATGGGGATTTTATGCACAAGCCTTCTGGCATCCATTGATTACTCTGGCTTGCACTGAGTGGCAATATGTATAGAGAGTTTTGCCTGTTTTAACTTCAATATTAAATGAATCAATAGTAAATAGTTGTAAACATTAATTGTGATAGCTCAAATGTAGATGAAATTTATGTTGAAGTTACTGAAAAACCCCAAAAGCTATATGTAAATTAATATAACTGTCAATAAATGAAAAAGTATAGAATGATCCCACCTTTATTTTAACTTGGATCATATATAAGCATTCAATTCATTGACATGTTGCAAAGCAGAGCGTATATTCTATATATTAACATAATTTCATACAATAGGTTTTGCAACAACAGGGATATTTGTTATCAAAAAAACAATACTTCACAGTAATGAACTTGACATTTTATGGCAACACATAACATGAGTGTACAGATTAACTGGATTGTATTAAGAAGAATGGGGGGAGGGAGTGATCTATAAACATTATGAGCGAACTAGCAAAAGAAATTGCAAGTATTTGAGTATGAACATACACCATTTAGTAGAAGATTATAATTTAGGCTTAGTTCTAATGAGTAGTTCTTAAAATTCTAAGACAATAGAAGTACTTTTTGATAAACTACAAATTTTTAATTAGAATTTAGTAAATGAGAAGGTTGTAGAGATGCTACTGTTATAAAAAATGTGATCAATTATTACCCATAATTAATCAACAGTGTTATTTACCTGCCATATACTTAGCAATTGATTATAAAATTAAATTGATGAAACTGATGTATGTATTACAAATGAAGAATCAAAAGATGACATAGATTGTGAAGATGATTATGATGAGAATTCTTTTAATTTTCACAATCTAGATAATGACTAGGGATTCCCTATGTTGCCTGACAATTACAAGCAATTTTTCAAATTAGAAAAATGTGCAAATTTTTACAAAATTTTCCATTTCTGAATTATATAAAATAAAAATAAACAAGAAATTAAGTTTGATTTTTTACTGACAAATATAACAGAATAGTTTAGAGATCATAATTGAAAGATTTATAATATTAAAAGAACCTAAAATATTGGACCTTTTAAAATAATGGAACCAATATGTTTAACAGCTAAAGCCTTGGAATCATAAGATGCCAGTTTATTAACAAGTGATGGCATAGTTTGTTAACAAGTGAAGGCATGTTTGAATTTCTGTTAAATGAACTAAATAAATTTAAAAAAACTGAAATTAGCTCCAAATTATTAAATGCTTTAGAATTATGAATTCACGAAAGAAGACATGTTGGATTGATAATTCTTTTCATATATTTGCAAAGTCTACAAAACATTTCAACAAGAAAATCTAGCATATTTCTTCAAACTTCAAAATTTGATATTATCAAGTAACTACTAATGAGGGCAATATCTTTAAAAAGCCATGGAAAAATCAGATTTTTTTGAAATAGTTGAAAAAATAATATCAAATCTGAAGATACTGAAAACTGAATTTTCAGTATTTAAGGCAACCAATAAAAGAACAAATAATATAGATGTATTATTTAATGCCCATAAAACCAAGTTCAATAGCCAATGAAAGATTATTTTCTAATTTCAAACAATTTTATAATTAGAATAAGAACATGATTAAGAACTCATACAGTGAACATTTTATGTTTTTGAAATTATAATTTCTTAAAAAAATACTAAAGGAAATAAAAATTTTATAAGTTATATTTTATAACTGAAACACAGGCTTGTTATATACCTGTGTCTATATATGTAATATATAGGGTATATGAGCACAGACTTTCAGATGATCCATCACTCTCCACTCTATCTAATAAAACTGATACACTCAAGCACATATATGCTGAAAAGATAAATAATCACCAATATACGTATTTCATGCTAAACCAGCAATCATCAGTTGGTCCAGATTATCATCTCCCACACATATATACTATAAGTGCTCAGATATATATTAAGATAGACAATCTTCATACTTTAATGGACAGGCTCTGTGACAAGAATCTCGGCCTCAGGGTGGCCTTTGAGCACTTCATCATCAGATTTTCAATTGGATGGATGGTTGAAGAATTGGAGCATGTAGTAGATTGAAGCCTGTTCATTAAAGTATGAAGATTGTCTATCTTAATATATATCTGAGCGCTTATAGTATATATGTGTGGGAGATGATAATCTGGACCAACTGATGATTGCTGGTTTAGCATGAAATACGTATATTAGTGATTATTTATCTTTTCAGCATATATGTGCTTGAGTGTATCAGTGTTATTAGATAGAGTGGAGAGTGATGGATCATCTGTAAGTTATATTTTATATAAATTTTAGATACTACAAATTTTTTATATTTTATTTTGTAGTTAAGTAAATTGAAAAATTGCAAGGATTTTAGTTATTATAGGTTTTTTATTCATTTATTTGATTTTAGATAGTTTACATTTTATTTCACAGTTCCATAAATATTAAATAAACTGAAAAAATTTAAATTAAGCATAAATATTTTTTATTGTTTTAATTATATATACATTATAAAAATTCAAAAAGCATTAGATAGTTTTTAAATTAAAAGTACTATTAGATGGAATTCATAGATCACATGACCCTTTCTCTTAAGACTTGAAGTTTTAAACAGTGAGGATTGCCAATTCCTCTACAAGCTATTAGTGATACAATGCTTAGATGACAAAGCCAGCACTTTTAAAAATGTCTCTCGTCGATAGAAAAGATTCAAGTGTGCTATTTTTTTCGAGATGCTAAAATCAGATTGTTTTGAAATTGTTGTTTCTGTTGTTCAGTTTAGAAGAAGGAACCAGAAAAAAAGTTATAAGAAAATATAATAATATTGTATTGTATATAAACACATTAATTTTTACAAAAGAAAAAAAAATATTTTGGACTATTTAAAAATCAAAAATATGTATAAAATATCCAAAATATATATGTAGTGCGTAAATCAGTATAACTTTGAAAAATCTCATATAAATATAGTATTTTTACCAATATTATAACAAAAAAAAATTTGCTGTTTAGCACTTCTTGATAGATTAGATCAGTGTTTTTAAATCTTTTTTATTTCACAATATACTTGAACCTGTAGTTAACTTCAGCATTTAAATTATGATGATGGTATCATTCAATTCAGTTGATTTCAATATACATCGGTGTTTATAGGCAAGTTCTTGTCGAATAACACCATCTCTGAACTTGTTTCATCCGACCTCATTTTTCAAGTCTATACCTCACCCACTTTAGAAGTAAACCAGCATTATGTGTTTATATTTTTTACATTTTACTATATTATGTATACATTTATTGATTATAATAATGATATATTCATATAATTAATTTACAGGAATTTTAATTTTGATATGTATACTTATTGTGCTTTGAACTTCTTTAGAAAATTATTTAATTAATGATCTTTAAAAATGTACATGATACACCTACAACCTTCTTGTGGCACATCAGTTGAAAATCACTCAATTAGATAAATGCAATAATTATACTTGAAAATATAAAAAACAGTAAATAGTTGTATTTTTTTTTTAATTTTTAAAAATAATAGTACTTATATGCAACCAACTATTTTCAGTATATTAAAAATGATTAGAAAGAGTAATTTTGTCATAAATATAAGAAAAATATAACCTCTCTCTTTTGTCTTAATTTATTTTTTGTATTTCCTTCCTAAAAGCAAAGGTTATAACTGCAAATAATCTCTTAATAAATGAACACTACAATTAAACAATGAAAAACAGTTTATCATCATCAATAATTATATGCATTATTTCTCATAATATTTAAAAAAATCCTATTTTTAAATGCAATTATAATTATCATAGTATTTTCTATTCAAAAACAGACAACTTGATATAGCAAGATACACCATGTATTAATGAGGTCAATTTATTGTTTTATTCATTATTAGAGTACTAATTCAGTAATATAAATTCGTGTATTTAAATTATGAATTCCATATTTCTATTTACAACAATTACTTTCAAGAATATGCGCATAAAAATGCGATAGTAGGGACCTCTACAGGTCTTAACCACAACTATGCATTTTTATGCGCATATTCTTGAGGTTACAGCCTTTGTAAATATTACTTACATAATCAATGTGCGTTTAAATAAATTTATAATAACAATTATTTTCCAAAAGCTTTAATTAAAAAAAAAACCCAGTATGTTTGCTAAATGACTAATCAATTTATACCAGAAGAAAAAATACTTCTATCCACACTTTTAAAATTTCTTAAGTTATTTAAGCTTTCATTTTTATTTTAAATTAAATAATAGATAATGTATAATAATGCCTATATATTCAATCTAAAAAAATATTTATTTCATTGTCAAAAGTAAATAAATAAAATAAAATATGTACACAAACAAAACAAAAAAAAACCCAGAAGTATTCATTATTGTACTTTAAAATTATACTTTTTGATGGCATTTTTCTTTTTTTAAATAACACATTGCAGATTTCAGTTTGTTACTACGAAATAATGCTAATTTTATATATATAGCAAATAACCTTTCTATAGTTGTGAACTTCATGTAACATTACAAAACTCTAAAAATTATGATTATGAAAAAAAAATATTAGTATACATATTTTGATTTCACATTTAGGATGTATTCCAAAAAGAATACCAATGTAAATTACCAAAACCAGGCCTAAAAACAAGTATTAAAATTCCCACCTCCCTAATTTCAAATTGCTAACTTTTTGTTCCCTTTCATTTATATTAAATTTTTTTATTATTTATTTCATAAAGCAAATTAATAAACACATCTATTCTAAAAAATATTCCCCCTCACCTTTACATTTACAAATCATTAATCATTTCTTTCAGATATATTTTGGATGGTTTGGCAAAGTGAATTTCTTTTTAAGTTTATTATTATTTTTAATTTATTAATAGATTTTTTTAATACCTCCACAAGTTGAAAATCAATAGAAAAGTAGTATATATTTTACTAAAGTCACACTTTAAACAAATGCAATTCAAATTAATAATTCTGAAAATGTTGATAAACAGAGCAAAACTCTCCATACAGTAGTGCCACCCTGTGCCAACCAGAGTAATCAATGGATGCCAGAAGGCTTGTGCATAAAATCCCTATCTAGTGCCTACTCATCCAATATCCCCAGACTAGTTTCTGGCTTGTGGCCTTCGTCAGTGAGGAGCTTTGGATCTGAGAGCACTGCATCTAGATCTTAGGATCTAATGCAACCCTCCAGGAGCCATCTTTTATCTCTACTTAACTACAAAACTATGAGAATGAAATTGAAAACACAAAAAATATTTTCAATGTGATCATGTGAATTCTGAAAATGGTTAACTGACTTTTTTTTATTTATAAGATCTGCTTTCAGTATTGAAATCATTCAAAAAATTTGTCATTAAATTATTATGGGAAAAAATTTGAATGCAATTATGATTCTAATCTCTTAAGAATTTGAAAAACTCATAATATGTGAAAATAAAATTTTGAATTTATAGCTTTGCTCATGACAGCCATTGCCTTTCTTTGAGACCTCATAGCTGTGCCTTTGTAAAAAGTGGATGGCAAAGCAAAACAACTTGTATGGTTATTTTAACAATATGTATAATCATACAGAAGAAAAACAATGGTAATATTTTACTGATAAATTGTTATAATTATATATATACACACATTAAAAATTGCATGTAATAAGTTTATAAAAAATTTTATTTTAAAAAAGTATTTTTGATAAATGCGGTTTTAAACAAACATTTCTCGAATGTTAAAATATTTTATCAATGTAATTTATTTTATGACCATGAATGTTAACAAACTGGTATTAATATACTATAAGGTTTACCTCATTGATATGTAGTATTTACCATAGAATAAAAAAAAAAACTAATTGATAAATAAAAAACATCCATATAATTTTTTTAAAAGAAATGTTTTTATTCACACGTGCTAAAAAGTTAAAAATAATTTATCTTCACCTTTTGTAATATTTTTAATATTAGGCAAACAAAATAAAAATATATACTGATCATGTTTAGAAAATGTATTAATTATTTCTAGACACAAATGCCACAAACTATTATTTTGATCACGTCAAAAATATTATGAAAGTTGAGAATATTTATTTTTTAATGCATTTATGAGAATCACACCTTCAATTTTTTATTTTCTACTTTTTAGTTTTATATAATTCCAGAAATTAAGAATGAAGAAAGTTTAGATATAATTTAATATCATTACAAGGCAGCGTCATAAAATTAAATTTGATATAAAATTAAAATTTTAAATTTTTGTTAGAATTATTTGTACACTTTTAAAAAAATATTATCACCAGGAATACATACATTTGTAAAGTTTCAACTAGATCAGAAATTGAAAAATGGGTGAAAATTGAGTTACAATGTTTTATTAGACAGACCGACAAAAAGAAAAGGGAGTAAGTTTAAATAAAATCACATAATAAAATATATAAAGAATATTTTATAAATTCTTTTATTTACTGTGCAATAAAAAAATCAAAAAATAATTGTTTACAACTACAATTAGGGTTTTTATTTAGTGGTTTTATATTTGGGTATCCAAATATTAATTCAATAACACTATAAAAATTAGTGGTTGAATTAATTTTATTCAGACACATCAAGCTTTTTTTTCATGTGTCAAAGCATCGGCCGGGAAATGATCTTGCAAACCCGAGAAACTGCTTGTAAGGCAGCTGTGCTGACTACTTCACCACCAATGCTTGACAAGCTTTTATTTCAAGTTAAATATAAAACTCCAAATGTAGATGAAGAAAATAAATATTTTTTAGCTTTTTAGTGCACAGTAAATAAAAAGTTTATTAGAAAATAATTTTATATTTAAACATCATTTTACATGTTTAGCAAGAAAAGATTATAAATTTATAAAGCATTTAATTTACTGAGTAATACTAAAGGTATGAGTCTGACCCTAAATGCTGAAAGCATGCTCAGCAAATTAAATGCCTTATAAATTTATAATCTTATTTTTTTGTTAAACACACAAAATGCTGTTTAAATATAAAATTACATTTAAATAAAAAAAGTAAAGAATCAGTGAGTTATAAAATAATATATATATATTATTTTTAATTTGTAGTATTGGAGCTTTTTTTTATTGTTACAATTTTAATTAAAATAAAGAATAAAAACAATGTTGAAGAGTAAAAACAATGTAGGAATCTGTTTTATATTTGAAACAAAATTCTCACACATTAAATATAAATCAATTTCATTATTATTTTGTTTATGAAAGAATTTTTTTTTTTCAAAAAAAGAAATTTTCATATTTTGAATAGCTAAGAAAAAACTTTTGCAATTAAAAGAAATTAAAATTTAAAGCAACCTTTACAATCAAAAGAAATTGTAATATTTTAAACAGCATTAAACTGTTGCACATGCGCTTTGGATTTTACCTATAAAATGAATGAATACAAACACTTCAAACACATGATAAAGTCATTCTATCTTTTCCAAAGACTTTATCTTGTGTTTGAAGTGTTTGTATTCATTCATTTTATAGTTAAAATCCAAAGCACATGTGCAACAGTTTAATGCTGTTTAAAATATTACAGTTTGTAAAAAACATCGCGCTATATAAAATAATTGACTTATTTACAATCAAAAGAAATGTAAGATTTGTTTTAATTTATCAAGACACTTTATTTGTAGTTAATATAATGTGCATCACTGAAAATTTACTGAACAATAAAAAACACCTTCAAACTTTGGCCCACCAACACCTCTATATTAAACAAACCAGAGAATTAATGTGAAATATTTCAATGTCATATTTTATTACTGTGATTACTAAGATAATTAAAAGTGGTTAAAAATAAAATCACATTTAGTATTGAATTTATGGCTACAAGAGTATTATTAAGTAAAATCAATAAAATATTTTGCAATAAAAATAATTTATTTATCAAAACAATGACAATTATTTAACATATGTATATATCAGCAAGATATAAAATGTATTGCAGAAAAGAAAATCCATAAAAATTGTCTTCATTTATTTATAAATTTATGATAACTGCATTTATTCTTATATTTACTGTTATAAATAAAAATTAAATAAAATTAAATAAATATATATTTTGCAATAAAAATGTGCATTAAAAACAAAAAAAGAAACAAAACAAAAGATAGTCCATATACAAAATATGTATGAAATAAAAATAAGCAATATATATTTGTAACCATAAATTCAATAATAAATATGATCAACAAGCCAAAAACTAGTATGGGGATATTGGATGAGTAGGCACTAAATGGGAATTTTATGCACAAGCTTTCTGGCATCTATTGATTACTCTAGTGTGTGGCAATACGTATAGTGAGTTTTGCCTGTTTTAATAAATATGATGTAGCAAATTCAAAAACAAATGTGGACATTTTATTATGGATTTACATTTCAACATATAAACAAAAACATTTATAATTAAGTTTAATGGAGAAGAAGATATAAATTAATATTAAGGTCTAGGCTTAACTTTTTCGAGGATCCATGCCTCATATTCATAGCCCTAGTGAAAGAGTTAAATTCATTATTGCTTTCCTGTCATGGCTCGATTCTCACATATTCACATTCTTTGAAAACAAGTGGTACACTATGCAAGATGGATGGCCTATGGTCCTTCCTATTAGCGGTATTCTATCTAGCATATACTTAAATAAATTCGAGCTATCGATCATTCCAAAATATCACAATATCAACCAAGACTTTACATATATTCGTTATGTAGACGATATTTTTATCATAACCTCTAAAGATAATATTTTAAAGATACAACGTGATCTTCAAAACTTAACCAAACTTTCACTCACCATCACATATAAAAACAATAAAGAACTTAAATATCTCGACCTCTCTTTATCGAGAAATCGCCACTTGATAGATTACAAAATGATAGTCAAACCATTTGAAATTCGAAGCTGCATTCGCCCTAACTCTAACTCACCTGCATCGCATAAATTTGCTGGCCTTAATGCATTTTTGTTTAGAAACTTTCACCTATGTAAATACGAAGCAGACAGAAAAGAAAACATAAACAACTATATTAAAGATCTATTAGCAGCAGGGTTCAAATTTAAAGCTATTAAAAATGACAAAATTTCGTAATACAATAAACAATAATGTACTTTGCACCAATCTACCAAGAATAACAGTCCCCTACATTTCCAAAATATCTAACAAATTAACGAAAGCATTAACCGATAAATTTAACGTAGCATTTAGAATTCTGCCTAATTCTAATAGATTGCTTAACAACTCTAAAGATCACATTGATCGATCATTCACCCACACGTGGTATACTCCATTGCCTGCCCTCAGGCTGGATGCCATGCTATATACTATGGTGAAACTAAAGCTACAATCAACACTAAACTGGCTCAACACCTTTACACTTATAACAGAGCTCAGAAGAACAGCAACACATCCTCTGTATTTTTGGAGCATGCTAAGCAATCTGGAAACAACTTCACACCTGCCAATCCCATAATATTATGCTCAGAATCAAATGATCACAAAAGAAAAATAAAGGAGGCATTTTACATTAATGGAAACGTCCATGCTATCAATAGAAAAGACACTTGCTTCGAGATCTCGAAGAAATGGGCTACGTAACACTAGTTTATTTAAATATTTGCATATATTTTACTATACATTTTATGATGGCTATGAATATGAGGCATGGATTCTCAAAAACGTTAAACCTAGACTTTAATATTAATTTATATCTTCTTCTCCATTAAATTAATTATAAATAAGTGTTTTTGTTTACATAATAGTGAGAAGTAAAACTATATTTATTTCAACATATACTTTATTTGTTATCAATGTATTTTTTATTAAATAATAAACTATTTTCATTACAAAATAAACTTTTTTCTCAATTTTATTTAATATAATCTTGAATTCAATGATAAATGCAAATATTTTATTTTTTATTGATTAGTTTTTCTTTTGTTTTTGTTAAATGGTAAACACTATATAGATTAATAAAGATAATAGACTGCACACTATAATAACATCATCAAACTATTTTCCGAAAGCTATACATATTGTGACAAACCAGCACTCAAGAATGTATGTTCACTTTAAAAAAGGTTTACTTTGAATATTATCTCTAGTTATTGCTTTATTGCTAGTATTCTTACACTAGTATCTATTTGTTATGTTATTTCTCATATGTTTTAAAAAATTGTATTAATTACTTCACCTTTATGAATCAACGCTTTTGTATTATGTGAAGCAGTTTCTTATAAAATTATTGAAAAATATTCAGATAAATGACAATGTTAATTTTAATTAATAATTTTAGAAGATTCAGTTTATTATTTAAACTTTACAAATACAAACCAGTTATTAGTAATAACACACAAATAGACCATATAGGGTAGTAGATTATACAATGTTTTGAATGGTATTATACTCCACTTTTCTTCAGGTATTGTTGGTCTGATTAGCTTCAATATAAGCATAGGAGCCAAACTTATATCTTTAGATTCTTAAATATCAAATTTTTAAGGCAATGCTCTAACTAACTGAGCTACTGTTAGAGTGTTACCTAAAAATTTGCTATTCAACAATCTAAAGATGTGAGTTTGACTCCTATTTTAATAACACCTGAAGAAGGCAGTAAATAATACCACTTAAAATGTTGTGTAATCTACTAACCAGTGTTGTCTATTAGTGTTTAATTACTAACAGTTGTTTGTATTTGAAAAGTTTAAATAAGGTTTAAAATTTTCTATCATCCAGCATGCAGTTATTATTTTATATTTAATTATATTCTTAGAAATTATTAACATTCAAAGGTGGCATTAGTTCATATTTAGTACTCGGAATGTATAGAAACTAAATTTATATGAATATTATGTTATTAAATTAAAATTATATTTAATTGTGACACTGATTTATTACAACAGTAAAAATCAAATGTTGCATACATTATGAACAACAGATATATAAATTAATAACTTTCTTGCAATTAGTATTAGCCATTAGCTTGAGGGTTTAACAACAAAATAATGTCTGAATAATTTGTAGCATACTCTAAACCTGCTTTAGTACATATGGAATATACTATCCCAAGGTGAAATTTGCTTCTACCTTCTTAGCTGGTTAAAACATGAAAAAGTCTCTATGCAATAGTGCACTCAGTGCAAGCCAGAGTAATCAATGGATTCCAGAAGGCTTGTGCATAAAATCCCTATCTAGTGCCTACTCATCCAATATCCCCAGACTAGTTTGGCTTGCACTGAATGGCACTATTGTATGAAGAGTTTTGCCTGTTTTAATAACAGTTATGAGCAAGCATAAGAAACAGTGATCACGTGATTCTTGGCTGGTTCCTTACCTCTAGTTGTTTTCTCTTTGATTCTTTTAGATTAGATTACATTCAAAAATATCAGAGCTCATAATGACTAGGAATAATTTTCTGCTAAGTGATTGAACTTTTGAGTGTAAAAACTATTAATACAATCTGAAAAAAAATCTGGATATTTGATAGGAAACAATATAAATCTAACAACTTGTTATTTAATACATTATAAGTCATTAAAACACTACTGTTCTGATAAAATACCTATTTTTAATTATACAAAATAATAGCTTGCTTACCTATATATGCACTTATCAGAATCTTTTTTATAACTAATTAATGGGTTAGTCATAATTTACTAATGGTTTTTGTTCCAGAAAAGTTCTTCAAATAACTCAATATATTTCTATGAAAATAATCATGGTCTTATTTATCGTATCATGGACTTTTTCTTAATAGTTAACTGAAGTTATTATATTTCTGGAATGATTATCCATGCGTGTTGTTTGATATCAGATAATTGTAAATCGATTTCTATTATAGTTTCACTGCTTTTGGAATTATATTTTCTTCTAAAACTGAGATCATGCATTTGTTTCAATTGCTCGGATTTCCCTTTACCAATAGTTTTTGTAAATTGTCTCATACAAAACTCTGACACCTATGTATAATTAATCTAGATGTAGAATTTGATTTCTGAGAATGGATTAATTGTAAGAAAAGAAGGAAGATGTGTTTTTAGATAGATTCCCATAAATAGTTTACCTGGAAATTTCTCCATATTATGAAGGGATAATGCATTAATGTAGTTGTGCTAAAAATATTGTCATGTATATTCAGCATAACATTAATCAATGCTTTAGAATGTTAAAAAGCTTTTCCTGTTAAACTATGTATGAAATGAAATGAATATATGGATTATTCTCCATTTTTGAGAAATTCAATAAATTTTGATGCAAATTCAGTTCCATTATCACCAACTCCTGTTTCTATGATGTTAGCATTTATATTATGAATATCCATCAACTATTGCTAAAAAATCTTTCCATTAATTGCTCTGAATGGTCATGGTGTATACATTACCAAAAATAATACTAACCTGCATCCACAAAATATACTTTTATAAGTTAGTTGTGTGTTATTGCACCAATTACTACATCTCCTTATATATAATTCAAGATTTTATTCAGCATTGTCCATCATATATAGACATGATCCAGAGTTTTTACCCATACAATTCCTAAATGGTCTTCGTGTATGACTTTAGTTTTTTTCCATTGGGAGAAACAATGACTGAAAGGCAATTTGTAGGCCAATTTCTCCCAATCCATTTTAATAAAAGCTGTTAGCAGGGATCCTGTTTAAGGTAAGCAGAAACCATCTTTCTATTAATCACAGATCATTGAAGAAAATCTACATAATTTTCCCAAGTCTTTTTTAAATCCACATACTTAATAATGACCAGAATGAAATACCAAACCCCTCTTCATCCTCTCATGAAGGGAAGACACAATATTTGTCTTTGTATGAATAGCAATTTTTACATGTGACTGAGATTGGATTAACCTTCCCTTTTATTTTGAGTGGTAATAACAAACTAATGTCTAATCCAATAACTTTGGAAACTTAGCATGTAGTTCCTCTTTTCTTGTAATTCTTTAGATCATTACTTAGAAAATACATAGTTAAACCACTATCACCTTAACAAGGAGGTTATTTTGCTTTGTGACTATGAAAAAATCATAACATTACATATAAATTACTTAAGCATAATTTTTGATAAGCCAATTTTCAAAATTGCATTTCTGTTTGTTTGGAAACTCAGCTTGATCTTTTCAACTTTGAGGTAATTAAATTTTTTCTAATTAAGCAGTCCATCTAATAATCTTGTAGAGTCCTCTTCTGTCATTAAAACTCCTATTAAATATGAAGGATTTTAAAAAATTCTTTTCTGATGCATAGTCATTCTCTTTTAGATTTTTCTTTATCTTTTGAAATTAACTTTATCTTTTGGGATAAACCTATTTTTCCTTTTACATTTATAGTATGACAAACGCTATATAGATTTTCCCATTTTTAAATTTCATACTTTCTTCAAATTAGCTGTATTTTTTTGTGGCATGTTGTTATTGGCTACAGCCATGCAATGTTGAGTGTTTTTTTTATTAATAGCTAGTGCATATTTATATATATATAAATAACCACACTATATAATATATTTCTATATAACAGCAATAATTGTAAATATATAATAAAAATCATACAAAAAAAGCTTTTTTCAGCCATTTACCCCTTATCAATGTGATGGAACTTTTTTAAAGCTTTAATTTATATTGTATACATAGCAATGTCTACCTTTTTTTACATATAAAATTAATTAGAAACAATTATAATAATAATATATTCAATAAAAAAAAAACCTTAATGTCACTACACATGCAATACAAATTGAAGCTTTAAAAGAATTCTATCCCATTGATAAAAAAAAAAATTCTGAAAAAATATTTTCTGTATCATTTTTATTATACAATTATTACTGTTATGTAAAAATATTTCATTTTATATTATTTTGTGTGATTTATTTAAATATATGAAAAACCACTGCTTATCAAATAAATAATGTTGATAATATAAACCTAGTCATGTAATAACAAAGTTTTAATATGTTAATTTCTAATTTACTGTGATAATTTATAATCTGGTTTCCAAAAAAAATCATTTAAATAATATATTGACCTTGATATAAGAAAGGATCATAATTTGTAAGTTCATTAAAATGATTATTTAAAAATTGGACTTGTGAATTATTAATGTTTTTGAACATGGTTGTTCCATGATTTGATTTTTATATATATTAAATTAAATATTTTCATGGATTAATTATTATGTAAACAAAAAAAAAAAAGAATCGAAACATGTCATTGTAATAATTAGATATGTTTAGCAGTAATTTTGGTAGATAACTATCAATTGTTAATGACAGCCCTAAGCTAAATTATTTTGCTTAGTATTCAATAGTAGCTTTTGTATCTTGAGTTTAATTAGAAATAAGAACAAGTCGTAAATATAAGAGTGGATAGTTTGTAAATGTTGATATGAGGCTTGGGTTTCTCAAATTTCCTTCCCAGTTGTAAATTGATTTATGAGTTAGGCCTCTCTTTATTGCATCTTCCTATGTAAAGTTGATATCTATCAAAAATTGTTTAAGCAATGTGTTCTTAAAAACATCATAATAAATATGTATTTAAATCAGTTCATAAAGTGTTAAATCATATTATGTGCTTCTTATCTCCACTGATCTGGTATATATTTCCAAAAATGCAAATGGAAGATATGCTGGATCAGAATAGGAATTACCCCTCAATTTTTTAATTACCACAATTCTTTTAGACATTTAGGCTCACACAAGTAATTATTTATTTTTACAATACTACTGTTAGAAAAATACATCCGTTCTCCCATTATAGTCTGTTCATCCACTATAATCGTAATTAAAAAGAATTCCTCAGTGTGGCTCCTTTTTAATAATTTTTAAAAATCTGTTAAGAAAAATGGTCATTCTTAAATTGTTAGTAAGTGATTTTTCATTTTTGACATGCTATTCTATAATGGCAGCATTTCATATATACAATTAAAATGTGCAGAATCACTTTGTTGAACTGTCAGAATTTGTTATTAAATTCTTATATACTCACTTTTTTCATTAATGTCATTTTGTCATAATAATGAAATGCCAAACACTAGTTATAGAACCAATATTTATTTGTTTGCAACTAATTTTGTTTGCTTACTAAAACATATATATATGAACACATGCGCACGCACACACACACATTTTTTTTTTTTTTTTACATATACTTATATTTTCATTACTTTATTTTTACCAATTGAATTTCAGGCTGGTTTCCTATACAAACCACTTATTATTAAGAAGTAAGGGTTATTTGGATTATTACTTTTTTCCCAATAAATAATATGGTTAATTAATGTTAGTAAAATGCTAATGATTGATTTCATTAGTAAAACTTCTTTTACTGAACTCATAAATTAAATTTCTGACTTTAATAACATACATGTACAACAGCCAAATAATGTGTCAGAAATAGTTTTCTTTTAATGTATCTGCATAAGAAGACTCTTTTTTTTTTTTTGTGATTATTAGTTCAGTGACATTTGGCTTATAAATGCACTGTTATTTAAATTTTCCACATGAATCTGCATTGAAGACTGATTGTGCTAGTTGCTAAACATATTTTATGGAATTCCTGTTGCAATTGAGTTAATGAAATTTAAGTTCCTGATATTTATATAAAAATTAATATAACTTCTTTAAGTCAATGAAATTTATTTATTGGACTAGTAAAATTTAGCAACACAGTATTCTGATCTTGTAATATTAATCTATCTAGCTGTCCACATCTGACTGCCTGAGTAAAATTTAACAATATTCCTGTCAACATAGCTTCAAAATTTACTTCCCTGCAAAGCACAGCTTTTTAAAATAAATTTACTCAAAGTAAACAGCCAAAAATTACAATATTAATAATAATCACATTCATATCGGCTTTTTCAAACCAAATTGTGCAAACGCTTTTTGCGAGTGTTAAATAATAAATGAATACCCTCTGACCCATACAAGATATAGAATTTATGCAGCAATAAAAGGAATCCTCTTATTACTACGGCTCAAATATTTATATATGAGCAAATCTGAAGTACTGGCACAGAAGGTGTGACTATAGAACAGTCACTTTGAATTACTATATATAACTTATGAATGAATGACGCCGATGAAATTTACTAGAATTTACTGAATGTCATTCCAACTGAAATTAATCATATATATAAATCAGCATTTATTTTTTATAGCGTCTGTATACAATTGTAATCACATTCATATCGGCTTTTTCAAACCAAATTGTGCAAACGCTTTTTGCGAGTGTTAAATAATAAATGAATACCCTCTGACCCATACAAGATATAGAATTTATGCTGCAATAAAAGGAATCCTCTTATTACTATGACTCAAATATTTATATATGAGCAAATCTGAAGTACTGGCAATAGAAAAATAGATTAAGTTATTTCTATATATACCTAATTATTTCAAAAGCTACTGTAATAATAACTATGCTGCAAGGTATCTTTAGTATTTACAAAGGGATGTTTCTCTGGAAGAGATTAGCTTTTATCTTCTTAGTTGGTTCATTTTTTTGCTAGTTATTTTTATTCAATTCTTTCATATCCTGGTTTCCTAACATATTACATTCAAAAGCTCCACAGCTCATTCTCACTAGGATTAATTTTTAACTATTATTTGTGATTGGCCTCTGGAGAGCAAAACCTTGTTTGTATAATTCAAGTATTAATACAGATATTTGTTGGGAAACAATCCAAATAGTAAAATTTGTTATTTGGTAAATTTTATTATTAATTATAAACTTTATTGTGCTTGTATATCTATTATTTTATAAACATTATTATTCAGATCAAAGCTATAGCCTGATGTATAAATAGATATTGAATATATGTACAGTTGAATCAAACATGTAAATAAAAACTTATTGTATATATATAAGGTGTATAAATACGCAAATGAAATATATATATATGCATACATGATAATTGTGTATACATAAAGATATGCACATACTTTGAGAAGTTTTATTTTATTAATATAAACATTAATGTAAACTGCAATGACTAAGAGAAAAGAAATTGTGAGTAAACATTTAATTAGTGATGCTAATATTGCACCCAGTATATATCGAACCATATATATCAAAGTATGCAAATGATTATGTGAACCTTAGGTAAGTTCAAGTCATAAGATCTTCAATTCCAGAGAAAGATATAAACAGACCAGCTAATTAATATAAATCCTGTCTTTTGCTTGAAGAAAGCCTCAAGCAAGATTAAATAGCTATGAAAAGATCACAATGACTTTATTTTATGTATGCCTTAATTCTTATTGTTACAATAACTAGATTTAATTAAATCATAGTCTGTAATATTCAGAATGTTATTTAGGAATTTTGATTATATCTTTCATATCTGAATGTGACAGATTCCTTTATTTTATTAAAATATCTCTCTAAAGAAATCTGCTATATATTTATATATGTTTTATTATTAAAGTTGGTCAATTGATTTAGTGCATGCGTCTTCCTTTCCCATAGACACATACAGTCCTTGTTATATCAGTGTTACTTTAATTTTCATGCTTGCTCTCACCTCTACAAGAGGATTTAAATTGGCTACCAGTTGAGATTTTGGTGAACCCATGCCTGGACATGGCAGTTTCAGTTACATAAAATAAAAAACGTTTTGATGAGTATATAAAAGCATGCACATAAATACTGAAATTACTTTTAAATTTTTTTTGACCATATAAAACTAATTGTATGACATAATAACACCCCCCCCCCCATAATGCTAAAGACTCTTTTTGATTAGTTCTAATACTTAATATCATTAACTTGAATATTGAATTGTTTTTCGATGCCAATACAATTCATATTCCAGTTCAATATTTTAAACTAACGATTTCAAAAACTGGTTAAAAGAATACTACATACATCATAGCCTAGTTTTATTAGTTATATTGTAAAAACAAAAACCAATTTTCTTAGAGAAATTGACATAGTTTTTAATTAATATTTTTGGAAACAATCTACTGAACTGTATGAATAATTATGTTTAATAACATAATTACAAAGTGTTTGTAGTCTGCCTTTTATGCAAATATTAAAATGGTTATAAGTAATGGCACATAAAACCTCTGTTAAGGTGCAAGTTTTATTGTTTCATTAAGCTAGTTTATAGCATACTATTGTCATATAAAGAACTTGAATATGTGCCTTTTAATTTGATAATTAAACTGTTGTCAATCAGAAAAGAGATATATGTGCATCTTAGTCAAAAAAATATTAAGAATGCAATTAGTTGCGTTTACTCAATGAAACTCTAAAGTTAATCAAATTTGCATTTTTGTTGGCAAAAACTTAAATACATATTTTATATACACAATATAAACAAAATTAAGAGAAAAAATTTTCATTATTAATAAAATTATTTTATCCAAGAAAACTTAAAATCGTAGTTTTTTTAAGTTACGTTATTACAATAAACTAATTCAGTAATTAAGCTCTTAATGATGACTAGTAAATTTAAGTAGTAGTAAACAATGTGGAACTAATTTATCAAAAGTGCAAAACGGTTTAAAACTTCCTGATATTAACTAACTTGCTAGATGAATGGAGAAGTGAGATAAAAACAGTAGCCGGAACTACAATCTAAAAATATGAGCAGCTCTATTATAAATTTTTAATAAAAAAATTATTTTTAAAATTCAGTTAAAAGTTGAATGTTGTGTAAATAATCATAAAATAGCATTTAATTATTTGTATCTCGCAAAAGCTGACATTTTTATAACAAAATGTTAAACCTTAATTAATGGTTCACTCTTAATTAGCAATTAAGTTAATTCCGAAAATATTGAATTACTACCTACCTGCCGTTTTAAACGGGGTCTACATCTTGAAGAACGGCTACCGATGCTTAATTTACGTAAAACTGTCGACAAATCATCTATAAAGACATCCTGAGTTTCGCTGTCTTCATCCATAATTTTAAAGTTAAATAAGATTGCAGTACTATAATATTATTATTCTAATACTTAGATAGACATAATTTAAGATCCACAAAAATTTGGCTGCATTTCAATTAAAAATAAACAAACATTAAAGTTCAAGTTTTACGCACCGTACAGTCTAAACAAAAAAAAAAACGGCAACATAATGAAGCTTATGCAAATAAGGTCTCTTGCATAAAAATTAAAAACCTGGAAACTATTACAAATTTAATTATATTGAAAGTATTATGTAGTGAGCTGATAATTACATGTTGGAGAACTTGTTAATAACTTATTGTAAAGCAGAACGTTATTTACATCATCTACCATACTTGCGAATGATAGTTTTTTTAAAAAAAATCAGCAGCGAAATAAATAAAGATTATTACCGTGATTTTTTACTTTTTAAACTTTATCATGTGATCAACTTGGATTTCCTTATGATAAACTATAATTATAACTACACGAGTGACAACAGATTTATTTACTGTTTTCTTCAAGACAATTTTATAACAAACGGCAACTGTAATGAAATATTTATTATTTTAAATCAAAGTAAAAATTATTTTTACTTAGCCAAACACGAATAAAATCGATTACAATGACATCCATATTTAAGGCAGCTAAGAACATTACTAGTAACGTTCATATTTAAACTTATGATTATAATCTTAAATTATTGTTCATAAGTAAATTAACGCAATCTTATTTCAAATAAAGTTGCCGAATGTCTGAGTATGTGCTGATATGTATGTGTGGTTCTATATCAAATTGAATTAAATTAACGGAGTGATATTTAGAATAAAGTTGCAGGCTGTTTATATATACGCGGACATATATAAATGTCTACAAACATTGTTTTGTTATTCATCTATAAAGTCTTAATAAATAATTACTGTCCATTCCATATGCAATCTTGTTATCAAAGCTATTACTACAATATCATTGTTTACATGGCAAAGCAAACATTAATGCGCCACAGTCAACATGGGTCTTGGATTACTTTGAAAACTTGTACATATATAAATAATATATTTCCTTCCCAGTTAGAAACTAAGAGTTCTTAATTAGAGATATTGGTTAGGTTTCTGGTATTTTATTGCCAATATTGCTGTGTATTCTGGATGATTTTAATAATATCCCCAAAATACACAGCAAAGGGGCACAACAACAGCAACAATTGAACCTGTTTGCAGAATTAGTGACAACAGAGTGGAGTAACATACAATGGAAACTTTGCAGAATTAGCACAGCAGAGTGGCACAGTTAATCTGTATGTATTAGAAAATCATGGTAAGCATTGTTATGGCAATACCAACTCATAATATTTGGGAGTTTGATATAAATAATCTAATAAATGGAATATATACATCAAGCACATCAAATGTTTTATGTGTATTAATAAAATTGAAGATGATAAAATCAAAGTTTCTACCCTTCTGCTTTTTGCTGGCAGTGATGTTCTGCAAATGGTGAAACAACTGAATGATCCGAAGACCCCAGAGGATATACCTTATAAAGAATTTATTGAAATTCTAAATATATATTTTCATCCAAGAGTATTGAAATGAGTAGCCCAGTTATACTTTAGAATGAGGAAGCATTTACCTCTAGCTGACCTGGATGATATATTGTTGAATCAATTGTTGTATGGAATGTCAGACCACAACCTCAAAAAAAAAAAAAATTAACTAATGTTGATTTAACATATTAAGTAGAAATTTCAAAGTGCATAGCATGCAAAATGGCAGTAAAAATGCATCGGAATTTCAAGTTATAATGAATGAACTAAAAAAATCTGACAAATGTCAATAAGCACAACTGGTTAATGTGCTTACAAAAGTTTTAAAAGATGACCTAATGTGTTATTGTTGTGGCATAAAGGTACACACATAAAAGTTGTGCATATTTAAAGAAAAAAAATGTTACATATGTACTATTAAAGGAAATATAGCTTGGTCTATAGAAAAAAAGACAAGAAATTAAGAGCCAAATCATGTGCAGACTTTAAATCGAGGGGAGATGGAGCTAGAAAAAATGTAGATGCCAAAATAATAAAGGATACAGATAATGGTTGAATTATGCTTGATGTGACCATCTGTGATAAAAAAAAATTAACATGGAAGTTGATAGTTGTGCAGAGCTATTTACAATATCCCTAAGAGAGTGTAATAAAATTAATGTGAAAAGCAAAAATAAGGAAAAGTTGGAAAATACAGATGTATTGACCATAGACATCATTGGAAATAAAATACACATATGTGGAAAAGTGTTAGTCCCAGTAAAAGTTAATACTAGATTTAAATATCAATAATTATGCGCTTTTAATGCTCGTTAAAGAAGTTATATTTATTAATAATTTATTTAAAGCTTAGTGCTTTCAAAACTCCATGGCTTCATACTCATAGCTGTGTGCGGTTGAAAGTATTACCATTATTTATTGTAAAAAGTAGCATAAACCTGTTATTAGGAAAAAGTTGGTTCAGATCTCTTGGAATGCACATTGAGAAATTGTGAAAATACAATTTACAAGAGCCATTTCAAATTGATGGGAGGAGTCTGGATAATAAGTATATAAAAAACAGTAAGGAATGCCAGTCTGTGGAAGATTTACTTCATAAAACTTACAAATTATGAATAGAAGTTAAAAACCCTTGGCAAATGATTTATGTAGACTTTGTTGGTTTGATAAATGGATATTTATTTTTAGTCATAGTGGATTCATATTCTAGTTGGGACAGATAGAAGATCATGGAAACTAATGGTGCAGATTGTTCTATTATAGCCCTCAAAGAGTTTTCGTGGTTATCCTGAAATCCTTGCATCAGACAATGGAACAGGATTTACACCGACCAATTTTGAAAGGCAGACAATGGAATATGACTGAATTTCATCTTATCATTTCATAATCTAATGGAGTTGTTGAAAAAACAATAATAATGTTTAAAGTCTGTCTATTTTGAAAACCATGGATATTAAGGAAACATTGATAGAAGTCATGCTTTACTAACTTTTTACTCCCAGGGTGTCTATGATGAGAATGTTGTCAGTTATTATTGCAATGAAAGTGTCATACACACTTATCTAAGCTATTACCAATTAAGAAAAAAATATTTTACACGAAGAAAAATCTAATGAAAACATAAGAACATTTACCATGGGTGAGACTGTATGGGTCAGAAATCTACTAAAAAAGATATCTGTTGTAGTCATGAAAGTTGTATCTGAACTTATCAATTATTAAGCTAGAGAATGGATTGCATATCACCTACATGCTTGTTTATGTGACACATCAAATAAAATTGGTAGTAAACATCTGCTAGCCAGTCTGAAAATGTAGAGTAAGTCAAGAGTGAAGATACCTCTTAAATGATGCAAAATGAAAAACCACCTACTGACAAGAATGTTGCAGTAAATAATAAAATAGATCAGGTGAAAATACTGCAAATTTAAGTGGTGATAATTTTCATGAGGATCATTTAATCAAGCTGAACAAAATATAATTCATAATAAAAGAAGATCTGTATCTGTCTTTAAATGCCAGTGAAACTGCAGACAAACTGAGAAATTTAAAAATTATTTTCTAGAGTGGATGGGAGGTGTGGATTATCTGTATGCACACATATGTATATTGTAAATAAACTTGATTATTGAAATTCATAATTTGCATGCAAATAGTACCTTGTTATTATTTACCCACTAACCTGCATTCTAGGAAATTTGCATAACAAACATAAAATGAATATTAAATTATGTTTAGTGCAACTAAACAAAGACAAACTGAGTTGCGAATGAGCATGTGAGTTGAAAAGAACTGTTGAGTTGGGAACAATGGAATTTTTCCCACAAAGAGCAAAAAAAGGCAGAGCTAAGTTAGAGGCTTATTGGCATTTCTAAAAGCTTTGAAAACAAAGATTGTCAGTTAAACAAAATGAAGAACTTCAAAAGTGATATAAGACATTATTTGTTAATTAACTTGAATATAAAATAACTATGAAATAAGAGATACTAAAGTTAGAGACTTTAATGTTTAAATCTTATGATATAATATAAAATATCTTTCTATAACAGCAATAATATATAACAGCTCTTTTCAGCAAACATAGATTTTTGTCCTTTTGACTGTGGTGGAAACATTTTTCAATTTACATCTGCATTGCATACATAGCAACACCTATCTCCTTTATAAGAAATTAACATAACCTACTATAACAATAATACAATATGTATCAAGGAAGAGGGGGGAAAAATCTGCATAAATGTATATTATATAATTATTCATTCATTTACCATGAGTCAAATTTTAAATTAATTAATGTTTTATAGATATTCATACAATTATATTTGTTTTAATTAATATATTATAACTTTATCTTTCTTATTACATTACCAAATCCATATAATATTATTATCACCTACAGCAGGGGTGGCCAAACTTTTAGATGTTGGGAGAAGGGAAACTTTTTTGTTGAATGGGTATTTCAGGATGACTACGTTTTTTCAGAACTTTGAATCAGAAACTAGAAAAATTTTGCATCTTCTGTTGGCCATTTTTGGTCACATTTTTGCTATTTTATGCTTATTTTATTGTAAATTCATAGCTTTATCAATATTTAAATTTTAATTGCCAAAAAACTGCTATTGGCAAATTTTTCACAAAAAATTGATTTCTGATTATGGTCTATTGTATATTGTCCCACCTCTTTTCTCTTATAAAGTACAACAAAACACTGACTGTCAACTTTGACTATTGTTCTCCAGGTGTTTCTAACTGTCAAAGTCAGAAATCAAACCAAAATGTTCTATGCTTTCGCACTAGATTTTGAGCATAAATAAATATATTTCTCATAAGTTTTTATATTCATAATTATGTTTTATATCAATTTACCTAAATATAAAGTTTGATTTAAAAATTTTTAAATTTTACAAGAAAAATAATCAAGGAAAAATGAATATTACTGGACTGCTATTCAAGACAAGTGAATAACATTGACAATTATTGTTTTGTAATAGATTTTGAATATTAATATATATATTTCTCATATTTTTTTACATTCATAATTAAGTTTTTACATTAATTTATTTAAATATAAACTTTGATTTGGAAATTTTTAAATTTTACAATAAAAAGAATCAACAGAAGTGAATAGCGCTTGACCGCTATTCAAGACAAGCAAATAATATTGACAACTAATTGCATATCAATGACATCCAGTGATAGCTAGACAAACCAAACTATTCATAAATATTTATGGATTTTATGATTATTTTTTATACTATGTTGATTAATCATGTGGCTAGATTTAGATTTTTATTTAAAATATTTAATTTTAGATGAAGAAAAGACAAAAGAAATGAATAATCAGCTATTGTAATTTCTAAGACACAGGAAATCAGCAATTTCACATAATGATTGGTTGAAGTATAATTTCTTTATTTTACTGCAGGCTATTTTTTATATATTTTTCTTCAGTTATTAACATTATTTTAAATTTTTTGTTACATTTAACAAATTTGAATGTAAAATAATTCAATTTTTAGAATCTAAATTAAAACAATTCTGATTATTGTACATTAATATATTTCAGAAAGAAATGGGCTAAATCTGTATTTAACAAATCAAATCATTCAAATTTTTACTCAATCTGGCCAATAAGAAAATTCATCAGACAAAAGGGCAAATTACCTGAGCTCCCTCTAGTATTACAATTTGTCCACATCACTTTATAAAATATTTATTAAATTACAATTTCAAATTACCTATAAATAATTATTTTTTAAAGCTGGTCCTGAATTTTAAAAAAATTCAAGGAAAAAAAAAATTATTGTTTTAGAATTATATTAAAATAAATTAGATGCAAACTTTATAAAAAAAGAAATTACATGGTCGACTTCCAGAGACTTTGTGGTCAATGTCTGGGACACCCCTGATATAAAGTAGTAAAGAATATAGGTGTTATTAATATTATATGTAATTAATTTAATTGGTTTCATATATCTTCCATTAGGTTTTTTAATATAGTTTAAAGGTTTTATATTTTTTACATAATCTATTTTTTGTATCTGTATTTTAAGTCTGCTTGTAGCAGTGAAACCTTAGGTTGTGTTTTAATATTATTTTTATGCTGGTTTGGTTTAATTTTAGATTTTGGGTAGTTTTGATTTTAAATAATGAATATATAAGGCAAATTTATCATCTCTTCCATTAATTACATTGTTCTTTCATTTAATTGTTTCCCAGTATATCCATAATATATCATACTGCAATTTCCACAAGTAATGTATATGAGATATGGAAACTCTAATCAATTGGCTATATTATTTATTTGTAGTGTATGACAATGAACTATTTTCATACACAAACTTGTTATTTATGCCTGTCCCAAAGTAAAGGGATGTTTATTATTATTTTTATTATTATTTCATTATCATTTACCATTACTATTGACATTTGTCAGTATAGATAATAAACTTGCTGAATTTAAAAGTTTGGTGTTGTGATGGTTATTTAAAATGTGATATTTGCTTGGTTGGCTATATTAAGAATATCTCAAGCAGAAAGCAATTATATTCTTTTATATCTTTCATTTATTCATTATGACAGGATAACTTCTGCTACATTTATAGATGCAAAGGAGACTTGGGTCTTATTTCAAATTTTTTCTTATTCAAATAATTCACAACAAAAACAGTGAGACCAGAATAATATTTCATTTTCTATTTTGGAGCAAAATTACTACTACTTTTATTCTGGATATACATATTTTGATAATGCCAATTTTATTTTATTATTAATTAAATTAACTTATAAATGATTGATGAGTATGCATTAAGAAATTATCATTTAATAAAAAGTATGAATAAAATAAGTAATTATATAAATTTAATTGGTGACTAATATATGTTTAGAAATAATAGGTATGGCTTCATTTTGAAAGTACTAAAATTAGAAAATATCAAATAATCTTAAAAAGGATTCAAAGTCAAAAAAAAACAACAAATTTTTACTATATTTTAATTTAAGATCTTTTTAAAACATTTTTAAATAATAAAAAAAGGGGGGGGTCAATAATTAAAAGTTGTAAAAAGACGAAAATAGTGATGGTATTTAAAAAGTTTATAATGAAGTAGTAGTAGTTTTTGCTGATTTTTACATTATGAAAACAAGATTGGACAGAAACCTTCCAAGAGAATGAACTATCTATAAATAAACAAAATCATCCAAACTTCACAACAGAAAATTATAACCAAGATCAATACAAACAACTTAATATTCTATCCTCACAAACGATCCCAACAAAATTATACCGATAGCTACTAAACTTTAATAGCGACAGAAATCTAATTATAGCCACTACTAATTCAAACTGTTCTCTATTTAAATTCCCTACGAAACAATTATACGATCTAATAAAAGAGAGAGGCATAGGAAGAGGAACCCACAGAATACTAACGCACCCGAACGATCGCTACATAGCGATTGAATTTAAAAACTGGGCAAATAAAAACGCATTGAAAACAACTTTCAAACTATAGCAAACCGATTTATCTGCTATATAGATTTAAACAGACTTATCTCATTAACAGGAACAATCAAAAACTGTATAATGAACTTCAATGAAGATAACCTTCAAGAAATTTTAAATAAATTTGGAAAAGCTCTCAAGTTTAAATACCTTACACAAAAAGAAGCAGGTATCAACATCTTATCCAACACGCCCACATTTGAAATACAGCTTAAAGAAAACATCAATCCTATCAACATTCCAACAATGGTTCATTTCAAAGGCTCCCCAATGAGTCTGACTTTCAAAGGGGTCAAGACCTCAATGTTTCTCCTGCCATCACAGAACCCACCTAATAAAAGATTATATAGCAAGAATCTGTACAATCTGTGGAGAAAAGAAAAGCCAATATCACAAATGTATAAAAAAAACATCAAACAAATGCAAATGGAAGAATCCCCAGAGCTGCCAATTCCAAACCAAGATGACATACTATCACTGTCCTCAACACTAGGAGGGGGAAAAAGCAACACAGAAAACTACCAAAGCCCAACACTCCAACATATGCCACTTTGAGAACTAAAAAAAATGAAGGTTACTCAAAACATCAATCACCAAATGCACATGCAGACAATCAACAAGTTACTCGAAAAAAGAAAACAGCAAATATCAAAAAGATAAATACAGATATCTCATCAGATTTGGAGACAGATTCATCTTCAACTCAAGACAAAAAAAAAGACACCACAAAAATTTACAAACTCAGAAAACCACTATTCCAAACACACAAAAATTAAAGAAATCAAAAAGATTACACCTACCTTTCCAACTAAAAAGCTGAACCAAAATACCACAAAAAAATTGCTAAACTAACAAGCACAACATTTCACACAAAAAAAGATGAAACAGAATATAACTGCCTCACAGAAAATGAATCAGAAATGGACCCTTCCATGGATCTAACAAATAAAAAAAAAAGAAAATCTATTAGAGCAGACAGAACAAGTTCTGGAGAAGACATCATATCAGGAAAAAATAATAAACTGACAACTGAGAAAGCCAAGCATTATAATCTAGAATCCTGCCATAATCCCAAGAAACATAAAACAAAATCTGATAAATATAACTCCTTAAATGATGAAACAGAAAACACAAAAGAAGAAAATAACCAAGACCCATGGATAATGGATGAGGATTCTGTAGACAGCCTAGTCCAAATCCATTCATTTCTTGCCAGCAGGGATTCAGAGGTCCCAAACAATGAAATCACTATTGGTAACAATCTTCCTAATAAAACCAATCATACACAGATAAAAAGAAATTCACAAGAATATCCAAATAATAAGCATGCGGTAGTCCATTCTTTGAAAGACAATCACATTAATGAAAATGAAGATAGTCAGGATAAACATAAGAGGGATTAATTCCATGGCAAGAGTATGTGCCATAGAACACTGGTTTCAACTTAACAACCCTTACATTTTTTGTCTCGTTGAGACGAAATATCATACAACTCTGATACCAAAATCAAACAAAAGTTAGACCATTTGGATTTGTTGAACTCTCTACCAACTATGTTGCAGCTGAAGGAGTGGGAGTAATAATCAACAAAAATCTACTGCCAGCCAGATTTAGAATCCTATACATGGACAAAAATATTATAACCCTAAGCATAGTATATAAAAAAGATGTTCAACTAAATTTGATCTATGTTTATACAAGCAAAAACACGGCCAAGCTTCTAAGAATAATAAACATTATAAAACATGATCATGTCAAACAACAATGTCCATACAATAATTTTAGGAGATTTCAACATCAGTTACAAAGAATTTAACAACAAATTTATCCATCTTATAAACACTGCAATGATAAGTGGAGGTTTTTTCCCACCTAACTCCTTCTCATTCTACAACAACAATCATAAATCATTGATCGATCTATTAATATATTAACCACAAATATATTTCCAGATAGATGCAGAACTAGAACCAGTCCCTTTTACAGACCACTGTGCACTAATCATAAATATAGATATAGCAGATGGTCTAAACACCTTACATAAAAAAACAGTAAGAATGATCACCAAAGAAATAATTTTAGAAGCAAACTATCAGAGGCCTATAATTATTTTAATAAAATTAAAATTTTAGACAGACCAGCTAAACAAGCATGGTTTGCATTGATTGAAATTTTACAATCTCTCATAGTTCACCATACAAGAAAAAGAAAAGGTCCAATTATGCTTATGAATGAACTGGACTCTCTCAGTAAACAAATAAAAGCACACAAGATTGGCTTAAATGATGTTCAAACATTAATGAATCTAAAAAAACAATATAAAATAAAGCAAAAGCAGATTGCAGCATACATAGCAATAAAAAGATCCAAAATATTCCTAAAAGGTCAGCATTTCTGGATCCAGGGCTATCTAAGATGGGCACTGGGGGCTCAAAAAACAACTCATCCCCTCTCAAAACAATACAAATGACTCATCTTACCTGGGATCACCAATAATCAAAAAAATAAAAAATTTTTCCAACAAAAGCTGCAAGATTCAATACAATACTTGCAAAACAATGAAAGAGAGTTTAGCCCTCATTCAGAACACAACATTACAGAAGCAATGATTTTAGCAAAGCTTAATTCCATGTCTGATAACACCCACCCAGGAATTCATGGAATACCTAAATTTCTACTGGCCCACCTTAGCCAGTTCTCAGTTCCTATAATTAAGAACATGCTCAATTATCTAGCAGAATGCAGAAGATTTATCCCTAACCTATACCCCATAGGACTGGTCCCATTTAAAAAAAACATGGGACTGATCTTTTAAACATCAGACCTATATAATGATTCCATTGCTGATCAAAGTGATGGAATCCATAATAAAAGATAACATACAAGAAAAAAATTATATCACAAACCACATCATCCCAATTTCTCTCTGCAATGCTAGCTATAAGCATAGTCCGGACTCTTATAGATGAAATCAGAATATCAAGAAAGTCTAAACCGATTGCTGTACAGCTAGACATCACCTCAGCATTCACTCAGTCTGAATAAACACACTAACAGACCTTCTCAAAGACTTGGACATTCCAGCACCCATAATAAAATAATATAGAACCTGCTAAACAATAGAGAAATTTCCATTTCACTAAATGGGAAACTATCCAGCTGTTTAAACCAGATCTTTCCATCCCCCAAAGATTCCCCCCCTCAGTGCCCTATTATTCATGGTATATATAGACCCTCTCTTAAAGAAAATGGACCTTTAACTTTCAGGAATCTACTGCCACAGATTACACAAAATCATCAACACCATTGCATACATGGATGATGTTCTTATCTTCCTTCCCTCCTCAAAACTGTTTCCAGAACTATATAATATTCTAGATCAGTTCCACCAAGCTTCAGGTCTTGAAATAAACAATCTAAAATCAGCCACATGAAAAATTTACTCAGGTACAAAAATCCATTCTAAATACACCACTCAGTCACAAAAATTTCTTGGGTTTGCAATTGCAAAATCTGCAACCTAAATGTCCTGAGAAATACACCATTCCATCATCAACTCAATGGATATTTTAACTAAAAAACTTGCAACAGACTACCTATACCTTCAAGGAAAGGTAGCTCTCCTAAATATGAAAATTTAAGTCTAAAATTAACTACTACATTCCCATCATTAAACTAACCAAATCTTTCATTAACAACATTAACACATTAGCAGTCAGACTATTCTGGAATGAAAATAATGCAACGGCCAAGAAAACTTAATGGAAGGTCTTTGCATTCCATAAAAGCCTATGAAATCCAAAAGACTCATAACCTTCTAAGTCAACTGATAAGTAAATCTACATACAAAGTCATTCTAAACCTGGTTCCACTTACAGATTGTCTACCACCTCTTAAAATTAACTGGTTAGACACAATTATTAATAACCTCAAAAAACATCTAAAATTAACTGAGGGAGCATTCATAAACAAATTAAAAATATGGGATGCCTACTGCCTCATTTTCTCAAGCTTATCACCAATAGAAGAATTACTATCAATCACAAACCAAAAAATAGCAAGTCTCTTCAAGTTCTGGGACATGGAACAGAAATACTTTGACCTTGTTATCAAAATAAACATGGATTCCATGCCTACAAATTGGTTCCTGAATTACAGAAGAGGGATCACAAAACTAAACCCCATATGTCAACTATGCAGAAAAGATGAGGAAACCTTTAACCCATCTAATTAGATCATGCACAGGCCTAAACACATCAAAAAAAATCATTTATTAAAGGACAAAAATAGACTACTCCACAATTACCTCTCTGAAAAGTAGTATTCAAACCAAACATTTGGCCACTATAAGACAATCACTGTTCATCATGATGGCCTTATGGCTGATGAGATGCCACAAAATCTTCCACTTCCCTCAACAAAATGAAACAAAAATCTTTCTAAACACAATAAAGAAACTAAAAAAAAGAGATGAAGTCATGGCCTCACCAAACCGACACAATGACACCTGGATCTTATTCAATCCCATAAAGCAAGAAAAAAAACAGAAGGACCATTAATAGTTCAACAAACTAATACACTTATTAAGACTGTTTAAACAAAATTATACACTAGTTTCAATGTCAGCACTTTACACATAAATAATGAATATCATTTATCACAAAAATTTTTATCTATTTGTATAACATTAACCTGAATAAATAGTTTGAAAGATTGGACTATATAAAGTTGTAATAATTATATTTATAAAGTGCATACTCGTTACTTAAAGTAATATTTATTAAGGTGCATAGTCTTAATAAATGTTACTTTAAGATTGGACTATGTAAAAAATATTTCTGGTAAAACATACGATAATATATTTGTTTTTTGTTTTTTTAAATATATATCTAATTGTTTATTATTATTGATTTAAATATTTAAACAGCATTAAACTGTTGCACATGCGCTTTGGATTTTAACTATAAAATGAATGAATACTAACACTTCAAACACATGATAAAGTCTTTGGAAAAGATAGAATGGCCATCTATCTTTAAAAATTTTGATTAAATACACGCAATATTGATTTTTTTTCCAACAATTCAATTTGTTATTAATTCTAATATATTAAATTTGTTAAGTTTTTTAGTTTAATAATGTATATTGTGTTAAATCTTTCACTTGATCAGTTATAATATATATATATATTATTACAAAGATAATATTTTGTCAATTTAATATATTTCATCATGTGTTTGAAGTGTTAGTATTCATTCATTTTATAGTTAAAATCCAAAGCGCATGTGCAACAGTTTAATGCTGTTTAAATATTACAGTTTATAAACATCACAGGCTATATAAAATAATTGACTTATTTATATTTCATATTATAACATAGTTAAAAAAAAAAGTAAAAGCTTGTTTTAATAAACCTTTATCTCACTCAATGATATCAAATTTTTTAGAACAAAATGTGAACATAACAATTCAATATATAAAATAGTGCAAAGAGACTCTAATCAAACATATAGACTGTAATGTAATAACTGTGTAAACCTATGTATAACACTGTTGAATCAACAACCAATGCAACCACTTGTTTTTGAATAAAGTTACCTTTAAAACATAAAATAGATACATGTCTATTAACAGTTTTGTTAATTATAGACTAGATAAAATAACTCTTGATCAACCAATTAAATATATATATATATTAGTTCATTAGATTACTTTGTTATATTAATATATTGATATGTTCCTTCTTATATGTTATACATATGCAAGAACATCTTGGACATATAGACTTCTATTATTTTTTTAATATAAATAATTATCGATCTAAAACTAGGCTGGATATAATTCTTTAAAAAAGTCAATGAACAGTTACCAACTGATACATCAAAGTAATTATTTTTTATTTAGCTTATGGATTCAGATCTCTTAACTCTCAACAAGATATCATAAAGAAACCTGTAGAGATTCCAACTAGAAGATATATTCACTAGTGGCCTCATTAAATCTTTCAATTCTGCTACTAGAACCATAAATTTGACAGCCATTAACTATGTAATTCATAGTTTATATTTATACACATTTACTTTGGATCAGTGATTGATAAATTCCATTTATGAAGCAGATGAGCATAATGACCATCGGTTATCCTGAACTTTTTGATGAAACTCTAATTTACTTAGGAAGATTACATCCAATTGGCTTTATTTTTGGATCAGCAAAAAAGAAATTTATTTGGAATCACATAAAAATTACATTTTTACGCCATAATTCTTCAATTGTGGATTCTTGGCTGAACATTTAAGAAAAGATTCCTAATTTAAGTCAAATCTTTGATGGAGAAATTATATCTTGATATATTGATAAGTCGATCTGTTTAATAATTTTTTTATACATTTCTGTAAGACAGTTTTTTTTCTAATATCTGATGGAAGAATATGTAAAAGTACAGAAAATCACTGCAAAGGTGTAGATTAAAGTGTATTAAAAATAATTTTAATAATCTAGAAGTTTAGTATGAGAACTTTTTTCCAAATAAGAACATAATATTTTCCAGCAGAATAAGCTAATGATAAAAAAGTTATTTATGCAGTGTTTGCATCACAATCTCAAGTAGTGCCAACCAGATTTCCAAAAAAGTTATTTTTAGAAGTCTATGATCTAAGGTCACTCCTATATAGCATGAGATAAAAACATTTCAAACTTATTTCAAAAAATTGTATTCAGATTGTGAGGTAATTCAATGTTGTTTAAATGAAAAAAAATTGAATATATTGTCTTTATTGGTTTAGGAATAATATTCCAGTTTTTGGAAAAAATTCCAATTTTTTCAAATTCTTATAGAGACTTTTCTAATTCAGTGAATGGATTTCTTTTGAGATAGTTAAAGCAATATCATCAGCATAAATGAATTTCCTCCTTTTTGTATCTTTAAAATCACTGTTACATATGTTAAATAAAGTGAAAGATTTGAACCCTATAGTAATCTAGAGATTATTATAATTCAAGTGCTACTAAATTATCACCATAGATGATGATAATTTAATAGCAGTTGAATTTTTCTGTTGGAGAGCTTCTGTCAAGTGAATTAATAATTTTTTTCAAATTAAAATTTTTATAAGTTAACCATTTTTCCAAACAGAATCACAAGCTGAGGTTAGATTAATAAAGATAACAAGTTTTTCATTTATTTTGAAAGCCATTTTTAATGTAAATTATTAAAAGTAAACATTGCTTACAAAAGCTTCTTTTGGCCTAAAACAATCCTGCTCTATAAGAAATTGATTCTCAACTACTGATAAAAAATTTATTAATATGATTCTTTTAAAAAACTTGAACATGTAATAATGATAGTAGGCAATAATGATTTGGATCATTGCTAGCTTTGTTTAGTTTTAAGACTGCTAGTTTTGTTGTATACCAAATTTTAGAAATATTTTCCATATGACTAATGTTACCGACTGATTATGCCCACAATATATTAGCTTTAAGTCCTAAATATTTTAGAATCATTAAAAGTTTATTAGTTGCTTCTGGTCTTTTCCTGATCATCATCATCTACAAGTTTTATAAGATTGCTATTATAGGAATGCTGTGAGAAAGATATTTGCAATTCTGCTCTAATAATGTTTTTTCTCATTCCGTCAACTTGGGCTTAAAGTTTGACATCAAAGACTGAAAATCTGATTAACAGTGTTACATCTACCAAGTTTTATTAAAGGACCCAGACCTTATGATTAGATTGATATTGAATATTTTTATTTCTCCATGATTTCTTTTCATTTTTCTTTTCTGGAAGAATTCAATGATTTTATAAGTTTGTTGTGCTGCTAATTTTATTTCACATTGGAACAAATTGCTTACAATGTCAAGAAGAAATGGACTCTTGTTGCTGTCATTAAGAATTTGTTAAACCTATCATAACAAGAAGAAAATGGAGGAAATTTTATTAATATTTTGTTCAAGATATTCAGTATATACTTAAATTCTATCTCAGAATAGAATAATTTTCAATTATAAGAATGCAGCTTTTAAGAATCATTAGAATAGTTTTATGTTGACTATGGGGAGAATGATCTTGTATCAGTAGTTTAATAGGTAATTTTGGAGCAGTTTTTGTTCAAATAAAACATAAGTCAAAAGTTATTTCAGTTCCTATATGTTTGAATGGAATAATATTCCTTGCTCAGTATCATAAAGCAAATGTATGTTGTTTAACTCCATAACCAGCTTGATTCTTATTTATCAAACATAAAGACTACTATAAGAAATATATAGAAGCTGTAGAAAGATTGGGAAGCAGAAGGTAGGACCCAATATGTATTGATGGAGAAAAGGGGGAGGTTTGTAAACATTTCATATATAGAAATTATCCAAATAGTGATTGCAATATTATTTGAACTATCTTCAATAGAAATTTGAAACAAAGGTAGCCATATCATATTTAGAATGCATTCTGCCATTAATCAATTATATCCAGGAATTTTAGGAAAATATGCATTATTAGAAGAAGAATGAATATCTTATAATAAAATTATGTTGAACAGTTAATATATTATGTGCAATATTATTTGAACTATCTTCAATAGAAATTTGAAACAAAGGTAGCCGTATCATATTTAGAATGCATTCTGCCATTAATCAATGTATATCCAGGAATTTTAGGAAAATATGCATTATTAGAAGAAGGATGGATATCTTATAATAAAATTATGTTGAACAGTTAATATGTTATGTCTTACCCAAGAATTCATCAAGGTGATATTTAGTTACTTTTGGGGTCATTGGTTTCATGTATTAATGCACACTTGCAAGGTTGACTGTGGAGAGGCTGTCATTCATTTATCCCATAAAAGCAAAAAATAAGCATACAATGCACTTTCTTTTCATCACACAAATAATATAGTTTCATTTTCTTTTCTTTTTTCAGCGATCCAAATAAACAATAAAATCAAAAATACTTCTTTTTTTACATTTTACAATAATGATAAAATAAATAGTTTTTTTAAAAAAATTATGCATGGCCACATATTCAGATATGCAAACACATTTATAACTTATACAACTCATGTGACTAAAGTATCTAATCACTTTTGTTTACATTCAATATTCTCTCAAATGTTATTCCTGGATGCCATATGTAAACAGACCCAGTGTACATGTTTCAGATATATTGTGTTGTGGCAACACACACTAGTGAATGCGCACTTTAGCTAGTGAATTTAAAAATAACAATCAAAGTAATGTCTATTAACTGAGCATATATCAAATTTAATATTCATGATCTTTTTAAACTTATATATGCTCTTTAAGCTAAAAGAAAATTGCAAAAATGGTTTAGAACAATGATACATTTATAAATTCAGTTAATAAAGTTTTTTAAAAAAATTTAATCCATTTTGGTAATTTATTTAAAGTTTTATAATTGTATTAATATTATAAAATTTACTTAGTTGATAGAATATTATTGGAGCATCATTTTCATCATCTCTATGCCGTTTACTATGAGCTTCAGTAAGTAATAATAGATGCCATATGATAGTGCTCATTAAATCTCTGTACTGTACTGTCCAATCCAATATCCCCAGATTAGTTTCAAGCTTATAGCTTTTATCAATGAATAGATTTGAATCTTACCAGTGCATCCTGATCTTTAAGCTTCCTTCTTCCAGCATCTATCTTTTAGTTTTCTGTTGTACTATGAAGCTATCAATCCAAACTGAAAAACCTATGATTTCAATGTAAACCACTTCACTTACATGGTCATATAGACAGCACAGATTTGGGATTTAATACACACTATTATCTGGTATTTATTATTATTTACTAAAGTTTACAATAAATGATGTAAAGTCTTGTGCCAATGTAAAGTGCTATTTCATTGATTTTTTACAAAATTCTGGTCACAGTAGAGATGCCCATAATTATGAAAAAGCTAAATTGAACTGGTTGCAAATTTATATGGCTATGCAAGCAAGTTGGCTTAAATTGAAAACATTTATTTGTTTTTTCAGTTTGGGCTGATAGCTTGGTAGCACAACAAAGAGGTAAAAGATAGGTGCTGGAAGGAGGGTGCATTAAATCCTAAAGTTTCAAGTGCAAATACAAAGCTTCTCACTGATGAAAGCCATAAGTTTTAGACTGGAGATATTGACTAGGACAGCATAGAATAGGAATTTATTAACCACTATAATTTGGTATCTACTAAGTTTACAATAAATTGGATAGTAATGGTGAAAAGTTATGCTGCTAGATATATAGCAATATGTAAGCTAAAGTCATGTGACAGAATCAGGTGATAAAATATTCTGGCAATAATACAAAATACAATATAATAACAATTATTTATTGTCTATATATTTCATGTTCAAAAATAAAGAAAAAGTTTTCCTAAGACACCATATTGAGTATAAATATGCTAAGAACAGACAGCTAAACAAGACAATAAGTAACATTCTTTAGAGAATTTGTTTTTTGTTTACATATCTACTTTTCTCAGTTTCTTATTGTTTAAAATTAACAAAGGAAATAAAAAAATGAAATTTTATTAATTTCTTTTTGTCTATTAAATAAACAGATTTAGAATCATTTAAGTCAGTATGCAAATTAGTATATAAATATGAATTTTTATGTCAGTCTAAATCGGCAATTCTTTTCCACATTAACTTTACTAGTTTAAAAAAAATGAACCAATTGATCAATTTTTGTTTTATTAACAAGTTTCATATTTACACTACTTTCAACTCTTCTGCACAACTTTTTATTCAGTTTAAAAAATTCAAACAAAGCAAAACTCTCCATATTGTAGTGCCATCTTGTGCTAACAAGAGTAATCAATGGATGCCAGAAGACTTGTACATAAAATCTCTATCTAGTGCCTACTCATCCAATATCCCCAGACTAGTTTCTGGCTTATGGCCTTCATCAGTGAGGAGCCTTGGATCTGAGAGCACTGCACCTAGATCTTAGGATCTAATGCAATCCTCCAGCAACCACCTTTTAACTCTATTTAACTACAAAACTATGAGAATGAAATTGAAAAGACAATTAATATTTTCAATCCAAGCTCAATAGCTTATATAGTCATATGAGTCTGAACTCAATTCAGCACCCATACATTTTGGTGTATTTGGCTCTCTAACAACCATAGCCACCACTATCCTATTAGGCAGGATTGGTGTTAAACCACTAAACATCACATGATCACTATCTCATACTAGCACATAATTGTTATTAAACAATTCAAACAAAGCAAAACTCTCCATATAGTAGTGCCATCTTGTGCTAACAAGAGAAATCAATGATTGCCAGAACCATTGATTGCTCTTGTTAGCACAAGATGGCACTACTATATGGAGTGTTTTGCTTTGTTTGAATTGTTTAATAACAATTATGTGTTAGTATGAGATAGTGATCATGTGATGTTTAGTGTTTTTATTCAGTATAATAACTTTTTCTTCTGTATAAGCTCACCAATATGATTTGTTGAAATCTAAAGCATGTTAGTTCATTAAAAAATTTGCTTTGATTTCTAATTTATCTTAGACGTGCTTTGTTTACAATGAATAAGCACATACTAAACAATTTCTTAAATCATGACGGTTTATCTCTACATTCTCTCTTTTATAAAATTGTGTGCTACATTGAGAATTCATCTGTGTGCTTTTTTTAAATAAAATGTTCCCAACTTCACTCTTAGACATATCTCATTCCAGTGGCATAAATTATATTAATTATTATACAAAGTCTTTGAGATTATTTCCTATTAATCTTGACTCAATAAATTCTAATTAAATTCAACTTCTTTTCTCAACATTATTCCAGAGAAAAAGCATACTAATAATGACTGCCAGTAGGTGTATTCTAAACCGCTTTACAGCAATTCTACTCCTTTATGACAGGAGTTCAGCAGAATGCATAACATATCTTCACATTCTAATACAAATATACAGTATATATCAATCCATAAAAGCAGTATTCCATTAGAGATCAAAACAAACGAATTAATTGATGGCCAGACCAGGACATATATATATATTTAAAAAAATGTAAAGAATTTTCTCATTAACACTTAAATGTTACTGAATCATTGAAGTGAAACCCAAAATAAAATGCTTTTAAGCATATTTCAAAATTACTTTTAACAGAAAATTCTATAAATACAAAAAAAAAGTTTTTTTCATTAAATTACTTACTTAAGACATTTATTTAAAACACCTAAAAACATTTCTTCCAGACATTAGCACCATGATCAAATTCAATAAAGGGGGGGGGGGAATAATTCTCATTTTGTAACTAGTGTCCATACATCCCCGTTTTTCACAGATTTATCCTAGTGTCCTGATATATTCTTTCAGAATAATGAATCGTTCTGGTTTTTTTAACCATTCATTTTTATTTTTTAACTTTATATTTAATTTTTATTTTTTTATAAATTAATATTTATTCATTTAATATTTTATAATTAATTTTTTTGATTGATTAATCAGTAATTTTCCCCCACTGGATGTGGTTCCTCATTATTTTAGTATGTTAGTAATATGTCATTTCAATTTGTCTTTTGTTTTTGTTTATATTACAAAATGAGTATACTCTTAGTAATGTCATTATCATCATCATCATCATCATCAACCATTATCAATCCACTGCAGAATGAAGGTCTCTCCAAGTTTAATCCATCTTCTCTAATCTTTAGCTTCTCTTCTCCACATCATCCCTGCACACTTTCTTATTTCACACACCTGTTTGTTCTCTTACCCATACATTGTATTTTCAATCTCTTTTTCTTACTCCTAACATGCATCTTTCCATACTTCTTTAAGTTGTCTGGAATCTCAGTATTGCTCTTCTATTAAGTGTCCAAGTCTCAGATCCATAAGTAAGAACTGGTAAAACACATTTGTTAAAAACCTTCCTTTTCAAACACATAGGCATATTTTCTTTTAGTATCAAGTTATTTCTACTAAAATTACTCCAACCAAGTTTAATTCTATGATTCTTAGTAATGTAAATATAATTATATGTTTTGTGATTTTTTTTTTTGCTTTGTACTGAAATGTACAGGAATCTGCAAAGAATTTTTTTTGTTGTTGTGTGTCCTGGTTAGACCCTGTGAAAATGTGGTCACCCTATTTACAACACAAAATTTATTTATAATTCTGAATAAACAAAGTATTCAACATTAAGAATCCATATGTATGCAAAGATTGTTATATATTTAAATATACATAATACTATATTGGAAACATATAAACAAATCTCACATTAACCTACAAATACAATCCAGCTGCACAATCTAGACTACTATGATTTTATTCCAAGAAGATAAAAAAGTAGAATTACTTCATCTTCTGACATGACTTTAAATAGACTTAAGATATTGGTAAACTTGCTATTTACATTTCAAGTTCAGAATTAACTTTTAATCATAATTTTCTATATAAAAATTCCAAATATGCAAAAATCCTACATTGGAATTGTATAATCAGATGCCACAACTTATGTGTAAAATTATCCAGCTACAATCACTGAGGTTTCAGTTTTTATTAAAAGCAGATGAAAAAGTAGAACTATTTATTATTTGCTATCTAAGATTAATAGTAATTCAGTATATCAATAAGGGCAAATTTAAATAAGCTGAAATATCACTTCAGCTCTTATTGATAAACTTTTGATTCAGTTACAAGCAGAATTAATTTCTTATTTTAATAATCTTATAAACTTCCCTAATTCAAAATATAAGAAGTCCAAATATATATATACTTTATATATTTAAGTTGTTTTAACATATATTTATATGATTCCAGTATAGTCTTATGCATATTTGGATTTTTTTATACAATGAATTGTGAAGGTTTACAAGGTTATTAGGATAACTAGAAATTAATTCTTCCTTGTTATTATAAATAGAAAGTTTAATTTATAAATAAGAACCATAACTAATTTTAGATTTGCTTCTATTACTTGCAATGTTCTCAATTACTGTATATTTAAAATCTTAGTAACAAATAAAAAGTGATTCCATTTTTATGTCTGCAATAAAGTTTGCCATCTAGCTAGCATGGCTGAATAATTTTATACATAGGTTTTTGTGACATTTATTTAGTAATACGTATATTAGTATCAGTTCATATGCAGAAGTGATTGATGCCAAATATATGTTTGTTGTTCATTGGATTCTTTTTCCTTAAGTGAAAAAATAATAAATACCCAAATCTTCCTTCTCAGATGCCTGACAATTTATTAGACAAAATAAATCTGTGATTGATGACTAAAAATCCATGTTCGGGTTTCCATTTGATAATGACTTTTATTTGATTACCTACAAGTGTAAGTATATCATTTTTAAATGTAAAAATATATTAACTGGTAGAAAACTTATCTAAATTTCAATAATATAGTTATTTCAGAAATATAATATTTTAAAAAAAGGAATGGCATGATGCAGTAAGTGAAAGAATTCTTTAAAAAAATATAAGTAGCTTATACAATTATGACATATTTTGAAATGCCATTTCTTTTTAATGGAGAAATGAGACAATTGAATCTATGATGAATATAAATGCTCCAAAATGATGAGGAATTAGTCCAAATATTTCTAAAAAGAAAATGAAATTATTGACAAAGCTAGAGATCAAACATTTAAATAATGATATATTAGACATCTGAAAAAAAACAATATATAAAAAAGGTGAAAAAAAAATAAACATTAGTAAAACATTACTGACAAGTTCTGAAAAATATTTTTATCCAAAATTCATAGTTTATAAGTTACATTACTATTAGGATTAATGAGTACATAGGAAGTGGTGATTTCAAATCTCCAAAAAATTTTAAAGCAATTTTATAAAATATTTATTGCATTAAAATAAGAAGCTAAGAATATACACATAGATTACATTTTGCAATTGATGTTTAGTCTGCAGAAAATAATAAAAGAACTATCATATTAAAACAAGATGGAGGATGAAAGATAAATATTTTAAAAAAAGATAAACTATCTTCAATGGGTTTTTCCAAAAAAGGATAAAATAGAGATTGGTAGAAATGAATTAGAAGTTAGAAACAAATATTTTGATCAGAATGGGTGAAATATTTTTTGAAGAAATAATCTGATATTAAGAATAAATATCTACAATCTTGAAAAGCGACATTGTTTGATAAATATGGATCAGAAACTTGGATAATCCAGAGATTGCAGAAATATAGAGATGCTTATGATCATAAGTTGAGGAATTTAAAATAAAACATATGAAAGAAAAAATTAAGAGACTTAATTGTATTGATATGGATATGTTGTTGAAGAAGTGGACAGCTCTAATTTTAAAATGAATTCCAAGAGATTATGACATAAAGAAGCTTGAGGGAATGAATTGGAGAGGAAAGGCTGCAAATCAAAGAAATTGGATTAAAATTATAGTGATGTTAACCTTCAATGGGTTACATACATAGCTTTTATTATCATTTCCCAACTTTTTTGTATATGGCAAGTAAAATTATATACACGTACATAATATAATTAAGTTGCATATAGTTAAAATATAGGCTAACTTGAAATATTTCTATTTTTATGATAATCTCTTTTAATATATACTATAAATGATTTACAGCCCTGGGTGGCTTCATCCCAAGATACAATGTCAATCTTTAGATTTAAGGTCCTCAGATTGGTTCCATTTTTGGCATTCTAACTTTGTAAGAACTCCTGAGTGGTAAAGCGATACAATTATTTAGAATAACTGCAAAAGTATTAATGTGTCTGTCTGTATTGGTATATTTTTATAAATGTGTAAATGATAAATAATTGGGTTTATTTTAATATTTTAAAACTTGTTCATTATGAACTTTTTTGAAATTATTGTGTGATTGTTGTTTTAAGCAAGCAATTTTTTTTATTTGAAAAATGCTTTTTAGTATAAACTTGAATAATATCAAAGCAGATACTTTAATCTGGTAAGTGCGTATCTTCCTACATCTCCTAACACTGTTACAAGAGTGATCAATGCAATTAATTCCACACTGAGAACAAGCCCATTTGAAACTATTATCATTGGAAATTTTAACCATACATACCAAGTCTTTCAAAAAATATATATTGGAAACATAAATCAGCCTCTGTATAGTGTAAGATTCTTCTTTGATGAAGCATTCTCTTTCTACACCAAATCATCACATTCCCTAATTGATCTACTTTTTTTTTCATCTTCCTTATCATCACAAATAGAAGCTCATCTGTGGCCTATTATGTTCTCTGATCATTATGCACTGAAGATTAAAATCAATTCAAGAAACACTATACAACCCATCATTGAGATGCCAAGGACAATTCACATGCTTACAAAGTTTAATGCCACAATTAAACTGATCTCCAAAGCTTACATCCCATTCCATAAAACAAAAATTTTAACATTCCCTGCAGAAGAAGCATGGAAGACTTTTACAGAGACACTAACCAAGTTAATAAATTCATGTATTACTAAAACTAAAGGTCCGGTTCACCTACTCAATGAGCTGGACTCCATAGGATATGAACTTAAAAAACCTTATCATATGAAGCACAAAATATTCCTAACATTTAAATTTAAAATCCAAATACAAGGCTAAACAAAAGGCCATTGCCGAGTATCTCTCAATCAAAGGGGCCAGACAATATTTATCACCAACATTGCTGGACAAGGGGCTATCTGAGGTTGGCCCTTGGCTCTATCAGAAGATCGAAGGCACCTCAGTCCATTGAGATACAAGGTAACTGTTATACTGACTCTTCCATTCTTTACAGGATTCAGGAATTTTATGCCAGAAAATTCCAGCCACTTGGCATTTTATATTTTTCATAAAACTTTTGTTTATGAAGACTCTGATCAACATAAAATTACTGAAGCTAGAATCCTTTCAAAGATTACATCATTCCCTGATGCAGTACACCCTGGATTGCATGGAATACCAAAATGCTTATTATTTCATTTATGTGCCTTCACAGATCTCATTATAAAAAAAATGATAGACTTCTTGACTAGTGGCAGCAGAGAGATAACAGGAATTTTCCCAATAGGCATGGTCCCACTTGTTAAAAAGCCTGAGGGACCCAACAATCTTGATAACCTTCAGCCTATCTCCATGGTGCCACTACTGTTAAAAATGATTGAAAGCCTTATTAAAGAGGATATGCAAGCAAACATTATTGGAAAATTATCTACCTATCAATTTGCAAAGAAGGGAGCTCGCCCACTGATGCTGTCAGTCAATTTCATCTCCTAGTCAATAATGTTTGCAGGAAAAGGATGTCATGACCAGTTGCAGTTTAACTCGACTTTGCCAGAGCCGTTGATTGTGTCAGGATTGATGTGCTGCTTATTATACTGGAGAAACTCAAAATGCCTCTGACCTACCTTCAGATGATCAAGAACCTTCTCCTTAACCAAGAAGTGTTCTCTTGCTGGATGGAAAGAATTACTCCAGACTTTCAGCACTGTGTATTCATCCCTCAGGGCTCCACCAAGTGCACTACTCTTTACAGTTTATGTGAACCGATTGCTGTTGTGCATCAAGTCTATCCTTCCTGGGATTGACATTCATTTGCTGAGAGCATATGCCTCATTTTCTATATGGATGACATGGTTGTGTTTCTCTTATCTTGGGATGGGTTCACTAGACTTCAGGAACTCTTAAACCAGTTTTCATGCAGATTTGACCTGAGTGTTAATAGAGTGAAGTTGGCAATGTGGTCCATCCTGGCAGGGAAGCAAATATCTGGTAGACTAAAAGCCACCACCCCCCCACACCGAAATTTCTTGATTTTAGTCTTGCTTCTTCTCCAGCAGCCATGAGAAAAGAACTTGAAAATTCATTACTTTTAAAGATTGAAAACACTATTAATTCACTATCCAAAATTTACCTTTTCCTGTTTGAAAATGTTGCACTCCTCAATACTGTTATTTTACCAAAAATTACTTATTATTTAGTCAGTTTTTCACCAACAATTTGCTTTATATGCAAGATTGAATCACTATGCAGAAACTTGTGCTGGGAAGGCAAGATCCCTGCCATCAGCCTTAATCTTTGCAAAAGCCAAGACAACTCAACAGATTAGGACTGCACTCAATTAAATTTTTTTTCTGATACAGCGGTCTTACAATGTCCTCATTAAAATTTTCAAAGACAATGCAAACATAGAAAGTCCAATACCCTTAGAAAAAATAATCCCCACTGATTGCCCATCCCATTGTAAAAGAAATATTTGGCTGCAACAACAAATAACAATTGTTATCAATAACATTAAAACCTCTAGCTCCATGTTTGATGAAAAAAATATCTTATTGGAATTCATATCAATTAGTTTACTCTGGCAAATCTAAGACACAGAATTTTCTTCTAGTTGGAATCCCTCGTCTCATGAAGCTGACCAAGTTCCTGAGATTGGAAACGAAGTTTGTAGACTTTTTGATGAAGGTCAACCTTGGATCCTTGCCTACTGGGATGTTTCTTTGCAAGCAGAAAGGACACAACCTTGATATCATCTGTACCCTTTGTAGAAGATATGATGAGACCATGGAACACATACTCTATCAACATGAATGGTGGATGCATCTACGGAATATCATCCTACAGAAAATTACAGGTTACAACTCAATGAGTGTACATCTTAATGATGCACTCAGAAATGGAAATTTTGGCTGCATCTGCCTGGTCACTTTCACAAACTTTGTCATTTGGAAGATTAAATGTAAAGTATTATTTGATAGAGAATCAGTCAGCTCAATTGAAGAGCTTTTCCTAAAGTTATTATATAGAGCTAAAGAAAGTGATCTAAGAACCTGCCTGTACTGATCAAACATGGAGTCAATTAAAGATTTAGCAATATCCATCTGCATAATGGATTGCTGGCACACCAACTTGACACCCCATGAGATTACCTGCCAATTTAGATCCCACCTTATAAGTAACATATAATACAATAAAATTTTACTTTAAATCCTCTACTTATCATTTAATTTACTGACCACTCAGTCTTTATTGAGTCTTGATGTAATATACATTCATGCCACAATTATGACAAATGGGTTTCATTTACCATGATAATTTATTTTCACAATGAATATTTAGTTTTTCATTATGATATCATAGTATGGATTGAAGTGAGTTTTTATCACAAACAAAGTGAGCTGTTACAAGTTACTCACATCATATTATCGCTGGTTAAAATCTGTTTATCATCATAAATTCAATTTAATATATGCTATTTGTTAGACAAACATGATTTCACAAGTAAATTTATACAATGCTCTGGTATTCAATCTCATTATTAGATTATTGCTTATATAATGTTTAATTCTTCATGATTCATATTTACCTACAGTATAAGATTGATCACACCTGATTGTAATAAAGAACACTATATTTGAATTTCTGTGCAAATAAAGGTTATTTTGAAATAATAATAACTTGAACAATTATTTAAATTCTATTTATAAGTGTTAATTTATATTATTTACATAAATCATATAGATTTAAATAATTATAAATATTAAAATTTATAGTTATTAAATTAAAACGGACAAATAAAAAATAATTTAAATGAACTGAGTGTTGACTCATAAATTTAGAATTCTGATGACATAACAATATAACAAGAATACTTGAAATTATTTTTAAGAAATAATTTGTTATTGAATAATGGATATTTATGAAGAAAACCTTTTCAAAGCTTTAGATATTTTTTATGAAAAAATAAAAAATTCCCAAAACTCTATAAATTTGAAGAAAGAAACTTTATTTATAGCATATATATATATCTCAAACTCTTCTATGCTTTTCTCATGTACACTTTAATGCAAGTTTTATTTAAAATTACTCCTTTATTTTTTTTACAGTTTCTACTGTCCTGGAATCGAAACTGTAAAAAAAAAAAGTTGCATTAAGGTATATATGCGGAGAGCACAGAAGAGTAATATATGAAGAAAGATACAAAGAAAATTAAAAGAGAAGATATAATAACAAAACTTCTAAGAAGAATATATAATACTGTAACAGACATTGAAGGAATAATATATATGGTTATTTAAATTAAGAGAAATTAATGAACTTTGTAATAACACTTAATTTTAATATAAATATAATGCAACATGTGAATGAGCAAAAATGATTTATCAAAAATATTAATATAATAATAGTAATAGATATAAATCAACATAAACAATTTGGGAATACATGATAAACTTTACAAGCCTTTAAAAAACGAATTTTGCATTTAAGCTTAATAATTAAATCATTATAATTTGTTTATTGTTTTTAATTTAAAATAATTTAGAAAATGCCAATTTATAGTTAATGTTACTTTAATTTTTTTTAAAAGTGTATTTATAATCAGACTACTTCACAAAATAAAATTTTCATTACGATATATATATATAACTTAAAAATCAACAGATATATTAAATCTAATGATAAATTGGACTCTTTGGATTAAATTTTGAAGATATACTTTGCAGTAGCTTAAATTTCTTATCAAGTTCACTTTTGATGTTTTCGCATCATAATCATGCTACAATAATGATTGTCAAATAGTTTATGTAAACTTTATATATCATTTTCAAATTCCAGTATTTATTAATTTTAATATTTTTAGAACACTAATTCAAAGCATTTTGAATGTTCAATAAATCACACATCTTTAATCTTTCTTTTTAAATTTCTTACATTAATGTATCTATTTTATTGACTCAAGTAACCTCTGCCGCATAGGAAACATAATTTCAAAGATTGCCTATATATTCAAAATGCATCTATTTTTATATATATTGTGATGGGTTTTTTTTCTTGCTTATGGAAAAAGTTGTCTTAAATATAAAAAGAAGTCTGTTGATCTTATTAGGAAATCTATAAAAAAAATTGCTTTGAAAATATGTTTTTTTATTTATAGCTCAAAAATATAAACAAGTTAATGGCATTTTTATGGATTACGTGCCGTTTTCTGTAACTTCTAATCTTGGATAAACTTTTTGGAAAGAAATGTAATAGGTGCAGCTTAAAACATTCTATCTGGTTCAGATATATAAAGATATGTTTGTTATATAACTCCATTCCTTTCTAATTTTTCTTAATGCCTGGCATTCTAAAATAGTTTGTCATGAAAGTTGAAATAAATAAACAATTGTCAAAGAAAATATAGCATATTGTCTATTTTTAGAAATTCCAACCACACATGACATTTTAGCTTTCATTCCTCTCATCAGCCTAATCAAATACTTCTTATAGCAAAACTTTTTTTCATAAGAACTAAATGTCTGATATAGATTATTTTTTCAAAGAAGTATTGGAGGCTGAAAACATTTTGTTTTCTAATAATTACAAGAGATTCTTCAAATAATAACCAATTCTTCATGCATTAAAATTTGATGTTTTTTAAAATGTATCTTTAAGACATCTTATTCTATAGGTGCAAATTTGGTGACTTTTTCTAAAGCATAAAAATGAAAGCATCTCAAACATTTTCTTTACTGTATAGACTATGTGAGTTAACGAAATAGATGCTTTAGTATAAGAGTTAAGAAATCTAAAAATACTTTCAGTTAAAGAACTATTACATTTGTCTTCCTTTCACATTTTTTTAGATGCAGGCTACATTCCTAATTTTGAAAATACTAAAATACAATTAATGCATTTTGATAGATTGTGTAAAGTCTAAAAAGATCAGATTGCTTAAATAAATATAAAAAAAGTTTAGCAATTTTTCATTAACTATCTTCTAACACTCACTAGCAAATTTCCTTAAGTTGGCCTAAAAAATTATAGGAGATACTTTTCAACGTTTTTAACCTATTATCAGTCATTTGGCAACATAAAAATGATGTGAAAATATAAATCATACTGTCTTTTAAATAAAGAAATTATAACAATAGCATTTGAGGAGACATCAATCCTGAAAAAAATGGTCAGCTTTATCAAAATATTAGCGGTTCATTTAAATGAAAAAATTTCTACATTTGTTGAACAATGTTTTTTTAATGAGTTTCAACAAACTGATCCACTTGTTTTTGATATAAAAAATTCTGTCTGTCTTTGATTACTTTTATATAGTATTCTCCATACTCCCCTTTTAATTTTATACATAATGTGTGTGTATATATATAATGGCATACACTAATATTAAATATTCTAGCAAAATAGTTGATTTATAAAATTCCCAAAAAATAAATATTTTGTTACAATACTGTGGAGGAGGGGGGTTAAACCTAATTATTTAGCTAGAGTGGTTAATATTAAAGAATGTCGTTTTATTAATTCTAAATTCTAGTTTAGATTTATGCATTTAAATAATTTATATATCGTCATGTGTACAGAGAGAATTTTATATTTATTATTAATGATACTTTTACAAAATATAAATGTGTAATATACTATAATATATATTGTATACATTGAGTTGTATATTTATATAATTAAATTTGTTAAAATTATATGATAGATATTAGTGTGAAAATCTTGATGAAGAAATTAAATTTTAATTATTTATCATATATACCCTTATTGCTTTTTTTTTTTATAATTTGAAAATAACTTTAGATGTAAGTTTAAGATTATTGCTAAATTAAAATTTATTGTTATTGTTTTTTCTATAAAATTAAAAAAAAAAAAAAGAAAACAAAAGCATGATTAAGTTTAAATAAAAAAAATTTAAAGAAATATTTTTTTTTTACTATTTATAAGGAGGAAACAGATGAATAGCAATTGAGGGAATCAGAAAAAAAAAAAGATTTTGAATCCAATTGCATGCTTTTTATTTTTGGAGATATTAAATTATTTTCAAAATATTATGCCAACGTGTAAATTCAAGAAGGTTATAATGGGTCGAGGTGAATCCTGGATTTCATACTAATTTCAAACTAATAAACAATTAATTATATTTAAAAAATTGAAAAACTAGATCAAATAGTGTTGAAAGAATTGCTGAGTTATAAACTTCAAATCCTGGCATGCTAAAACTTGTCAAGCGTTGGTGGTCGAGAGGTCAGCACAGCTGCCTTACAAGCAGTTGTCCCGGGTTAGCGGGTTCGCTTCCCGGCCGATGCTATGACACACGAGGAAAAAAAAATCCTGGCATGCTAAAACTATAAAATAAGTTTCAAAAAGAATTGAAAAAAACTATAAGCTCCACAATCATGGGATCTACAATTATAATGTTTTAAAAACTGTATTTAAAAAAAGCTCTTATCATAATCAGTGTGCCCACCCTGATACAAATCGCAAGAGGAAACAATAATATGTAATTAAATGATGTACTGATCCTCCTCCCCCCCCCCAGTCAAAAACTGAATTATTACAAATATATAAAAGTAACAATCAGTAATGCATTTTATTTTATAAAAATCAAAGTTTGTGGCTCAGTAAAAACAAAAATTCTCTCATCATATATATTTTTATGAAGTTTCTAAGAAAATGTAATGTACAACATTTTTTTTTCATGTGTCATAGCATTGGCGGGGAAGCGAACCCGCTAACCCGGGACAATTTGTAAGTAAATCTTTACATTATCTCAAAGATTTAAATAATTATACTACACAAACATATATAGTTATTAATATATTTAAAATGTTAATTCTCAAAAATATTTCCAATTGAATTTTTTTAACAAATAATTTCTATTTAAATAAATTGTAAATCGAAAGATTTCGCGAGTATTAATTTGTAACAAGAAATGTGGACTTAATGAGTGAAGTATTGAATAGCTTCACCTCTCAGATCTAACCGCTTCAGCCTCACCTATTTATATAGAAAGTATGTTGAAGTAAAGAGAGGGTTCCCCTCTTTTTTTCCAAAGCGTGAGCTTGTGGTTGGGACCTGTGGAGGTTCCTACTATCGCATTTTTACGTGCATATTCTTGAGGTTACAACCTTAGTAAATATTGCTTAAATAAGTATTATTATTTGTTACAATATTATTATAGACTAATCTCATGAAAGCTTTAACTTTCTTTTGAAAATAAACAATCATAATACTAATATACCAGATTTATGTCATTATGTGCAGTCAAGTTAACTATTCATCTTCCAATTTTACATATTTAAAATATAAAAAAACATTTCTATGTTACTGATGTCTGTTATTTGCATATGCCTGTAAAACAAGGAATATTGATTCAAACTATAATACAAAGGATAATTAATTTAGTTTTTTTATTATATGTCAAATGCGTTGAGCCGGGCCAGTTGCTTGGAAAGCAAATATTAACCGCTAGGCCACTAACGTTTGTCTAATTAATTTAATTATATTTACAGTTTGCACAAGTAAAAAAGTGGTTGGTTCTGTCTTAAAATAATGTGCATCATTATCTCTGAATCAACTTATGTTACATAGTAACATAATTTAGCTATTTATCACATAAATTTTAAAATGATTTTTTTTTGTGTGTGCCAATACTGTTAAGATATATATTTTTATGTTTATGATAAAAGCTAAAATTATTTTGAATAGGTAATACAAATTACAATATTATTGATTTAAAATTAAGCAAATAAATAATGTTTTTAAATCATAGTTATCTTTGATCACATAAAATTGATCAACTTCACAATGTGTGGTATCATTTTTTTCTACCCTCCCCTCAAAATAATTTGCAATTATGATGACCATATTTTATAATTATGATTAATATATTTTTTTCCCAAGCAAAATAATATTTCATAAGAATTAAAATCCACAAAACTGAGTAAGTAAAAATATTTTACCTAGTGTACACATTTAAAAATTTAATATTAATACACTTTAATGTTGTACATGATCAAAATATGTTTTTGAATACATATTGTACTAAATGAAACTGGCTTTTTTTTTGATTTTGTAGTTATTAACAATGAAAATCTACTGTGGATATGCCATAAATTAAAGCTTTGATATTCAAAACAATATTGTATAATGAATAAACTCTATACTGTACTTTGTATTTTTAATGCCAATATTGTTATTTTATTTTTGATTGACATAGCTTTAATAAAGTTACTATCCCATGGCATCATCAATCTTACAAAAATGGGTACCATTTAAAAGAAAAAAGGTGATAGTTTTTAGGAAAAAAAAATTCAAAATTTCAACTAAATATCATTGCAGAGAAAAATCCATTGCAAATCAAAATAGTGGGTATAAATGGAGAACAATGGCTATGGCAAATTTTCATATAAAATCTGTTGTTAACTGGATTGAAGTTAATATATTTATCAGATAATGCAGACACATAATTTTTTTCTTTTAAATCTCATAACACAATCCTACATTTTAAAATAAAGTCATTTAAAATGGAGGGAGAGGATATTTTATGGATTCCTAAGTTCACAATTTTCATTTCAAAATAATTTATTTAATTTATAAATAATAATTTTTGTATAAAAACTATCATAGAAATATATCATAGCATTTTTTATATAATAATTATGAGAAGTTTATCGTAGATAATATTTTTAATCTTTGCAATTGTAGATTTTAATTATTCTTTCCTTAAAATGTTAGACTTGATCTTGAGTTATATACATTCTTATAATTATGCAATATAAATCCACTAAAGGACTTCTAAAAATCCCATTATTATTATTACTTGATTATTCCTTTTAATATATGACATTTATCAAGTGTTAATATTTGTTTTCTTTAACAGTTTTTTATTATTATATAGAAAATATCTTGTGCATTTTAATGCAATGACAGGATAATGGACTTGGAAGCTAGAGATCCCTGAATCAAAGCTTAATTCTATTCTAATGCTCAAATATCAGGGCAAACAATGCACTTATTCTTGTTATTATTCTAGTCTCCATATTTTTCTTCAATAAAAAATTCAGTTTGCTTTGATTAAACTAAGACCACAAGTACTATGTCATACAATATCACATGACTTTGACTTCGATATTTTGAATGAATCAATCTCAAATAATATATGAAAAAGTATAAAATAAAAATGAAAACATTAGAGAATCTAAATTAAAGTGTATCATCTTTTTTAAAAAATCATTGTGAATTGAACTAAACCATCCATTGTTTGAGTCTTTACAATATACTTATTTCACTAAATTGAATACGATCTCAAAAAACATATTGAAACTCCAAGATTAAAAATGGAACAAATTCATCCAAATCAGCTAATTTTTTTGAATTGCATTAAATCATTATGTACCTCATATTTATGAGAAATGTGTAAAGATCAACAATTTAAACAATTAAAATCTCAAGATTCTATAAATCATCACTTCAATTCATACTCATAAAAATTATATAAGTAATAGTATATAGTAATATATATATAAATCAAAACAGTTTTACTCTTACAACTGAAAAATTTATGAAACAAATAAGTTTAGATTCTTAACATACAAATTTTGTTCAAAAAGAATAAAAGCTAAACTGGCAAATGTTTATATATAAGGTAAACAAACAAAATATTAATACGTTATAATTTTAGATAGGATATAGATAATTTTTAATAATGGAAACAGCTTTATGCAATCTTAATATAATATTTTCATTCCAAGAATATATAAAAATAATTGTTTTGTTACATTAATGTAAGAAAAGTTAATGTATTCTGGACAAAGCATTGATCGACAAAAGCACTATACTAAAGATTCCTATTTTGAGAACTTCAACAGTGTTTCATGTTTTTGAGTGGCTTGAGCCAATTATGCTTAGCAGATTCAGTTATAAGTTTAATAAATTCAAAGCATCAGTTTGTAAATTAATTTGATGCTAGCCCAAAAATGAGTAAAATAAGTTGATATAATCAATGTAATAATTGGATAAGGAGATGAGAGTCTCAGATCCTGGCAACAAATGAAAGCAGATAATTCTTTCCAAATTGGTGGCATAATATACATCCATTTATTGACAAGTCATAAGTATCTTGAAATCTAGTGAATTCCAACTTTTTGTGTGTGAATTTTGTTTCTTTTAGTTTTATTCTTTAAAAAAAAAAATAGCATCAATATCTAATTTATATTTTAATTACATTATCTAATCTTATTTCTAATATTATTCATAGATAGCTTTCAGTTTTTATATTTAATTTAGATTATACCAATAAAAAAAATCACTCATTTGTTGTTTTTCAAAATATATTCTTCCAAAAAGAAGGCTTACACTTAAGAAACATGTACATTTGTAATATTTGAGTAGGATTATATCATTTTATTTATTCTAAAATTTCTTTATATAGGGTGGGGGCAGGTACAGACAAAGCAATAAATATTAAAACGCAATAAAAAATGAAGATGAAGTCCATAGAAAATAGTGAGAAAAAAATCCAAAATATAAACCAAAACATGAATGGTTTATTTTGGTGACAAGTAGGGATAACAATAACTTAAATATTTTAATTAATTTTAAAAAGCATTCTTGATAATAAATATTTCCAAATAGTCTTTTACATAATTGAAATGGTCTCTTTTTTTCCCCACAAATAATAATAATTTAATGACAAAACTACATATGAGCCATTCTAAATGACTATGTAAAAAAATTCTTGCAATCATCTTCATTTATACAGTATATTAATATTTCTTATTAAAAATTGTTGAATACATAAAAAAGGGGGGGTGGGGGGTATTTTTAACACATAAAATTAAAACGAACATTTATAGAAATCATTAAATAACTAAATTATAATCCTCAGTATAATTCACTTAATGGTAAAGTACTGAACTCAAGATCTATAGATTCAGGGATTGATTTTCAGCTAAATAAAATTTTAAAAAATTCTCAGTTTAGCTTAACAAATTAAATAGAGTTGTTTGCTCCAACATCATAACTTATTTACATGTAGTTTTAGTTTATATATTTTTTAAGTTTAAATATTAAATAAATATTCTGATATACATATGCAGGAAGTTTTCTTCTTGGCATATTTAAGCAATGTTGCAATGACAAAGCAATAAGTATTGTACTATCAATAATAATTTATTATTGCTTTCCACTACCTTAAGATTATATTTTAAAATAATAAAGTTTTTCATGTAAATATGATCCAATTATTTATTGTTGTAATTTCAAGGGCAGCTCAATAAAATAATTAATTTTTTAATAAGCATTTATTTTGGTTAACTAAATATAAAGTTCTTACTTGGTAAAATAGAGAGTAATTACATTATTAAATTTGTTTTAACTATTATTTAAAAAAAAAAATCTATTTACTAAGGCTATAAACCTCAAGAGTGTGCGTGTGAAAATGCGAAGGTAGGGACCTCTACAGGTCTTAACCACAAGCTTACGCTTTGGAAGAAAAGAGGGGAACCTTCTTTACTTCAACCTACTTTCTCCATAAATAGGTGAAGCTGAAGCGGTTAGATCTGAGAGCGTGAAGCTATTCAATACTTCATTGATTAAGTCCACAATTCCTATTACACATTAGTACTCACAAAATCTAACCGCTTCAGCTTCACCTATTTATATAGAAAGTAGGTTGAAGTAAAGAAGGGTTCCCCTCTTTTCTTCCAAAGCATAAGTTTGTGGTTAAAACCTAAAGAGGTCCCTACCTTCACATTTTTACACGCAAACTCTTGAGGTTTATAGTCTTAGAAAATATTACTTACGTAATCAATATGCGTTTAAATAAATTTATAATAAATCTGTTGTAATGCTGGACACATTTATTTTTCTATGATAGCTATTTCTAATTCTGTGATTATTATTTTAATAGAATGACTTATTGCTTAATCAAAGAATTGTTGATGAAAGATTGTTGGGGTATTTCAGTAATTTTGTCATCAAAATGAGTGATCTTGTTTACCAATCAAGATTTTCAATAATGGGCTAATCTGTGAAAAATATATATATAATAATGAAAAACATCAAGGAAGAGAACAATACATTAGTGGGAACTTATCTGCATCCTCTTTACATTAATTTTTTAAAGGTAGGCTTCCAAAATTGCTCTTTGAATTTGTTCTTCTGTTGGCAGGCAATAGTTTGATCCAATAAAACTTGAAATAAATTCATAAGTCATGATGCAATGTTTTGTTTTGATATTAAAAAATATGAAACAATATACATACATTACATTTATCAAAATAATCAATTTATTAAGTATTAATTTTTACAAAGTGTTAGAACAGATACCATTTTATGCATACAACAAAATAACATTTTTTCATTACATCAATTCTATTTTAGTATGTACTTCAAAAATTGAAATTTCTATATTAACATAAAAGTTTATTAAATGACTCCCAACTTTTTCTAAACCATAACAAAATCAATATCATAAAGACTATCAATATTTTCTGGTTAGTTTATCTCTAGTCAAAACAAACTTATTATTACTGCAATTATAGAGCAGATAATCTGATAATCCACCTGATCCCTATTGTTAAATGAATATTTGTATTAAAGATAAATAGTAACAACAATGCTAGTTGCTTCAGAAATTAAATTATGTTCATATATCAAAAACATAGATTGAACAAGAGATTTTTTTAAAAAAATATTTTGTTAATGAATAGATCCATGAAACTCTAGTTCTTGAGCCACAACTTTTACCATTACGCTAAACCACACAAGACCAGAATAGAATGATCAAAGCCAACTTCTTCAGATAGATTTTTATAAAGCAAATTTAAAAACAAAGATGCTAAAATAATTTATTTGAAAAAAGTACAATTAATGGCAAACCAAGACTGGTGATGATGATCAAATGTTATCACTTGGTCATAGTATTTTATTGCCAATTTAATCTATTTCCTTCAGATAGAAAACAGCATATATACCTAAGATGTATATGAGAAATTAGTTATTACAAAATTTCAAATATCAAATTCAATACAAGTATTAATGTACAAACTGAAATTACTAAAGAATTACATTATAAAGTGTATATTACTGATAAATCTAAATTTCAAAAAAATATGTAGTTTTTATTTTTTAAAAAAAAAGTGTTTCAGAAACTATATTTTAGGAGCATTGAATACTATTAAGAAATAATGTAACCGATATCACTTGCCATTTTCCCAGGAATAAAATAAATGGAATCAAATATAATTATTATAATTCAGTAGAAATGATATAAACAATGAATAAGTTAAAAAGTGTTTCAGTTTGTAAGTTAAATCACAACAATATATAAAAAAAGCGGTTAGTAGTTCAATTCCTTTTTCTATTTAGTTGCGATGATAGTTATTTAAAACATATACACACAATTACATTGCTAAGTTAATAATTCACAATCACAAAACTCAGACCAGAAAAGTATAAAAATAAATATTGTTACATTGATCATTATTACAGTTCAAAAGATTCCCTGATGGACATTAAATAAATTGTCACCATTATCAAAATTAATGAGATGATAATGGAAATATAAAATTACATAAATTAAATATGACCTGACTCTATTAGAACTTAAACTTTACTCACTGCTGTTTTAACAGCATAATTTTTTCTTCTCATCTCTATGCCATATGCTGTTTTAGTAACTAATAGATGCCAGATGATAGTTCTGAATAAATCCCTATCCGTAGCTCTCCTATTCAATATCCCCAGATTAGTTTCAAGCATATGGCTTTCATCAATGAGGAGTTTTGAAATTAAGAGATAATGCACCTTCATTTTATAGTCATCGTTTAACTCTTTTTTTTTTTAACTATAAAGCTATCAAACCAAACCAAAAATGTAAATGTTTTCTATCTAAATCAAATCTCTATAATATCTAGTATCTGAAATAAATTCTAAATAGTGTTCTTAGTTTTTACCAACTATAGCAGAAGTTGGAAAACTATGATCCATGAGCCACATGAAGCTATTTGATTCCAATCTTGCAGACCTTTTTATCATGATAAACATAACGACATTTTATTTCATCTTATAATTTGTAAATAAATATTTTGATGACTAGGAGAGGAAAAATGCACTTTTAATGTTGTTTCTTAAATTCAGCCTTATTACAGAATTATTGTAAATGATGAATGTTTAAATAATAGAAATTTAGGAATAAATGAAACTGTCAAAGTAATTTTTGTTTGATTATTTTTAAGAGAGTTTTATTTTCAATAGGATGTATACAGATTCTATTATGTGCTATTATTAAATTGTTTAAATCACAACCATTCAGATGTTCATATTTTTTATGAATCTGTTTTTCACTTCTTTCCTTGTGGCTCTTTTATTGGGGGAAGGGGAGCTCTTTGTGTTAAAAAAAGTTTGCCAAACCTTGAACTATAGGAACATTTATCTTATGATCAAATTTTAAATAAAACCAATAAAATATCACAAAAAAGTCATGTAATATTTTATTGATTTTATATTATTTCTGGTCACAGGGGGGTGTTTATAGTTGTTAAAAAAGTAAATACACCATAATATATAGATACTGATCTGGTGTCAGATTTATATGACTATGCACACAAGTTGGCTTAGATTAAAAACATTCATAAGTTCTTCAATTTGTATGATAAAAGGAAACTGCCTTAGATTCTAAAGATCAAATGCACTGTTTCACATTCAAAGCTCCTCATTAATGGAAACCATAATTTTGAAATGTTTGAGGATATTAGGTAGGATAGCATTAGTTAGGGATTTATTAAGTGGTATCATCTGGCATCTATTAGTTTCTAAAACTTACAGTAAATGGTTGTTATATCTCAACATATCCTTTAAGTCAGTGATCTTCAACCTTTTCACACCTGCGGACCAGTAAAAATAAGGATAAGGTTCTGCAGACCAGAAAAAATAAGGATAAGATTTCGCAGACCAGCGGAAGTCTATAGATAAATTTTCTTAAAGATAAGCATAATTGTTATAACTGATCAAAACAACAATGTTAAATATATAAGATAAAGTTTTATATATATATATGGAGTTTATATAATAAAAAACTTTGTTTAAATTTTTTTAGAAAAGTAATAAAAAAATTAATTCTACCCCCCCCCCCATAAACATCTGTGATAACTAGAAAAACAAATTAATTTATGAATGATTGATTAGATTTTGTTTTCGTTCTGTTTTCTTTTTTTTTTTTGAGTAAAAATGAGATGAAAAAATAAATAAAAATTGGCTATATTAATTAAAAGTTTAAACTCTTATTATTACAAACTTTTTACTGCCCATCTAGCACATGGACCTGCAGAAAAGTTTCGTGGCCCGGCACTGGGCCACGGACCAAGGGTTGTAGAATACTGCTTTAAGTAACAGACATACAGATGGAAATCATCTGCCTTGATCAGATTCAGCATTCATCACTACAGACCAATGATTATGTATAGATAAAATAAAACCAATATTAGAAATGGTAATAAGGGAGGATGCTCAATGAATTCAATTGTCTCCACTAAAAAAAGAAAGATGTTATAAATTGTCATTTGCAGATAAAATGAGGCAACAAATTACACTGGTTGACCTAAATTTGACTACAAAAGCAGTAAGGCATGCTCATGGTTGAACTGGAAGCTATTAGGTTAAACCTGAAACAAAGCAAGCTGTTAAAGTATGGCTCATAGTCTCATAATCCCTGGATATGAGGAAAGATACACAGTACAGCTGGAAGTGTAAATTATACCTAGAAGGGCACCTTAAGGCCCTTGATTCATTATTGTATAGCAACTAAGCCCTATACCTAGTCAACAATATCAGATGAGGAGTATCTTAGGTAATTATATATTGTATATTAGTTTAGTAAAATATTTGGCTGTATTTGTGCAGGTCTATAATTCTATGATAAATGATATTCCCCTCTCCCCACACCACCATGATGAGGAAAAATTAGCTATCCAGACAATTGGTCAACTTATATAGATTGAGTGCTCTTCTATCTTTGAGAAAATCAGATGAAAAATCTGAATTATAATTAGTGATATTCATAACAATTTGTGGTGCACAGAGATATAAAATCTTGCATTGTCTGTGACCAATGCTTCCCACAGAGCTTGATTTTGATAAAGCACTATCTCCACCAACAATGTTTTCTCTATCCAAACCCCCTAATGATAATGCAGATATATTACCACAATCTCTGTACTCAAAAGGAGTGGAGAAAGCAAGAGATTTTACTGCTAAGCTTAGAAAGCTATCATTGAGTTGTGATTTTGGATTTTTTTTTTATGAAATGCTAATAGATCATTATATATGCAGAAAATGTGATCAATATCAGGATAAAATCTTGAATGGATCTAATTACTATATTTGAATCTATGGTCTTGGACAACTCTGGATGAATCTACAGTAATTCAGACCATCCTATTATATAAAAGTAGCCCCAGCATTAAATCTGTGGATTGGAAAGCCAAATCATCTAAAGACTTTCCCAACCAGAACAAGCATAAGGGATCCACTACTGATAATAATGCTGTGAGAGTTTATTATATTTGTAGTAAACTGGAAGTTCATTTACAAATTTGGTTTGCAAATTTTATAGACATATTTACCAGACATATAGAAGTTGCTTGGTTTACAAAGAAAGAGCAAACTGCACAGAAAGGAATCAAAGAGTTCATTCTAAAGAATTACAAAAGCAAAAGAAAAAATAAAATCAATGCCTGTATGAATAATGTAAGAGGCATTGATTCAACCTTCAAATGCAGAATTATGATTAATGGTATTCCAATAACAATGGAACTGGATTCTAGATCTGTAGTTACTATTATGTCAAAACATGTATTAATATAAAATAAATAAAAAATAAACAGTTGCAATCCAGCTGTAAAACAATTACTGATTACCAAGGAATCAAATCTGTCTCTTGGGAGAAGTCAAGATAGGTCAAAAAGTTATTTACCGGACACTTGTTATGTTGGCAGATGAACATAGAAATCTCTTAGGCCATGGCTGGTTTGGTCACTTGGGATAAACTATGGTTAAAGTGAACCATTTCACAAATGTAGGCAAATTGAAAAGTGACTATTCAGAAGTATTTGATAACACACGTCTGGATGTAAAACTGATGTTATTGTAAACTGTTACCATTGGCTTTGGAAGCTAAAATGAAGCTGAGCTTTACAAGATAGCGAGATTAAGGTGTTCTTGTGATCGTAATCCCATCACAATGGGCTACCACAATTGTCCTAATTATCAAACAAAATGATGATGTTCAGATCATCAGGATACCATCAACAAAGCATTGGCAGTTGACAAATATCCATCTCCAAGAATCTTATTTACACTATCAGATAGAACATGCCCTGCCATTCAATGGCTGATCTTCAAGAATTAAATCAATTGGGAGTTTATTTAAGATAAACTGTTTTGCCTTTTGGGATAACTATTATATTTGCAATATTCCAGGAAGTTGTCATCCAACTTGCTGCTGGAATACCTGGAGCACTCCCATACTTTGATTATTTTTTTATAGTGGTTAAAAGATCAGAATAACTCTGGGCTTTCTCTAGAAAACTTTTAGACATGGTCTGAGGTATTAAGTCTAGAAAAATGCATTTTTGAGGCTAAAGAATTTGAATTCCTGGGATATATGATAGATGCAGATGGCATCAATCCAACAGAGAAAAAGGTTAAAACAATTAAAGAGGCAAAGATTCTTGTGAACAAAAAGGTGCTCATCCTTTCTGGAACTCATCAATTATCATGACAGTTTTCTACATGAATGAAGTTGCTGAACCATTATACAGAATTTCAGATAAAAATGCAGTCTGAAAGAGACATTAAGCAAGGCAGAGATTTAGAGAAACTGAAAGATCTGATATCAGATTCAACACAATTAGTATAAACTATAAACCAGAAAAAGTGTTGGTACTAACTTGTGATGCATCATTGATGGTGATAGGTGTTGTTGTTTCATAAAAATAAGACACAGACTGAGAGAGAAGCCTTTAACCTTGATCACTGACTTTAAGAAACTTCATAGCTATTTTTATGATCAATCATTCATAATATAGACTGATTATACACCATTATTGGAAAATTTTCACATCCAATACAGGAATCTCTCAGCATGCTTCACCATGAATGCTGACGTGATTGAAATTTATTTTTATCAGGCTGTGATTTTAAACTAGAATATATTGAGGGAAAACAAATCTTTATGTAGAACCTTCAAGTCAATTGCTTGCAGAAGTTGCAAATTAAGTAAAATCAAAAAATTAATATAATAGACTTGAAATTAAATGCACAAGTCAATAACAAATTGGTTGTTCAATGGACCACTGCTGATTCTAGATTCCAAAAATTATTGAAATGAATATAACAGGGATGCCCAAACAAAACAATCTGATAGGCTGCATCTTACATATTGAAATCAAAAGCTAGATCTGCCATTTGAGAATATCTACATTATCTGATGATCTATAATTGTGATTCTACCAGCTGGCTGATTCCAAATGCTTAAAATTTTACATAATGGATATCCAGGAATTGTTGGAATAAAAATGTTAGCTAGATCATAAATCAAAACATGCCAGCAAAGAATAAAACTGGTCAGTTGCCTAAACCTGAGAGTTCGGATTGGAATTCATGTTAACCACAATGACCCATGGAGAAAGAAACTCTAATAGTTGCTGATGCATACTCCAAGTGGCTGGATATGGTGGTGGAAGTAACATCACTCCCACCTACAGCAACTATTAAGACTTTTAGGTGACTATTTGCTACCCATAATTTACCTAAAATTATAGTGTTAAACAATGGCAAAATCTTTATACCCACTCTATTCTGATAATTGTATCCTGAGATCAATCACCAGGCTGAAAGATCAAGAAACTAAAAGAAAGATTGGTAGTTGGAATATCTATATTGTGAAAGTACAAAAAGCATAGTCAGGCAAAATGCCAACCAAATTACTACATAACAGGGTTCTGAGAATTAATGTTGTCAGTTCTTATGCCTAATCTACTTTATAAAAAAAATGATGGAAAGTTCTAAAGTCAATATAGGCACAAATCTTATGTGAAATGTATGGTTGAACAACTGAATGAGTTCTCACAATTGTGATTAAGACTAAAGGTTATAGACAATGATGATTCAAACCGCAGATGGTTAACACTACAGCCACAAAAAACAAGCCAACAATAAAGTCTACAATTAAAAACACCAGATTTACAAGTGAAGACATTGGACTTGTTGATGATGACACCCCACTTACTAATGAAGACATCAAATCTGATGCTAATGGAATCTGTTGTATTTTGAAAAAGTTTATACAAGTTTGTGCACTCAGAAAAACTAAAATTTATTAGCAAGACTTTTTTTGATCACAAACTGATAACTGATAAAAATTTAATTAAAGAATTAACGTTAAGGCGATTGATAAATTCCAAGAAATATTTGCTGATTGCAAATATTTCTAGATAAAAGCCCTTACATTATATGGAGAAAGTAATTAATTGTATCAGTTATCAGAAAGTTGAGTGCATCTCCAGTTGACTTTCAGTTCAATTCCGGTGTAGAGAGATCATGCCAGTGCTTCAGTCAATGTCCAGCACTTAGTGGAAATGTAGTTCACGGGCATAGCTGAATAGGCCCATAGAGATTGGGAGACTGTAGCTTGAGGAAACCATCTGGATAGCAGCTAAATGAAGAGTTGAGTTTCCAGCGGTTTTCAAGTGGAGTTACTGATGGACTGTTGCAAAGCTGTAAGGAGCTAATAGTTGGTCACAGTGCTACACTATGATGTGTTCTTGTGCAGCTAAACTGGACTGGGGCTAAGGTGTGCGTAAACCTAGTCCATTGTGACGGCTTTGTAGCAGCCATCCTGAAAGTATATCATTGGAATGGAACATTTGTGAACTGTTGAGATTGTGTTGTTGCGAACTATTCACTATTCTGATTATTTAAAATATTGTTTTATTTGTGTATATTCCTTTGCTGGCCGCCAAGTCATACTTGCGGATACAGCAGAATCAGAACTGAAAAAGCCAAGCACCAAAGATGTGCACCCATGAATTTTAGTGATTACATTCACTACGGTTAATTTTAGCCAGGGGGAAGGAATGTTATGGTCAATTTACTTTTATGTAATGAACTTATCCAGATTGCAATCTTGACTTGATCAGATTCAGCATTACAGACCAATGAATATAGATAAAATATAACCAATGAAAGAAACAGGCCAATAGGTGAAGATGTTCAGTTAATCCAATTGCTCCATTAAGAAAGGGAACCTAACTATAAATTGGCAATCCATTTGGAGTATACCTGGAGGTACCTGAAAGCTTTTGCTACTATAATTGTACGGTGAATATAGATAAAATATAACCAATGAAAGAAACAGGCCAATAGGTGAAGATGTTCAGTTAATCCAATTGCTCCATTAAGAAAGGGAACCTAACTATAAATTGGCAATCCATTTGGAGTATACCTGGAGGTACCTGAAAGCTTTTGCTACTATAATTGTACGGTAACTAACGATATATCATGTTTATGTAAATATATATTGTATAGTTTTACATAAATATATGTTATAATAAAATATTTTAATTATATTTGCTCTTGCGTTTAAATACAACAGTGACTTTGAGATGTGAAGGCAAAAGTTATATATGGTATAAAATTGAATGGATTTATTATTCGACTTCATAAAAAGTTCGAATGCCGGAAGTATTAGAGCTGAGCCAAAATCCGCGAAGCTAAAACTTCGGTCTGCCAATCTTCCACTGCACCAGACCATGAAGAACAAGTTAAATGCAGTTGTAACCTTTCACTCGCTTTAGAGCTAAAAACAAATTAAGCTTTGGTAACCATTCACTTACAAATATGGTAAATTATTTTAATTAAGTATAAAAAAAAAGTTTCCACTTAAATCATTTTATAAATATTAATGTAAATTTTCATCTCACTTTAGTCTTCTTTATTAATTATTTACACACACACACTCCAAAAACAAAAAATATCGTCTTATTAGCTAGTTTCTATCGTTAGGCAAATAGACTAAATCATTTAACACTGCAGTATTTAGATCGTTTTACTCATGCGCTGTTTTAATGCGCATGAGTAATATGTCTGAGCTGCTAGAATGAAGATACATAAAAAGTCGCATATAAGTAAGTCTATCGTTATAATGTGCTTACCACGTAAATTTTTTTTTGTAGCACGCTACTTTTAATTTATGTTAAATTGCATTATTTTTTGTTATTCCTATTTATAAGAGCAATTTTCTTTTTTACATCAGTTTATGCCTCGTTGGTAAAATATATTTCAAAACCTTTTTCTGTAATCTGTGACTTGATGTAAAAGTTTATTAAAAAATATGTCTCATTAAAATTAAGAAGGTTGGAAAACTATCACTAACTTTGATCAAGAGATTTTTTGATAGCAATCTCTTGTTTAGTTTCCTTGCATTCGGACAAGAACCCTGTACAATCTTGTATAATTAAGTACCTTGAGATAAACACTTTCTAATAATCAATATTTGATTGTATGAATATAATATACAATTAAAAATATTATAAAAGTACACCTTCGACTTGGTAAATTCTGGTGTATGTAATTAATTAAAAGTGAAATATTAACGCATTTTTTGCCTTTACATCTTCAGGTGGAATAATTTAATATTTTCGCTTTGACTAATTATGTTATCTACTGCAATATTAGTTTCACGACGGAAATATTTATTATCAATAAAGTGTTACATCTATGTTTAAATACTAAATTTTGATTACTTGTCAGTGCCACTATCATGAACTATAGCAAATATAGTAAATAAGTCATTTTTAGCTTGGTTTCAAATAACAGTTGTGATATAAAAGGTTTAGGCAGGAAATGTCGCTTATATCTCTATAAGCATATATTTATATACTCACATCAGTTATTTTTATTGTTTTTTCTTTCATCCGTGATTTAAAATTGATAGACTTGTCAAATCAACTTTTAGGACCTATAGATAATATTTTTATTATGTGATTACTTTCTGAAACAATGATACCAGATATTTGGTATTTAAACTAAATTGTAAAAATATTTTTATGTATGTCTTTTGAAGTTTCAAAATAATATATCTTTTTTTCTAATTTAGTAAGCAATGAGTTCAGTTAATATATCCTGGTGCATTAATCACTGGTGGGATCAAATATGTAAGAAGATTAACAAAGCAGTAGTCTTCTTAGATGATGCTGCAGCTGAATGTTTACATTGGAATGGAGGTCTTCTGCGGCTGCTGACTGCTGGAGCTGAAGATGTCAAAAAGTTAGCATCATTTGAGGTATGTGTATATGTATCAAATTCATAGACTATAATTATTAATCATTCAGTGTTAATTAACAAAAAAAAAAATATTAAAGCAGACATGATTTAGTTGCAATTGATAAAGTTTTAGGTATTTAGGGAGAGTATATTAAAGCATTAACGAGCCCTAACTTTTAAAATTAACAATGTATATTAATAATAGTAAACCACTCAATATTATTTTAATCTAATGCCTTCTGTGTGAGCATGAATAATCAATAAACAATAAAAGATTCCCAATCTTGTTTCTATTTATTTACTTTCATCATTGAGGGACCTTAAAATTGGGCCTATCCATCCAGTGAGATGCTTTTATTGTATTACTCAAAATAATGACTTTAAAAAAGCATCCTAAAAGTTTGGAATCTGATCCAACTTGTTTATCTAGTTATATAGAAGTGATAACTGTTTCAGCAATTACATATTATTCTGTTTATATTCAACAATCAATTAGACTAAATGAATATACTCTTTCAATATATTTTATTACAAATTTAATTTTGAAATTAAATTGATTGTAGATCTATTTTAAAGTAATTTCTGAAAATATTCAGTTGACTTTATTGTGCTTTTTTGTGGAACAACAATATTAGTTAATATCTTTTTAATAAAAATTTGTATTGATTTCTCAAGGAACAGAAATATTAGGTGAAGTGATTTTAACAGTTTCTGTTGTATTAAATAAAAAGATATCCATCTTCTCATATAGTTACACTTAGTAGACAGAAAAATTTTCACCATGTCACATTTTGAAATGTGCATTTCTTTCTGTTATGAGAGTATTAATGAATAAGTTATGTTAACATGTCTTGTCATCATTAATAGGATATAGTAATTGAACAAAGATCAAATTACAATTTCAAATGCTTAAATTTTTAGTCTATTTTCAAAATGTAATTATTACATTTTTAAATGTAATTATATTGGTACAAAATGAAGAAAGTTCAAATTTCTCAATCTATTCTTTAAATAAGTCTTGTTTCATTTTGAAATGCATCAGTTGTTATTCATAATAGTTTACTTAAATCATAGTAATCAAATATGTGTTGCTATTTTCCATAGTTTTCAAATAACTGATAGTTAGTATAAATCTCTTACAATTCTTAACCATTTCAAAAAATGACTTTGATATTAAATAGATATGTGACTTCTTTAATAGTAATAATTTTGTCTGAAGTCAGTTGATTGCTACCTTATGAAATTAATATTGGTCAAAAACTTTAATTTTTAGGGTAATGTATTACTCAGCATTTAATTTTGTTTCTTTTGTTTTCCAATTTTTGAGATGGAAGCCGTACTCTTTTTTTGGTACGATATGTTTCTATATTGAATTGCAATGAGAATATTACTGAAATATAACATAGTAGGAAAAGCAAATTGTTTAGTACTATTGTTATAGCAAAAGAAACTATAAACACATCCAGCTTGACAAAACTCCTACTCTTCATTAGTGAATTCAAGAATATTTTTTTTACATGTATTTCATTGTACCTGAAAATAAATTATAGCTTCCTAGTACTTTTTGTTTCATTTAGAACCTTGAAAGTTAATCTTAATTATCATGCAAATGTTTTTGTTCTATTTTTAAAATAAAGTTTAAGATCTTCAATATTTTTGAAGAACTTCCGTGACCTGGAGTCATTATGCCTGATATTTTGAAGTGCCATATCAAATTGGATAAATCGAATTGCTGACTGATCATATTACGTTTTCATTGTTTTTCAAAAAATTGTCAAATATACATGTATATTTGATATAAAGACTATTTACATTTGAATATTTGTGTTGAATACTGTTGTTTACTCTGGATTATATATATAAACACAAACTAACGAATATGAAAACAAATATACTATTGTATTTGCAGTATATTTATAATGGCTATATTTTTGCCTGCTACCATTTGGCAAATTATAAGTCTTAGTTCTAGGATGAATTACAGAAGAAAGGTCTGCAATTGCCCTTATAAGTTTCCTACCACTTCCAGTTGTATCTTGACAGCCTGCCTCATGAATTAGTCCAGTGATACTTCTGGCAATAATTGATAGCTTGCCTTGTGCTAATAAGTGGTTATAGCAGCTTCCAGTCCTAAATGTGGACTTGCCTCTTAAATAGCTACTGTTCGGAGAATGGAGATTGTCTTTCAGCTCTGTCTCGGTAGTTTTCTCAGTACGTATATGAAGAAAGTGTATTTCTGTCTTTCAGCTTTGTGACAGTAGTTGTCTGACCCACTTTCAAAAAGTTTGACTATTTATTTCCAGATGAGAATCATTGCTTATTGGCCATTCTTGCCATTGCCTATGTGTTATCTATTATATATGCATTGATTTGTAGCGATGAATATTCAATCTGATCTAGATAAGATGGGATCTGGACTAGTCCATTATTTGAAGGCAAGGTGAGATATGACAAATATTATAATTTTTTTTAACATCTTTTCTGCTATTATTTCAATTCATAATTTGCTCATAGAATGCTTTAGAGATTGGTATTTATTCTTTTATTATTTTCAATTATTATTTTTATATTTTCTAATGGATTTTTTTAAAGTATGAATTTGGAGGTTTTTTAAAGTCAATATTGAATGATGTGCATAATTTTAAAATATTAAAAAGCACAACTTTTTTATGTATCTATTTACTATGTTGAAATGTTTCTTTATATTTTTGTTTTGACAAATGTTTTATTTTTACAAATCAGATATACATTTTTTGTTTTGGAGATGTCGTGATTCTTACTTCATAGAATTATTAGGTATTTTTGAACTCTTCATAGAAAATGAGCATAGTATTAAATAGAATTAAAAAAACTATTTTTACATTTCAATTGCTATTGGGTTTCATTTTTAAAGAGTTAAAAGACTAGCTTGTCACCATTTGTCATTCATTGAGTAGCCAGTTCCTCAACATATGATTGTAATAGCCTGATATTTTTGAGTTCAATTCTGATATATAACTTTTTTATTATAAAAAGAGATTTTCTGCAAATGGTAGTATGGTGAATTCTGTTCACATGGATAGCATTTCCATTTTGAATTTTGATACAGATTTGTATGAAGATTTCTTGATGAATAATAGATATATTTTCTGATCATGTGACAATATTTTATCTCTTGCTACATTTAATATTGAATTACTGACTTTTTAACAAGGGCTTTTATTCTGTAAAATCTTAGGTGATATTTTGACTGAATTTTCATTTTGATCAACAAGCATGGTGTATAAAAACAATCATGAGTCAAATTAAATGTAAATAAACTTTGACTCTATTTTTTTTTTTGACTGGGGAGTTTTAATGTTTTTGATTGTTGGTAAATTCCATTTTTGTAATAGATAAAAAATGAAGTCAAAAATGATAGTAAATTTTTATGGTGATTTGGATTATCAAAAGACTTTATTAAATCACTTCTTTGATAAATTATGATAATTAGATTTCAATCATTATTATCATATATGATATATATGTATTACTTAAATAATAAGTGTAATAATGCTCAAGGCTAAATGGGTTTGTAAGTAATCTTTAAAAACCAGTCAACATTTAGATAATCTCAATATATATGTGTATATATATATATATGTGTAGACTGTATTTGTATGAAGATTTGTGATGATGCATTTTAATTGTATTTATTTGTTGGACTATTTCCGTCATCTGTTAATAATATACACAACATATTGTATGGAATTATTCTTCTCTTTTCTTCTGGTGTTGCTAGCCTGATCAGTGACACTCCTAGCTTAGGAATCGAACCTGGACTTTTAGATTCTTAAACATTGAATTTTAAGATAATGTTCTAACCAATTAAGCTATCCTGCCAAAGGAATTAGTCATTAGAAATTTCATATTCTTATCTATGAGGTTCTTCCTGATTTCTCTGCTTTTTCTTAAAAGGAAAGTTAATTGATAGTTTCCAGTCATTATGTATAGTCACACTAAGTTGACTTATGGGATTATTTGTTATTATCATGAGAGCAGCTTCTTTGTCCTTTTTGTCTCTATCCAATATTTTTGTATTCCCCCCATCAAAAATATGTATTTTGTATTATTATTGTAACTTTTTTATTACTGCTATTTTATATATATATATATAGCTGAACCTGTTTACATTTATTGATGGATAGGTTACATATAGCATGCTGGAGGTTTTCAGTGCTTCTACTCAAATTTCACCTATATTCAGGCTATTAAAAACTTATATTTACATCTATTAACTGAAAATTAATTTGACATTTAGATGTTATTAAAATATGAGGCTCAGCTTTTCGCTCAAATTAGTTTTAGTGATTTCTGAATAGTTTATAGTTATCCTGAAATTATGTTACTACATGTAAATCATGTTCCATATGTTAGTACATCACTAAATGGTACACATATATATGATCACAATCTAAATATAGGTGGGTCTATTCTTTATATACACATACTGATGGTTAGTTTACATATATCTCATTGGGGGGTTTTCAATGCTTTCATTCAAGTTTCATATGTATATGGATTTCAGTTTTATTGCTTTTACAATCTGTAAACATGAATTTGATATATTTTATAAAAAATTAATGTGGTTACAATATTATAAAGATTTATAAATTTTAATAATATTTGCATATGCTTTATGAAGTGAGTTTTCTTTCTTGTATTTAATTGAGTGCATGTTCGGTGATGCTCACCAAAATTGCACTCAGCTAAATAAAAAAGAAAGAAAAGAAATAAAACCAGCGTCATAAAGCACTTGCAAAGGAAAATGAACTTTAAATTTAATAATATGTATGCAGAAACATAAGCAGTACAGGTGAATCATTTCACTACATAGCAGTAAATATTATTTTGAAATTTAATATTATTAATTCGATTTTGGCATTATTATTATTATTATTATTATTGCTGTATTGTAGTTCTAATAGTTTTATTCCTTATTACTGTATTTAAATAATTGCATGATCAAAAAACGTTTTTATTCTTTAAACAGTAATATATTAGTGAGTTACTTTATCAATGTTGTAAAATTTATCTAGCTTTTAAACATATTTTATGATATTAAAAAAAAAATCAGTTATTATTATATGCAATTGTAATATTTTATTGAATTACTCTTACAGAATGGTAACAAAATGCAGAAAAAAGCTGTCTTTATAACAACTGGCTTATTATTGGAAGATACTACTCATATCATACATGATATTATTGAGAATAGCGCATTCCAATACTGCATAGCTATTACATCAGCTAATGTAAATACTCATTATTTTGCTGTAAGGGCGCATGTAGAAGATGATTCAATATTTCAACAATTTCAAGATTTAATGCTTCATTGGATGGGAAACATGGTAAATGTCTATCCACATATGTATATATATGTTTAATTAAATGTGCATTTATTTCTATGTACAGATTTTATATGTATGAATTTTAATGGTGTAAAGAGCTCATCAATGTTTATGATGTATTGGGAAACTAAAATGACTTAAGTTGGTGACAAAAAATAATTAACTATCACCAACATTGATCAAATGTTATTGCTTACCATAGATCCTATTGCCTAGTTATTACATCCTATCATTAGTTAGACATTGTTGGGTATGTATTACTTGCATGTATATGCTAAAGATGAAATATATATTTCTGGATAAATCCTATTTTTTCTTCTTCATACTAGGGGGCAAATTGTGCAGACATGCATACATCATATATCTTATTGAATTAATAATTATTGTTATTAATATCTAAAAGGTTTGATATTGTTGTGTTTTTTTTTCTGTGTCTGTATATAAATGCCTTTTTTGATTGTTCTGTAAAGGTATAATAATTGTTGCAAGCAAAAACTTATAATTTATATATGATTATCACTTCATTTGTTTTGTGATAATATTATATTATTGTTCAAATTGATTTTCTTTTATTAATAAATTTTTAGCTACATTTCATTTGATTACTTAAAAAACAGTCAAATTCTTTATAATTTATGCACTTCAGCATCAATTATTATTTGATCTCAAAAATGTTGGGCATTTGCTTACACTGTGATATATAATATTAACTATTCACTCATAATATGCCTATAAAATCTTATTTTAGTTGAGATAAAGGTCAAATGTGAAAATGAGTTGAGCACACTTATAATGCCTTTAAGAGTTCTGAACATAAATTGTTCTCTATGACTGACATTCTTTGAGTTAGATATTATTTATTTGTGTGTATACAGGAATATTTTATAAAATGCAAATTTTATTATTGTACTGTTTACAAAATCTTAAAAATAAGTGTTAATAATTTTTTGTTTTCTTTATGTACATTTATATATAAATATACATATCTATAGTTACATAATTCTATTTATGTACTGGCATTTTTTTAAAAATTCAGTTTTAGAAATATATATATATATATAAAGTTATTTTAAAGAATGTCTAATTAATATATTCTAGTTTTAAACAAAAAGAAAAAGAAAAATATTGCATATGATACAGAAGGGTTTCCAAAAATCTAATGAGCAATCTTAATCATATAATTATGAATAAATTACATGAATAGCTAAAGATGGAGATTTATTTTTAGAAATGATTTAAGGTGCAACAGATTTTCATTTATTACTATTGCTTTTCTTCAGAGCTAAGAGATATTTTTCCTTGCATCTCAAAATGCAATTTGCTTCTATGTATACAATGACTTTTAGAGCATTTAATGCTAATTTATATTTAGTTCTTATGCATATATCTATATATAATATACATTTTATTCCACTATATTTGAAATATATGAATAAAGACGAGTGAAAAAGTAAACGATCTCCAAAATACATTCCTGAGTGAATCAGCACTCTTCAATTCATTCAGGTCACAACATCTTACATGTCTTCATCATTCTTATTTCGTGTTTACCAACATCAAATTATTGCAATTAGATTTTCATATAATATATATATTATAACCTAGAAAAGACGAAATGTTCGATCAAGTAATAAAAAATCACACCAATAATATGATTTTACTCAAATGATATGATGATATAGATTAAAGTCAGGGTTCTCATATATGATATATGCTGTAATAAAAAGAGCTATAAGGGTAAGAATAATAATAACTAAATATTGTAAATATACTAATTAATATTTAATGAATACTAAGAAAAGGAGAACTCTCAAGTCACTCTTACAAATCACAAATGCTCTTAATATTGAAAGCATATACCAAATATTAGGACGATTATAATAATATATTTTTTCTCATCTTTTTATACCCCTTTCCCCCTCCAATATAATAAAACATCTCACAAACACCATTCTCAACATTTCATTGCATTGATCGGATCCAGAATTCAAAACTCTTGATAAAGGATAATAATGTTTTTTGGGTTTTATTTGTGCCACGTTACTTTTCAAACCAATTGCTTTTGCCAAAGCAATTTCTCTTGATCATTGATTACAATAGTAAGATCTCAGGGTTTTTTATTAAATATTTCTAATATTAAAATTTTCATTTTTTTATTTAGTTTATGAATTATTAAAAAATGAATGGTATTCTAGTGAAAATATGAGGAGACATACTCTTACCCCTAAGACAGTGTCTACCTAATTTACCATAATAATAACAAATTTAAAAGAAAATATTTTAATTAAAATAAAATACATAGAAAATCTTAATTTAGAATAAAATAATCTACTAGAATAACATTAGAGTACCAAGAATGGATAAGGGATTTTAAGGCCACTCAGGATATCCTATTAACAATTCATATCAAATCTTTCTTATAATTTTAAGATAAATAATTTAAGCATTAAATTTATAATGAATAATCAATTACAATCTTATGAGTAAGCAGATAATAATTTTATCACAAAGGCAGTCTTCTTTTAATAATTGCACATGGATTAAATTGATCATTTAAGATTAAGAAAATGAATGAATATTTTATTTCTTAGATGCACTCTTAACATTTGTAGACCCTTCTAATAAAGTGATTATCATCTTCAATTTTATGTGCATGTGCTCTTAATGACTAAAATAAAATATAATTGTATCATTGATTATATAATGTTAAGATTTCTGGATAAATCATATATGATTGAGATGATATTAATACTATATGCAAATCTAACAAAATATAACATTTATTTAAACAATAAGATGATCAAATAAACAACAATTTTGAAAATCTACAATCTTCAAATTAAGCTATTCAAACATTATGCCATACAACTTTACTGCATAAGAGAAATAAATTTTAGAAGTTTACAGCTTATGATAATAAATATATAAATTTACAAATCAAATGGTCATTGACTATTGTGAATATGTCTGACTGATAAAAGCTTTTTATTAAATGTGGGCATTATCACAAGAACTTCTACATTTTTGCATAACAATCATACAATGAGATTGTCCCAATAATGAGTACATTTAAATACTAAGCATATCTTATTAATCCAGTGATGAATCGATGCTAGAAGTGATTTATATTCATTACTTATGCCTTTAAATACAATTTAAAATTTTTATATAAATAACTATCAGTTTTATGTTCTGCAATAACAGCAAGACAGATCTACACACCAGAACCATCTCTAATCTATACTCAAGAGTATTCAAGAGTGCAACTGAAGAAAAGATGATGTTCTTCAAAAACAAATAATATTGCAAAAATAATAGTCATAGTGGTATGCCACACATGGTTCCATATAAAATATGATATAATAAGTCAGAGTAAAAGATATATAAGACAGTGAATCTAATGATAGCATGAACTCAAAAGAGAGCACCTACATTTTGAGGGCAAACAAATATGCTAGCACTTTTGTCTCTAAACATATGGCAAAAATGAGGATAAATCACCAAAAATATTAGGAACAATAAAGGATTCCTTAAATAAAGCATTTATGCTAAATATGAAACATGAAAAATATCATTCACGGAAAATACTACAATAAGAGATACAAAGCTACAATCTCTATAAGATATATATGCTAGCAAAATAAATACCCACAAGAGAGAGACAATGGCCCCATCTCTTGGAAAATATAATGGTAAGATAAGCATAAACAATAAAACAAGAGAGAGTCCAACATTAAATTTAAAGAATAAAATAATCATTAACTAATAGATAAAACCAATAACAAAATTATTTGCCAAATCTGGTCTAATAAAACATGGTCTGAAATAAACAATAAAATAATATACCTCTTCACTGGTTGTGCATAAACATATTCATTTAAATAGGTAAATTACTCTTGATAGGGAACAAAGCATTTTAAAATGATTAAGTATTATAAATAGCAAATATTTTGTGAATTACTGGATATTACACTTGATAAGTAATGCATAAAATATATCAGATACAAGTATATAATATAAAGAAATAAAATACATTGTAAATTTCAAAGCATAAAATTATAATTTCCAAAATTTAAATAACTAAATGTCCTTCATCCTGGAGGATTCACTATTTATCAGGATACAGTTCTGCAAACATATAAAGTGTTCCCCCTTTGTTGAAAATACAGCAGATTTAAAACTAGATGTACAGCATTCAAAAACATTTCTATAAGCAAGAGATTTCCTGACAACATAAGCACACACATTAATGGCCATTCAATTTTGCCAAAATATTTTTCAATATGGTGCCAGCAATTTCTGGTATAACATTATGTTCACTTTACATTCATCCATAGGAAAATCTATAATTTAATAATGAGGTATAGGAGCAAATATTATTTAAAGACAAAGCAGGTTTCATTAGAGAGTAGTTTGAAATATATAACTTTTAACACATAACAAAAGAGCATATGTACAGCAGGTTTATAATTAAAAGTTAATTGTATATTATCTTGAATAATAATTCTTTAAAGCATTTTGGATTTCTTTTATAACAGATACGACTTTCACTTATATTCAAGCAATACTTTTCAAAAGAAAGAGTAAGTTAATAATTTTCATTTTTACAGACTTGTGGAATATTTCTTTTATCTCTAGCCTGTATTAAATGTAAGCTAAACTATTCACCAGTGAATGTCTTTCACTATGCAGCAAAAATAACAAACAATTATGATAAGTAATTAAAATGTCATTTCAAAATTAATAAAGAGGTTCTACTTTCCAGAATTAAAATACTTCATTTATTAAAAAAAAAAAAAATTATCCCAGAAAAAACCATTATTCAAAATATGGTAATATTGAAATAAGTATATTTCAAAGAGATGATGCTGAAGATAAAATATTTCAAAGTCTTTTGATAAATTTATTATTTTTTTAAAAATTTTTTAAGCAGTCATTGAAAATATTAACATCCATTATAAGTATTGAAAAACGTAAGTCTCTAACATTCTTAATATTATCGCCCAAAAGAATATTAAATCTATAATAAAGTTTATTTTAAATAAATAAATTGATAATCAATGAAAGTTCTTACATTAGTGAGATAAGACAGAAAATTCCTGCAAGATGTTAATTCTGCATAAAAGTAATTCAGTAGTTGTAGGAAAATAACTATTTAAACTTCCCATCATGTTTTTCTCTTTTTTTTTCAGTAATGTAGATTTTGGACTTCCCAATAGACTTAGCTTAAAGTTTTGGCACTTGAATTAGAACTTGTTTAAGGATACCTTACTTTAACAAAATAAAATTAATTAAAAATAATTAAACTTATAAATTATTAGAAATGATTAACTTTGCAATCAAACAATAAAAATTAATTAGCAAAGAAAGTAAGCATTTTTTTCTCTCCTCATATGTGGACACCCAATCATGTGATTTATTTTATTGATTAAAAATTGACATTTTTAAATCACCTCCTCTTGACCTATATTAAAGTTAAAAAATTTATTTGGTATCCAGGGAAACAAAGCTAAAAATAGAAACTCATTTACTACTGTCTAGACTTTTAATAATATTAAATTATAAGACAATTATTTATGAAACCAAAAATTATTACAATAAAATAAAATATTACATAAATATATTGCTTTGAATAGAATATTCATTTACATTATTCTTTTATAATTTTATACCTTATTAATTAAATGAGTTCTCCAGAATACCTTTTTACTATTTTTAATTAAAGATATTTAAGAATAATTAAATATTGCAAAGAAGTAAAAGTTGAAAATTAAAATGCAAGCACAATCACACATATTCTCTAAAGTTTTTTTTTATTTGAAAACTAATAACTTTTAATAATAATAAATTAACTCCTTATCTTCTTTTAATTAACATGGCTTAACTTTATTTTTCTGATTTAATATTTATAATGATTAGCATGAATAAAGACATTCTTTTATTAATAAATAATTTAAATAGAAATGCTTTCTTATAAGCAAGCAAATTAAAAAATAATACTTAACAATAAAGTTTTAAACTTAGCTAATTATTACAGTTTAATTTACACATTGAATTTTAATATACTAGAAGCTATATGAAAATAACTTTAGGTTTTAATAGCCTTCAATAGTAACATTATTATACAAGGAAATATATTCCTAATTTAAACAATTGGCAGTCACTTATAACTACTGATGGGTTCAAACCAATATAATGAAAATATTTAAAAATGATTTTTAAAGTAATTAAGACTTATAAAAGTTCTTAAAATGATTTGTAAAATTACTTAGCACTTAACTATAAAGTCATAATAAAATTAACTTGCAATAAAATTAACTTATTGATTTTTTTTTTTTTTTATATACTTAAACAAATTAGAAGGCTGTAAGTTTAGCTTTACTGACAAAGCTAAAGGTTACAATATAGATATGATATAAACAATGAATTTACTTTTAATTAGATATAAATAAAGTTTGGATTTAGAAAGGTGGAGGAACAAGAATTGCATGTAAGAGATATATGAAGATTTAATATTATTTAACTGATCAAATGACATAAAAGGCATTTGAAGGAATGATATGACATTTGATGTATTGAAGAAAGAATATATAAATAGAAAGATGACTTAAGAAATTTGTATACCAGTCAAAAGTTATTTGTAAGACTAGTCTTCTTATAGAATACATAGATGCTCCCTAATGAATTATTTAATGAGTATTTTTTATGAGTTTTGTTAATATAAGCTTAGAAAAGTCTAAGCTAACTAATAAATTTTTTAGAGGAAATATAAGATGAGGATAAAGTATATGTAGGTTAAAATAGTTAATATAAATATAAATGGCTGATAAAAGATTAAGAGGAGTTGTTGATAGGAAATTATAGAGCAAGTTAAATATTTAAAAAGTTGGTTAATAATGGCTAAATAGGTTTTCAATAAGAGTAAAATATTACATTATAGCCAGTTAAAAATAGAAATGAGAATAATACTTATTAAATGTTTTGTTGAAATGTAACTTTCTATTAAACAGAGACTTGACAATTAGAACAAAAAAAAAAAGAAAATATTGGAAAATTTGAGATGTCTGGCAATTCCCATCTCTTTTCAAGTTTTTCTGTTGTTTGAATTAGCCATCTTCTTGGTCTCGCTAAAACGTGACTCAAAGCCTGATCGTTTAAAAATTTTGGTATGCTAACCCACCCTAATCGAGAATTTAGGAGGCTTATAGCTTTACTAGGAACAATCATGACACTGTTTAAATTGTTAAAAGGTAACAGTACATCAATTCGTCTTAAAAAAAAAAGCCCCCATGAAAATTTAAATACTTTTGACACGATCAAATTAACACACCCTCGTACGATATTGTTACATCAAATACATAACACAACATTACGATATAGTGCATGACACAACTACGGCATTTTCCTCTGCTTTTAGCATCGGAAAAAGCCACACCGTTAGCCGCTAAGCCGAGTTAACACTCTTTCTATATTTTATCGTAGAAAGAAAGACTTAACTCCGAGTTAACATTCTACCTTTTAGCGTAGAAACAAGACTTAACTCCGAGTTAACAATCTTTCTAGGATTTATTTTAGAAAGAATGCTTAAAGGCTTGGGCGCGGCCGCGGAAACGGCATATTTCTAGAAATTTAGCTAGAAATCGCGCCACCCGCGGCTGACACGAAGGATCAGATGAGAACTGCTTATCTTTCCATCTTTTCTACTCTCTACAAATATACATCTCAAATTTTCCAATATTTTCTTTTTTTTTTGTTCTAATTGTCAATACCCCTTCTCCCAATAATTAGTGTCTGCAATCAAATGTAAACCAATCAAAGTAAGACCGTAACTTATTATTTAAACGTAACCCAAATTACTATTTGAACCTACACCAAAAAACATCCTCTTGTCAATAAAAATTAAACAAACAAACAACAACTATTGTCCCATTGTCAAAAATATTTATTTGTAGAACCAAAACCATAATTTATAAATGAAAGGAAGTCAAATCGATTGTCAATCAAATATTTTGTAAACCGATAAAAGTAACGGTTTTAATTTTTATTTAAACATACACACACACACACACAAAAAAAAAACCCACTTCTCCCAATAATTGTTGTCGGCAATCAAATGGAAACCTATCAAAGTAACATCAATTATTATTTAAAGATCCACCCAAAAAAAACCTGTTCTCTCATAAATTTCGGCAATCCAATTTTACAAAAACAGTAATACTATTTAAAAAAAAACACACAAATTACTATTTGAACACACACCAAAAAAGACCCTCTTGTCAAAAATTAAAAAAAAAAAAACAACTATTATTATACCATCGTCAAAAATATTATTTGGGAAAAATAATTCAGAAACGAAAGAAAGTAAACTTTGTAAACAAACCAAAAAAAAAGTCAATATTAATAGAGAATCGCTGGCCCGGGAATGTTTTATTAATGTGTTTTTGATTAGAAATCGCGCCACCCACGGCTGACACGAAGGATCAGATGAGAACCAGATAAGCTTAGCAATATTGAAAAGAGATTCTATGAAAAGATTAATGATGAAATAAAGAGAAATTGAATTGGCCATATTCTTATAAGTAGATCAATTATGTAGATAAATTGATGTTTCTGTGAAGAACAAGATAAAGAGAGATCAATGAAGAAAGAAGTTGAGTGACGATTTAATTAAAGGGATTAACTATGGGTATTTAAACAATTAAAGCTATGGATAATAAGGAGTGGGGAAGGTTGATGTCATGGCACCTGCTTTTTGACAGTAATTAAAAGATTAATTTTCATAGAATTATATAAATATTCTGTTCTGTTGAAATTTTCTATTTGGGACAAAAATTTAGGAAGCTTTTTTCTGTCTCTATTTTACCCAGTTTTTTTTTAAAAAAAAGTTTGTTCTTCTAGTTCTTCAGTTTACCACACTGATTTAGGAGAAATATTCTCAAAGTTTAATGAAATATCTTACTTGTTTATTTTATTATTTAGTTACTGTGCTGGATTATAAATTTGGATTACTATTTAATTAATTATTCAAAATGTTATTTATTTTTCAGTGAATTTGGAAAATATCTGCCACATTGGTAATTGATTTTTGAGATGATTGTATTATCAAGAAATATTCCTGAGAACTTGTAATAGTATAATTTACCTGTTTTTATTATTATTATTATAGTAGGATGCTCCTTAATGACACTATTGAGTCTTTTCTAGCATTTACTGATCGCATCAACATCACTGTCCATAATTAAGTTTTTTCTAAGAAAATTGTTTTTGGATTGCTAATTATTGCTCTAAGATTTATCCTGCTTACAATATCCATAATTTTTATGTTAAATATTGTGACTGGAAATCTTTTATAGTTCTTTTGTTTTTCAGAAAGTTAATGTTGCCCATTAGTAAGCAAGTCTACCATTAAGATAATTATTTTTGAAATAAATCATTACTATAGGCAAAATTAGTTTGCAAAAGTTAAAGCCATATTTGCCTTTTTTAAAGACTACTTATTAAATTCTTTACATTTTTACATGTAATATATGATTCAGATAAAACTGTCAGTAGTTTTGTATTATTTCTATTTGTCTTATACATGATCTGTCTATTATGGAAAACTGGTTGAGATTAAATAATTTCACTATTAATTTAATAAACAAAAGCAAGTATGCTTGGTTTTCTATAGGTATATTGGGAGCCAATTGAAATTAAACTAGGTCATTGAATTATTAAGAATCATCTTTATCTAGTAATATCAATGGATGTATTTTTGTTGTGGAGAAGTCATAATAATGTCATTTGTTGATAAACAGAGCAAAACTCTCCATACAGTATTGCCACCTGTGCTAAACAGAGTAATCAATGGATGCCAGAAGGCTTGTGCATAAAATCCCTATCTAATGCCTACTCACAAGCCTTCTGGCATCCATTGATTACTCTGTTTAGCACAGGTGGCAATACTGTATGGAGAGTTTTGCTCTGTTTATCAACAATTAATGTGCTAGTATAGGAAATGTGATCATGTAATGTCATTTGTTATTGGTTATATAATCCTATGCAATTTATGGGAAGATATAAGCAGAGGTATATTCTTTCCACTTTGTGTATTGCAGAATTGTATTTTATGTATTACATCAGATGGAAGACAATTAGATAAAGTGAAAAATTTATGTCACATGATCACCATTTTATATGCGTACACATACTGTTAATAAGAGTACCAAACTCTCCATACAGTAGTGCCATCAAGTGCAAGCCTTCATAATCAATGGATCCAGGAAAGTTTATGCATATTATCCCTATTTAGTGCCTACTCATCCATCATCCCCCGACTAGTTTCTAGCTTGTGGCTTTCATCAGTGAGGAGTTTTGGATCTGAGAGCTCTGCACATAGATCCAGTGCAACCCTCCTGCATTCACCTTTTAGCTATTTATTTACTACAAAGCTATTTACTTTATTTCATGTGCTTCATTTTATATTTAAAATAAAAATACATAAATGATTATATGTTTTAATTAAACTTATGTTTTACATAACTTTTTTTTTTTTTTAATCTAGGATTTTACTGCTGAAGTTTTTTACATTCCAGTTTTTGCAATTCCCATTTGTCCAAACTTATTTGTAACTCCAACTTTTCAAAAATTATTTCCACTTTTGCAGTCTGATTTACCAAGTCTTGAAAAAATATTTCATAATCAAAATCTCAACAAGGTAATTACAATTGAAAAAAGAAAAGAATTTTAATTTTACTATTGTTAAAAATACATTCTCATGGTAATAACATTTGGTTACAAACTTTTCATGTTATAAACCAAATTTAAATATGGTTTTAAGATACAAAGTACAAGAAATTTTGGAAGTGAGAATCTGTGAAATGGGGCAAAGAATCTAAGTTATGAATAATTAGACAACGAATTAAAAAGTAAATAAAAAACTGAAAGAAGAATTTAATTCAACAAGAATTGTTTACAAAAACAAAACAACAGTGAGTTATTAAAGGAATTAGATTGAAATAAGGAATTTAGGGACAAAATATAAATATAGTCTAAAGTATGGAAATAGAAAATAGATGAGTTTAAAAAGTAAATGTTATAGTGGGCAAATTATCAATCATTAATAAATAAAATAAGATGTTAAAATAAGTATTTTCTGTAATGTACAAAAATGTATTATAAATATATATTAAATGCATATTAAAATTAATAGTTATAACGGAGTAAATTTAAAAAAGCTAAATGGTGTGCTTTTATTTTTTTAAATATAAAATTAAAATACTTACATAAAAATACAATTTTTCATATAATATACACAATATGTTTGTCTGAAATTCTGAATGATATATCATTTGTAATCATATGTTGGATGAATTATTTCTTATCATTTGATTTAATTGTTAAATGTTATTAGAAAAATTTAAACTTTATACAGTATTTTTTTATAAGTGTATAAAATTTTTACTAACTTTACCTTTGATAAAATAACTAGTTCATTAGAATGACACTTTAAATTTAGTACTTATGATCTAAAGATCTCTGGTTTGATTCTCATGTTAATATTTATCACTTGTCCGGCCAGCAACATATGAAGAAAAGAGGAGAAAAGCACTAGTGAAACATTGTGTTCTACCTGTATATTATTACTAATATTTGAATATATTAAAGGTATAAATAAAGTTTGAATTTTTCTAAATATATTCATCAATTAAGCTAGATGATGGAAATGATCCAACTTACAAATACAAACATATACAGCATTTTATAAATATATATATATAGTGAATATTAAAATTAATAATTGTTATTATGTGTATTTACATTTAATATTTATTTAAGTTTCCAATAACTAATGTGCTTTAAAAATGGAAAAGGTTTATAATAAATCTGTACATATATTAAATGCCTCTATAATAAAAGGGAATGAAAAGAGATGTCATAGAAAAGATAAAGAATGAAAACTTAATAGTAACAAGTGAAGATAAAGGTTTTATGTTTATTGTTTTAAATAAAGTGGAATATGAAAGGATAAATAAAAGAAGATATAAACAAATGATAAATCTCTGCCACCCTTTGCTCACCATGCTAAGATTAGGGCTTTAACCTGTTGTGTGCCTAAGTTATAATTTAATAAATGAATTGTACAAACTTGCAGGAGAGAGATAGAATCTTATTTTAATCATTTTTGATTAGAAGTAAGTAGATTATTTATAATAATGAAATTCAAAATTCATTACTTCTAATCTCAAGTGGTTAAAAAGGAGATTCTATTTCTCTCCCGGTACAGAATAAATAAGTTTGTACAATTCATTTATTAAATTATAATTCAGGCACATGATAGGTTAAAGCCCTGATTTCAGCACAGTGAGCAAAGGTTGGCTTATATAATGATAATCTCTACACATAAGTGGTCTACTTATGCTGTTTAAACTAATGCTCATGGATGAGTGCACATAGGTTTGTCAATTTGTTTATATTACACATATAGTCAGCACTATATAAATAGATTATTTATTATAGTAAAGAAGATATAGTAAAGCAAGTGCATCAAAAGATGAAAATTAAAACAAAGTATAAGATTTTATGAAAATATATAAAGATGGAACAATTAATGAAAAAGAATACAGATTTTTTTATATCCTACAGCTTTTGAACATCTATGTGTATTTGGAAAGATCAAAACACATAAGGATAATATACTAGCAAAGTTAATCTTAGACTTCAATAGTTATATTCTTAAAGAATTATATAATATATAAAAAGATTGTCATTGCAATAGATTTTGGTAAATATATTAAGGATTCAGAAGAAATAGACAAATTAAGTATTGTAAAATTGAATAGAAATGGAATAATTATTTCGTTTGATATTGAGAAAATGTACCAAAGTATACCTAGGAAAGATAGTATTAAAATAGTCATAGATAAAATTAAAACGCAATTTTAGGGGAATGGATATATGTTACTAATAAGGTATTATTACTGGTAAGTGATGCTTTACATTTGAAATATAAGGAAGAATTTTGGAATATAACAAATGGATGGGTTATGGGTTGCTCTATTAGTGGGATTATTTTATCAATTGTGATTGATTATAGGAAAATGTAATTGATAAATATATAAAAAAATTAAAGAAATTATAGAATATTATAATGTAAATAAATCAATTATTTTATATAGCGCAAAGTTTTATAAACTGTAATAGCTAAACAGCATTAAGCTGTTGCACATGCGCTTTGCAGATTTTAACTATAAATGACTGAATACAAACACTTCAAACACATGATAAGGTCTTTCACTTTCAGACACTTAAGATTTTCCCATACAAAAGAGTTTGGGTTCGAAAAGATAGATGGCCACCGGCCATTCTATCTTTTCCCAAAGACTTTATCATGTGTTTGAAGTGTTTGTATTCAGTCATTTATAGTTAAAATCTGCAAAGCGCATGTGCAACAGCTTAATGCTGTTTAGCTATTACAGAATATTATATGTTGATGATATAATTGTTATGAGAAGGAGCAGAAGTATTATTAATGCTTCTAAAGAGTTGAATAATAATAAATACAATATTGATTTCCAATGGAAAAGAAAGAAAAGGAATTAAAATATTTAAACATTTTTTTTTTTAAGAAAAGGGATTAATGGAGAAATACTTGCTAAACATTATGCTAAAAGAGAAGATAAAAGAAAAATAATTGATCAAAATTCATATCAGTTATGGTCTCAGAGAATAGTAGCTGTAAAAGATTTTAAGTTAAAAAGTGATACGTTAACATTAAATGCAGAAGAAGCATTTGGACAGAAATTGGTTGTTGAGAATGATTATGTAGAGATGTGTTGTAAAAGAAAAGATTTATAAAAAATTTTCAAAAATAAAGATAAACAAGCATCTATTTTTATAGCGCGATGTTTATAATTGTAATTCACTAAATATCAGCCTTTTACAGCTACTGTACATGCGCTTTAATGAGTGTTAAATAATAAATGAATACTTTTCAGTGCCCATACAAGATACAGCATTTAAAAGGCTGATATTTAGTGAATTACAATTATAAACATCGCGCTATAAAAATAGATGCTTGTTTACATATGTTTGAGTTTCGTTTGAAAGTGACGTTTAAGTAAATTCTAAGTAATTTCGTCGATGTCATTAAGTCAGACAACGCGAACCGTAATTTAAAGTGAATGATCTATCTTCACGCTTTATTTGCCAGTACTTAAGATTTGCCCATATATAAACATTTGGGTTCGGAAAGAATAAGTGATTCATTTTATTCTTTCTTAAATGCTATATCTTGTATGGGCACTGAAAAGTATTCATTTATTATTTAACACTCATTAAAGCGCATGTACAGTAGCTGTATAAGGCTGATATTTAGTGAAAAATAAAGATACTAATAATACAAGAAGCAATGTAAAGCATTTGTATAAAGATAAAGTAGAATTAGTTTATAAAATTAATTGTGATGTAGGTGAGTCAGAAAAGACTGTCATTGAAAGAGGTAAGGGGCATGATAGGGCAAATAAAAGAAAAGATACAAAATAAGGCTATATATTCATTTTTTAGATGCTGCCATTGATTGAATTGTGAGAAAAATATTCATGCAATAAAATATATTAAAAATTACAAAGAAAGAAAATGTTATGAAACTTTATATCTACAAGAAAATTTAAACAAATGTTTAAACATGATTACATCTCAATACAATTAGGGAGAATTGATTATTGTTAGATTATTGGAAACTTTTTAAGTAAAATATTATTTTTGTAGATTTGTTTTGTAGATTGAAAAATTGAATAATAAGTTTGAATTTTTCTATTAGTTTTTATATGTATTCATATATGTATTTTACTGTTTGCGTGTTTATTGTATTATAATTTCTATAGAATAGGTTATCATGATTATAGAAAATGGGACATTTTGATAAGATTCCTATAAGGAATGAAAGCCTGGTTTGATGTGTTAAATAAAATTTTAAGTTGTCAATTTCAATTTTGTACAAAATTGATTATTATTTTAAATATGTTAATTACCTGATTGCTTGATCTTTTTAAATCTAAAAAAAAATTTATTCCAGAAAACTAAAACTTTTGAATTAATTATATATGTATTGCAGTCATCTAAAGCCTTAATTGCAGATTTGATAGTAAATCTTTTTCCAATTAGATTATAGGCAGTCTTTTATATATATAAATGAAACATTCCATGGTTTCTTATTTAAAACAAAATTTTTATTAGCTGCAAGTGTAGAATGTGAAGATATATTTTTTTTAACAAATAAAATAACTACTATATTACAAGCAACACTTTCACAGATAAGGCAAACCAATTAATCTATGTCGATTTAAAATCAATTTTTGAAATTTTTGCATTTTACATTTGCTGGGAATTTTTTACTTAATCTGGATTTTTGTAAATCAGATTTATATAAATAGAGGATTGCCTTTATCCAGATATAATAATGATAGATGAAGCAACTCTTACTAACTGCCTAGCAAGTTTGTTCTGGAATAATAATACTGATATATGATCATAAAAAAAAAAATCCTTTATAAATATTTGTGATTCTTAAGTGAAAAATAAGTAGCTAGCAAAATATCTGTCAGTGATAGACTTTGTTGATTGTCATTCTACCATTTATTGTAATCGGAGTAATAGAATTCTTAATGTATTTGTGACTTTATTTTATAAATTTCCACTTTATTGTTCATAACAGACATTAAAATATTTGATATGCTGAATTAAAAAAATTTCCTAGATATTGCCATTTTTTTCTTTGGGATATGGATAATGGTCATTTAGAAATCTTGTTAATTCATTTCAAAATATCAGATATAATAGGCGAAAATCGTCTTGAAAAAGTGCATTGAACTTTTTAGTAATCTGATGATTGGATCACCTGCCATAAACTTTCATTAATTATTTCCTAGAGCAGCACCAATAAGCTATTGTCCCAATTTCATTTTTATATAAAGAATATGTTTATGATAATTAAACAATTCTGCACTTAGAATTAAACTTATTTTGAAGTAATCTGCATATATTATTACGGAATGGCTTGAATAATTTTGTGACATGTTTGAGAGGTTTTTTTTCAGGTAGCTGGTTCCTAACCAATGTAACTAACCATTCAATATTTATTAATAAATGGTATCTAGCTATTCTTAGCAGTTAAAAAAAAAAATGGGGGAAAATACTCATACCTACACATCTATCAATTTTCAAGTCTGGTAGATATTGTCTTCTCCTTCACTAATTTTCAGTAAGGGTTATTTGAGAGACCTTTGCCCTGCAGTGATAATCTATTTAAAGACTATTTTACATTGTAGTTATAATAACACATTAGGGCATCATTCATAAATTTATATTTGTTTTTAATAAACAATATATATATATTGAAATGGAAGAAACTATCTGCAACTGAGTTATGTGATGTCAAAAAGAATGAAAGACAGAATGGTTATCATTCTGTCTTTCATTGTTTTTGACATCACATAACTCAATGGGAGGTAATTACTTCCATTTCAATTACAGATATTTAAAAATTATAATTATTTATTAATATATATATATATTATAATTGTAAAGTGCTGAACTTGGGCTCCCATCAATGTCCTCAAGTGATAGACAATGGAACGACTTCAGATATGAGATATATAAACAGCTAATAAGCTATGCTCAGACAAGAATATCAAAATGCTACATACTATTTCTGATATAATCAGTCTTTTCTGATTTTTTTTTTATGTTCTTATATACTTTTTTCATTTTCTTTTAAATTATTATCTTCAATCATTAAATTAATATAACTGATGATTATTATGAGCTTTTCATGATATCATTCACCCCACCCCCTGCATGGGCAAACAAGTTTTCATTTTATAATTATACACATAGTTGTTATTCCTATTCTCTCTCTCTTTTTTTTTTACAAAGCTGTAATATAAACAACCTACATCAGAAATATACTATAAAATAGTTAAGACTGATAGATTTATTTTATTATTTTACATATTTCATTTTAAAAATTTGTTTTTAAACATATAGTCAATTGCTCTGGAAATAAAATGATGATCAGCATGAAAGTGATAAGGCTGAGCAAATGGTTTTTTATTACTAATTTTAATAGTTGATCAAATGAGAATTTTGTTTTAGCTATTCTTATTTGAAATTCAATCAAAAAATTTTAGCTCTTGAGTTTACTGCTCTTACTATTGGGATGGCTTGTATAGAAATAATTATTTACAAATATTAAAAGTATCATTGCTTATAATAAATATTTTGTTACTGATTCATTAGAATGGTTTTCTAATTATAACTTATCAAAAAAATTTTGATGTTTTGATAGATGTCTAAATTTTTAGGTTTGTAAAGATTTCAATAGAGGATATTTAAAAAATCACTACTCAGACATTATACTAACTTATTTTCTAAATCTTTTTTTTTGAGTTTCACTTTTACAATAGTGCAATTAATTTTTTAGTTATGTTTGTTATTATTTTATTGTTACTATAATATTTGACATAGTTTCCCATTTCAATTTATTAGTTTTAGTTCTTTCTATTTTTCTCTCATCTGTACATAACATTATTATAATATAAAATGAATTCAAAATATGAGGATATGTATATATTTAGATAAATGAAATATGTATGCACTTGCATATACAGATATATAAATGTGATTACATGTATAATATATATTCCACACTTTCTTTTCATAAAGATAAGTTTTTCTTAATACAATGTTATAAACATCAAATGTAACGATTTGATAAGCAGATTTCTGCATTTGTATTTTGTAATAACTGATTTTCAATAAACTAAAGGAGAAAATCTACATTGATAAGATCTTTTTTTTTCTCCCATGTGTCATAGCATCAGCCGGGAAGCGAACCCGCTAACCCGGGACAACTGCTTGTAAAGCAGCGGTCGCTGACCTCTCGACCACCAATGCTTGACCAGTGATAAGATCTTGTAATCTATAATATCCATTTTGTCAATCTAACAAAAATAAATTGAAATTAATAAGAATGTAGTAATTCTGATTTTTATGAGGCCATACTTATGGGATATATGCTGTATACACTGTGTATATACACACATGCAAACACAATGAACTTATATATATTAAATATCACTTGCTAAAATTAAATTCTTTAATCATTATTGTTTTATATCCTAAAAAAATCAATATTGAAATATTAATGGAACTTTTTTATGTTTTCATTTTTTAGACAGAATACAAATCTGCACCAAAATTGTCAGAACTTGAACTTTCACTTCTACCTCATGAAATTCAAATATCTATTAAGGTAATTTGAATCGTGTATTTGTCTTTCAATAATATTTTGCTGTTTTATTGAGTAAATAATAAATAAATATTGGGTTTTTGCTGTTTTACTGAATAAGTAACAAATAAATCTGTTTAACTATTGATGTGTATTGCTAGAAAAAAAAGTCTGCTTAAATATTATAGTGGTTTTGATTTTTAAAATAAGTCATTACAGAGGACCATAAAACATGATTTGTCATAAATACCTATTAATTTACCATAACTATTCCCTACTTAACACCCAATCTGACTTAATTATATAAATCATGTGTGGATGTTCTATGTGATCAGTTTTATCTTTATCATTATTGATTAATTGGTTTAAAGTTAACTGGTAAATGAGAATGCCTCAAGAGATCGTATTTAATAATTTTATTGTTTTCTCAAGAATGATGTAGTATTGCCTTTAATTTATTACATTTCAGTGCTGGAGTTATTATAGTTTTTACAAATTTCAAAATTGCATCACTAATAATAGTATTTTACTGATAAGCAGATTGTCTTGAATTCAAAATTTTATGGTTTTTTGAATTTCAGACTATTAGCTTAATAAAAAAGAAAACCCAAAATCCTTGTTGATAAAGGCAAAGCCAGAAGCTGATCTAGAGATGGGGATTAAATTGCACTACTACCTGATAAAGACTGATTACTCAGGAAAGAACGAAATACTATAATTAGCTGGAAGAATTTAGAGATTTTGTATTACTAAGCAATAGTAATTTGATAAAAAAAATCAAGTCAGATGTCACATGACCTAATTTTAATAATGCTCGTATTTACAAATGTTATATATTGTAACGGTCAGATTCGTCTATCTCGCTAACACACTGCAGAATTCAAACCCAAATATGAAATTGAACACTCTAGGAGGGGTTGCCTTCTAGATATCCTAGGTTCAAATCTAAAGTCTAAATTCCACAGCGACACCTATGTGATAACACATCTGATGCTACTAATAATATAACCTTTTACCGGTGCCTGGTGGTCAGGGAGAAACAAAAAGACTACGATGATATAAGCTGGTGTTTGCTAACTAACGTCTATGGATGGTACAAAAGAAATGTATAAAGATATAGACCGAGACAGTGATAGGGATCAATAAATAAAGGATCAAAATTGGTTTTAAAAGATTTATTAATATATCAAAAATATATATATAATGCCCACTGTCTGCATATGTTAGACAGTGACGCTTACTAAAATGGTAGTTAAAACAACATTCCAGACAATTTACATTTGGAGGTTGTTAAATACATTGTTTTTACCTCGGGCTAATATAATATTACAATAATATTCCTAAAAGAGCTTGTGAAGATGTGCGAGGCGTTTTGAGTAAATTAGAAATAGTTTAATAAAATATTTTGCAACATTAAAGTTTAATATAACATTTCTTGACTTCGAGAATAGAAAGGACTAATGCTTGTTAAGCTATAAGGTGGGGACGTGACCAAGGCATTTATATTTATAAACATATAGTTAAGTTCTATGGGAGGTCGGTGTTACTAGTGATGAATTTCTGTACTGGATGGAGGTTGTGATGCGTTTAAATCACTGGAACTTTGCAAATAATAGATAAGTGAAAAATTATATAATGGATATATGAGAAATATGGAGGGCGTCTCGCCATTGATCCATAGGAATGTGGTGTCACAGGCAGCCGAAGTCTGAACTTGTCCAAATTTTGGTGACTGGGTGACAGCTGCGTTGAATTCCCAGGTGTGACAATCGAGTACACACTCTGACTGGGAACCGCAGAAAGTGAAAGGGGAAACATTAGCCGTTTAAAACCCTTTAGGAGAAGCAAAGCGGTCTCAAAACACCGAATACACCTACCAGCAACACTCGACTAAAGTATATAAAGTATACAAAGGGGATTTATTTAGCTTAAGAAAATGCCTCGTCAATTTTCCAAATAATTATTTAAAGAAAGTTCGTCCATTCTCGACCTCAAATTACAAGCTTTGAAATTAAAGCAAAACAATATAGATTTTAAATGGGAGAGTGAATGTTTGCAGGTTTTGAAAGGAAGCATAAATTTATTTACGCAATCATGCATTGGTTAAACATTTACTCATTGACCTCACACATATTTTCATATTAGGTTAAAATTGATAACATGTGGATTTTAAACTATAAAATTATTATATACATTGACTAAGAGTAGGATAGCCATTGAACGAGCGATTCACGAGATAACAAACTGGAAAACAATTTATAATTTAAAAACGTCTTAATGGCAGCATCTTGCTTTAAATAAAAGGGAATAATTCGCTCGGTCAAAGACTATTCTGGCACATTGTCATAATAAAAGAAAAGAAACAGATGAATAAATATAAAATATTAACCCAAGGATAGAAAGAGAGAAATATTAATTACATTACAGCATTTTAAAGAAAGAAACAATTGGAAGGTAAAGCAAAATGGAAACAATTTAAATAGCTATAGCTTATTAATTAGAGGAAATAATCACAAGAGCTCTTGGGTTAAGTTTTGGGGTTACCTTGTTAGAAGCATTTGCAGGTAGTTTCAGGTAGATTGATTGTCGGCAGCGTTCATACGACTCGGCAGCAAACACTGGTTATAGTTCATATTTTACAGCAGTAGCAGTTTTAGGGTTTCCTATGTGACGGCATCAGATGGTATGGAGCAGCGGCCGTCCATTTCCGAGGGGAAAATAGTCTTCTTGCCGGCTCTACTCCGTCATTTTGAAGATTACAATTTTAAAGGCTGGGTGCTTCATAGATATTTAAACCAATATTTTAAAACACAGTAAATCTATTTGAAGACGAAAACTCGGTTTCAAATATTTAAGTTTGCAGCTAAGTAGCAATTAGAACATCAGAAAGTCTCAGAAAGCTCAGCAACAGTTAAAATAATAGAATGCTTAGAATGATAGCATGCTTAGAATAATGCCTAGAATTCTTAGAAAATGGCAGAATGCTGTCCTGGAGCATTACAAAAATATTCCAAAATTTGCTATCTTATCAGCTGCAACAAAATCCATCTGAATGTCCAAAGGAATTCAACAAAATTTTAATTAATTTCTATTGTTAATTTCCCTGTCGACATTCGGATTAAAACTTTGATTTAATAAAAACTTTTGCTAATTAAAAAGAAACGACCTTAAGTGGACATCTGCTGTCTTTCTTTATAAGCTCCTATAACATTAATTAATTAAAGCTATTGTTTCTTACCAGCCCTCATTTATTTTAAAACAGAAAATATGTGGCGTGATTTTAAAATCTAAAAGAAAATTATTTTACTTTTAATTTTCAATGTTTGAATCTATTTATGAGACAAATATAATTTTACTTTAAATCAAAAACAAATATTACGAATGTAATATCTTTTGTAAATAGATTCAAACAAAATAATTTTAAATAATAAATGATTATTATTTGAGGTTTTGAAAATTAATATATCACAGTGTGTGTGCAATTACGAACTATATAACCTACTTTTAAATAAATCTCTTTTATATGTACATACACATTATTTATAACATTTTATTTGTACTTGGCATAAGTTATACAAATATATATAACACGAGCGTTGTACTCATGGTTTAAAATTGGGTGGGATTTTCAGCATATAAGCGCATTGCCAACACACTACTATACACTGGGGTTTAAACTAAGATATGAGGGTAGGAAAGAGGTGAGAAAAGGTGAAATGAAGATCTGCAAAGCAGAGCTTACTGTTTCAATATAGAGTTTGCAAAACAAACTCTTAACAAGCTTTGAGAATACCCTCAACCCCAGACTGGTTTCTGCATCTAGTGTCGTCAGTGAGGTGTTAGGATATTCATTAGATTAAAAATACTAGGACTAGACCAGCACTTTATCTAATGTATAATTATTGAGAAGAAAATCTGAAACTTTCAGACATCCATATGTCTAAAAATCCAGCTATCTAACTTAAATAGCTATATGGGACTGAACTAAGTTCAGATACACCATATATTAATAGCTCTAGCAATATAAAATCGCCAAAGCCTTAGTAGCAAAAAATAAATTGATAAAAAATCAAGTCAGCTCACTGATGGCGCTAGATGCAGAAACCGGTCTGGGGTTGAGGGTATTCTCAAAGTTTGTTAAGAATTTGTTTTGCTAACTTTATATATAACATTTGTAAATACGAGCTTTATTAAAATTAGCTCATGTGACATCTGACTTGATTTTTTATCAATTTATTTTTTGCTATTAAGGCTTTGGCGATTTTATATTGCTAGAGCTATTAATATATGGGGTATCTGAACTTAGTTCAGTCCCATATGGCTATTTGAGTTAGATAGCTGGATTTTTAGACATATGGATGTCTGAAAGTTTCAGATTTTCTTCTCAGTAGTTATACATTAGATAAAGTGCTGGGCTAGTCCTAGTATTTTTAATCTAATGAATATCCTAACACCTCACTGACGACGCTAGATGCAGAAACCGGTCTGGGGTTGAGGGTATTCTCAAAGCTTGTTAAGAGTTTGTTTTGCGAACTCTATATATAACATAAACAATAGTCAATATGCATGCAACTTGATTATTATAAATGTTAAAAAATCATTTTTGTTAAGTATATAACAATCGGTTATGTTATTTATACATTAAAGTTTTATCTCATATTATAAACGAGCGTTTAAGGACTCCATATTAGTTCATTATTTAAATGAGATATATAAGATTTTTACAAAGTATAATTATATGTCCATTTGCTAACTATAAAGAGCATCATATTTAGTAGTTGTATATATTTCATTTTTCACTTTTGAAATAAAGTAAAAAGAAATCTAATTAATATAAGTAAGATTTAAACATATTCTGATATAGGTTAATATTGTTTGGCTTGCTATAATAGATGAAAGGGGTTAATTCCTTTATTCACAGTAGAACATCATAAATGTTGAACTAATAGAGAGCATTTAAATGTGCTCTTATTCATAATGTTTCTGACCAAATAGCCTATGCATAGAAACTTCTGACTTTATTTAAAGAACAACCATTTTACATCACACCACCATATTATTAAGTACTATATTATTTTTATCTTAGAAAATCAAATTAATTATTATATGTATTAAATTATAAAATATAAATGTTTTAGCTTTAAAGCAAATAAAAAAAGATTGTTCCATAAATATTATCAAATGATAAAATCATACCAAATTAACATTTTATTTACATGTGCTAAGGTTAATGGGTTGCCTATACATTTGTAAAAAAATAAACAAAGCTGGAAGCTGATATTATTTAATGTGTTTATATGTTATCTTATCAGCATTCTTTGATTTAATTAAATGTCTCTCACAAGTAAATTATAAATTACTATCAATTTTTGTGTTTTAATTTTTTAAAACTTAATTTAGCAGATTTATTTACTATATGACCTCCGAGCTGCACACAACTTGCTCATCTTTTGGCTACAATTTTGAAGACGTGTATTTCTTTTTACATTAATATCAGTAAATAATGAAAAATATTTCATTTTTCATTATCTTAAAGTAGTCTAGTTTTAATATGATTATATGATGTTTTTTATTTGATCTTGATCTAATAATTATAAAATTTTTTCAAAAAAATTGATCTTTGAGAAATTAATTTATATACATAATAACAAATCAAATAGTTCATTGTTTGGGAGTTCAAACGAAGTTGTAGAAGTAGAAGTGAAACAGCTAGGCTGTGGTCTATGGTTCTTAGATTCCAAAGTCTGTCCCTTTCCTACCAAATCTTACAAGGCTTTATACAATCAAAATAAAAAGAATAATGTATTTTCATAAATATAAAAATAAAAATGCAAAGAGTTGTTTTATTTGTGAACTTTGTCAATGAACATTAACTGTATTTCAAATAAAATATAAAAGAAATATAGATAATTAAAAATGCAATGCTAAAATTAAAATTGATTTTTAATTAATACTTTTTGATATTAATAAATTATGAATAAAGCCTACACAATTTTTCATTGTGATAAAGTAGTTAGCATTCAGTATAATAATATTAAAGTTTTTTTCTTTTTTTTTTACTGTAATAGAAAAATATTTAATAATTGATTTTTCAATCAAATGGTTATTCATTGTATTAACTTTCTTGTTTATTGATCTTTAGGCTTTTATCATTTTGCTTTCTAGCTATTCGTCTTATATATGCCACTATTATTAAAGTAATTAATACTATTTATCCAGAAAATAAATATACATCAATAATGAAAAATTCTGTGAATCTCTATTTATTTCAATATATTTCAGTTTTAATATGTTTGAGAGTTAGGTTTTAATTTCATAACTGCACCTGAAGTAAATATTTCTTATTTGAGCTTGAATTAATGTTATTAGATATAATGGATTTCTGACTTCTATATTTTTAATTATGAGAGTGAGAGATAGCTCATGTTTTTTAAATTTTTTTAAAATTAAACTAATTAAGCAATAAAAGCATGTAAAAAATTTGAAATTTTAATAAACATCATAAATGGAAAATAGAAAAACATTGATATATATAAACAGTTATTTATAAACATATTTTTGCAAGGAAATCAAGTCCTTGAATCAAGAATTTGACTTCCTTGCAATTATTGTTATTGCTTTTAATGCTTTGGCAATTTTATACTGCTAAAGCTATTAATATATGGTGTATTTGAACTTAGTTCAGTTCCACATGGCTATTTAAGTTAGGTAGCTGGATTTGAAGATATATGGATGTCTGAAAATTTCAGATTTTCTACTTAATAGTTAACCATTAGATAAAGTGCTGGGCTTGATCTGGTATTTTAAGTCTAATGCTTGAATATCCTAGCACCTCACTGACAAAAGTCAGAGCTAGAAACCGGTGAGGATTGGGATATTCTGAAAAATTTGTTAAGAGCTATTGGTATGCTCATTATATAAAGCATATTTTTATGTTTATAAAGTTGTCAGGGTGGGCATGGACTTTCAGATATTTGATACCTTTAGGTTTGGTGTTGAGCGGAGATGGTTTATGAAATGTATGGGTAGTAAGAAAAAGTCATATGACTTTCTGCACTCATAGATGATTGTGATTTAGTGGAGTTGAGATAAAAATTGCAGCAATAAAAACCAAAAAAAATTTAAAATATTTTTATAATAGAACTATAACTATTATTTATTTTTTGATTTAAAAATAATTCCCTACTTACTAATTAGTTTAAAAAATAAAGAACACATTGTAGTATCTAATTAGCATAAGTTAATCTAAACTTGGAATTTACACTCAATGCAATATTATTAGTTTTATTTTACATATTTTTTATTAGTATTTTAATATTTGTAGTTTTTAAAAAATATTTAGCTATATGCACTTATATTTTTAAAAAAAAAGGTAAATTTATATTTAAAAAAAAACCACCCAAATATATGAATAAATTACATGATTTTTATTATTATTTTTAGCAATTTGTTTCATGCCTCGGCAACTTATTTGAAGCTTTAATGGTTCAAGAAGATTGTTTTTCTATTGGTCACACAAGTCGTATTATTGCCAAAGAGCTTGCTAGTCTTCCTAGTGCTAAAATTCGTCATAAGGTAATCAATCATTGCACATTTTTTTTTGTTTTCAGATGATAAAGATGTTATATGATTATGGATATATGGATACTTGTTTGATAATAGTTACTTATAGAGAATGTAAATACTGGAAAATCAGTAGAAAAGCAGCTTATTTGCTGAGATGCAACTCACACAGACTACCCTGAATTGTTGTTGCATTTAATAATTATAGTATTGTATTTTATTATAATGATATTAACTATTGCAACTAAATTAGTTGCATTTAGATCTGTTATTATCTTGTTCAATTTACTGTAAGGAATTGAGATATGGATCCTTTTTTGATATGAAATTTTAAGATAAGTTCAATTGATATATTCTTCAGCTTTCTGGATATAATGCTATTGAATCTACTATTGTAAAGGTAGACCTTTGTTGGCTTGAGCATGTGAAAGAAAGAAAACAGTGAGAGAGTTCTAAAAAAAGTATGTTAGGATGAACTTGAGCAAGCTTTAGTGGAAGAGACAAATCTCAGTTGTATTATAAACATTATCTCAAAGACATAAAGAAATTTGAGTGCTTTCATTGGAAAAAATAAAGTGTTGAAGATTTTCTAAAATTTAAGTTCATTGTATAAATTAAAGTACAGCATCATAAAATATCAATAAACAGATTAAAGAACTAGCAAGTAATGTATGTTAGTATAGTTCTGATTTGCAGATTTATTTTTGCATATGTATCAGTAAACATATCTTCAATCTTTGTATTTTTTATTTCTGGAATTATAGCAGTCATATTTATAGATACTAATGATGATGATGATGATGAATCAATAAACATATTAAAATATTAAAAGCTTTTTTAAATTATTTTTTTATTGTTACTTTAATTTGTTTTTGAGTTTTTTTTTGTTTTTTAGAATATAGGAATTAACAAATATATTGAATCAAATGTTTATTATTTTATTTATGTAAGATATTAATACATACTTTAAAATCAATTATTTTAATTTTATAAATGTTCAATAACTATGATAGTATTAAATATTTAAATAATATTTAAAACAAGCAAAACTCTCCATACAGTAGTGCCACTCAGTGCAAGCCAGAGTAAGTGCCTACTCATCCAATATCCCTTAACTAGTTGCCTCTTTTAATAACAGTTATGAGCAAGCATAAGAAATGGTGATCATGTGATGTTTAGTGGTTAAATAATATTTATATTCACTTCCATATAAAAGGGATATTTAATTAATGAACATACATTATTGAAACTGAAATATACTTCCTCCAAAGTAAAATAAAAACATTTAATAGGTGATCTCTTTTTTTGTTCTCATATAAAATTTACCTAGTAATATCATATGGTACCAAGTTATCATCCATAACTAGAATGCAAACAACTAAATTACTAAAAATCAACTGGACAAAAGCTAACTAAAGAAATCTCAACTAGGATAAAAAAATTCTTGAAACTAATATAATTCTGTATATACTAGTGGTATACATAAAAAAATTTTTTTGTATATTTGATCATTTTTAATTGGTGATAGATTAATTTTGTAAAAATACAATTAAAAATTTTAACAAAGAGACACTGCTTCCAATTTGAACATAATATTTTTCTGTTGTCTTGAATAAAAATGTTCAGTTGTTAATGAATCACCACATTAAAATCAAACTACTTTATGGCACTGATAAATGATGTACACTTAGAAACATAATTAAAAAATGTTTATTGTAAATAATATGATTTTAAAGATAGATATTACATAAGACTTTCCCAATGTTAATTAAAGTGAGCATGTCTAAATGCTCTAAAATGCAGGCAATGGTGAAGCTAAGTACAAATTCTAATATTAATTGACAGTGCTTTTGAGAAGTTTTATCTTGTCATAGTCATAGCGAGTTGTGTTACCATGATAGAAAATGTATGCGACAAATATTTAAATATATGCAAAGTAGGTTAGAAAGTCTACTTTTTGAAGAGAGAGAAGCATTCTTCTTCTGGTTTATAATGTAGGTGTTGTTAGCTATAAGCCATGCTTTTTTGATTTTATGTTTAGAGTCAGGGTGTTCTATGCATGCGATGGAAGCAGAAGACAGTTCAAATATATGACCTGTGGATCTTTGGTATTCTAAAAACAGAGAATTATATTCGGGTTTATTCAGCTCATGCATAGAACACCATGGCTCTAAATGTAAAATCAAAGAAGCATGGCTTATAGCTAACAACATCGATGCTATAAACTGGAAGGAATCATGCTTCTCTCTAAAAAATGGACTCTCTAATCCACTTTGCGTATATTTAAACATTTGTCGCATACATTTTCTATCTTGGTCACACAACCCACTTGCTATGATTATGAAAAGATAAAACTTCTCGACAGCACTCAGTCAATTAATATTATAATTTGTACTTAGCTTAACCATTGCCTTGGTTTTAGCACATTTAGACATATTACATATTTAAGAAAGTCTATATTTTTTTTGTTCTTAAAGTGAACATTTAAAAAATTAATTAACTTTTGTATTAGAAAAAAATAAACAAAACTGATTGTTAATATTTTATATTATATTTAGAAATAAGCAATATATACTTTATATGTGTATAAAGTAGTATACAATTTAATGCTGTAGTAGAATGATAGACTCGAAAGCTGAAGAACACAGGATTGATCTATTATCTTATGCTTGAATATCACATGACTTCCTGAGAAAGAAATCATTCAAGTATTATTATTATTGTTTTTAGTTTATTTTTTTATTATCATATATATTACTCTCAGGCTAAACATTATTGATGCATATATATAGAATATTTCTATCTATTTTTTTTTTGATATAGAAGAAAAATAAAAACATAAATTTAAAAAGATTCTAATTCTTTAGTTAGATTTACTTTTTTAAAATTCACAACATTGTCTTTTCATCTTTGATTTTTTTTCTTTTTTGAAAAATAAATTAATTAATTAAATTAGATGATTATTTTAAATTAATACAAAAAAAAACTATATCAATAAAAATTTAAATTGACATTGCTTGTGAATTCAGTTGGTAGACCGTTTGTCATATTGATTATTATTTCAATAATTTCTTTTTTTAAATTTTATTCTTATAGAAAAATGCATATGCAAATTGAGTGGTAGATATTTAAATATTATGCTATACATGATAATACAGTATTTAAAAAAAACTTCAATTAAATTTTTTGGTGAAAAGAAGAAAAAAATGTTATTGATTCATTTCTTAATGAAAAAAAAAAACAAAGAAAGAAAACATTGAATTCCTTGAAATTTAGTTCTCAAAACTAAAAGTGATGTTTAGCAAAATTATAAATAAATTTTACTTACGAATAAAAACAGTTATTTCCCTCTAAAGAAGTGATGCACTTGAGAATCAAAGGTCCTCAACTCCAGATCAGCTGTTATTCCAAATGACAGTCATTCAATTATTTATGAATGAAAAATTGTCCTTTGGTTGGAATATAATCATGTAAATGTTGCAATTACAAAAAAAATTATATTATTTTTTCAAAATAGAATGTATTTTTTTTAATCCTGAAAAAAAGTATTTCTCTAATGATAATCATCATAAATAATAATGGACAAGTTAAACTCTTTCAATTTAGTATCTTTAATGATTAAGTAATAGAAGAAAATGAAAGCAGTTGTAAAATGCATAGGGGACATAATAATGTTGATGCTGTCAATAAAATAATCTTAAATTTTAATAAACCATGGATTGTTCTAGTGTTCATTAACTTTTAGGTCTAGAGAAAAAAAGAGGAAGTATTATTTTGACATATGGCTATTGAATTTTTATAAGTTCTATATGAAAGCATTAGTATTTAATTTCTATGATATTAAATACTGATGTTGATTTATTAGCTTATCATCAGTTGTTATATGAGATGACCATCTATTTTATGGTTATAAAATAATTCATTATTATTGTGTTTTATGGTTATTGAATTTCTATTTCAAACTGCAGTGAATCTTGAAGTTGTATTATGATGTATCTATTATGATAATTTGCTGACTTACCAATATATCAATATCGTAATCTTGATTTTGTATCTCTTTTTCTTATGTTTTAAAATAAAAATTAGTAATGTACCTGATTAATGTGTTCAAGCATTTAATGTTTTCTAATTTCTTATCTAATTTGGATGTTTATATATTGTACCAGACGAAACCCACCCACGACAACCTAAACTCAAAGTCGGATTCAAACTCAGCCGAACCAAACTGAATTCAAACCCAACTCATGGGCTCAGATCAAATCAATGGATCACTTATGTCGACGGCACATGACTATGCGATGAGAAACTAGCTCAACGGATGATGATGATTTGAGACCCCTGAACTGACACTAATAACGGATAGTAAATTAACTAAAGATAATTTTAAGTCGAATCATATGTATATGTTCGTGTTGCCAACACAGACAGTGAGCATTAACATTAAAATAATGATTGAATAAAAGAGTTAAGAAACCAAGTGTGTTAATAAAATGTTTAATAAAATAGTAATAGTTTGGTTCAATTTTTAAATGATGACTATATTGATTACCTCTAGTCCTTAAACAGAGTTTATAATTACAATAAGAATGGCGGTCCCTAATATATGCCAACAACTATTACGCAATATTATGGTAGTCTATATGTCTATGCCCCCAACAGAAAATAAAGGCCGATAAAGGTATTCAGTGGTGACAGAAATTATTATTCTAATTTTATGCGAAAGAATGTGAGATTTATTTTCACATTCGCAAATCCATTCATGAAGAGTAAGATACGTATTTAGGGCATAACTTTAACCTTTACTGCAAAACTTATTAAGTAGAAATGACTAACAATTTGTTGGACTTTAATGAAATCACTTCATCACGAATTACGAGCATTAGAGCGGGCTTTACTGGAACAGAGAGATAACGGTGCTGATGAATTATGAGCTATGAAATGAATAGGAAAGATAATAGCTTGTCGGTGATTTAAGTAGTATGGTGACTTGTATTTTACAAATCTTACTGCCCTTTAAGAAGACGTGGAACACGGGGAAAACCAGTCCGAGTCATAGCTACGAACCTTTGGTGTTCCGAATATAATATAAGCAGGGGAGGAAGTGCTTTCTTCCTCTATAATTAAAATAATAGTAATATCACCAACGACAAGCCTGCCCTATATCAGCAACGTTCGAAGATGATAACTTGATAGTCACCGTTTGAATAATAAAACCCAATTTATTATAGAATGCTCTACGTGATGACTTGATCAAATTAATTAAAGTCAATTGAGCTTTTAACTAAAATTATTTACAGCAGTTATAAAATTATATAATCATGCCCCTCCTGAATATTAATATATAGTAAAAAAGATTTGGATTAGAATGTATTCATTTGATTCCTTTATCAACCCTTTTGCAAAAATATTTTAAGATTATAAATATACGTAAATAAACATTTGTTAACCTGATAAAAGAGCTGGGGACCTAGGTTAGAAACGAAGCTAATGATTTATTATTAGCCAATTATAAAAATCACAAACATTGAATAAACTTTTTCGACTTGATGATTAATAGAACTGTATAAATTTAGTTCTGATGGGTGGAAATGACTATCAGACAATATATTATTACTAACAGGGGAAATCATCGAGTCGAAGGATTATTGGCATATAATTAAAAGTAAATGACATGAATAAATTACTCAATAAATATATATAATACAATAAATGAACCACCATCGTAAGAAAGGAAAGTTAAATCTATGGACTAGAGATTTAGAATTACAACATAATTTAAGATAGCATAAATAAAAGTAAGTTTCACACAGGTTATTACATTACGGAATGAGAAGAGCTTTTAAAGGGAGTGTAAAGTAAAGTTCGGAAACTGGCCAGAAAGTTACGGTTCATTATGGAATTATATTACCATTTCTTCCGGGGCTGGTTCCTTAGTTTACACATCTAAGTTGGCGAAAATGTAGGCGCGCATCTTGTAAACTACTTGAATGGCATTTTGATTGATTTTCTGATGATTCTTGGGCAGCATGATTGGTCCGGAAAGGATTTAATAGCTTCATTGAAGATTTTCAGGGGACTTCAGGAACCGTAGTCAGATTCCTGAAGTTTAGCCCCTCACCATGATAGAAACACTATTTAAAATCATAATTTAAAAATGCACAGAGTTTAATGGTACTTCTCTAAACAAAGATGACTTCTTTTCTTTTCCAAACTTTTCCGGGCTATTTATAATGTCCTCTGATGCCTTCAGGCTAGTGCTTCTTTCCTTATCAATGTTACAAAAATTTTTACTAATTGGTTTTTAGATACATTCCTTCAATAAGGCTTTCAAACTCATTAACTTGAATTCATTTTCTAATTAGAAAATGAATTTTTAAAATCAGAAAAATGATTTTAATTAGGAAATCCTTACATTTTAAATACTTATCTTTTTTTCTAATTAATAAAACTTTACCCATTGTTTTTGGAAAGGGAAAATCTGAAAGCTTATCGAAAGAATGTAGCTTTTAATCACTGAAATTCGAACAGATTATTTAAAAGTAAAATAAACATTCCCGACGCAATGAAACTTTAGAACGACTATATATGTTTAAATATTTATAAATATATATGCACAATCCATGCAGTTATAATATATATAAATTCATGAATAATTCAATCATGAATTTATTAATAGAATTGATCAATTTAAACCTTAAACTAGTTCATTTTAACACACATTTATATAATAGTTTTTCTTTAAGAAAACTAGCGTGGATTGACCGTATAAAGTCCCATTGCATCGGAAATTTAAGGTTAGTACTAGGGTTTGAAGTGGGCTTATGGCTAGATGTCATGAAGCTAGGATCGAACTCAGATCCGACTGCTTCAATATATATTATCTTTTAATTATAAAATTAATATGTATATTTGTTAATTCTTAAATATGACTTTATAATACCAATATAATGTAATTCCAATCTTTTTAAATTTTTCTCAGAAAAATGTAATTCAAAAAATAAATACATACATGTATACAAGCTTTTTTTAGTATATATGTTGTGTGTATTTATTTTTTGAAAACCAATATAAATATATTCTTTGTGTATGTATAATATGATGTTATTGTTAATCATAAATTCATTTTAAATATGTTTTTTATATTTTGCACACATAGCTATAGCAATGTAATTAATTTTATCTGTAAAAAAAAAAAAAAAAATCAGACAGGTAACCATTTTTTTGTTCATTGGATTTAAAAAATATATAAAACTAACTAATCTTAATTAAACTCTTTTTAAAAATTATCTTTTAGTAATATTTTTCTTGCAAGGAATATATATGATAATAATAAAAAAAGTGTGATATTATTTTATACATAGCGACACATCAGTATTTGATATTTTCAGTGTACTATAATAAGCGAGCATTTATCTTTTCTCTTATCTACTGCCATCTATTATAAACTTGAGTAATCAATGGTTATCGGATAGTAATTCAATTTAATCAGCTTTTTCCAATCGGTAAACTAAGAGAATAAACTTATACTGTGTTGATGTTGACATTTTCCTAGAAAAGGAAGAAAAAGTACTTACGACAGAATAGAATTGAGATTATTAAAATATAGTTACTGATCATATGACAGATCTCTATAAATATACAAACAGGTTATTTTGATTTCAAAGTCTTTAGGTTTTAAAAATTGTATGCTATTAACTTAATATTTAAAAAAAAAACGGAATTAAAGGTGGACGCCCGGTGCCTAACTGCATTGGTTCCTGTTTTGAATCACAAATTCTCATTCATAAAGGAAAAAACTTGAAATTGATAATGAAATGAGGATTTAGTTATTTTATCATCTGATAACCATTGTTTATTCAAGCTAGCAATAGATGGCACTAAAGTAGAGAAAGGGCAAATGCTTTACTTTATACATATAGTGAAATCTGTTTAAAAAAATATTTGTAATTCACATGAACATTACACAAACACTTTTAATTAAAATTTTTGTTAGTGAAGATAAGTGTTATCATGAATGTTAGAATAACAAATATTTTTATCACAGTTTAGTTACAATTTAGTTTGTTTAACTATTTATTTTTACATTTAACAATGAAAATATTTGTATATATATATTTTAAATGCATATTTTGAATTATTCTATAATAAGATTTTTTTATTATTTTAAAAATTTAATTATAGTTTCTACTAGGGAAAGAATGTTTATGCTTTTTATATGTATAAAATCTTTTTATTCTTTTAGAAACTTTGGTTATAATTTTCATTAGGAAAGACTGTTTACACTTTTCAAATGAGAAAACATAGCAATCAAGTATGAAAGTTGCATCTTTTCATTTGTAATAATTTGAAGTGATATCAAATCTTCAAAGCTCCACCTATGAATTTTATAATCTTTTCACTTTGTTTAAGAAAAGTTAGTTTTGATTTTTATATACGTAATATTTTATTATATTTTAAAATTCGGTTTTAATTTTTCACTAGGGAAGGATTATATTTCTCAAATTTATAAGTAAAGTGAGAATAAGAAAACTTTCATTAAATTAAGCAATTTTTCTATAGTGTAGCATTGTGATTAGAACTTACATCACACCAATTTGTTACAAATTGAAATCTTCTAAACACCATCTCCAAATTTTATAACCACTTCAATTTGCTTACATAGGAAAGATTGTTTTTGTTTTTTACACGCATAATATATTTTTTATGCTTTTAAAAATTTGATTATAGATTTCACTAGGGAGAAACTATTTATGCTTATAAAATTTATGTGTACAATGTAAAAGTTAAGCAATTTAATTTTATATTATTTTTGATTTTGTATAGTGCCCTTCCTCTTTAAATGGTTGTTTTGGATAATAACTACTCTAAGCTATGAATCAAAAGCAGATTACCCCTAAATACATATATTTTAATGTAATACACAGCAAATGGACTGTGTAATGAATGATCTGGAATGAATTATGATCATGGTAACAGACGTTATTGTATGTGTTGTTACAGATAAATATTACAATATTAACATTCAGTCTTTTTTTATATATAAAAATCTTTTTTTTTTTTTAATGTTTTAACTGACAGTAAGAAAACATTATAAATATGTATTTCTAAAATCAAAAGTAGTTTACATTGAATATTTTTTATTACTATATTGCCCCGTATGGCTTGATGCATTGGTAGAGTGGTAGATTGGATCTCAAGTTGCATGGATTGTGGCTCAGTTTTGTCACTTCCGATGCTCGAACTTCTCATGAACTCTTGAGAAATAAACCATTTGATTATTTAATTTTATTTGATGCCATATTTTTAAATATTCACCATTTTTCAGTGTGGTATTACATTAATTACTACACATTTTAATTTATGTAATAGAAAAACCTACAAAAAAATTTCATACTGAAAATTATTAAGTTTTTTTTTTTAATTTAAAACATTAATAATATATAGAATGACATTTGAATTGGAACTTTTGTTTTTTAGGATGATATTTCATTAATTAGTCTTCAATTCGGTTGCTATTTAGTAATTTTATCAGTCTGCCTTCAAGCTATCTTTCCACCTTTGGTAATTTATGATTAAACATCATACAACCACTTTACTACTTATTTTTTTAAAAGTGATATTTTAAATTTTTATTGAATTGATCTTTGTCTCATCATGGTTTAATTATATTAATTAACTATTTTATTTTTAGAATGCACAAAATAAAGTGGCAGTACTTTTTATTGATCGCACTTTAGATTTAACTAGTCCTTGTGGGCATCAATTGGATACTTTATGGGACAAAATATCCCAAGTCTTATCACCTTTGAATGGACATCATAATGACAAGATGGTGGACATGTCATTTTTGATTGCAAAATGGTAATTTTTTTGCTAATTTACATATTGCTAAATTGTTGAATTAAGTTTCTAAATATATTCAGTTTCCATCATTCACAGTTATTTTTTAATTGCATATTGATTAATTTTTTTAACACTAAGCTTAGTTTGGAACTTAGATATACTTTTTTAAAGTGAATAATAATAAAAATTATTACATTTGGATTAGATAATAAGTCCATTGTATTATTATATCATAGTTTTCTATCTTAAAAATAATATTTGAATTAATTGTTGAGTTCAGTTTACTCTTTTATAGTTAATAATAGAGGTAAATTAACGTGTGTATGCATTTTTGGATTTAAATATATCATTCGTCAGTTAGCAGAGGTGTATCTAAATAATTTATAATTGAGATTATTAAAATATAGCTATTGAATATTTTTAGAAATATTTATGGAAATTCACTTCACAAATCCTGTTTTAATTTTAGGAAAGTGGAATTATGTTACACATAAATTGAGTTAAATGTAACACTGTATCAGCTTGAAATAATAGTGAAAATTAGGGATTTTGTATTGTAATCATTGGCATTTATAAGTATTTTTTGTGCAACAGAAATCAATGTTGAAGTCATCTTGTGATAACTGCTGAAGAGATCCAATGAACTGTTATCACTGGAAGATTAGAAAATCTGAGTCTAATACTATTATCATATCATTCTCTTGAAAAGGACGAGTTTCGGAAAACAGTGCTCATCACATTTTGCATTGATCGAAGAAATCATTTGTTTTTATTTAGTCTAATTTTTTTCGCATTTATTTATCACAACAATGATTTCATCATCATCATCATCAACCATTATCAATCCACTGCAGGATGAAGGTCTCTCCAAGTTCAATCCATCTTTTCCGATCTTTAGCTTCTCTTCTCCACATCATCCGTGCACACTTTCTTATTTCATCCATCCATCTCACATGTGGTCTCTTTCTGGGTCTTTTACAATCTCTTGGAATCCAGTTTAAAATTTCAATTGTCCATCTATTATCATCTCTTCTAGCAATATGTCCAGCCCAACTCCACTTCAGTCTTTTAATTTTTTCAAGGAGATCAGTAACACCTGTTTGTTCTCTTACCCATACATTGCGTTTTCAATCTCTTCTTGTTACTCCCAACATGCATCTCTCCATATTTCTTTGAGTGGTTTGAAGTCTCTGTATTGCTCTTCTATTAAGTGTCCAAGTCTCAGATCCATAAGTAAGAACTGGCAAAACACATTTATTAAAAACCTTCCTTTTCAAACACATAGGCATATTTCCTTTTAGTATCAAGTTATTTCTACCAAAAGCACTCCAACCAAGTTTAATTCTATGATTAATTTCCTCCATTATGTTTCCATCTGTATTAATAATCTGACCAAGGTATTTGTAACTGTTAACTTCTAATTCATCATAATCAATCTTTATTTTCATATTTTGAGAAAATCTATTAAACATTATTTTAGTCTTTTTAACATTTATCTTTAGTCCTACTTTCCTACTTTCATCTGATAACTCCTGCAACATTTCCTATAACTCTAAAGCATTATTTGCAAAAACAACTACACCATCCGCTAAATCTAAATGACTTAAATAATCTCCATTTACTTTCACTCCTTTAGCTTCCCATTTTAATCCACAAAATATTTCTTGCAGCACTGCTATAAAAAGTTCTGGAGATATGGAGTCACCCTGTCTTACACCCTTCTCAATGTTGACTTTCCTACTATCATTATGTAATCTAATTGTTGCTGTTGCATTTTTATAAATATTTTTTAAAATATGACAATATCCTGGATCTATACCTTGATGATCCAATGCTTTAATCACTGAAGAAATGTTTATAGAATCAAATGCCTTCTCATAATCTACAAATCCTAAGCATAATGGCAACTCATATTCATTTGTCCTTTCTATAACTTCTCTCAATACCTGGATATGATCTACTGTACTAAAACCACTTTTAAATCCAGCTTGTTCTCTTGGTTGGTGGAAGTCCAATTTTCTCTCTGTAGATGAGTTGTAATTATCTTAGTAAAAATTTTGTATAAAACTGATAAAAGACTGATAGGTCTGTAATTTCTAATATCACCTTTTTTTAAATATTAATATTAATACTGCATTCTTCCAATCATCTGGTACATCTTTATCATTTAGACATTTGGAATATAACTTTGCTAAAAAAATTTCTATTTCTTCACCTGCTTCTTTTAATATATCAATTATATTTCCATCATTACCTGGAGCCTTCCCTTTCTTCATAAATTTAATTGCATGTCTCACTTCCTCATTCAAAATTTTGGGCAATTCAGAAGATATAATAGGTCTAGGAAGTACTTGTTCTTTATTACTATATAATTCTTGATAGAAGTCTTTTACACATTTCATGATGTCATCTCTCTTTTTAGTAATAATGCCATCTTTTTTTTTATTGCAGACATAAATTTCCTACCAATACCAAAAAGTTGTTTTACACTCTTTAGACTTTTATTCTCTTCTACAGCCTTCCTAGATAGTTCACAATTATACTTTCTTATATGATTTTCAACTCTTTTCCACACCATTTTACAAAATTCGAGATATTCAATCCTTTTTAATGCATTATTTTTATATATCTTCATATTCATTCTTTTCTTCATAAATACTCTAGTCTCAATAGAAATTTTATTGGTCAATTGCTGCTTTTTTCTACCAGCTATCTTTGTTGCAGTTTTTAAAAGTGTATCAGTTATTTTCCTATTAATTTCATTCAAATCTGAATCATGTTCAAAATCTACTAATACTTGAAATCAATTTGTAAGTTCTAATTTAAATTCATTAGAATGATTCTGAAGATTAGGAATATCAACTGTAAATATTGTTTTTCTTAATAATTTTTGTGTCTCTAGTTTTGCATTAACATGTATCTTACATCTTACTAATCGATGATCACTTCCTGTGTTAAATTTATTAAGAACATTACATTCTTGAAATATGTATTTTCTGTTAGTCAAAATATAATCCAATTCTGCTGTACCTTCATTTGGATGCTTCCATGTCCATTTCCTCTTAACCTTTTTCACAAAAAAAGAATTCATAATATAAAGTTTTTCTTTTTCTGCAAACTCCACAAGTCTCTGTCCTCTCTCATTTCTATTACCATAACCAAAATTACCTACAGCATTTTCCTCTTTCATTTGTTTACCAATTCTAGCATTAAAGTCTCCCATAACAATTTTAAAATGTTGTTTACTCTGATCAAAAGCCTTTTGTACATCCATATACAAATCTCCTACTACTTCATCACTATGAGAACTTGTTGGGGCATAAACCTGAATTATCTGCATTTGGTATCTGCTATTAAGTTGTAAAACTAATCTTGCCACCCTGTCCAATATACCATCAATCTCAACAATGTTATTCTTCCATTTTTTATTTATAATGAATCCTACTCCACTTGTATTTCCAATATTTGTGCCTTTATAGTAGAGTACATGTCCACTTATTAAATCAATTGTTTCATCACCTTTTCTTCTAACTTCACAAAGTCCAATAATGTCCCATTTAATATAAGATAGTTCTTCTTCTAACTTTTGCAATCTTCCTTCACTTGAAAGTGATCTGCAGTTGTAAGTACCTAAATAAAAATTCATCATCAAATGGCGGCCTGAGCCCGCAATCAGAGGATTCTTAGCACCCTCCGCCTTCGGCCACCAACCGCTGCCTTGGTTGGTGACTTTACAGCCTCCTGGGAAAAAGGGCCATGATTTATTTTTGTCTGTCATGATTATATATATTGAAAAAATATTCTTAAACTTGGAGGTAAAAAGCCAATAAACTCACCACGCTGGCTAATGCGTGTTGGTGAGCAGCCCATCCATGTTCGTATACTATATGAAAAATCACATAGTAATATCAGCTGCAATGACAAGAACGTATGGAGTGGACATTAGGAATTTACCCTGCTCGGTTCCTTTAAGACCTCCAAGAGGAATCAAAGGGTCTCCTTTCAGTTAATAGCAAACTCCTTTCTGCAGCCAACAGTCATTTATGTATATATATATGATGAAAACATTTTTAAGAAATCGGAATTCCATTTTAAAATTTACTTAAATTTCCAGCCTTGATGTTTCCAAGACAACAATCAATTAAAAACTGTAGATAAAAATAGACTAAAAATCAGACTCATTTTTAGTTAAATTAGTTTATAATTAGACAATTAAACTGTGTAAGTCTGAAAATTTGAATTAATATCTTACTTGGTCTCAATTCTCATTTGAAATCAGAGTTTTTCTACAGTGAATTGTTTATGATAATTTAATATTTTTACAGACCTATAGATGATTTAAATATTTTTATAAATGGGAATCCCATTTTAAAATCTAATTAAAATTTCTGGTCACAATGTTTCCAAGACAATAACCAATTAAAATTAGTTGTGCAAGGCTGAAAAAATAATAAATAATAAATGTTGTAAAACTATTTTCATTAGACTTAATAAATTCCTGAAAGAAATGTTATCTGTGCTATTTTCTTGCTGTGTCATATATGAAATGAAAAATTTCCCATTAAAGTATGAATTGGCAATTGAAGTAAAATAATTTTATAGAAAAAATTAAAGTTTCTGCATGATTGCAATTCACCTTCATCAAGTTTTGATCTTTCTTAAATTGTAAGATTTTTTTTTTTTTTTTTGATTTGTCTTTTATCTTCCTTTTTATTATCAAAGTTCATTGATTGAGAAATATTAAATGATAATTTTTGCCTCCAGCAACTTTTCCAAATAGCATTGAATCTTACTTAATTTAAACTTTTCATTCTGTTTCAAATCATGATAAGGAATTTCTCATTAAATAAACAATCATTTTTATTCATGAACATATTCATATTAGCATATATTATGTAAGCGTGCACACAGGGACCTCCTACTTGCCATATTTGTTAAAAAAAATTTTGAAATTCCTTTGCAAAATTTTGTTATTTTTTCTTTGTGTTTCATTGGTGTTTTTTTTATTTGTTTATTTATTCCTTTAAAAATCATCAAAAAGGATCCCTCTCATATTATTATAAGATATATTGTGTTACTCTCAGTTATGCATAATCCTGATTTTATATACACCCATTATAATGTATTTTTATGCCTATATACAAAATTTTCAATAGAAAAAATCCATAAAATTTTATGAAATAAATTGATTACATAAAGTATTTATCCAAGAGAATATTAGATAACTATGCATGGCAATTTGAAATTGTCTGTCCTGATTTATTCATTCTCTTAATGTTTAGCTGGCATTTGTGCAAGAAAGAATTTTTTATGCTTTTTTTTTTTTTTAATATTATTGATGTGTTGTTTCTTTTAAAAAGTTTATTTAAAAATATCAGAAGCAACCTGCTTCTGATGAAAAAGGAGTGACTTCTCATAAGCATCGTGTGATTGACTTGCAGGCCAAAATGAAAATGATTTTCAAGCTTGAAAATAGCTAAGCAATAATATCATTGCTTATGAACTTAGTTATACACCATCTACAATCAATAGAATATTTTGAGAATATGATATATCAAAACAGCAATAATCTCGAATAAATGTAAAGGAACCTTTAATAACTTACATAAATTATAAATTTGATAAAAGATTAGACTCAAAAGTACATTTTTCTAAGTAAGCAGATAATTTAGTGCAACTATTTAGGTAGGACCATATTTTTTCAGCAAATCTGGATTGTTTTCAACAAGCAGTTTCACAACTAAAAGTTTGATAATGCAAAGAATGGCAAACCAATATCATATTAATAAAATCATTAATGAAGGATCCAATTTTCCATAACAAATTTTTATTGTTGATGTTATAGGCCTTTTTTACTTTTAAATATCATGTATAATGTACACTTGGTAAAATAGAAAAGATCTTATCTTTATGAATCCCTAGAAAGATGGACTCTAATTTATCTTCATTTTATTTTTTCTATGCATTGATGACGATGCACTTTTGTATTATAAATAGGTATATGCATTGACCTGCATTTGGAGAAGAGGTATTATCTTTTTTCTTATTTCATTTCCACACTTATTCCTTCTACAGCAGTATATTGAAGTTTTTGCACCCATTTCTGATGCGTTAAAATGTAAGAGTGATTTAAATAGTATACTCATTATATATTATTTTTACTGTATACTTTCTACACTGAACCTGTTTGAGTTAGAAGTAGTTTCATACCTTTTAACTGATATATGAAATTAAAATACACATTTAAATTCATTTTTGCATCAAGTGAAGTTTTAATTAAAAGTATAATTTTTGAAATTAACCACAATTTTTTCATGAAAAATAGTAACTTTGTTAATAATGTACAATTTTCACCCTATTTTAGAGCCATCTGTTATAAATTTAATTAATAAGTTGATAACAGATAATATAGTGCTATAAAATTTTCCATCTCCAGATTTATTTCTGGCTTTTGTTTTAATCAGCGATGACTAGAATTCACAGCTGGAACTAATGCCCTTACGCATTTAGCAATCCTCTTTTATTTATATTTTTCAAGGTAATATCCTGACATTTAAAAGAAATCTAAGGTTTTAAACCCAAGCTAACTTGGGTTTTATAGTTATATAAATCTGTCACCAGCACTATACTATCCGGTGTCTCTTTATTACTCAAGATTACAGTAGATGGGTCTAGATTAGAATGAAGAGAACTACTCTTGGAAGCATTTGTGTATGCATATAATAAAATCATATTATTGTTGTTGCATTAATCTTGCTATCCAAAGAGTAGTTGGGCCTACAATTGTAATAAAACTAAAATCTCTAAAATATATAAAAATTGACCTGATATGAGAACTATATAATTATGTGAGTTAGCCTGGTTTAAAAATATTAGTTTCTTTTTAAACATTTCAGATAATAATTTATAAAAGAGTAAAAGATAGTTGCTATAGGCATGATTGCAATAGTTACCAGTTTTAAATCCTAGTTTTCACTGACAAAAGCAAATACCTAAAACAATCTAAAGATAAGGATTTTATCGCCATTTGCTATCCAGTGTCCAATGAGTATTCAAATATATTTTATACATCTGAGTAGAATGTGAGTAACTAGTTTTTGGAAATACATGAGCAAGTCTATAAGAAAATCGTGTGATACTGCCATTAGTAAAGTATAATGTAGATTAGCGTTTATAATTAGGAATCATTATCCATTTAAAGCCAAGAATAATTATAGTAATAATAATGTTTGTATTGTATTTTTTATTGTAATGCATTCATTATTATTATTACATATTACTTTTAACATAATCTTTATTGATGAAATATATGATTATATAGTTTACATTACTTTAGATGTATAGAACTTATTACATATAAACTCATGTTATTCTTTAGATAGTTGGGGGAGAGGGTAGTAATAATGCATATTTATATATATGTAATAATATTATGAATTGATGTCTGTATTTCTTCAAAGCAATATACGGAATCTTATAAATAAATATTAGTAAATACAATAATCAAAAATTTTGAAAGTACAAAAAATATAATCATCACTTAGGAGCACTTTCGACTATCCTCGTAGTCTTTATCAACTAATACTTTGAAAAGTTAACCTTCCCATAATTCCTTGATCTTAATGTTTGCTGCCTGCCTATTGATTAAGTCAAAAGGAAAATAAAGGAAGCTATGCTAATATATAAATGCAAGCAGGATTTAATCAATAGGCAGGCAGAAAATGTTAAGATCACGGAATTATGGGAAAGTTAACCTTTCAAAGTATTAGTTGACAAAGACTACGAGGATAGTCGAAAGTTCTCCTAAGTGACGATTATATTTTTTGTACTTTTCAAAATTTTTGATTATTGTATTTACTAATATTTAATTATAAGATTCCATATATATTTATATTATAATGAAAAAAAAAAACAGCTTCAAAAGTAATTATATACAAGTGAGGGAGATTTATAATTTCAGTGTCATATGATAATTTTGTCCTATTTATGTACCATTTTAATATTTATCCTATAAATAACAGGAATATATGAATGAATAATTTATTAGCAACGATTCCTATAAATACATTAACATACAAATTCGATCTAATGGCAGGTAGTCTTATTAATAATTTATTTTATATTTTAGATTTATGTAGGGGGATAACTTAATATAAGAAATTAAATCTAGATAAATTATTGTGAGAACTACCATGTATATAGATTTTGGAAACGTTTACTTTCAGTTATCATATTTCAACTGTCAATTAGTTAATGATTTATAGATGGAATTTATATCCCAAGACAATCTTGTTATTACTGTGTTATTACATTTTATTTTATTAAGTTACCTATGTATATTATTTTATTCCTTTATAAAATAAAGGTCGGTATTTGATAAAGTAAAAGTTCTTTTGTAATTTAGACTTGATCGACAATGATCTGCTCAATCTTTAACTTGACTAGAATTATAATAGAGATTGTTGACATGAGGTTAAAGAAATATGATTAATATTATATGATGAGTAAATAAGCAAGTATTTGCCCAATATTAAATCGGCAATGATCTGGTGGTGTTCACATTAATCTCAATATATTAGTGTTAGAATAGAAGACTTATCTGCTGCACACACACATACATATATATATATAAGTTGCTCTTCTTAGAAAGTGATGTATCCAAAGTATGAGCATATTTGCTGTCAAGAAGGAACCTGAATCATAGTATCATAATTTTTTGTGTGAAGAGATGTATACATAACATGGAACGAAAAAGTATTTTAGTGATAGTTTACACTATGTGTGATGACTCATTGTTTACCTGATTTTTATAATTCCATGCTATTGCAGAACATTTAAGTAGAAATTTGCAGGTGTTATCTAAAATCCTTATTGATTGTAAGATATAAATTTAATCAAACAAGCTTGAATATGATGACTATATATTGTTGACATGCCATTAAATAGCCACACGTTTACCATTTAGTAAGTGCAAAACATATCTGCGTGCTAGTGATTGGGAACTTATTGCCATAATTATGCTTTTTTATATAAGCATATCTGGAAGAGAAGCAATATGCCATTCTTAGATAATATTTCATTGTCACTATCTAGATAAAGTTATGAGATATTTAATATGTCATGAATCATTCCTATCATCTTAACAGATGTATTATTACATTATAACTATCAAGCTAAGTGATAACTTGAAATTAATGGATCTTATTCAAAGAACACTAGAAATTCATGCTTAAAAATAATGTTTAAATTATGGGATCAATATCTTTAGGAGTAGAGAACTTTGTTCACAATAGTCATGCTTTTGTTATACATTCATTACTTTTATACTCATCTGACCAACTTTTGTTTTACAAGAAAATTGTGACTGGAGTGTTTATTGTTGTTATTTTTCTGCTGGTGCTGTGGCTTTTTTACTTACATATGTATGATAGGCAAGAAGATAAAATCATATTATAATAATACCTTATATGATTAGATGTGGTTTTACCAACCTATATGGGTTGATTTCTAGTATTTTCTTTAGAAATTATAATTACAAAATATCTACAATTGCTGTCATATTCTTAACATATCCACTATGAGTGGATTATAATTACAAAATATCTACAAAGCCTGTCATCATTCTTAACATATCCACCTGTGGTTGAGATTGATAATTAGATTCTTTAAATTTTCCCCCCTCTATATTTGGTTATGCTGTAAAAATATTGACTTTAATTGTATAGTTCTTTTTAATTTAAAGTAAAGCTTAAATTCTGTTTGTCCGTATATTTTTGCAGTTCACATATGATTCGCTAATAGCTTTTATAATTTGCATATTTTAATCTATTGGCTCACACCTATAAATTGAATATTTTTATGTTAATTTCTCCTAAATAGAACAATTTCTATATTGATCTTATATATATAATATTTTACTTTATATTTGATAATGCATATATTTTATCATATTAATTTTATCTTTTAGCCATACTAAGAATTATGGGAGTATTATTATGCCTGGTTGTTTAGCTCATTCTCATGACAAGACTGCTTCAAATCTATTAAACAATTTTTTGACATCTAAACATAAGGTATTATTTTAAATATAAATCAAATTATATATATACTGTATATCAGTTTAAATGTATATTGGCATATATATATTAAAACAAAATAAAATGTCTGCTAATATTAATAATACAATAACTAAACTTATATTTTAAATAACGGTAAACAACTTATAATCTAATATAAATAAAAAATCATAGAGAAATATTTTTGATTACTGTATATTCATAATCATTATCAACTCAATTCAAATTTCAAAATTTATTAGTAGATATAAAAATACGATAATAAATAGACAGTCAGCAAATGTTAAGATTAACAAATTATGTGATACTTAAATCAACATGTGTTTCCGGTTAGTAATAGATGATTCCATTTTGAAATTTGAATTGAGTTGATAATCGAAAATATTTCTCTATGATTTTTTATTTATATTAGATTATAAGTCATTTACCGTTATTTGAAATATATATATTAATATATCTACGTGTAAATATATGCTTGTAGGTATATACTTTTGTATATATGCATTTTAAAATGTCATCATTGTCTTACCAAAAATATCGAAGAAAGGATGCTTTTTAGTTTTTTTAAAAATATTTATGGAAACAATTACAAGCTACTAATGATAATATTTTATTGTTTATCACTGTGTTTTTTGTTTTTTTTTGTCTTTTGGCAAGAAATTAGTTAAAAATGATTAAAAATGTTTTATAGACTTTTTATATTTTTTAATGTTCTTTCCTTATTTGAAAGTTGGAATGTATAATCATTATTTTATCATCTGAATTAATAAAAAATTTATTTCACATTAAGATAATAAAGACTCCTTGTCTGACAGATTATTAATTATGAATAGTTTAGTGATGGACTCAAGAGTTTGATTACTGGATTGAAGTTCTACCTGTCACTTGGTATTCAGATATCAAATGACTTTATGCTATAACCATTTAGCAAAGAAGTAGATTGAAATTTACCTCAACGAATATCTGCATGTTAATTCAATTGAAATGTAAAACAGCAGATTGTATGAGTAAAAGCAATTATTTCAATGTTTTATTAATATTAAATCAACAAATCATTATTTTTTCATTGAAGGTTGCATGTCCATTTTATATATTTGTCATAGGTTCAGATGATAATTTAATAAAGGCAGAATTATAGTTAAATTTAAAAGCAGAAAAAGTTTTAAGTCTAATGAAGAAGACGAAAAAAAGCTTTACTAAATTAAAGATGAACTTATGAACATAAGTAAAAATTTTCAATTTTTTAAGATAAGAAAATGTGTAAATAATAACAGTATACATATTAATAGAAATTCTATTGAAAAATAGAAAATATTAAAAAAATTTTTTTTTAAAGAAGCTAAGCACAGTAACTATAGATTATGTAAAAAAAAAAAATGAAAAGGAAAGACACAGTTGAATTAACTCACATGATTCTTTATGAATAATGCAATTATTACAATAAAATAATATCACTTCATATTGTATTAAAAATATTCAGCTAATAATTATCTTAAAGTGTAGAGCCATTAAACAATAGCAAATAAAATGTTTATGAAATATTATGTTAGAATACATATATACTATATAGTGCAAGAATACTTATATATATATATCACAAACAGATTTATTTATTAGAATTTGAACTTATTTTTAATAACTTTTTTTTTTGGTACTATCTAAAATATCTTTTTGCATTATACTTATAACGGTTACAGTGTGGGTGATCAATAGAGTCTTACCGTATCTGCCGTACAGGGCGCCATTAGGACATTTGAACCTAGAAAATTTATAGAGTAGGCAGATATGCAAGTTAAAAATCCAACTTTTATTTTATTGACCGTTTGCCCTTGCCACTAGCTCATGGAGTAGCAGAGGTTTTAAACTATATTAAATTATATATATATATTTTTAATAAAGAATAAAAATATAAACTAGATCACTGCCAGTACTAATAACACAACATATTTTATTAACGCACATTTAAAATTGAGGAATAAAATTTATATTTAGATTTTAACATTAATTTTTAAATTTAAATTACTATTTTAAATAGACCGCACAGATGGACATTTTAATTATATTTTACTTTAACGTGTTGAGTATAGATAGGCTACATAGATTCCACAGTTAATAACTTTTCAAAACAAATCATTCAATCTCAGACTAAAAGTTCATAGCCAAACCAACGCCTGCTTCCAGATATATAGTAGCAGCCAATGCAATGTGAAGATGCTAGCATAAAATCACACTGACAGGAATGTGCATCTGACAGCGTGATATTATTTACGGGACATGATCCTCGTCCAGTACAGGAATGTGCATCTGTCTGGCGTAGGAATCATGTATATAAATTAATTAAAGAAGAGTGCTACATATGGGGGAGAGCGGTCTATCTGCTGGCTTATCCTTGTCCATAGAGCTAGAAGGGGTCAATGGCGCAGGAAATACGTCTGCGTTCATTGCAACAATATGACTGGTTCTTTGGGGTCATGCATTCAGTTGGGCACATTGCCCTGTATGCTAAACATGCTTCACATTACATTGATATAAACACCATATATCCCTCCACCAGCATTGACCTAACTATGTAACAAATAGCCTGAAATTAAAACCCCTTAAACTAACATAAACTTAACGAATCTATATAGCTATTCACACCCAACTTAAATTTAATACATTTTAGTTAACAGATAGAAATAAATAACTTAGTTAAATACAAATATAAACAATAATAATAAAAAAATGGAAATAATTGAAATAGCAAACTTATATAAAAATAAATATTTATAATTGATTTAGAGTTCTATTCTTGGTCAGAGAAGAGGCCATTTATTTATATTACTTTTTTTTTTTTGGGGGGGGGGGGATTGATTATTTATTGAAGTTATACTGTAATTATTTAAAAAAAAAAGTTCAATCGGTAAAAGTTTATACTTTACGGATTCTGCAGATTTAGAGGTCCATCTTCGTGATCACTTACGTAGATTATTTGTTTCCCTTTAAAAAAAACGAAGCCGCTATTTGCCATTCCTTTTGGTCCATAACTGTCATAGGGAGGTCTCAGCTGGTTGTCAAGAAATTAAATCTATTGCAGACTTCTACATTGTGAAACCTGCAATACAGCTATAATCCATATGTAGATTCAAAGTCAGCTCTCCGACAACAATAATAATAATAATCCCTTTGCTTTTATATTTTTATTAGCCTCTTATCAGCAAATCTTCGGATTCAATGAGCAAGACATCACTAATCCTCTCGTGCTTCATTTACAGTCTGCTGTCATTTCGTGCTTGCATTGGTCATTTAATTTCTTTTTGTTCTCTTATCTGACCATTTAATTATTCGAGTGCCCCAAGGGCTAGTGTGCTTTAGAACTATCATTTAATTAATAAAACAATCATTTCCATTTTCTAAGATTATAGAAATCAACACTTTCTATTTTCAAAAATATCAAATCTTTACTTTTTTACAAAAAAACTACTTTCAAATACTTTTATTTTTAAAATGGTTTTTAAAGTTTCCCATATGTGCGATATATATATACGTTAAACAACTTTTAATTTTCAGTTTTTAAGTTAAATTTTTTATTTTTAATAAATCAATTTTTATTTATGATCTTTTTATTTAATTTTAAATTAATGTAACGCCATATAATATACAATATACCGTTACATACTGTTCAGTAATATGAAATTAATCAAACTATTTTTGTTAAGTTTTTGTTATAATTGAGCAATAATATTTTAGACAAACTACAAATTATAAAAAATTTCTGACTTAAAATATTTTTATAAACTGGACTGCAATTATTTTTCACAAAGCGTGTTAAAATTTTTCAGCAAATATGAATATACTCTTTAAGAGATACCAAAAAGAGATTTTTATTTGCTACTAAAATTGACTATGAGAATGCAGTCATGTAAAATAATTATCATAGTTTAGGTTATTTCACATCTGGTCTTCAATCCAATAATTCAAAACATAATTAAATTTTAGGTGGATAGTTTTGCATGATTACCACAATGATTTTCTAAGCAAACTTACAATATGTATGACAGAATATATCCAATCATTAAAATTTTTTTACTTATATATGTAGAGGCTACTACACTAATCTTCATCCCCAAAATATATTTTGATGTTAATAATGAGAATGAATCAATAGAAGAGAAAGTGAATGTAATACTATCGCCTATCATCTCCAATGCCATATTGATTAATTAGTCTAAGCCTAGTGAGGTTTTTGAAATAGGTTTCTTTTAGATAGTAGATTTTAGTTAATTCACCTATCCATCCAATATTAGTTGGTAAATGGATATCTGTCTATTATTAGATAGTTACAGAATAAAAATTTCAAGTTAATTTGAATTGGTCAAGTGAAAATTATGCCCTAGTTATGAAAACAAAAAAAGTACAATTGTAATAGAACATGGATTTCACCATTGATGGATAAAAAGTCATATTTTTACAGTTGCAGAGCTCATGCTTTATTCTTTACTTATCAAGAAAAAAATAATAGTACGTGAACCACTATCATTCTCTCATGCTTTTATTAACTATCCAGAATTATTATATGAATTTGCTAATTTACATGTGTAATGGAATTATGGTTTTTGGAATTTCAGAAATAATCCAAATATTCAAGAAGGCATGAAGTATATTCATTTGTGGATTTTTTTTTTAAATAACTAATTGTATGCAAATATTATAAAGAATTCAGTTAGAAATACTGATCAGGAAATAGTTTCATCAATAGTTTAGTTAATTTCCTCAACATTGCAATTGTGCACAAAGATTGGGTAGTTCATTAACTTAAGATTCACGATTTGTGTTTGGCTGTAGATATGAAATCGCATTGTCTGAAATTTCATTTCTGGAGCAGATAAGTATTGTGATAATGTTCTGAACTTCTTTATGAGACTCTAATAGTGTCTGAAAAGGTCAAGTCCTTTACCTGACTTGGTTATGGATTTTTTAAAAAGATATTTATTTGGATCTTTGCAAGAAGCTGATTTCTTATGCTATAATTTTTTAATTACTTAAAAGTTTTGCATGACTTGAGTTAATGGTCTGATCTAATTGTTAGCTTTTTATATATTTTTTTCTGATATATTGCAGAAGGATTGGAAATCATTGCAAACAAGAGGACTTGAGTGTGCTTATAATATTCTATAATTATACAGTATTTAATTGTTCATTAGAATTATAATGTGAGTACCTTTTCTCCAAATTATAACATATTCAGCAGTGAAGTACACTAGTACTGAAAAAGTTTCTCTCAGAATATCTGCATCAGAATCTTAAATATTGTTATTCGGCTTTCTTATAAAATTGTTTCTAGAAATTAGTTTAGATCTAATAATAATTTCAACAATTACATCACATTTATATGTCATGCTTTTTTGTAAACAGCATGTATTTTCCTTGCACTATGTTTCTTCATTTTCAGATTTCACTTAGTTTGTCACTCTACACTATAAATTCAGGGACATAACCATATAGTTAATATGTCATAATCCAAATTTAATGTTAACAAAAGGGAATATCATGATTCTAATTTTTTAATGTCTTTATCAATTTTATTCTTTCAGTGTTTAATTTCAAAATATGAATGTTATATTATAATTAATAAAATGAAGAAAGTATTAAAGAAGGATTTGTCAAGTATATTTAAGTTTAAGATTTAGCAAACTAGGACAAATTTTATTCTTAATATTATACATATTTTTAATTTCATTATCTAATATTCAGTTTATGAATCTTTCTGACAATATTATTTTAAGTATATTTAAGTTTCAAGATCTCCAATCTCATTTTAGCAAACTAGAACAAATTTTATTTTTAATATTATACTTATTTTTAATTCCATTACCGTAGTATTTAGTTTTATGAATCTTTGACAATTATTTTTCTTTATAAATCTGTTTACAGTCAAACATAGCATAGATAAGTATTTAAAATTTTATAATAAAACTAATTCAATTACTCTTGTCTGAGGATATTGGATGAGTAGACACTAGATAGGGATTTTGATGTACAAATTTAGCATCCATTAATTATTATGATGTATTGAGAGAATTACTACTGTTTTAACAGCTTGTGTAAGAATAAGAAGTGATCATGTGATGTTTTAGTGATTTAAATTTTAATATAATTGTATTTAATATATATAAATTAATGTCACTAGCAAAAAACATATGTAACTTTTTTAAATTATAGTAATGATGCAAATGAATTATAACATAACTTTTAGCCATAATCATTATTAATTGAACTTAGGTAGATGAGAAACTAATGTCACATGATTTTTTTAGGAGTTATGCATTTCAGTGTTGGCAGGTTGTCTATTTATTGTAGACTGTTTAAATTTGATTTATAAGAATTGCCTCTTTATTTATTTTTTATGATGTCTTCCGTTATGTAATACCTTTGTGTGATCTAAATTGTTTTCTTACCTAAAGGAAACTGGAGCAGTATTTAGTCTAATTATTTGTATCATTTTTTTGTGCTATTATAGAAAACCTAATATTCATGTTTTTGTTTTTTTTTTAAAGAATACTATTGAATATGAACATGAAAGAAGATATCATAGAAAGAAAAAAATTAAAGATGTAATTTTTATACATCAATTTAAAGAGGTTATAATAAATAGACAATCAGCTAATGCTAAAATATACAGCTTTTGGAAGAATATGTAATGTCTATTTGCATTTACCTAATTTCAGTTGATAATGAACCTATGTTAAATAAACAAAAGTATTTCTGTATAAGTTAAATATTGTTAATATTTATTTGTAGCATTATTATATTTGTAAAAAAAGTATAGATATATGTATATGTGTCTAAGCTTCTCAGTTGTTTATTTATTACACACATACATACAAGATGTACATAGATATATGTGCTTGCATACCAATATGTATATGTTTTATATAGTTTTTTTTTTTTTAGGAATGTGTCATGGATATTAATCGACATTTAGTAGATGCTATTACAAAAGAAAATTTAAAAATAAATAGCAAAGCAAGTCGAATCACTCCTGAAGAACTGTCAAACAGGGTGAAACTATTTCAGTAAGATACTTTTTTATTTTATTGCAAAAAATTAATATATATGCTATTGAGATAGAACTTCATAATATTATGATTTCTTTGAGTGTCTCACTGTAAGTAAACCCATCTTTATTTTTATTTTACTAATCAGTTTTCTTTCATCATTTCTATATCTCTGAATTTTCAATTTTATATGATATGATATACAAAGTTATACTTAAAATAAAACAAAAAAAACTATCATGAACTAAATATAAGATTACAAATTATAAATGTGTAATGGAATAATAAATAAAATAAAACATGTTACATAATAAAGTAAATTGATTTTAACATGTATAATTATTTTGAAATAAATTTTAAGAAAGTATATATTTATATTAAATTATTTATATCACTTATCTGCATTGAGAAAATTCTTATGATCAGCAATTAAAGAATGCTATTTAAAGTCTTTAAAAAAATGTACAAACACCAAATTTGTCTTGGTAGAAAGCTGTCAAGTTTCAAAGAAATCTCATTCATTTTCATTCTTTCCAAGGTCATGGTGTCTTGAAGAACTGATATGTCTCAAGAAATAATGACTATATGTGAATTAAAGTATTTAAACCACTAAACATCACATGATCACTATCTCTAGTTAGCACAAGATGGCATTACTATATGGAGAGTGTTGTTTTGTTTTGAATTGTTTAATTAAAGTATTTCCATTAGGTATTGTATTAGGTTCTTTGTTCAATCACATTTTTATTAATTTTTCGCAAACTATAATTAGACACCTATTTTGGTAAAATATCCAATGAAAAGACTAATTCACACAGTCTCATTATTACTTGAAGCACACAGTTCTTCAAAATACTATAGCCTTAATAAGTTGAATGAGATTTCATTGAAACTTTGGCAGTTAAATGGTTTCTGTGTCCATGGGTTGGAGGTAAAAAGATTTTAAAAAATTATCTAGAATTATTTGCTGATAAATTGAAAATAGGATTGAGAAAAAATTATTAAATGGTCAGTTTGAATTTAGAAGACATAGAGGTATCAGGGAAGCAATTTTGAGCTGTCATATATTGATTGAGAAATCTTGTGTCTAAATAAATAATCATAATGTACTTCACTAATATAGAAAATACATTTCATAATATAAACTGGAACATAATGTTCAGAGTATTAAAGAAAGTGAAAATAGATTTTAAAAATTGAAGAATAATACATCATGTGTTGTAAAAGGAGCAAACTTGTTATAGGAAAGGAAAGAAAAAGGTTAAGTAAAAAGTAGTGTAAGATATTTGTATTTTAACATTTATATTAAAGAAGCTATGAGAATTTAATGATAATGTTAAGGAAGGACTGAAAAGAAATGGCAAATTGTTTAGTAGTATCTAATTTACAAATGATATTTTAGTAGCTGAAGTTGAAAGTGGATTTGATAATCTATGAGGAAGAGAGTGTAATATTAAAATTAATTAAAAAAAGGCAAAATATATTATTGAAGAAAACTAGATGACCACAGTGCAGATGAGAGAGAGAAGTTTGACCATATCACTGAATATTAAATAGAAGAAGTAAGATTGATATAAACTCTAGAAATTCACAAGCCAAATAAGTTTTTAACAAGAAATAAGTTATTATTAACATTTAGAAATATTTCTTGCTATATTAAAAACACTTCATCAAGAACTGTATTGGAATATGACCTTATCTTTAAATCAGATATGTGGACATTGCTTGGATCTGAAAAAAAAAAAATTCATTAAGGTCTTTTAAGATGTGTTAGTGCCACATGATGAATTTATCATGGACAACTAGAATGACAAATGAGAAGGTATTAAATTTGACTGAAGAAGATTAAGGTTTTCTTTAAATGGCTGCTCAAAAAAGAAACGGTATGACTTATAATTTGATAAGATATTAAGTATAGTGTACTTGTTGCTAAATGAAATGATGGAGAGAAGATTAGCACAAGAAGACTTAGGAGAGAATATCTGGAAGACATTAAAAAGAAAATGGATCTATGCATTTATAAATTTGTTTGGTGTCATGGAGAAGACAAAAAATATATTATCACCAATCTATGAGTTGAAGAAAGAAAAAGATAAAATCTTATATTTAAATAATGACCTAATAGAAATCACTTAAATATTCTCAGTCATAATATTTAATGGATATGTATAAACATATTCTTTTGGATATGTTTATAAGTATTGATGTTTAAATATACAAAAGGGTATATTTTTTTGTTTGTATATTTATCATAGATATATCTATATTGTGATTAGATAAGTCAAAGTACAAAAAAAATATAAATTAGAGTAGAAAAAAAAATAGACTTAATGGATTGATTGATAATATTTTAACCAGATAATGTAATTTATGGACAGTTTTTGTTTTGAATGTTTTGATAGCTAGTCTTGGTTAACAATAGTAAGAAACTAGGTCACTCTGAAAGATAATACTGTATTATACAAAAATTTATTTAAAAAAAAAAACATTTTAATTACTGAACATGGGGATAGTTTGTGAATGCAAATCTTATATTAGTTTAAAGAGTGAATGAAGGTCAATTCAAAAATATACTATTAAATGAATGGAAGGCTTTAGAAAGTTAAAAGGTGAAGTTATTTATTAAAATATGGAATGAATTAATTTATATAAATGTTAAACAAAGATCATAAAATGATTTTAAAAACACTAATATTTTTCTGTAATTAAAACAATGTAAAACCTTCAGGCAAATAATATGAACAACTAATTAATTAAAATAATTATAGTGCAAAAAGCAACAATTAGCAATAGAACCTGAAAGAAATTTATTACATGTAGCAAATGTGGAAATAATCAGGTTTTGAAAGAAATCTTAGTTGTGTTGAGCTAAAAAAAAGCATGCTTTATAATCAATTAACAGAACAAAAGTTATGTATGAAGGACATATTTTTTTTTTTTTAAAAAGGAAGAGAAATCAGATCTGATAAGATTAAAATCATTATTAGGATTTTAATCATCAAGAAGGAAAGCAACATTGAGAGAGACACTAGGCAATTCAATTTCAGAGAGCAATTTGTATTACATACCTACATTCTGCTATGAAGTATGATAGTTATGAAAGTATTTTTAATTGCTTAATATATCCAGCTATGATGAAAAAATAAAAACACTAATAATTGAGGACATAATATAATGTAGTATGTTGTTCATTGGTGTCATCACGTAGCTCCTAAGATGATTTAATGTTATGGCTCTTGATCCGGAAAATAATGTCAACAGAAGTATCTTATTGTCCAATGCCCATAAGTCTACCTATTTTGTCAATAGTAAAATGTTGGAAATTCTATCCTAACTTGAAGTGTCTACAATTATTATCAATTTGAGATTGTCTGCAGTTTACATTGAGATGTTAACTATCAACGGATTACAAGAACGTGATCTCAAACCTGATTTTAGATCCTTATAAATGAAAATTCTTGAAGATATTTATAGACTAGTGCAGTTAGAAAGTATAATTCAGATAATATACCTAAAATTGTAAATTTACTCAAGTATCCAAAACTCTTGCAGTAAGAAATTTATTTAGTTGTTTAACTTTTTCTTAGGCCTAAAGTAATAATTTTCATTTATATATAAAAATATGTTGTTCTTAATAATTTTTTTGTTGCTTTATTTAATATTTAATTAGATACAAAATTTGATAATGATGCAAAGGCAATTATTTTAATTCATTTGGGGTTTTAAATGAATGAAGTTTTTGCATGGTTATATGTTGGGGGTTTGAATCAATATATTCATGTGAAATTGGGATGTGTGACTTCATAATGCTTTTTGTCATGTGACAAATAGTTATAAATATTTTTGATATTATTATTACTTATGAACTGCACGTACAGGATGTATGTATATGTGGCATGATAATATATTAAAGTAGACTCGAATTGGTAAAAGATATTATTATTTATGAACTGAACGTATAGGATATATGTATATGTGGCATAATAATATATTAAGGTAGATTGGAATTGGTAAAAGCCGATTAAAATTTTAGTTTTAATCTTCATTTATAAAAATTCCATTAAAATATCTAACTGATATATTAAATCAACCAAGTATGATGATATTTTATTAACCTTTGTCATTTAATAAAAAGTTATTATACTAAAAAAAAAAAAAATCTTGTCTTATCTTTTTGGTTTAATTTGTCTCATTCTTATTAAGTGTTTTTATATGTAGTAAAATAAAACAAAAAAAAATGAAAAATTACAATCGTAACTTAGTATGGATAGGAAGAAAAATGAAAATGTTTATAGACTTAACTTTAGGGCTATACATATATAAATTTATGCTATTTTTTTTTTTTAAGAAATCTTATTTACTGATTCATGAAAATGAAGACAAAATAAAATTACAAAATAGTAAATATGCGTATGATAACATTTATAATTCAGGACACCTGTTTCAAAATTGCTGAGATTTGTTTTTTTCCCAGTAAAAATCTACATTTTCCAGAATGCCAAGCTATATTGTATAAATATAAAAAATAAAAACTGCTTTATCATTTTAATATTTTATAATTTAAAATAATGAGATAAGTAGCCATTACAGTGTAAAAGCCTCTCCAATATCCTCTCATAGTTGAACTGTGAGGGAAAAGAAGGTAATACAAGGCTTTCCAATTGCTGATGGCTGAGGGTTTCAATGGTTTTCCATCTTCATTGTATCTGCTAAGAATATGTAGATGACCATTAACCTACTAATGTGGAGTATTTAGTTGGGTTCATGTTAGCTACTTGAAAGAAAAATTCCAAACTTAGTGTAAAGAATTTTACTCAGCCCTGATTTAAATCCCAGATCAATAACATGACAACTATATACTATCTCTGCATTGAAGACTCTTCATTAATTTAATTAATTTATATGAAATTCATGTGCGTAATTGAAATAATTGTGTACGATGTTTATAATATTAAATTCTTTACAATGAGATGAAACAAGTATTGAAATAAAATAATAAGGATCTGAAAAATCTTTTTTTTTTTTAGAAATTTTTTTTAAGATATTGAAGGCACTAGTGAGATGTATTGATTCAAAGTTAGTAAAATTATCAGAATTAAATGACAAAGAACTACTTTGACTAAATAAGTAAGAATTAATAATATATTCATGGAAGTCATTATAAAATATTTTGATGCATTCTTATCTACAAAGGAATTTTATTTGAGATTATGTAATAATTCTGTAACGTTTTTTGAATCAAAATTTTGGAATAATTTTAGCTGTACCTTTGGTACATCTTATTATTAGCTAGTAAAGACAATACATTAAGATGGCAATTATAATTATTTTAATCAACTTTTTTAATAAAAATGTTTTTATTTCTAATTTAATACTAATGAATCATAGAAGGACTACTATAGTTGATGGGTACAGTGAATTGTGTTGAATATCGTAAGTATAAAAGATAGATTGCAATGATTGTTAAACTTTATCTAGTGCCTACTCATCCAATAACCCCAGACTAGTTTCTGGCTTGTGGCCATCATCAGTCTTCTGGCATCCATTGATTACTCTGTTTGGCACAGGGTGGCACTACTGTATGGAGAGTTTTGCCTTTGTTTACAACAAATTATGTGCTAGTATAGAGATGGTGATCATGTGGATTGTTAAACTTTCTGCAAGAATATAATTAAAGTCTTTAATTAATGCACTGTAACAATGCTTGTTTATATACATGTTATTAACAATTTCATAATTAAATAAATGTGAGAGGGCAGGAAAAAAGTCATTCCTGGGGGGAATAAACCAGCAGATATATACTGATAACTATCTCATTATCTTTTTTGTTTTGTTTATGACGTATTTTGAAAACAAGATTCTGGAATTTTCTGCATTCAAATCTTCTGTATGATTCATTTATATAATCAATACTATTTGGTGTCATGTGAAAGAAAATTTATAAATTTTCTTCAGTCATTTAATTATTTGCATCTCAGTATTAATTTTATTTTAGATATTGAGATAGATGGGAAACTTTCATTTTTAAATGTTATACTTTGGAAACAAAACCCGATGGTACTCTATCCCCTTCCTCTATCTCATTCTGCATGCAGAAAACCAATATATACAGATATATACTTTTTAAATTTCATTATCATCTTTCTCAATTTTTTTGTTTGAAAACTCTGATATTAATTTCATTTGATAATGTCATATCAAAACAATCTTTTATCTGAATTAAATAAATTGAAAGGTTTTAAAAACAAATGAATATAAATAAATGAATGTATTATTGTACTCTTATTAAGTCAAAAATACAAACATATAGCAATAGCTAATTAAAGAACAAAAATAAAGTTATTTCCATTCTGTAAAAAACACAACAAATCATGAAAGCAAAATATTTAATAAATGCAACACTAAAAATATTTATTTATACAATAAAAAAAAGGTTGAATAATATTCTCTAACCAAAGTAATGTAACAATTAAAAATTTTAGAATCTTTGAATTTTTATGCTGCATTTGTTTCTCATTTGTCAGATCAATTAAAAACAAAAAAGTGGATATATGCAGAGAATACAAATATTGTAAAATAAAAGACCATTTTTTTTTAATCTTGCACAATTAACAAGTTATATTTAAAATCTTATGAAGCAAACATTTAAAAAAAAATTATAATAATTTAGATGAAAGGCTTACTATTAAAAGCATAGAAATGCTAAAGACTCAATTGTTTAATTAAAAAATATTCTCTAACATTTGGAACCCATAATCACTTAACAGAATTTCATTATGGTCATAATTTTGCTTCGTTTTGCTTTCTTTTCAGTGGTTATATTTCTTGAAGCAGTTTAATATAATGATAGAATAACACTTAAAAGCTAAAGATTCAATCTGTCACTTCTAAAGTTCAAATATCATATGATCTCTCAAGTGATTTTTCCATTTGATTTTTTTTTTTTTACTGTTTAATTTGAAGTTTAATTTTTTATTAATACTGTAACTATAAGTTTAAATGTATTTTTTTTGAATCCAACCGATTGTCCTGAATAAGTAACTGCAATCATATTGAAACACAATCAAGCAATCTTGAGTAAGATGAATAACCATAACAGCATTCAAAATCCTTTTCAAGCCACCTACCTGATGATCTTACTACGTCTAAATAATATCCTACCTGGCTTTATCATATTTTTTTATTTGTAATTTTTTTTCTTTTTTTAGAGGAAATTTATCAGCTATTAAAAACCATAGAAGTTTGCTGCAGCTAACAGCTGGTACTGTAAAAGCTTTGTGCCATTCTCGTCAGCAGAGAGTTGATGATTTGCTTGTTTTAGAACGGATTCTTTTACAACAAATTGCAACTCAGGATACAAGCAGTGCTGTTAATCTGATCATTCAGAAAATTGGTAGCTATCAAGAATGGTAAGTGTGCAGTAAGTATTATGTTAGGGAAAAAAATTAAATATAAATTTATATTTTTTTTTTCTTGATATATACAATTGGTTGAACCATAAATTGCCAATAGCTAAATGGTTTATCAATATAAATCACAAGATAACAATTAAGTTTTCATGAATCAGATTGTAGATCCTATGGTTTGTGTAAGTTTTGGCTGCTGTCATATGATATATATGTATGTGTACATTGATATACCATAGGTAAATATATATATAATTGCAAACTCAATAAAGACAAACCGCTTTTGAATGGAAGAACTGTATTCACAAAAGTAATTATTTTGGCCAAATCCCTTTAGCTATCTAAAAATTTATTATATTTAATTAATTTGTCAAGTTTTACAGAATAATCTTGTTATTTTACTAAATTTATCAAAAAAAATTTTTAAATGAGAAAATTTATTCTGTATGATTTGATAAATTAATTAAATAATAGAAAATTTTGAGGAGATTAATGGAGTTTGGTTAAAGAGATAATTGTTGTTGTGAATAAAGTTCTTTCATTGAGAAGAAAAAGGAATACAGTAGATTGTCTTTAAAATTCAATTTATGATTATTTATAAGTGGAAAAATATAATATGAAGGTTTTACAAATGAGATCATTTTTTGAAATTTATATATGTTCATATATATATATGTAACCTTTTTTTAAAAAAAATTTTCTGTTTTTGTACAGACATATTATCTACATAGTAGGCACAAATTGTGTTAAAAAAATCTAATTTGACAGTATAGTTTTTGCTAAAATTAAGTCTGCATTTGTTTATATTAATTGAAAAAGATTTGATTAAAAAAATTAAAGCACTATATAGTGTAAATTTTTGTATATTGTTAGCTTTTTTTAATTTATTAAGTGGTCACTTTTTACTACTATTCTCATCAAATCATGCTTTTTAAAAATATTAGTATTGGTTGTCTTCTTGCATTAATACTGATTACATAGCGTGTGATCATTATATTTAATGTTCATTTGGATAACTTTCTATACAAAGAACTGCTAGACATATATTTATTAAACTTTAATTTATCTGTAGTCTCAAGATACTCTGATCTCAGATTTTTATTGAAGAGTTTTGACTAGATATCAAAAATAAATTACACTTTTTTGAAATCTGCTATTTTTAATTATCGTTTTATTTTTGGCTAATTTTTTTTCATAAATTTTTGCCACAGATTTATTGAATTTGGAAAAGATCTGGCAAACAGTTGTAAAAAATTAAAATTAGATTAATTAAAATTAATATAATTATGAATAAATTTACCTTCCGTGCATAACATGATCTGGAGTTAAAATATAGGGACTTTTCCCCCAGATATTTAAACATTTTCCAAAAAAAATTCAGAATTTTTTTGGAAGCCAGCTCATAGTCAACTCAGTGTATTGATCAATAAATGATAAGGAGTTATTTCTATATAGTGGGTAAATCAGGACAATTTGTGTATATTATATAAGTATCATTCACTAATCTTAACGAGAACACATGATTGAAATATGAAGGAGCGTTAACCAGGAATGATCATACTCTTGCAAATATCGAGCTCATAATTTGTTATTTTTGTATTTATATGATATGATCTCTTATGAAAATTACAATCTCATATTTAATGTCATTCATTTCAAATATAGGCAAAATTTTTTGAGCATATATGGATACTGTCCTTATACTATAGAAAATATTCATAACTTTTCTATTTTTGGAGTTTAAATTTGAGCTACAAAGAAAAAATGCAATATTTTAAAAATAGAAATAAACATTATTTTTTGCATATAAATAAATAAATAATACTGAAAAAGAATAATTGTCAATGTTTCATTATCCTCAGCAATATAACATATGTAATTCAGGAAACAAAATCTGGATGTTTTCTATTAATATTCATTATATACATGTACAGTATCTATATTTTTCTGAAGAATGTAGTGAAATGTTGACAAAAAAACCATTATATTAAATACGAGATTTATTGCTATATAACGCTATTTTCAGTATTATTTTTTTATATCTAAATAAATTGTTGCATGACTAACAAAAACATTTTGGGATTCCAGGTTATTTTAAGAGTAATAATAAGTTCTTATAATAATTAAGGATTTTAAAGCTCCAAAAGATATATCAACTGAAACACTAACATTCTTTTATATACATTGATAAACTTGCTAAAGCATACTTTTGAGAATAATTATTTCATTTCCTTCTCTTATAGTCATATTAAAATACTGATATTTTAAATTGATTTAAGAACATGTTGAATGGAATATGTTTAACATAACAAGAGTTTTTTTTTCCTGTTTGTAAACAATATTCTGTATTTAAATTATTATTATTTTTAATTGATATATATATATATTACCTCCCTAGTCATACCTACAATGATATCAGTGACTTTCATTTAAAAGCTGTGGGATAAAATATAACTATTAATACATTTGCTATTCTCCATTTATTTTATGCTTTAGGATTATTGTAGAAAAATTATGAAAAGAGCACAGCTTATCCTATTATGTTCGTTACTTTACTTAGTACTTGTAATCTATCACTAAATTTTGCTGGATTAAATGTGTAATTTTTTTTTTATTAAGATTGCCTTTTGTGTGTTTACCACTAAATTACTTATCTGTAATGCCTTTATGATGAATGATATATGCAAAATAATATATATTATTGTAACCTAGAATATCAATTTTTTAAAGCCTGCATTTGAATACATCTTTTGTCTTATAACTATTTTTTCATTTTCAACTCATACCAGTCCACTACAAAATAAAGGTTTCTCCAAATTTAGTAGAGTTTATTCAATCTATATTCTATCTTCTCAACTCACTTCCATCCTTATTCATCCATCTCACATGTAGTCTTTTTCTAGGATATTTATAATCTTTTGAGATTTAAGTCTTCAACTGTCCATTTATTATGATTTTTTTGATGTAGATTCAGTCCGCTTCAATTTCAGTTTCTTAGTTCTTTCAATGATGCCAATAATACTTATTTCATTTTCAATCTCTTTCTATTACTCCCAATATACATTTCTCTATACTTTGTTGATGAGTCTCAAGTCTCTGTATTGCTATTTTGTTATTTGTTCAAGTTTCACATTGATCCATAAGTAAAAACTGGTATAACACATTTATTAAAAATATTTCAAGTTTAATTCTATGATTAATTTCATTAATTATATTTTCAGCTATATTAATAATGTGATCAAGGTATTTATAGTTGTTTTTTTTTTAAATTCACAATTATTTTATTATCTTTTGAAAAAATCCATTGAACATTACTTTAGTTTTTTTAATACTTATCTTTAGTCCAACTTTCTTACTTTTATCTGATAATTCTTGCAAGATTTCCTGAAGCTCTGAAATATTATTCCTTAAAGCAACTACATCATTTGCAAAATCTAGATGACTTAAATAATCTCCATTTACTTTTATTCTTTTGGCTTCCCATTCTAAGCCATAAAATATTTCTTATAAAACTGTTATAAAAAGTTTGGAGACATGTAATTACCTGTCTCCGTATAATCTTTTCACCGATGTTGCTCTTCAGAATATAACAATACCCTAGGTCTATAGCTTGCCAAAGCTGTAATCACTGGAAATGGTTATATGATCAAATGGCTTTTCATAATCTACATAATCTAAAGCATAATACAACTCATATTCATTGATTTTTTTTATAACTTCTTTCAATATTTGGAAATATCCATTATGCTAAAATTGATTTTAAATTCATCTTGATTTTCTGCTTGAGTAAAATTCAAGGTTCACTGAAGACAAGTTATGATTATCTTGATAAAGTTTCTATATAGACTTGATGGAAAACTATTAGATCTATAATATCTTGTTACCTTTCTTAAATAATAATATTACCATTGCATTTTTTAATCATTTGGTTTGTCTTTATGAAGTAGGTATTTGTTTTATACTTTTGTATTAGCAGTTGTTTGTTTTTTATTTCTTTATTTTCTTTTTTTTTTGAGAAATCAGTAATAATTCTGTCATTTCCTGGAGATTTCCCTTCTTCATAATCCTAATTGCATGTCTCACTTCTTTATTTAAAATGCTTGGCAATTCAAAAGATATAGAAATTGGTATAGTCTTTATTTTTTTGTTATTTATTACTATATAATTCTTTATAGAACTCTTTCACATATTTCATAATGTCATCTCTCTTTGTTTTCAATACTAATATATTGTTTTAACTTTTGAGACTTTTCCTTTTTTCTATAACTTTTCAAAGTTATATATTTTTTGTCATTCTTAATGGATCATTATTAAATATTTTCATATTTCTTCTTTTCATCATGTATTTATTGTCTTGTTTCGGTTGAAAATTTACCGGTGAATTGTTGTTTTTTGTATCAGCTATCTTTATTGCAATTTTTAATAGAGTATCTATAATCATTTTATTAATCTTAGTAAGAAAGTTCTAATTTAAATTTATTTCAGTGTTTCAGAAGATTAAAATATCAAAGACAATACTATCTTTTTTATTAGTTTTTAGCTCTCTAGTTATGCATTAACATGTATCTTACATCTCATTAATCATTGATATCACTTTTTATGTTGAATCTATTAAGAACATTACAGTATTGAAATACATATTTTCTATTATTCAAAATATAACCTAATTCTGTTGTATCTTCATTTGGGATGTTTTCATGTCCATTTAGAACTTTTCTCAAAGAAAGATTTCATAATATACTCTTTTTTTGTTCAAATTCTACAAGTCTACTTCTCTAATTTCTGTCACCATAACTAAATATCTTTTTTCAGTCATTTTTCAATTCTAGTATTAAAGTCTTCCATGATTATTTAAAAATACTATTTGATCATTTCCAAAAGCTTTTTATAAATCTACATAAGAATCTTGTGTTTCTTCATGTTGTAATGTAAACCTGAAGTATCTATATTTAATATATTTTATTAAATTGATCAATTAATTTTGCCACTCTGTCTGATTCATCAATCTCCATAATGTTATTCTTCCACTTTATCCACTCCATTTATGCTTACAATATTTATGTCTTTGTAGTAAAATACATGTTCTCTTTTTAAATAAATTCTCTCTTCACCTTTTTTTCTAACTTCACAATCCACCAAAGATCCCATTTAATATTAGTCAGTTTTTCCAGTTCATGTAATCTTCCTTTACTTAAAGTGATCTGCAGTTATAAGAAAAGGAGTTTGCTGTTAAATAAAAAGAGACCTTTGATTCTTCTTTGAAAGGTTTAAAGAACTGAGTAGAGAAAAGTTCTAATGTCCATCCATGTTTTTACAATATGATTATTCATATAATAAATGAATGTGAATGGGCTGCTTATCAACAACATCAGTTGCCAAAATGAGTTTATTGCTTTTTTAATCTCAGTTCAAGATCAAGGAATACCATAGTATTGTCTGATAGTTTTTAATTGACAAATCAGTTGACTTTTCTTGAAGGCAGGTTAATGAATGAGTTTTATCATTAAGACATAAAATATCATTAATCATATACATGGAATTTAATTAATTTTTGTGTATTTAGTCTTTATAATTAAAATGGCATTATGATAACTGTAATATAGTGAAATTATATACTTTTATAATTTCCAATATCATTAGACTTCATTAATGCCATCATTAGCAGTAATTCATAAATATATTAATTGCAGAAGATATGAAAAGAATAAAACAAACAAAAGTAATAAAATGTAAAATAAAATAAAAAATAGTAAAACATTAAAAGTGAGTTTTATAATGATTATACATCAATCGGTTAAAAACAAATATTTCCAACTCACATGCTAGTCCTTTAAACTATTTATTTGATATTTTGCAATTCTGCATTTTAATTTTTTCACTAGCAAAATTTCAAATAATAAATATTTCATTACTTTGTCTAATTATAGTCCCATTGTATTCTTCTCAATGAAAATAATTAACATTGTACTTCTTTATGATTTCCGAGATATTTTTTATAATATAAAAGGGGTCTGCTTCTTTCATAAATCTATGCTTATATTTACCGTAAATTAGTTTCCTTTAGGAAGTCTGCTACAATTTATTCAATTCAAGTTGTACAGTTTTTTATATTAATAGATTTCTTAAATTACATCCAGAAAATTGAAGAATATACTGTGAATGGTCTTATGATTTTCCATTATAATTTTGAAATCTTATAGACCATTCTTGAATGAAATTTTCCCCATGGTTTTTTACATCGATAAGAAATTCAAAATTTCTCTTCTTTATAATAAATTTGACAAAAGTAATAGGAGTCCCCAACTTTTAATTCATTAAATGCAACACCTTGAGTTTCTTATATTTCTTCTAAATTTATCTTTCCACTTAAAAAGTTACCAAAATATTTAAATTGATTTACATTCCTAAATTGTTGACCAACCAAGATATTAGTCTTGAAGATTTTTCTTTCTTCATTGACTGATAAAGGACTTGAATTTTAGATTATATTCAAAACATTAAGAACATTCTGATCATCTTCAATTGGCATAAATAGCACATTCTTCAGAGACTGTAAATGTAAATGCCAAGAAAATGTTCTTGTTTTTGCTTTTAATTGATTCAGATATACTTTTGACTTTTAATTTGCATCATTTTAATATATGAAAGCAACCAGTTTAATTGTTTTGTATAAGACTGTCATTTTTTAATAAGGACTATCTGTTGGGTTTGTTCTATTAAAGTGTCTTGATTATTCTCCATGTCCTAAATGCTTATATTAGTTGTATCACTTACTCTAAACAAATAAAATCCAATTTATTTTAAATAGTCTCAGAAATATTTCTGTTACTATTTTATATTTATTTTTCCTTAGCATCATTATTTTTAGATTATTTTAGGATTAATCAGTTACTACAATTTTTTTTATTTATTTATATATTTTGATCTGAGGTCTAATGTAGAAGTTTTAGATTTCTTTCTATGATTGTTACTAAATATTTCAGTGACTTTATATTTCATAGATTTTCATAGCTTTGATGAACTTTTGTTAAGTAAAACTTTATAATTTACTGTATGAATAGTCTTTCAAAATTCCTAAGAAGAATAGCATCTTCTTAGTAAAGTCTAAGAAGAAACTTTATTTTCTATAGATAATGTTTTTATTTTGTTCTTTAATTAATATTTCAATCTTTTTTTATGTATCATTTTCGGAATGAGAAAGTGATGGCTTCTAAAAGATTCTTACAGCTTGAATACTATATGTATATATCCATCTAAATGAGACAGTTAATTTTATATCCTAGTTATTTACACATTTATTAACTTACGCTCTTTAAATTGTTTAACAAAAAAACTTAGAAATACTTCAGATTATTAAGTAAGAGATAAATATATTTGATTTTTTTTAGACTGTAATACTGCATGAAAGAAATTATAGACTGCTGGGAATATTGAAATATTATAGTTTTGATTATGATGTTAACATTTTTGTTGAAGAAATAGTTATTTGATTTTACTTCTCTTCTGATTATAAAAAGATTTCATTGCAGTATTTTTTTATTTCCAAATTGGAGTAGAAATTTATTTCCAATTACTGAACATAAAGATATATTATTATGACTTATAACAGCAAAAGTGTTGTTGTGGGGTGACTATTTTCTGACATTGTTTTGTGACTACGGACTTTAAAATAATAATCTAGTTGAATATGCGCTGAATTTATATATAGTATATTTTAATACTGTATAATATATATATATCTTTTTTTTTTTTTTGAAGTGACTTTACTTTTGAAGATATCCTTCTACTTTTGTTATTTGTATATACATTAAAAGGAACAGAATTAAATGCAATGTCTGAAGAAGAAAACAAATTAAAGGTAATATCTGTATGTTTGTCTGATTGTCTACTTGTCTGTCTTTTTCTCCATAATCTAATGTACTTAATAATTTCTTAAATATTTTTTTTCCATTTTTTTTTTTAAAAAAATATATCACATTTCTCCTAAATATATTATTATTTACATGCACATGGGTAGCAAATATTTTTAAAATCCCTGTTTCACTTCTTGTATGTTATATTAGCTTTATATATATATATAAATTCTGTTTTATATATTTTTTTTTTGTAGACAGCTTTAGAGGAAATGTTACTAAATCTTCCTAAAGACAACATTCCTGCTATAGCAAGAAGCCTTGGTATTATTTTTTGTTATACTACTTTAATATTTTATAAAAATATTTCCAATATTCAAAATCAGTAAAATTTAATCTAATTTATTATTCACAAAAAATTATTAAGTTGTACTTAAAAAAACAAAACAAAACAAACTTTTCATTTACATATTTTTTTTTTGGGATTTCCGTTGCTATTTCTTAATATAGGTTTATATATATATATTGTAACAGTCAGAAAACGTGTGACTCGTAAACATAGTGCAGAATTCGACCACCACATAGAACAGCAGCACATCGAGGTAGCGAAGCCATCCGTGGTACTGAGTTCGAACATAGTTTATCGGTTCCACAATACAATCCACGAAACAACGCATCTGATGCGACATTAGTAAATATTTCCTTAGGCACGGTGGTCAGGGATATGCAAGAGATTCATGATTTTATTCTCGAGTTAGCCAATAATCAAACTAATATTAATTAAACATTCATATTTACATAATCGAGGAAATATTATATAGAATGGGTATCGAATAAATGAAACGTAACTGCAGACGTATAGTTTAAAATTATTTATTAACACATTTTAATAAGAAAATCATTTACTAATAATATTTTATGGATTCAAAGCTTCAGTAGCGGGATTTGCAATATGATTATATTTTAAAGAATACATTTATTTATTTAGACATTATTTTATATTGAGGACTTCAGTAGCGGTATTTCCGATACTGTAATGTTTACAAAAGGAATTCATTTATTTGAAGGCGTAATCTAGCTACCTAAAATTCTCGAGTAAGTATTTCTAATGCATGCCTTGGGGAATTTATACCTTTGCAATGCAAGAGTCTAAAGTAAGATTTAAGAGTAGCGGCGGACATATATTTATTTAATTAAAATATTTATTTTATGACTAAGGGCAAACATTTATTTGAGAGTGAATTATGAAGATAATGCAGAGGCGGAGTGATATATAGAATAATAAAACTAAGTAAAGGAACACGTGGTACGCTTTAGAAAGGCGATATGGAATGGCAGTATATCGAAACTGCAATGCCGTGAATGGGTTTATAAGAATGTCGGGCTGGTCTCTGCCATCGGCCCGACGAAGTAAGGTGTCACATAAGCATAACCAGGGACAAGCGGTCCGTGTCGCAGTTTTGCCGGCTGGCTGCATGACATTGTCAAGTCCTACGGGAGCACCCATTATGCCCGCTTGTGTAGGACGACTGGGGTTAATTTCAACCCTGAAGAATCCGGAAATTTCACGGCGGAATGGGTCATCGCGTCTCTAAAACGTAACACATGTATAATGTATAAACGATTATGATGAGATTTAAATAGATTTCTAACTCGGCCCTACATTATCAACATTTACTAAAGAACGTTGGCGACTCTCAAAGAAATGTAATTTTCTAGAATTATTCATTAAGATTTAATAAATACAAAACCTATATAAACTGGGAGTTATTACAACTAATATGCCAGCCATTTGCGAAGTAGTAGACCCTGCATTACAATAAATGATGCACTGAATGCGTGTCGATTTATATGAAAGTTAAGTTATTTAGGAAAGTAAATATTAATGAAAATTTGACACGCATTCATTGTTTTAAGCGATCATAGATTTAAACTTTGAAAATTGAGACAATTATGAGCATGCAATAATTAAATAATAACTATAGATAAAAATGTAGATTATAGAAATACGCACCCAAGAAAGATAGAGTGAGGTAAGCTAGATTATTAGAGACATTTACACATTACATTAATTATTCAATTTTAGTTATACAAATGATAGTTTTTACATTTTATAATTTAGATAAGTAATATGAAGAAGAGCTATAGCATGTTATTAGAGTACTCTAGAGTTTGAACACAGACAGGTACCTGTTTTATAAGAAGTTTTCTGATTCCATTAGTTTAGCAGCAAAAAGTTCACGAGTGGCAATTCTTTCTTGTATTTAGATATTTCATTTACTTTCACAGCAGCAGCAGCTTTCTCATTTATTTCAGGCAGCAGATCTTCATGGTGAATTTATGACGGGCAATGGAAAGTTCGGCATCCGATAGGCCATCTCCCGATGGAGAATAATCTAGGTGCTTTACTCGGTCATACCTTGGCAGGAACAAATTATTTTTATATTTTTGGAGACTCTCAGTGATCGAGAGCAAAGCTAAAGTTTAAGTGAATGTCTCCAGCAAGTCTAAGATGGCCTCTTTTTTTATCTTGATCTTTCACATTTTTGTTAAGGTATTTTTAGGTTCTACTTAATCTGCCCTGAGGATAATCAATGCATTTTGTTGGTTTTAATTAAAGAAAGCTGCCATTCTATTGTTTACATTTTACATTTACTAATTACATTTTGGGGAATTTTTCTTTAATTAATCTATTATCTATCACTGACCGATGCTTTTAAATTTCAAAGACAAAAAGGGAACATAAGATTATTTTAACTTTTAATTAAATATTACATCAGATTTTTTTAGAATTATTATTAAACGAAATTTAAACAAAGCAATAAATACGAACTTTATAATCCAAAATAAATGATTAAAATTATACAAAATTATATAACTAAAAGAAATCTAAATTATATTATTTTATCCCTATTTATTGCCTTTAATTTGAGATCGAAATGTGTGCGTGTTTATGCTGAATTCTACATATATTTATACATTTTTAATATTGCTACACACACAATTCGATACCAAAAAGTTTAAATTTGGGCGGGATAGACCGGTCAGTGAGAGACGACAGAAAAAGGTGAAACTTAAGATTCGAATACGAATCTTACTGTTTCATTTCCCCGTACTTCCCGTGAACAATTAAGGAAGGACAAAGGAGGCAAGAAAGAAAAAAAATTTTACATTACATAATTTAAATATGAAAAAAATTATTATTTTTTTTACAGATATATTGAAATATAGAAAGCAGAGATTACATGAAGCAACGAACAATTTATATACCCGGATCTAGAATTTATAGTTTAATTAAAATGGCCTAATTTGGCCGTGTCTGGTTAAAATCATAGTAATAATTAGTTAAACTGAATGTATATATATAAAAAAAATTCTTAGAATAGGATTAGTTAGTATAATATAAAAAAAATTTTTTAAGAGTAATAGTAATTAAAACAATAATATATATAATAAAATTTCTATCTAAAACCCTATTTGACTAAAGTACAATCCATTCAACCAAGTTCATTATATCAAGTTCATTTTAATATTCTCATATATGTTTAATCCGTCCTAAGAGTCTAATATTTTTACAACCCCGGGTCAGGTGGATAATACCTACATGGTTTGAGATTACGGGCATTGTATGTCCCTTTTATGGTATCTCCATCTTTTAATAAATATGCATTTGGGCCACATGTGCGATCAATTATAAAGGGTCCCCGGTACAAAGGAAAGAACTTTTTATATACTCTTTTATCTCGGTTACTTTGTTGAGAGTTCCGTACCCAAACATAGTTCCCAACCTGGAAATGTTGGCTTCTCCAATCTGCTCGTAATTTCCGTTCTGCCCTTTCTGTAAGGCGGCGGTGTGCCTTGCGTCTGTCAGTTTCAATATTGATTTCACGTTCATCCATGGGTAATGGCGTCTTGATCAGTAATGAGTCCGCTTTACCAAAATGCAAGCGTGTTGGTTTCATGCCAGTGGCCTCATTGATGGTTCCATTGATATATTGAAAAATCTTTTCAGTTTGATTTACCCAGCTTCTGTGATTTTGGTTAACATGGGTCCTAAATAGTCGGTTTATTTCCCTCATAACCCTTTCACATGGGTTAGACTGAGGATTTCGAATTGAGGTCAGAATATGTTTAATGTTCTGCTGCCTCAACCAAGTCTTCCATTCTTGAGATGTAAAGGCCGATCCGTGGTCCGAGAGGATGGTGATCGGTTTTCCAATCTTGACGAATTGACACTTTTGTAACACTCAAATTGCGCAACGGGAATCTGCTCGCATCACAGGATAGGCCCAAGCATATTTTGAGAATAGATCATAAGTTACAAGTAAGTAACGGAATCTACGGTAGGATGGCAATGGGCCATAGTGATCGATCGCAAGTATTTCATTTGGTGCGGACGGGATGATAGAGGCACCTACTCCACTAAAGTTTCTATTTGGTGGTTTATCTCTTGCACAAATAGCACATTTCTTGAGGGTATCCATCATATCTTCATATAGTTTTGGCCAGTGAAATTGTCGTCTTATAGCTTCTTCTGTTTTTCTAGGGCCATAAGGTCCTACTAAGCCATGCATATACATGATGAGACGGTTTCTGAGGTCAGGTGGTACCAAGATTTTCCAGTAAATTTTATCTCCCACAATCTGCTGCTGCAGCAACCCATTTCTTATCCGGTATAGCTTCTTTCCTCGAGGTGTTGAGCAGCCTTGTATTGGATTTCCTTGCTGTTGTACAATTTGGATAAGCTTTTTATATAGTGGTTGCTGCTCTTGCCAATGTTGAAGGTTCCTTAACTTGTGTTCCATTTCCTGGCCCAGTACCATTGCTGCAATTACCAATGGTTGATTACTTATTATGGGGTTGTGTGGCTCAGTTCTATAGGATGTCGACTTAATATATCGGCCACTGTATTTTTAGGCCCAGGCCAACCCATTTCTTATCCGGTATAGCTTCTTTCCTCGAGGTGTTGAGCAGCCTTGTATTGGATTTCCTTGCTGTAGTACAGTTTGGATAAGCTTTTTATATAGCAGTTGCTGCTCTTGCCAATGTTGAAGGTTCCTTAACTTGTGTTCCATTTCCTGGCCCAGTACCATTGCTGCAATTACCAATGGTTGATCACTTATTATGGGGTTGTGTGGCTCAGTTCTATAGGATGTCGACTTAATATATCGGCCACTGTATTTTTAGGCCCAGGGCAGTAGACGACTTTATAATGAAATCTTTGAAGTGAAAGACTCCATCTGATGAGGTGGTCATTGTTCAGGTAACTTTTATTTAGGAATTCGAGACACCGGTGGTCAGTAATGATAATCACTTCTGAACCCAGCAACATCTGCTTGAACTTATTACATGACCACACGATTGCTAGTGTCTCTTGTTCCGTCACTGTGTAGTTCTTTTCGGCTCCTTTCAGAGTACGGCTGCTAAAATATAGTATTTGGTGTTGGCCTTCTTGGTTGACTTGAAATAGAACCACGCCCAATCCCTTCTGACTGCTATCAGTCTGCAAATAAAAGGGACGGGTAAAATCTGGGTAGTGTAACATCACAGTCTCTAAAAATCTTCTCTTTACTCGACTGAAGTCTTCTTCATGGGTCTTCGTCCATTCCCATCGGTGGTGAGGTCTTATCAATTCTACTAGTGATGATGTATCTTTGGCAAAATGGGGGTAAAACTTGTGATAGTAATTGCAAAGGCCCAGAAATGATCGAACTTGTTTTCGGTTCGTGGGCCTAGGGAAATTTTCAATAGCTGCGACCTTGTCAGGGTGAGCCCTAATTCCTTGACCATTTACAATATGGCCTAAAAAGGAAATCTCCCTCAATGCGAAAAAACTTTTTTTTAAATTAACAGTTATATTTTTCTGGGTGCACTCATCGAAAAATTGTTTTAAATCCTCCAGATGTTCTGCAATGTCTCTTGATGCAACTACTACATCGTCTACATAACATACCAATTTTTTTTTTAACTTTTCTGACAATACTTGGTCCAAACACCTCATGAGGCCAGCCCCGCTATTTATCAGCCCAAAAGGTACTCTCTTAAACATGTGGGTTTGCCCATTGTATCTGAACGTGGTATATTTTCGATCCTGGGGGTGGAGAGCCATTTGCCAGTAACTGGCAGTTAGGTCAAGGGTAGAGAAAATATTCTTAGCAGTCAACTTGATAAATGTTTCTTGGATGGGTGGTGGGATGTCCCGCTCAGGTATAGTAATGTTGTTTAATGTCCTAGCATCGAGACACAATCGTATGGTTCCATCTTTCTTTTTGACCATGACTAACGGGTTATTATAGGGTGATGACCCCTTTTCAATTACACCCCAGTCAATCATCTGCTTAATTTGAGCATTCACCTCTTCTTGATACTGAAATGGGATAGGGTATGTGCGGGTCTGGAAATGCGTCTCTTCTTTTACTCGTATCCGATGGACGTAATCACTAATTTCACCTGGGACCTGAGAAAATATTGTACGATTTTCCGTAAGTAATTTTTGTAACTGGAATCGGTCCTCTACCTTGTCTAACGATGATCCCATAATTTTCTCTTGGATATCCTCATCAGGAATGGCCTCCAGACATCTTAATTGGATTTCTTCAGTTTGTTTATTTGTATCAAAACTAATCTGCTTCTGCTGGAAAGTTAGTATCTTTTTTTATAGTCCAGGATACATTCATGTTGGGTTAAGAAGTCGGACCCAATTATCACGTCCTGAATTAGTCCTTTTATCACTAAGAAGGCGTGTCCTGCATTGGCTTCTCCTATCGATATTTCCAACCAGACTTGATAGTTTTCAGTTCTGGTCATCCTCCCATCAGCCAGCTTCATTTGGATTGGGTGAGCGGGAAGCCTGGGTATGAGTCCATGTTTTTCGTAATTTGTTAACCACTCTCTAGAAACACAGGAAATCTGGCTGCCTGTGTCAAGAAGAATTTGTGCAACTGAGGCCCCGATTCTCGTATTAATAATTGGGCAAGGGCCAATCTGAAGTCCCCAAGTGGGATCCTCTTCCTGGATGACTGACGTTAGGTTAGTCATCTCCACTACTTTCAGCTGCTGGCAAGATGAATGCTGGTACTGGTAATCTTTTACTGAAGTCCCGCTTGATCGAATTGCCATTTGGTTTCTTTCTTTCTCACTATGATTGCTAGTAGTTGCTGATTGCTGTTGTCTGGTCTCCTGCTTCCATTCGTGATCTACTAGTCTTTTAGGCCAATGGCTATCATCTAAAACCGCAAGAAATTCTCCCATCTCTTCAATGTCTTTGATACAACTTCCGATCATCAGCTTTTGGGTAGTTACTGGCATATTTTGTTGAATTGTTCCAATGATATGTCTATCTGCCAATGCGAACATCATGAGAGATTTAAATCGGTTTGCTTGGTGGAGGAAAAACTGAGCATGTGTTTCTCGGGGTATTGCTCCATATTTTTCATGACAGAGCGTGTTGTAGATACCAATTTGATGCTTGTCGCTCCAATATTGTTTCATTAACGCATCTGTGTACTTCTCTATAGTTTTAGGTTTCCATTTCACCATATCCCACCAGTCTTTGGCATAGCCCTGTAAATGGTAACTGGCAATAGCTATCTGTTCACCTGCTTCTGCCTTATGCACTTGAAAGAAACTTTGTAAGCTCTCTAAGTGGGTTTGAGGATTTTCTCCTGTCTCTCCTCTAAAGATTTTTATCTGAATAATCTTTCCTAAGTAGCTTTGAGGTCTAACCTCCCTTGTCCTTATATTTCCCCCCTCTTTATTGACTTGGGTTATTCTATATTCGTTTGCTATCATTCCTAACTCTCTCAAGACAAATTTTTGAATTTCCTGATACTCTCTAACTCTTATCTTTTCTTCTTCCTGTCTCTGTTTTGATTCTTCATCTCTTCTTTTTCTCATTTCCTCCTCATACATTTCCTTCATTTCTTGCATATTCTGTCTGAGTATTTCCTCCATGAACTTGAAATTAAAGTCCATTGATCCTCTGTATTGTTGCGGAGCTTCCCTTCGCTCGGGTGTCGACTCCAAAGCTTCAGATAAATCTACTTGCTGTATATCAATATTTTCTGATTCCATTTTCTTAATATGATTTATTTATTTTATACTACTAGCATTTGACTACTCCCCACCGGTATATTGGCCCTATAACACTCTTTCGCTGCCCTCACCTACTCTACATTGCCCTATCTCTATATTGCTGCGTTTAACATATTTAACATATATATTATAGCGAACTACTGGTAACGCGTATAATAAGCCACTGCTGTCTATGATATATATATTTGTACTTTAACAAAATATTTACTATTAACATATATAACAAGCTTCTGCTGTCTATGCTATATATATAACGGTGTTTTAATAAATTATTCAATGCTACCTGCTTTCTCATTTAGCGACTGATTACTTTTTTTTTTGACATATATATATAAAAAAAATATTTCATTAGATCCGAGTATTTTCGTTCCTTCTTAAATTACACACACATCCCTGCTTTCCTTAAATTTGTTATTATGCCTGCTGTCCTTTCATTTACTCGACCCACATTATTTCACTCGATTTATTTTTTTTCATTATTTTTATCAAAACAAAATCGTATATATATAGAATAATTAGCTAACTCGAGTAACGAACGCTAAAAGAAATTTATATGCGTTATATTTTGCTCAGGGTATATATGGGTTTTTTGTATCGAAAGCTCCACGTTGGAAAGCGCCAAACGCTAAAAAAAAAATTTAACTATGTAACAGTCAGAAAACGTGTGACTCGTAAACATAGTGCAGAATTCGACCACCACACAGAACAGCAGCACCATCGAGGTAGCGAAGCCACCCGTGGTACTGAGTTCGAACATAGTTTATCGGTTCCACAATACAATCCACGAAACAACGCATCTGATGCGACATTAGTAAATATTTCTTTAGGCACGGTGGTCAGGGATATGCAAGAGATTCATGATTTTATTCTCGAGTTAGCCAATAATCAAACTAATATTAATTAAACATTCATATTTACATAATCGAGGAAATATTATATAGAATGGGTATCGAATAAATGAAACGTAACTGCAGACGTATAGTTTAAAATTATTTATTAACACATTTTAATAAGAAAATCATTTACTAATAATATTTTATGGATTCAAAGCTTCAGTAGCGGGATTTGCAATATGATTATATTTTAAAGAATACATTTATTTATTTAGACATTATTTTATATTGAGGACTTCAGTAGCGGTATTTCCGATACTGTAATGTTTACAAAAGGAATACATTTATTTGTTTCGACCTTATTTTATCTTGAGGACCTCAGTAACGGTATTTCCGATACTGTAATGTTTACAAAAGGAATTCACTTATTTGAAGGCGTAATCTAGCTACCTAAAATTCTCGAGTAAGTATTTCTAATGCATGCCTTGGGGAATTTATACCTTTGCAATGCAAGAGTCTAAAGTAAGATTTAAGAGTAGCGGTGGACATATATTTATTTAATTAAAATATTTATTTTATGACTAAGGGCAAACATTTATTTGAGAGTGAATTATGAAGATAATGCAGAGGCGGAGTGATATATAGAATAATAAAACTAAGTAAAGGAACACGTGGTACGCTTTAGAAAGGCGATATGGAATGGCAGTATATCGAAACTGCAATGCCGTGAATGAGTTTATAAGAATGTCGGGCTGGTCTCTGCCATCGGCCCGACGAAGTAAGGTGTCACATAAGCATAACCAGGGACAAGCGGTCCGTGTCGCAGTTTGCCGGCTGGCTGCATGACATTGTCAAGTCCTACGGGAGCACCCATTATGCCCGCTTGTGTAGGACGACTGGGGTTAATTTCAACCCTGAAGAATCCGGAAATTTCACGGCGGAATGGGTCATCGCGTCTCTAAAACGTAACACATGTATAATGTATAAACGATTATGATGAGATTTAAATAGATTTCTAACTCGGCCCTACATTATCAACATTTACTAAAGAACGTTGGCGACTCTCAAAGAAATGTAATTTTCTAGAATTATTCATTAAGATTTAATAAATACAAAACATATATAAACTGGGAGTTATTACAACTAATATGCCAGCCATTTGCGAAGTAGTAGACCCTGCATTACAATAAATGATGCATTGAATGCGTGTTGATTTATATGAAAGTTAAGTTATTTAGGAAAGTAAATATTAATGAAAATTTGACACGCATTCACTGTTTTAAGCGATCATAGATTTAAACTTTGAAAATTGAGACAATTATGAGCATGCAATAATTAAATAATAACTATAGATAAAAATGTAGATTATAGAAATACGCACCCAAGAAAGATAGAGTGAGGTAAGCTAGATTATTAGAGAAATTTACACATTAAATTAATTATTCAATTTTAGTTATACAAATGATAGTTTTTACATTTTATAATTTAGATAAGTAATATGAAGAAGAGCTATAGCATGTTATTAGAGTACTCTAGAGTTTGAACACAGACAGGTACCTGTTTTATAAGAAGTTTTCTGATTCCATTAGTTTAGCAGCAAAAAGTTCACGAGTGGCAATTCTTTCTTGTATTTAGATATTTCATTTACTTTCACAGCAGCAGCAGCTTTCTCATTTATTTCAGGCAGCAGATCTTCATGGTGAATTTATGATGGGCAATGAAAGTTCGGCATCCGATAGGCCATCTCCCGATGGAGAATAATCTAGGTGCCTTTACTCGGTCATACCTTGGCAGGAACAATTTTTATATTTTTTTGGAGACTCTCAGTGATCGAGAGCAGAGCTAAAGTTGAAGTGAATGTCTCCAGCAAGTCTAAGATGGCCTCTTTTTTTATCTTGATCTTTCACATTTTTGTTAAGGTATTTTTAGGTTCTACTTAATCTGCCCTGAGGATAATCAATGCATTTTGTTGGTTTTAATTAAAGAAAGCTGCCGTTCTATTGTTTACATTTTACATTTACTAATTACATTTTGGGGAATTTTTCTTTAATTAATCTATTATCTATCACTGACCGATGCTTTTAAATTTCAAAGACAAAAAGGGAACATAAGATTATTTTAACTTTTAATTAAATATTACATCAGATTTTTTTTAGAATTATTATTAAACGAAATTTAAACAAAGCAATAAATCGGAAGAGCACACGACGAACTTTATAATCCAAAATAAATGATTAAAATTATACAAAATTATATAACTAAAAGAAATCTAAATTATATTATTTTATCCCTATTTATTGCCTTTAATTTGAGATCGAAATGTGTGCGTGTTTATGCTGAATTCTACATATATTTATACATTTTTAATATTGCTACACACACAATTCGATACCAAAAAGTTTAAATTTGGGTGAAATAGACCGGTCAGTGAGAGACGACAGAAAAAGGTGAAACTTAAGATTCGAATACGAATCTTACTGTTTCAATATCTTTACCCGTATTATAAGTGAAGGTAATAACAATCAGCCAATAATGGAAAAAAACCTCAGCAATATTTAGTTTGGATGGTTATCAACATGAGAATGTAAATCAGTTTAAATAACATGGTGGTTTTGTAAGTAAAAAAGTGTGGACTTAGATGTTGATGGCTAACACAAACTCCAGGGTGCTGCTATTTTTAATTACTGCAACTATATAAAACTATTATTTTATCTAATTTATTGTATAGAAGTGAAACTTGGACACCCTATTGTCATAATAAAGGTATTTGAAAAGTTTCCTTTAAGAATACTCCATAAAATTTTAAAAGCATAAAACGAATCAATATGTTTTTCAACTTGCTAGATGTGATCCCATTGACTCTACTATTATAAAATTAACCCTTCATTGGATTGAACAGTTAAATGAATGAACAATGGAAGACTTTCTAAAAGGATGTTTTATGATGAACTTGGGCAGGTTCTTATGAGAGAGGTCAATCCAGCTACGATATAAGGATTATCTTGAAGACATTTTAAAGAATGGTAATATCTTATTGTTCCAATGGGAAGATATGGCAAAGAATAGAATACATAGGAGATCTGAAATCAGACATGGAGTTGAAATAATATCAAGTAAACAGAAAAATGAAACAGCATGTTCAAAAAGTGACATTTGTGGTTTACAGAGTGGTTTGTATATCATTAAAAAACTCATTTCTAGAGTAATTTTTTGTTTTTTTCTCCCTTTTTTATTTCTTTTTAGAGATGGAATGGCCATACTCATTTATGAATGGTTACTTATTATAATTATTCCTCAGAGCAATAATAATGATGTTGCAAGTATAAATTTTATTATATTTTTTACAAGATTTAAATTTATCTAATGTTTATATTTTTTTTTAAAAAAGATTAATTATATACTTGGATTTTAGTAAATATATTTTTTTCATTCCATATACAAATATCAATGTTATATTTCAGGATTTGAAAATAAATCAAAATCAAAAATGGACATTCTTTAGTACAACACAAAATTGATGTAATTATTTTATTGACATTCATCATTCTTATAATAATAACAGGCAAAACTCTCCATATAGTAGTGCCACTCAATGCCAACCAGAATATTCAATGGATGCCAGAAGGCTTGTGCATAAAATCCCTATCTAGTGCCTACTCATTTAATACCCCCAGACTAGTTTCTGGTGTGTGGCCTTCGTCAGTGAGGAGCTTTAGATCTGAGAGCATTGCACCTAGCTCTTTGGATGAGTAGGCACTAGATAGGGATTTTATACATAAGTCTTCTGGAATCCATTGATTATTCTGGTTGGCTCTGAGTATTACTACTATATGGAGAGTTTTGCCTGTTTTAATAACAGTAACAAGCTAACATAAGAAATAGTGATCATGTTATAATAATAATTCTTAGCTTTTTAAAATCTTTAGCTATGCATTGATTATTGACAGAACTTGATATAGCTACTTTGCTTTTAGATTCATCTAGGAAAGCAAACAATTTCTGATGATAGTTTAAACAATAAAGCAATGACCACTGTGATAGATAAGTCTTTATATATGCAAAATTATAAATCTCTCAATACAATTAGCCAATTTTTTTTCTTCCATATTTTTCTGCATTTAAATTTTGTGTTCCTAGGAATTTTTAATTTTCATAATCATCTTTGAGGATATGAAACTGAATGTAAAGAAAACTCTCAGCTATTAGAATGGAAGGTTTATGGTGCCAACAAGGAAGAATGTTATGTTTTATTTATTTTGACTAAAATAAATTAATCATTGCCCCCCCCCCCCTCTTTAGCCAATTTAAATCTAATCTTATAACTATTGGAATTTATTTTATCATGATTGAAAACAACAGTCCTGAGTTGGTTTTTTTGGGGGAAAACTGGCAGAAATCAATACATCATAGGTATGAGTATTAACAAGCAGTTTTTAAAAGATCCATCCTTGAAATTATTTCTAACTTGAAATAAAACTATTAAAGCATTTTATAATCCACATTTGTCTAATAAAGTTTTAAAAATTATTGACACGTGTTTAAAATCTTTTGATCATTAAAAAAAAAAAAACGATGGAGGAAGGCAATAAAATAAAACTTTACATAAAGGAAAAAAGATTATTAAAGCAGAACTTTAGGTTTATATTTTAGAATGTTTCTCAAACTGAATTCTCATATAACCAATAGATATGGAGTTTAAACTGTTTAAATCAAAAAAGTCTCCATGAGCAGATAATACACTTCTTAAATTTCTTAAAAATCTTATAACCTAAATTAAAACTATCCATACAGAAATAATTTTAAAATTTAAGGATGAAAACAAAACTATATTAGTTTTAAAATCTAATAAATCTACTGATCTAAAAAAAATTATCACTCATTATGCTTCCATGTTTCCTACATGCTACAAGTTCTGTATTTTTAAAATAAGGAATAATGCTATTTTTGTCAGTCTTATCTCAATTTATAACTTTTGGAAAATAGTTTTTTTGCTAAAAGCTTTTTAATTTGCTTGACAAAATATTTTTCGCTAGAAAAATTCAAATATTTCTAAATGTCAATCATGGAAAATAAAGTATTCTTACATATAGTCTTCCATTGGGATTAGTTCGTCTATTAGCTTTATTTAATCTATTTATTAGTGATGTTCTAGAAGTTAGAATGTAAGTAATTCATATATGTTGATGACATTGCTTGGAAAAGAGATTTCTTTCAAGATATGAAAAGTTTGGAATTTTTTTTTACATAAGAGGGTGGATTATCCACTCTCCCACAAAGCCCTGCGCAGTCTAGCGCAATGGTAGAATAATAGACTTGAGGTCTAAAAATTCTTGAATAAATCTCAGTCACATTTCTAGTGGACTGATAAAGCGCACCCCCCCCCCTCCAAACCTATTAATGATATGATTATTATTTTATTTTTACTTTTATGAAGACTAATATATTCAATTTTCTATCTAAATAATAGAAAAGCAGTTCATAAATGATGTATCTTCTGCAACAATAAACTGAAAATATAAAACTACCTCATAAAAGAAAGAAATATTTATATTGTTAAACTGGTACTCATCAGTTAGTTTTCAAATCTTTCATAATTTTTACATCATTCCAGCAACAGATTTAACATAACTTCTAGAAATAATCTTTTTGAAAAATTGTCTGTCAGTATATATAATTGTGATGTAAATTTATAAAAATAATTTCTTAGCACTTGCATATTCTCTTGCTGAAAATTTTGTCTCTTTGAAAAAATGACTCACAATAAACTTGTAGATATATAATTAAATATTATTTTCAAAAATATTACTGGAATACTCAATTCCATTCTTAAACAGTAGCTACTCATTCTTTCATATTTATTCACCTTATATCAGAAAATAAATTGCTTTGCACAAAATCTATAAAAAGTAAATCAATTCAACATACAATTCCATTCTCTAACACATACTTCAAATCACGCTATCATTTGTGGATGTTAGCTATGAAAACTTTCAAATAATTGGAGGCATTTTATTCCCCATGCCTAATAGTAGTGCCAACTGCATTTTCATTATTAGGTTTTGATCCCCCATAATTGCAGTGCTTATCTGCTTGTAAAGTATAATTTAAGAATCTCTGGCTTATGCATTCATGTTTAAGCACAAACCATAAAACATACAATTACTGACTGTTCAATGTTCACATCATCGAAGGACTTAACAAATTATCAGTGACTATCCTGTGATTGGAATGCTTTTTTTAAAATAAGAATTGTGAATACATATGGATATTTTAAAAATCCAACAATTTCACAAATCAACATTAAGAATTAAGGTGGTTTTGTGATTATAGATTTGGTTAAACACTACTTTTAGAAGATTATATAATAATTTAATCCTTGACTTTAGCAGTTTACTTCAGATTGTAACTTTTTTATTAATCAAGTTAGGATTTGAAACAGGTATATATCTGTATGTGCATTAGCCAGTCATTAAGTCAAAAAAAAAAAAAAGTTAGTTTATATTTAAATGTTAATTGAGATAGAATTTGTTCTTGTAATTTATTTTCAAGGGTCATGTACTACATGCAGATTGAAACTAATGGGTATTAATATATATGTGCATTGTGGTATTCCACATACACAGTATATTGATGTTCTAATAAATATTTATTCATTTATTTTTTGTACTTTTTAAATTAACAATGTTTTTTTTTTTTCACTATTGCTGTTGCTCTTTACAGTTTTGACTGAGTAGTAGTCTTCTTCGATGATTTAATAACCTGAGCTGCTGTAATAATGAAATGCATTGTGAATTTAAAAGTACACATATAAATATGTGCATTAAAAAAAATTAGGATATTATCTGACCATTACTATTAAAATATGTATTATAGCTATTTTTTCATTTGAAACATGATTAAAAGAAACATTACTATTGAATTTGATTGCATTGTATGAGGATATTCACATGTTTTTCATTGTCATTTTTTTCATTAAATATCTTTTTTGCTACCAATAAGGAAAAATGGGATTATTTTTATCTTTTTTGCTAATAAATATACATATAAACAATAACTAAGTGATAACGTCTGATTATCATTGGTGATAGTTTGTTATTCGTTGCCATTTCATGGCATAGAGGTAATACCTTTTCCTGTTATCCCAAAATCTGGAGTTTAAATCTAGATTACCCTTAACATAATATATAGATTTACTTATAAATAACCAGTCCATAGTCATCTGGTTATTAGTTAATAAATAGTATCTAGCTGTTTTTATTTTAGAGGGATTAACAAGGAAGAAAAATCTAATACCACACCATTTGTCATTTAGTTAACTAATGCCTTTTACTTCTCTCTTTCTTTTTGAAGAACTGCTGGAGAAACTTTTGATTGCTGTTTTGCCCCATTCTTCTGTTTCATTACTTTGCTCTATATGTTTTATGCATATATATACATATGGTTATAATAATCTAATTGCTTTATTTATTATAGTTGGAGATGAGTTTAATGATATAAAGATTCAGACTGCTGTTGAGCATATATTTTTCATCCTGGATGCAGTAGCCAAAGCTCGAGTAGATTTAAAAGATATCAGGTACTTTAGTTTAAAATATTTATTGATTATATATTTATTTTTATGTATATTAATGGTTAAGCATGTTTCTTGACTTCAAATTACACTTTAAAATAATAAGTAATAATTTTGCACTATTTGCAAATTATTTAGTTATATTATAATATTATAATACAGTTACTAGCATAGAAGGTAGGCAAAATCTGAATTCTAAATTTTGGTACTTGAGTAACCTACATTCTTTGCTAAAGTGAGAAGAATAAGTGTGAATAAAGAATACGAGTTAAAAAAATCTAAATACTGTAAACAATTTTTAGATAACAGAAATATGAAGTTAATAATAATAAAAAAACTGTGATAAATGTTTTGAATAATAAATACAAAAATAAAAAAGTAACAATAAAAATAAATGAAATTTATAAAACGTGTGAACAAAAAAATATAACATACATTGTATATACGCTAAAGATAGGGAATTTAATTAAAACAGCATGATTATGGTAAAATATTGTACTAATATACATTCAAATATATATATATAACATATTTTGATGAAAATGATATTTAAATGTGTTTTACTTAAAAATAAAACAAAGAAAATAAAATTGTATATAAGAAATATAAATCTCAAAATGAATAATAATCTCAATCTGAAATTATTAATAGTTAATTAATTAACAATATACATACAAGTATAAAGATAGAGAAATAAATTAATATATAGTAAAACAAAATATATGTATACATATTAAATTTATATATTTGGGTATAAAATTTGACACATATGTCATATACATGTATATATTACAAATATTTAAAAAGGAAAAAAATGTATAATCAAATAGAATATCTGATTGTGGTTTTAGAATGGGCAAGAAATGAAATAAAATTGTAAGTGAAAAAGAAATCAAGTTTTTTTAAATTTAAATATTTTTTTAAGTATATACTTTTTTAGTAAAAACAACTTTATATTGGCAGATTATCAAATGAACTAATGAATGAATTTGGAAAATAAAATAATTATATAAAAAATATTTGAAAAAAAAAACATCTTTTTTTTAAAACAAATTTTAAAATATATATTTTAAAATTTTTTATAAAATGCAGAACAAATTAAATTATTTCTGTAAATGTTAGTGTTTACTAATTAATACCAAGCTAAAGTTAAAGGACAATTAAGCTAAGCAATAATACATTCTAAATGTCTCATTAATCAAAAGACATGTAAAATTAGAAGGATTGAAAAACTTGAACTAGCTATTCATGCCAGAAAGGATAACTATCTCATTGTAATGTTTTTGCATAGGAATAATCTGCCTGCATAAAAAAAACAAAAAAAGCTATTGAAACTTCATAATCATATTCATGGCATATCAATTGTTCGCTGAAAAATTAATGAATTTATACCAGAAAATATCTGAATCTGATTAAATTTAGCCTCCAAAATTAACACATAGGAACTTTGTAGAAAGGACATTTTTTGATTTCTTCATGTAAATATACCACCACAGTATTTATAGCTATAATATAAATTTAGTTAAATCTGCCGTTATACTATTTAAATATAGGAATATTCATTTTATACTAATTTTATAAAATTTTTATTATTTTCTTGCTATGTATTTTGTATGTTGAGTTCATGCGTGGAATTAACATATTTAAGCACACAAACAAAATTAATTGTAAGTTTTAAAATAAATATTTTATTTAGTATTACTTCAAGCAATTTTTAGTTCAAGTCTAGTTATATATCTGAATAAAAAAAATTCATATTAGTACTCAAAATAGAAACAATTTTATTTTTAATTATTTAAATAAAAGAGTAAAAACCCATCTAAATTTTCTCTTATTTAAAAACTCCATCAGAATTTTTTATTTTAATCTAAAATATAAATTATTACTTGCATCTTTATCTACATAATAGCATTTTTTGAATTATTATCAATCTTTTTATCATTGTCTATGTTTATTAATTACTTTTATGGATCTCTAATGATTATTGATTTATTAAACAGTATTCCTTCATTAAAATCTAGCTATGTGACTAATTTAGCCACTTCTTTGTTTTAGTTTATCTAAATATTATTATTTGCATTTTGGGTTATCATCATCATTACTGGTATCATCATTTAATCATGTTTATGTTATTTTCCATTTTCAACTTCATTTTTGGTCCAAATGCAAAATTATATTTTTCCTAAAAATAAAACAAACAAAAAAATTTTTATACATAAGAAAAATAATTCCTAAAATGAATAATAATTCTGACCTGAATTTATTAATAATTAATTAATTAACATTATATATATATATATAGTTAAAAAAGGAAGTTGCCTTGACAACAGTTTGAGATTGTTGATTGATATTGATATTGGAGTTGTCTAAGTGTTGACTGGTTTTAATGATATATATATACTTTTATTTATATTATATATAGAGCTCTCAAGTAAACTCTTAACAAGTTTTGCAGAATATCCCCAACCCCAGACCAGTTTCTGCTACTGCTATCCTCAGTGAGGTGCTAGGGTATTCAGGCATTGGAATCTAATGCTTGAATATCCTAGCACCTCACTGAGAATGCCAGTAGCAGAAACCGGTCTGGGGTTGAGGATATTCTGCAGAGCTTGTTAAGAGCTTATTTGCAAGCTCTATATATAACATTTGTAATACAAGCTTGTTAAATTAGGTCATGTGACATCTGACTTGATTTTTTTTTTGTACTTTTATTTATTTATAATTATATGTTAAATTATTTCCATCATCTAAAATTAACTGTTAAATGTCTTTAGAAAAATTCAAATTTTATTTGAACTTTGCAAATACATTTAACTATTAGAAATAGCACACAAGTTGGTATATAACACAACATTTGAGTGATATTATTCTCATCTACTCTTCAGACATTTCTAGCCTAACTAATGATAGTGCTAGCATGGGAATCGAACTTGAGACCTTTGTACCGTCAATATAAATTTGATATACTTATCTATGAGTGTCTTCCTAATTTTTAAAATTTCTATTGATTTGCTTTTGATAGAATAGTCTAGTTTGTTAGAGCATTATTTTAAATTCAATATTCATGAATTCAGAGGTTTCAGGTTCAATTCTCATGCTAATACTGCTACTGTCAAGATCAGCAATATCTGAAAAAGAGCAGAAAATAATACAAATCAGAACATTCGTTATATACTAATCTATATGTTATTACTTACAGTTAAACATATTTAAAAAGTTTAAGTAAAGTTTGAATTTTTCTAAAAACATTTAACAATTAATTCTAAGTGACAGATATAGTCCAGCATATCATTACAAGTAAAATGTCATGATCACAAACATTCAAATTAATAATATTTATGTGTGTATAAACAGGCATATAAAATTTAAAAAGGATATATATTTATAGTAAAATAATCAAATACAAATATACATATTAAATTTATATACTTGTTTACAAAATATAGAAATGGAAGTAAATTTAAATTAAGCCTACAAATAATTAATAAAAATAAAGAATAAAGACAACTTAAATTTTGAATATATGAAATACATTATAAAAAGTGTGAACAAGAAAATATAATAAATACATATGTAGAGAAAACAAAGAATCTAAGTGGAACAAATTAATATAGTATATCAAAAAAATCTTATATTAATTTACATGCAAAAAATATTGGAAAATATTTGATAAAAGTGATGTTAAAATCATGTGTTTTACTAAAAATAAAACAAAAAGAAGAAGAAATTCTATACATAAGAAAAATAAGCCCAAAAATTAATATTAATTTGAGACTGAAATTGTTAAATGATTAATTAATTTATAAAATATCTATGTTTTGCATAAGTATATCTGCAAAAATAGAGAAGAAAGATATATAATAAAATAAAGTGTAGGTATAACTTTATATATTTTACCTTAAGGAGGTTGCCTTGACAATAGTTTGAAATTGTTGATTGTTATTGATACTGGGATTGTCTTGACTGGCTTTTAATGATATATATATATATGATTGTCAAATGTGTTATAAAAATAAAATATAAAATTAAAATTACAAAATTATATTTGAATTTGTGTAGAATTAAATATATGATTAAAATTAAATGTTCATAGATATTTTTATGAAGTCCAATAAATGGAACAGTAAAAAAAGATAAATAAAATTTTTCAAATGAATAATTAATTATTTTATAAATAAGAAGAGAATAAGAATAATAGATATCTGATGTCATAGTTATTATTTATGTATAAATGTAAAATAATATAATATTATAGAAAATCAGTAATTTAAATTGAAATAGCATATGTAAAAATTTTAAAAATTATTATTAGTTGTAAATTATTTGTATTAAATGTTTATATTGAAAATTAATTTTTTTGTAATAATAGTTATTTTTCATATATGTATAAACTCTTTTGTATAATGGTAATTAACACATTATAAGATTTGTATTGCAAATCAATTAATCAACTTAATAAAATTATAGTGTATAGTATATAAAGATAGCTTACATATATGTGTGTATTCATGCCTTACATCTATCTTTCTAATATATATATATATAATTGTTGTTTGATACTAAATAACTCAAATGTATAAATCGTGATGAATTTTGCATGAATTTTTTTTATTTTGGAGAATTACATAGGTTATGGGTTTTTGCTTTACAATACTTAATTGAAAAAAAAAAAAAGAATTTACTACTAATGTAAGCAAAGCTGCGGTTACAGAATTTGAAAGTTTGTACTAGCAGTGACCTCTGGGGAGTTTCTTTATCATCTATTTTCTACAAATTATAAAATTATCAATATGTTATTTCACTGAAAAAAAAAAAGTGTATACTAGGAAGATTGGGCAATATTTGTCGATTTATTAAGTAGCAAGCAAACATTCAAATTTATATATATAAGGCTAATAAAAGTATATGTAAAGAATTAATTAAAATATTGTAGTGGACTGATTGTTAATTTATTATACATACTGTTATTATTTGTAAAAGTAAATAATTTAGAAAAACTATATCTGAGGGATTGATCGTCTTTGCATAATGAGTTTCAGTAATAGGTATTACAGTATAATTTAAATATTTCAATAAGAATTAAAGGATTTGCAGTCAACCAGGATAAATACTAGAGCTCTAACAAATAATTCAGTAATATTTCAAGTAAGGACAGCTCTATTGTGCTTAAGTTACTGGTAATCCTTTATTTTTTTTTTTTATCCTTATCCGTATATATATAAATTTGTAAAGTTTTTTTTAAGCTATATATTTTTGCTTTATGGTATTTAATTGCTAAAAAAAATTTGATAAGCGAAGCCACGGGGATAAAAATAACAAGATGTTATTTAAATAATATAATGGAAAAAAAGTTAAATATTAGTTTGCATTCAAATACTATGAATGGCCACATGTTCATATACTATTTGTAATGGGCATGGAAAAAAATGCCATCTCTATGCTGGGATGGAGGTAAGTTTTTTAATTATAGTAAAACATAACATCAAATATATGTTTTTCAAGTCATCACTGTGATTAAAACAAAAGTGTTTAGAATTATTCCACAATATCTTTTCAGAGTACTGATTGTATTTCCTGATATATCATCTATTTCTGAATGTTTGACAGAAAAATGTAATTGCTAAAAATGACTTTGAATGCTGATAAAGATTTTGCATTGACACCAGCTTCAGGATGGAACCATTATTCTGCAGACATTATTTTAATGTTTCTTCATTATTATTAATAGTTATTGCTTTTAGGTTTTAGATGATATAAAGCATGGGCATTAAGAATGGTGAATACATGCATTTAACTATTTTTAATTAATTAATCATGGAGGAAAAACATAAAATGGGAATAAAATGAGAATATGCTGGTTTAATAAATTAACATCATATTAAGGAAAATAAAACATTGAAATTGATAAAACTACATCACATTTAAATATGATTTGAATATGTACATTTGTCAGATATATATTTGATCTTTAGTTAAAAAATAGTTCTATTTCTCATGATTTCTATTATTGTCTCCAATATTTCTAGAATTATTATTTACTGTATTGTGGACTTTGAAATATGTGACACTTGTTTCTTATTCACCTATGATATATATATTCATTCATATTATAGGGGAGAGAAAGATTCATAAATTATTATTTACACATAAAATTTTGATCTTTCCTTAAAAAAGGTAAGATTACTTCCAAAAATAATGAAATTTCTTTTCAGCATTGTTTCACTTAGAAAATTCACTACTAATTTAAAATATAGTTTATTTTACTGAACAGTTATTTCTAGATTCATGGTAGCTTATCTATTAATATCATTGTAGATTAGCTTCCCTATTGCATTACTATTTATCAGTCTTGATTTTGGAAAGTAGATATCAGTATATTAAAGCAGATCAATTCTTGGCATTATTAACAACACTATTTAATATAACTGGCAACAAGTTACAACTTAAGGCTTCTTCCTAATCTTGGCAGGTCATTTGTTTCTTTCTAGGCATTACATGGGTGGAAATGGGCAGATGCACATCTAAACATCCTGCATGAATTGTTATTATTGAAATTGTTGAATGTACTGAAAAGTACTTTTCCTCACAGTTGACTTTTTCTTGACATCTGTAGATTGATTGATAAGTAAAATTTTTCTTGACAATATTAGCAGGGATTACTATTAGAATTCACAAAAAATTATTGACATTTTTTTAGTAGGCCATAGTCATTATCTGCAGTAACTATTAGAGTGAAGTATTATATGACTGAATACTTACACTTTTATTTGACTGAATAGAAGAGAGCACCGCGGTCTCTGCACATACATATCCTTTTTGAACTTTTTATCACATTTTATATTTCTATTCATCTGCTAGCCCCCAAAAATAGGTTTTTCAAAACTCTGCCAAATGTTTTTTAAAAATATCTCTGATTTTTTATCTTGTTTATTAAATCTTTTTATTAACTTGTTAATTCTAAGAATAATAGATTGTTTTTCAAATTTTCAATTTTATGTAAATTAAGAATCCATTTTTTTAGAGCATTTATTTTTATTTTAAGGAATTTAACAAAAAATGGGTTCTGTACAATTAGTTTGGGTCATAAATTATTATTTTCATTGACATTTGAACATCCTCAATTTTTAAAACTGATCAAATTTACCATAATAAGGTATATATGCTACTGAAAGTTGACCCACCCCCATCCTCTTACCACTTTAATGAAAGATAGAATTTTATATCAGTGGTCTTCAGAAGCACACATTACAAAATCTATACAGCTTAAATGATTACACAAATATTAGACATTAACATTATTCTTGATTTTCAATCATGAATTGTTCTGAAAGTTGTTTACATCTACATACTCTGATTAATAAAATAGCCAAGTAACAGAAGCTATTGATTGCTATCAAAACATTATATATATAGAACATATATGTTTATTTATTAAATTGACATTTATTTATTTATTTTATTTGCATTTGTTAACTTTTGGGATTATACTACCAGAATATAGAAACTTTTATTTTTAGTTATTCTCCTGAAATTTAACTTCCTCCCTACTTTTGTACTATTTTAGTTTTAATTCTTGTATTAACATTGTAGCTCACTTTATAGTCCTCAATAGAAAATGTATTTATATATATATAAGTATATTAAAATGAAGTTTCGTTTATTTATATGAATAAGCAAGAAATAATTTAATGCAATTGTATTTTACCACTAATCATCACATGATCACCATTGCTTTATGCTTACGCAGGCTATTTGCACAGAGGCTAAATCTTTCTATACAGTAGCACCACTCAGTGCATTGAGTGGCACTACTGTATGGAGAGTTTAGCCTCTGTGTTAGCAATTGTATTTTATAGCTCTGAAGAAGATTAGCTAAACAGTTGAAATTCTATAATAATTGAATCAAAAGTATTATGAAAAATACAAGGAAAAAGTGATTTATTTTATTAAAATATTTATTTAATAAACAGGAAAAAGAATGAAAAGATATTGAAGATTTTATAAATACAGCAATTCAGAATAAATTCTTATTCATAGCAATTCCAGTTCATATTCTAATTTTTCTTTTTTGTTATCACTCCTCATCAAAAACATTATTCTGCTCAATAATTTTCTTCCTAATTATAGTTTATATTCTTTTATTCTCTCCACCTATTTGAAATTTTAGAAAAGATTTTTTAAAAATAATTTGCTCCAAAATACTTTTTTCAAATTTTTCTATGAAGTATTTCCTTCTACTTTTTAAAAATTAATGTAGGAAATTATTTTTGATGACACTGTTAAACATTGTCATTCAGCTGTAGAGACTATATTGTACTACTTAATTTTTTCTCAGTAGATATTCTAATAGTGATCAATGCCATCCTTACCAACAAACTTTTTCCGGTTTTATGCATTAGATAACAATAAGATTAATGGACACAGTATTAGACTCGATTTAAATTTTGTCCTGCCTTATCACCTTTCAACCATTTTTTCTCATTGAATTTTTAATTTTTTTTACTTACTTGAGAGTTAACAATCTTATTACCTCACTATAAGGTTAGTGAACTTTTGTACTTTCTCTGATGTTAATCATCTGGAAATCAAATATTTTTTATGAAGCTGGATTTACTCTGTATGATCACATTTCTGCTAATTCAAATAGTGGTTGCTCTAGGACTTTTTATTATAAATAATATGGATTAGTAGTATATTTGAATTGATGGCTTACCATTTCTATCATTAAATCTTATTCTTTTATTATCATTTAAGAGAGGGTACATTTAGTGAATTGGTTTTATCACATTACCATCATTAATTATTATATTACTGACATGTAATATATTTGATGAAGGGCTGATTCCTTATAAACTTCCTTGTGGTCTATTTTTTCTATAAAATCATCATTATAATATATCAACTAAAATAAAAAATGTATTTTTGCAGCACATCCAAAAAATTCTAAAAACAATTATGCAAATTTGTATTTATTAAAATGAATTTTAAATTGGCCATCACTTCAACCTATAATAGTCTTGAAAAATTTTAATACATTTTTACAATATCTTCTAGCATAGACAATACTTTTTTCTAGTTTGCTTTTACCAGCACAATAATAGGAAATATAATTACTACAAATGGATCTATAAAAAAACAGAAGAACAAATAATCATACAATATTTCGACTGTAGCTGTATATTGCAAATTCATTTTATATTATTAAAAACAATCTTATATATAAATTAGATTTTTTATAGACAGAAGATCATTAAATATGTTACTGATTATAGTAAAAAATATGTTATAAATACATTTTAATAATTTAAATCTATATTTGTATATTATATGTACAGCAACACTTCACAATAATAACCCTGTTTTTAGATTTTGTGTGCATGTGCTATTCAGCAATATGTCATAAGCACTAATTTCTTGTATCATCTTCACACTTATATGTTGCATTTAATGTATTTTAATATTCAATGTTTTTATGTTAATTAAGTAGTACCTATTCTTTATTTAATAGTTATGATAAAAAGAAACTTTAATGTATGGTTCAGAAAAAATAAATTATTGGAAAAAACATGAATAACGCTAAAATAAATAAATGTGGAATTATTTTTGAAATAAATTTAATTGCACAATTTTTATTTTTTAAATATAATAATTCTACATATATATCATTTTCATATCTAATTTGATTGCAAAACGTTTTTCACATGTGCAATATGAAATGGATTTTTCTTTTGCAACTTAAACATGGCTGAATGCACTTTTGGTGAGATCGATTAGAATCATAGCTATGATTCTGGTGGACCTCACCAAAAATGCACTCACCCATATGTAAACTGCAAAAAGAAAACTATTTTATGTTGCAGACGTGAAAAACAAATTACAAATACAAATGAAATGAAAACTTAATATTACAGTTTCATATGTACTTTACAAATCTCTTTTATAACTTAATTTAATAGTGATATGATTTTATTCATAGACCAGATATTATTTTTAAGAACATAAATTGATTTGAAGAAGTCACAATATTCTTAATTGTAGTTAAATGAATTATAATACATTTCTGATAAAACATGCCGCATTACAAATAAATGTTTTGGAAACTGGCATCAATTGCTCTAAATAATGTAAACTAGGATTGGTTCAACAGACAACAATTGTAAGTAATAAATAGATTTTAAAAAAAAATAATAATTAACGGTTAAGACCTATAGTCTTATTTAAAAAATGGAAATTTTTTTAATGGTATGGATTGAAAATCAAATCACAGATAATGTTTCTTTAAACTAAATCATTATCCAGAACAAGTCTCAAATACTAATCAAGACTAACTTTTTAGCTTTAAAGAATGAAGCAGTCTTTTTAATTTCTTTTTTATTTTTATTATAAATGTTGTTTTAATGAAATAATATTTTAATGTAATATATGACTTATTCTATTTAATATTAGTAATATGTGAGCTAGACCATTTTATAATCATGAATCAAAAAAAGGTTAATTCACATACTTTAATGTTACTTAATTGGGAGGGGGGGGTCCTAATTCTATTTTTCAATTATTGTTAGATATTACTATGTATATATATTTAAAAAAGAATTGCATTTTTTAAAAAATAAACCATCTTTTAAATAGTACGTTCCTTTTTGTTAAAATTACATTTTTTTCAATATTAAGTAAATTATCCTTTCACATTTAATTTTTGTAATAGTTTATTTTATTATAGTTTAATAAAACTATAGGAAATTTTTTTTTTTTTGAAGCTTACAATAAAATTATTGTAATAATTCAGAATAAAAAGGAGATAACATGCTTATAAAACTAATCATAATTACATTTTCAAATAAACATATGTAAATAAGATATTTATTTTATATAGCACTATGTTGTATAAACTGTAATATTAATAATTAGCCTTTAAGCTAATGCACATGCGCTTTGTGGATTTTTTAACTATAAATGAATACTCTCACTTTCCAAACACAAGATAAAGTAATTTCTCAAAATCAAATTCTTTTTTACTTTCAATTTTGAATTTTAATATCTTTCTTTTACTTTTGATATTTATTAAAAGGTTATTTATAATTTATATAATTTAGGATATTTGGCAGAATGTTTGTGATGAATATAAATCCCGGTCATGGAGAAAAGAGTCAGAAATTGAATTGCAGACTAGCTACTTGAAATACACTCATACACACATAAAGTTTTGTATAAAAATAGAATTTATTTATTAATATTTATGCTATGTAATAAATTTGTGATAAATAGTTTTAGACTACATAATGAAATAAACAATAGAATTTTATTATAAACAATAAATCTGTCACTGAAATATTTTCAAAAATAAGGAAATAGTATATCATGGTTTGCACTGAACATAAACGGGAAATGTAAAATTAAAGAGGAATGGTTCATTAATAATGTAGATTCAGTAATGATCAATTAATATAAGAGTAATAAGTTGAATGTGTTTTGTACATTCTTAAATGTGTGTTATACCTGCCCAGATTACAGCTGTATATCACAGTATATGAAAAAAAGAAAGTTTATTGATCTTATTTAATTTCATTTCACTTGATTTATGGATAACGGAGGTGTTGAAGTATAAATGTTAATTAGATAACCTTGGCAACCTAATAATTTAAAATAATATTATTTATTATTAATATTAGCATCAAATCATAAATTGGTTTTGATCAATTTAGGGAAAATATAAATAAGTGAATATATAAATAAATACTGGAAAATAATTAGGTAAATCATAAAATAAATTGCTTGAATAAAATCATTACTATTAATTATTGAATGTCCATTTTGTTACTACATTCACCAACAACTTACTTATTAAAAATTAAATATTTTCTATTTCATATATGTTTGTTTATGGGAATATATTATTAAAGATACATGTTAAACAGGCAAAACTCTCCATACAGTAGTGCCACCCTGTGCCAACCAGGGTAATCAAGAGATGGTGATCATGTGATGAAAGATATATGTTAAAATATATATTCATTAAAAGGTATAGAAAATGTCATATGAATTCTTTATTTTTTGATTGAAAATGAAAAATAAAATTGAAATTGTAAAACTGGAATTTTTTTTTTATATCAAATGTTTTCTAAAACTCTTCATTTTTATTTGCTATAAAAACCAATTTTCTTAAGTCAAAGAGTTATCTTTGAGTTCAATTGAACAGTTGTCTTAGTAACATTAACATCAGTAAAGATATGTTATGAATAGAACCGAAACACTTCAACTCTAGTTCTTATAACTTTTATCGTTGCTTAGATCGGATTTTTTCACATTCGCCTTTAAAAATTATTAATTTTATTTTTAAAAGTTATTAATTTCTAAAACCATGGAAGAATAAAAATTTAACTGTCTCCTCATTCAATTTGGGGCAGTTCATCAGTGGAATTCCAGGGAAAATGGCAAAATGTATTATTAAAAAAAGCCATCAAAATTTATCATATTGCAAGTAAGCTATAAAATATTCTGTCATTAAAATCTGGAATTTTATCTATATATTTGTGGTGGATACTAACCCCATGATATGTGTATGGATATCATATTTTTGATCAATGAATTTCATCAGTTCGATTAATTCAATTTCTATGTGATATTAAGCAATTAAAATTTCACTTTACTGAATTTTGTCAATGAAAGAACATCTCATTACAAATTGCAAATCAAAGTAGAATATCAGCGATGTATAATGTTGCCTCATCTAGCTAACTACTCTTTATCATGTATTTGAAAGAAAAGGAAAGGTATTGGAATAAAAGATCTCTGATTATTGCTATTATTCATACTTGTATTCTCTGCTTCAAGAAGAATTGTTTCTATGCATTGAAATCAGAAACGAACTACAATGGAACTGTGGGTAAAAGGGAGAATGAGACTTTTCACTTATGTGATATGATGTCTGTATGTATATTTTCATTAGACAAAAAAAATGTATGTTTTGTTCATATTTCTATTTTAAAATGTAGGATCAAATAATATGAATATGTTATCATATGATAAGTTAGCTACACAATAAAAGGTTGGAGAGATTTTTTTTTAAAGTTTAAACTATTATCTGATGATATAAATTAATTCATGACTCAATATTTTCAAATAGTCTTTTTTTAATTTAAAATTTAACTCAAAGAGATTCATATAGAAGAGTTTAAATACAATCAATTTCATGTTAGTTCAGTTATTTATAATTCATATCAATAGATGAATTTTATTTAATCATTTTCTTGAATATATATTTTATTTAAAAACTAGAGAAGATACTTTGGATTTTGTGATACACTCGCATATATTTATTCATTATTTTTTAGTGATTTTTATAGAGTAATGGACTATCAATTAATTATATATTAAAAAGAAATAATATTTGTATTTTTCAACTGGCTACAATTTTAGTCAATTGCATACATCATTTTTTTTAAAATTAATATCATTATTAATATTTATTATAACTTAATAAATTTAAAGTTATTTGAAATCTGGTAGACTTATCTGATTGTTTTATAATTCTGCAAACCAATGTGTAATAATAGATTTATAGAAGATAAAATGAGCTCTCTATACAAGAAAAACTTCATTTTTCTTTTGATCATTGAATTATAATCTAAAAATCAAACTATTATTGGTAAGTGAAATAGGGGTTTATACATATCTTTTATTATATGATTATTGTTCAAGTCTAATTAGATATAAATTTTATATTATCATTATATTGAAATCCTTGTTTGCTATATCTAAATTAATATTAATTGTATAAATAACATCATTAATTCATGATTAATTATTAAGAGCTTTTCTTGTTCAGTTATAAAGATCTAGATAGATTTTATTCTGCTATTAGTCAGAATGATTTGCCTTAATTATCTTCAAACTTCTTTGAATGGGATTGTAAATTTTATTAACTATTATATCTTAATATCTATCTTTGACTTAAATAAATATCAATGATTATTTTACATGGATTAATTGTTATAAAATCCATTTTAATAATTTATTTACAGAAAATTTAAATAGATGGATAATATTAGTTAATTGTAATTCAGTAAATATCCATACTCAGTAAATAAATACTTGTAATAAATACTTACATTTACTCAGTAAATACTTGCAATTCAGTAAATATATATTGTATGTATGATTTAATGATATGATTGGATATTAAAAATTCAAGATTCTCTAATAGGTTTATTAATAATGTGTTCTTGTAGAGTATTTCATTTTGATATAGAACTTAAGCAATAATTGTATATTGATATAAAATGAAGTATAGATAGGTTAATATTAAACATTTTATTAAACTTAATATAAAACTGATTAATGCTTTTGTTTTATTAGAGATATTGTAAGTTTATAAAACATTCTCTGTTATCATAAACATTTAGGAACTAGCATAAATTTTAATCTTGAACTTCTTTTTTCTTTAAAAAATAGTCAGTATAAACAATATTCACCAAAATATAAAATAACAAACCAATTTTCTTTAAAAAACTTGTTTTTTAATTATTATGACTATATGAATTTTAATTTCAAGAGCAACGTTTCGACTATTTACATCCTTATAGCCTTTTAAGGATGTAAATAGTCGAAACGTTGCTCTTGAAATTAAAATTCATATAGTCATAATAATTAAAAAACAAGTTTTTTAAAGAAAATTGGTTTGTTATTTTATATTTTGGTGAATATTGTTTATTTAGGAACTAGTTTATTTAGGTAGGGAATATCATTAAATTTAATGTAGATTTACATTACTCTGTGTAATATATGATTAGTAAAATATATCAGAACTTAGTTATTTATTGATTTGAATTTGGTTTCAATCACTTATAAATTAAATGGATATTTTAGGCATATATCATTGTTTAGGACAATGATATATGATTTCACTATTGTTTATTTTGGGATAGTGAATAAATTTGGTAATATCTGAGGGGATGATCTTGTTTGTTTTCTTTTGTTTTAAATGCTATCTGAACAAATTAAGTTTTAAACAAAGATTGTCATCAGTATTTTATTTTAGTGTAGCAGACAATCTAAATAATTATTTATTCAAAACATTGTTATTGCATAATGTAATTAACAACTGAGTTAGATAATTTTTACAGGTTGTAACAGAGTTACTATTTATTGGTAACATGATTTACTCTGTTATAAATATTTAAACCATAAGAGCAGTTCTTCATTATCTTTTATTTAATTTTGTGTAAGTAATAAATGGTTGTGTAAAAACCTATAGGAAAATTTATTTTGTTTCATTACAAATGCTGACCAAACTAATGTAGCTAGATAGTGGGATAGAAGATCAATTATTATCGTACAGTATATATATATATTTCAGTTTTATTTTAAATGTAACAGTTGCTTTTTGGTAAAGGTGTTCAGCACTCAAAATGCATTAAAAGTTATGCTTTTAATGTTTTATCCATGTCTAAACAGTATTAATATATTTAAATTTTATTATAATAAATAACTTTTAATTACTTATATATTGTATTTTTGTGTGAATGCATATATACTTGTAAATTACAAAAGGTCATGGATTTCACTTATGAAAGTTAAACATTTTCTCTTTAGTTACTATTAATGTAGGATTATGAAAAGTTATTTTTATTTCAGATCTGTGTTTGATAGTGGGGATGATGTTCGTCCGCCCATGCTTAAACCATTTTTAAAGCAAGTGCTTGATGCTATTTTCAATCCAGATAAGCAAGAAGTTTCTGATATTGAATATAAATCTTCTGGGTTAAAAAGTTTAATAAAAACAGGATTTAGGTAGGTATTTTGATTACGATGCATTTTCTTAGATAGTTATTTTTTCTAACAGGCGTATATACAGACTTATTAATAAGAACAATAAAATAGAAGTATGAAATTACTTTAATTAATGTTTGAAATGAGCAAAAATTAATTGAAACTGGAAAATTAAAGCACTTTACAAATCTGAGATAGATTAGATAGCTGGAGGGAGCTTGAAAGTCTGGGTTCAAATCCCCTATAATTGATATTAGTATTCTGTATGTATTTTTTATTCATTCTTAGACTAAATTTTAAAATCCTTAACAAAAACTAATAACATTTTTATATCTACTACTTTTTATGAAAAAAATAAGCAGTAAATATTGTAATTAAAATTATTTTTTGATTATTCAACAAATTTTTCAAAATAGTAATTAAAAAAAAAAAGCTAACAAAAGAAATTAATGATTGCCAAAGAAACAAAATTAAAGAAGATGTTGGCCTTTGACAGTCTATTAAGATTATATTTAATAAGTGAATGGTTTATTGCTTTGGAGTTCATAAGAATTTAAGCACTGCAAATGATAGCGCTGGAGTTGTTATTCAAAACCTTGAGCTCCCCAGTCTGCCACTCCACTACTGCACTAAACCACTATTAGATAGCAGTTGAGCTCTTGTCATTTAATTTTAACAACATTGAAGCATAATGTATAACAACACAACATTTTTTCCCATCATTTAAATTAATTATTTAACTTTTTTAGAAAAATTCAATTTTTATTTTTTAACACCATTTAACAATTAATTTAGATGATGGAAATAACTCGGTATATAACTACAATTGAAACAGTACCGTCACAAAACTTTCAGATAAACATTATTAATAAGTATTTACTTTAAATAAATAAGTGGTGTGAATTAATTTAAAAGATGAATGCAAGCTAGAGTAATGGGAAAGTTTTGCGTAAATAAACAAAGTGTAACAATTGGTAACAAATTAGTTGGTGATTTCCCATGCAATTATCTTTTTATTTATTTATTTATTAACTGCTCCTGATGAAATCCTCATAAGTTTATACAAAACTGTTCAGTATTCAAATTTATTCTTAAATATTACATATTTTTATGCTTATAACATGCCTCCAATTTTTTTAGTAAACATTTTAGATTTTTTTTGAAAACTTGTTATAAAAATCTACAAAGAATATTATCTATTATAGTAAAAAGAAAATAATAGTAATAATATAAAGAAAGTTACTTTTCTCAATCATTTTAATCATAGAGACATAAAAATTCCTCAACACTTTAATTCATATTGTTACTATCTTTTGTATTTGATTCATTACTACTGTTTTCATAAATTTCCTCATTACAAATTTTAGTTTTGAAAGATTTTATAATGACATCTTTCTTAATGTTGTTCCACAATTTCTATACCTAACCATATATATGATTAATGCTAGTCATTTTAATTTTTTTTATTGGTGTTAAATCATGACTTTCTGGTATTGTGTAACTATTTTCTCTGTACTGTACGTATATATAAAAAAAACCCATTTTTTTTACTCTAAAATTTAAAAAAAGATTGGGCAGTATATACATGAAAATATAGTAATTAAAATAATAAGATTCCAAATTATTACCAACTGCTATGTTTATATGTATATGTTAAAATTCATACACGTATATAGCTAGAAAATAGAGATAAACATTTGTGTGTTATATATATTCGTGTATGTGGAATACTTAAACATTTAAAGTTATAAAAAGTAGAGTAATAAATTTAAGTAAAAATAAAAGTAAAACTCATTGAAGCAGTAGATAAAAGAATTAGTTTTATTAAAGGATTATACCCAGGAAATAGCTTTAATTCAATTCTTAAAGAGCAAAAGAGATGACAAAATTACTTCAGATAGTAGTCTAACTAATTAATTAGTGACAAAAAGATTTTACTAGTAATCAAATGCATCGACAAATAAATAATATTAGACTGTGTCAGAAAGATCTAAGTGGCTCAACCAATTGGAATAGGAGTTCTAATAATTGGTCTAAAAGAAGAACCAAGGACACTTATTCGTGGAAGCTACAAGTATTTTGATGATGATACTTGCAATATTATGGTGCAGGACATCATCATGTGTTGATCTTGATAGCTAATATTGTTAACCTAGTCAGCTGCCCTGTGTTCAACTGATCTAATCATCTAAATAGCTAACTGTTCTAAGATAAACAAAGGTAGGTAAATGCTGACTTATTATCTAGAATTATGGTAATCTGATGGGCTAATGCTGTTGTTGTTTTTGTTTGGGAGGTAATTTGACAGGTCTCTACCTGCAAGGAGCTTATTTAAAGGCTGTTATATATATATGGAAGTAAATATTTTCATGGATTGTTATTATAATAAAGAATAGAAATGAGATCAGGAAAGATAGTAAAACATTGTTTGTGTGCTGTCATATATTAATGTTAGTTATCAACAATTGCTATGAATATGAGGTTAAAAGACCTCAAAAGCGCTAAGCCTGATATTTAATTTTGATAGTTCTAACTTCAACAACGAGCGTTCAAAGCGCGGTATAATTATTATGACCTTTATTATAATTTTTTGAATTATAATTCATTGTCCTTGTTTTTGGTACGATTCTAATTTTTTTATTAAATATTTAATTTGAAATTTCTTTTACTAGCTAATTTACTAATCAGTTTGAGTTCTGGGCATTATAGTTAATAGTTGGCTACACAAATCATTATACACTATGATTTATATGCTTTAAAAATTCAAAAATTATTTTTATATATGAACTCCTTAAGAAAAGATGTTATGTTGGGTTTTTTTTTTTTTGTATTATCCATTAAAAATTATTATTATTATCTGACATTGATTCAATATAAAAGTACCACTAAATATAGCAAAGATACAACAAATATTTTCAAATAACTTAAAGATTATAACAAAATTTTGGACAATTCTCTCAAATCTGAAAAAAAATTATCAAATTGATGCCTTGTTTCAGATGTAAAAATAAGCTTTTACCATAATAAAAGTTAACCACATTACTGTATATTGCATGCAATTTTTTCTATGCAATTTCATTCTGTAAATAAAATAGCAGATATTTTAAGGTAAACATGAATTATTTACACAAAAACAAGGATTTTGTTTTTCTCATAAATTTTTTATGGACATTTTAATTTTTAAAAAAAAAAAAAAATCAGTGTCTTGGGGAAAAATAGAACCCTTTTATAAGTTCTAAATGATATCTCCTGGGTAAAACTAAGTTACATTTAATATTAAAAATACAAACAAATTTAAAGTAATATATTCTGTATCTCTTTGATGATTAGGAAAGGGAGTAGAAAAGATTTGAGACTTTAGAGATAGCTATTTTATATAATAATTTGCATGCAAAATTAATTTAATTTACCATAATTGTAATAATTGTTATTATTTTAGTTTGTTCATGAATGTTTCCAAACCTCAACTAAGTAGTTACCCAGTGATTATGATCTATGTTGTTGGAGGAATAACATCAACTGAGCTGAAGATAATCAAAGATACTGTCTCAGCCCTTCAAACGAATAGTCAGGTACGTAAATTGAATGTGGTCAATTTTCTTTTAAAAAGTGAATTCTTTTATTTTGAAATCAAGAGAAACACTTTATAGATTGTTATGATTATTTTCATCTTAAGATGAGTTTATAGTAAATTTGCAGAATTAACTTTCCTATGTAAATTTACATTAACTTGAGTTTGTTTAAAAATTGCTAGTAAAAAATAAAGTTCATAAAATGGGATAAATATTTATCATATTTGATCTTATACTATTGTGTGTTGTTAAAAAAAAAATAGGATTTTTTTTTTTTTGGCAGTGTTGAGTTTATTTGGATTAAATACATAAAATCTATAATAAATGCTTTTTGAAAATTCAAAATCATTTGTGCCAGTTAATGAAAAATATATTAGTAAATACAAGGAAAAAGTAATTAGAAAATGTTTGATAATTCATATGTTACTTATAATAACTTCTTTCATATACACTTTAATGCAAAAATTTTTTAAATAAAACTTCTTTATTTTCCTTACAGTTTCGACTGTCCATCAGTCTTCATCAGAGCTGTTTTTTTAAGAATGGCTCTGATGAAGATTGCTGGACAGTCGAAACTGTCAGGAAAATAAAGAAGTTTTTTTAAAAAAATGTTTGCATTAAAGTATATACGAGAAAAGTTATTATAAACAATATATATGAATATATGAAGAAATGCAAAGAAAGTAAAGGAGAAGAATAAGAGTATAACTAATAATTCCTTGAGTATATTTTAATGTGAGCATGTCAATTGTGTCATTTATAAAATTGAATCCAGGAATAGATATGTAAATATTTTGTATCAAAATAAAAATTAGTTTTTAAATACAAATAATTTATTCTTTTTTTTTATACATTTATAATAATGTTCACAAGTCACTTTAATTCACATTTGCATCTAGTAAGGGATCAATTATAAATAAACTTTGTCTTTTTTAACAATGCATTTATTCATTTCTTGACAATATTTTCCAACAGTTTCTATTGACCAACATTCCTTTAATTTATAAATCGTAGAAAATATGGTCAAGAAATAATTGCACTGTAAAAAGTGATTATAGAAAGTTCTATTAAAAGGTATTATATAGATATATAAACAATCAGAACATAAGCAATGAAGGAGTGAAGAGAAATTATATTACATTCGTAAGTGATCAACTATAGTCATCTATTAATTGTCCAACAGCTTAGATTATTGTTACATTAATTTCTGTAAACATTTTTCCTTTTATATGTTTATGTGTATGCTAGGTTCTCCGCCTAAGACATGTGAGTAACTAGGTAACAGAGAATTATAACACTTTCATCATTGGTAATTGTTTGCCATTGCTTATCATTCTCGTAACATTATTTAATCTAACATCTTAATTTTAGAGCGACATCATACACTTCTATGAGGGCTTAATTTATAAAGATGCTTCTATATTTTGGATATAATAGAATAAGTAGCAATTCAGCATCAATTTGGCACATAAATTGAACAAATTTGATCTGCTTTCAAATAATTAAGGATTGAAAATCAAAAATGTTCAAGCAGCCAATAATCTGTGTGATCATTCAATTCACTGGAAATGATGGCTGCTTAGACAATAGCAATTTAAACAATTTGGTTCTACATTTGAAATCATGATAGAACCATGTTCTGGCACATACAGTATATTTTCATTAATTGTCAGTGAATTTTACATGTTAAAATGATTAGTACTGAAAGAATTAATAGCAAATTATGAAGCCCATTTTCTGATTTAAAAAAAGATACAGTATCAGTATTGTGAATTATAATAATAATTTTAAAAGGGGGGGGGGGAGAATAATTAGTTGCTTCAGGAGGTCATCTGATAATTGGACAGCAGACGGTTTCAATTTTGATCCAGGAGACTATTTCTAAAGTCCATCACACTACAACCATGCAGAACTGCTTCATGGTAAGCAGTTAAAAATGGAAGTGCATACATTTGATTTTTTTTTAAGTTTACATATATTCTGACCTTTTATTTAAATTAAATTTTTTGCTTACAGAATTTAAATTATAGCATTTTATTTTTAAAAATGTATTCGTAGACATCTGCAAACAATAAATGTTAATTCGTAAATAAATGAAATGTTAAAAAGTTTTATATAAGCATGAAGTGAAATGGAGTGCATTTCATTGGAAAATAAATATTTAAAGTTAATGACTTTCAAATCTTCAAACTTACGGAAAATGACTAAAATAGTTAGCACCAAAAGAAAGGGAAATTAAAAGCTAAAAAGTTTTAAATCATTGATACTAATTTGCTGCCATTCTCAGGTTGAAGAATTGAAAAAGAAATTTAAAGCAATTAATTTTGAAGCATCAGATAAGATTATGGAGAGTGAAAAATTAAACAGTAAATATATTAAGTCTGATGAAATTAATAATTCTAATAATTAAGATCATTTGATACATATGCTTTCATTTAATTCAAAGATTAGATTTAAATCAGTGGACATTGGAAATCCAATAGTAATCAGAAAAATATACATGGAATCGCATTAATAGCCTCATAAATGAATATAGCCATTCTAATTCTTAAATTAAAAAATTAGAAATAAAAAGACAACAAATAAAAATATAAAGATGAATTTTGAGATGATTGTTGCAAATCAATCTGCGAAGCACAAATATATAATATATACCATTTGCTACTGCTTTATGTATTTGTCTGACACCTTTTAATTTCTTCTTTAGTGAACTTTACATTTATAAAATTTCCAGCATTGCCTAAGCTTTCCATTATATTCCATTTTCAATAAAAGCAGTCAGTATTGCACTTTCTTAGAGCATCTTTGTTCAAGTTTACCATGTATTCCTTTTTTTTTTGGGAAGGCTGTTACCATTCATTGACTTTATAGATACAACTTAACTAAAAATCCAGTAGCAATACATCCATCAAGCTGAAAAAGGAGCTAATTGGTTTTACAATCTTGCCATTATATTATGATCTTATGTTCTTATAATATTATTGAGCATCTTTAGAAGAATTTTTTCTCGTCCCTTTATATTAAGTCGATAAGAACATTATGTCTCATTTCAATACAATGAATTTGGGCTTAATAGAAGTTCTATGTATAATTAATTTAGTTGTGATAGCTGTACCATTATGATGGAATACTTTTTTTTCTTAGTTTGTTAAATTTAATAGCTGTACATTGGAATTTTTGAATAAAATTAGGATATTATAATTGTCATACAGTAATATATTGAGTCATGTTATATATAGAGCTCGCAAAATAAGCTCTTAACAAGCTTTGAGAATATCCTCAATCCCAGACTGGTTTCTGCTTCTGGCATCGTCAGTGGGGTTGAGGATATTCTCAAAGCTTGTTAAGAGCTTATTTTGTGAGCTTTATATATAACATTTGTAAATACAAGCTTTATTAAATTAAGTCATGTGACGTCTGACTTGATTTTTTGGTGTTTTATTGAGTCATGTTGGATTTATATATAGAAGAGAAAAATATGTTTTTCCATATGCATGTTTTTTTAATAATTAATATTTTTTTTTTTACCAACAATTGAGAAAAATATTGAAAAATTGAAAAATATGTATTTTAAACTAAGATTATTTTAAATTTAAATATTTATTCTAAAATTGTATTTTTCTGGATTTAATGAAATTAAACTAATTAATAATATTTTCAAAATCTATTTCTTTAATTTTTCATTTTTAAGTGAATAAAATGCCACATTTTTTGTAATTTTCATTGGCTTTGTGATTGTGATGATTATAAATATATTTTAATTAACTTCACTCTTCAGAAACTTTTTTGAAGGATATTATTGTGACTTATTTAAAATTTATCAAGACCACTTCAAAATTTGTAAGAAATTATATTAGGAAAAAATCATAAATCAATTTTTCATGCTACTTTGAAATTTGTTACGAGATATGTCTTTTGGTACTTCATTTTTTTGAAAGTTCCCTTCTCTTTTTGGGTTTCAGATTTTGTTTTCTAATATAAAAAAATCATGCAAAACCTAACTGTAATAAAGGCAATCAAATGGTTAGTTGACCAAGTGGTTAAATGACATTTAAGCATCAGGAGAGTGAGCTTTTAATCTTTAACTCTCAAATCCCTCAATCTAGGGAGAAATTGGATATTGATTAGTACTTTTGATCATCTTTATTGAAAAAGTAACTAATGTTTTAAGTAAAAAAAAATTGTAATTATGTAAAAATATTATTTATTTTATATTAGAAATATTATTTTAAGACACATAGAGAAATGCATAAGGCAATTACAAGTTGCGTGTTTAAAATTATTTCTATGTAAATTTTTTTTGTATGTTATCAGTATAAAGTTAAATATGCACTCTTCAATACCTACTTTTAAAAAAGACAAATCCAGGATTAAGCTTATATTTATTAATTATTTCTTAGAAATGTAGTAACAAAATTTAGCATTATCTTTTTGTATATTGTAACGATATATAAATATGTCATTACATTAATTTAAAATAAAAACTTAAAAGTTCGCAAATAAAAGTAAAAAACTAAACGCTAAAATTAAAATGTTTGTTAAACGTATATACATTCGCACAGATGCCAAACTTAAAAAATATTTTTTTTAAAAAAACAAATAAATAAGTATTTGAACGTACTTTTTTATAAAAAAAAAAAAAGTACAAGATTTAAAAATAAAAACAGGTATTAATTAATTCTTGTAATCTGTAAATGGAAATGATTGTTTATTAATTATCCAAAAGCTGTCTAATTAAAAAGTCAGAGAGTAAATTAGATAAGAGAATAAAGAGATTTTAGTTTGACCAATGGAAGCACCAAGCCTCAGCCCGGACCCGAACGAAAATTTGGATTAGTGACATCTTTGTTCATTCAATCTGGAGATTTACTATAAAAAGAGAAATATTGAGTTCCAGCGTGGTGTGTTTGAGAGTTGTGGTAGGACGCACATACCACACTCTATTTAAAAAAGAAAAAGGAAAAGACTGTGATATCTTAAACCAGCTATTGCCATCTCCAGAACATTATCTTCCAATGGAGGCGTCGCGGGAATTAAAAACAGGAACCTGGACTCTTCTACGATAAGCTATATGAAATGAACAATTATTAAAATCAATTAAGAACTTTCGTCAAGTTTTATAAATTGATAAACAAGCCAACTTAAATGTTAAAACGGACTCTTATCTGACTTTTGTAAGTTTTTAAATCAAATTAATAATGTTTAATTTTATATGTTTTCCGATTGATAAACATCATTTCCATTTTTTTTTTTTTTCTTATTGTAAAGATTATTTAAATGCATGAAATTTAAGTTGTTTATAGACGCTTGCATGGATTCGTTCGTGGTTAATTATATTTTGGTTTTCATATTTGATCAAAATATATAGACATTCGATAAATAATGATACCGTACGGTATCTAAAATGTATTTATTCGGATGTCTTTTAAGTTATTGGTGACAACGCAAGTATCTTATGGTGAATACTATTGGGTTACTTATAAATTTCCCTCTGCGATTGTCGGTGTCAATGATTTTGTATTTTGATCATTTATGTTTATTTTGAAATGTTTTTGACCGTGGAATCTATGTAATCGATCTATACCCAACATTTTTAAACAAATCTGTGCGAACGTATTTAAATGTTAAATTTAAGTTGGGCGTGAATGGCTATATAGTTTTGTAAAGTTATATTAAGGGAGGGTAATCTTAGGTTATTCATTTCGTAGTTGAATTGGCTTAATGGATTGGATATATTTGTGTAATTAGTAGATGTAGTATGAGATCCGCTTCGGGCAGGATTGCATATATACGCCACACACCTTCTGTTTGCCTATGGATGGGTTTGTAAGTCGGCAGAAGACCGCAGTCCATTCCTATGGAGTTTTTTGTTTATTGTTCTACTTGCCAACAGATGTAACATTCCTGTTGGTGGAGAGTCAATGTCTTCTCTAATTCTACTTACTCTTCAGATGTCCACTCCTGACAGTATAGTATTTTGTGTTGTCGTATCATGCTACATTGAATACATGAATGTATCAGATGGATTGGCGCCAGTTGATTGCGAAATTTGTTGCCTAAGGTTAAATCAGGGAAGAATATTTTCTTTTCAAATGCAGATCTATGTAGTCTATTCATACTTGACTATCTAAATAAAATATTAAACTCATTGAAACTTAGTTAAATGTAAAATTAAAAGTTAATATAACAATCTAAAATGTTAAACTTATTCCTCAACATTTAAATGTTATTTTATATGTGCGTAAATAAATATTTTTATGTGTTAATTTCTGGCAGTGGCTTTTATTTATTGATATTTAAGATATAAATTAAGATATAGATTTTTATCTCTGCGTCTCCGCTGAGCTAGTGACTTGGGCTAACGATCGGAATATTTAAATAAAGTGGAATCTTAACAGCGGGTATCTGCCTACTCTATAAATTTTTCTAGGTTTAAATGCCTAGATGGCGCCTTGTAGAGCAGATACCGTTTTGCGGTTAGATTCGATCTTCACTTTCATTTCGATCGTTATAATATATTTACAAATTTATTATGGTCTACAGCGCTGTTTATTCAATTTACATATTCACACACATGTATCTATAAAGCAATGATTTATAAAGATCAATTTGCAAAATAGATAAACAAAGGATGTTTCAAATCTTTATCTTGAAAGTCAAAATGTAAGTATTAGTTTGTCCAAAATTAGAATTCCATCTAATAGAAATTCTCTTCCTTGGCTGTTAACCACTTCATAAATGAAATGTAAAAGTTTGAAAAATTTTTATTCAGCAAAGTCTTATAAAAATACTATAGTTTGATTTAATGCATTAAACATTTTATATCAAGACATCCACATTGCAACACATAATAAAATATCTTGATTGCAGATTATCTCATGTTTGGCTAACCATTTCAATATGAAATGAAACAGAAAATTTAAATTTTAAAGTCCCTTATAGAAATCTACCTATATAAATGGATTTTATTGAGTGTCTAAAAATTTATTTTCTGGTTTTTTCTCTATTGGATTAAAGACTCCGCAAATATAAGGTAATCTATTATTCATGATATTTGACCATTCAGTAACATGAATTCTAGAATAAAATGTGGTATATACATGGATTTTTTTTTATAGAGACTCAAAAAAAAAATTGTTTTCTAGCTCTTTTCTTATTATATTGTTCAGGCAATTATATGATATGATGGTTCGTATATGACACAATTTGTGTTATTCTGCATAGTCATTGCATATTCATTTTCTTAGTTCAACTCATAGAGCACATATATGTCCTATATAGATCAGATTTTTTCAGGTTTCTTAGTGACAATAGTCATTAATTAGTCTTATCAGTTTTAGAAGTTTTAGTGATAGAATTGATAATTAGCTTATATTCTGGAATCCTTGATGATGTCTAGTATGATTGACTATGCTTATATTTATTTTATATATATGTAAATGTAAAATACAATACCCGTTATAAAAAATATATATAAAATATAAATAATTAACGGTAATTATTTATATTTTATATATATATATTGTACCCTTCCTTAAAGGAAAACTACTGAATAAAAGAATCTGGTAACTGAGATAACAATATTAACTTCACTTGGATTACATAAACAATGATTATTAAAATAATACTGATCTGACTAGCTCAAGATGCATTACTAGGATACAATAATTAATAAAACAATATTTTTCAATAATTAAATTTAAGAAAACTTATTATAATAAAATATCATAGCACTTAGATTCATAATAAATAATTTGGGTTCCAACTATAATACTCAATCTATTCATTCATTCACTAATAAATCTCTATTATAATAACAATTACAACTATAAAAACTCTTAACATGAGATGTTCAGTAAGATACCCAAAAGATACATTCCCAATGACATAAGAATATTTCCCCACCAAATTCACATAACAAAACTGCCATGTAATACTCTCGTGTCTTTAAAATACACATTTAATAATCCTAAAATATGATTTTATAAATTTATTACAAAAATAACAATAAACTAATTAATATTCCTTTAATAAAATATTAATTGAACATTTAACATTAACTAATTAATACTCTTACTCATCATCTTTCAATAGAAAATTTTACAATTCTCAAAAATAATAATAATAATCTCGGCTTCATTTCTAACAAACTAATAACAAAATAAATTGATTACTTAATACTCTGTAGTTAAATATGATGAGGGATTTTACATGACATCTAACTATTCTTATAAAATAAATACAACAATAAGCAACTAAATAACTTAATTACTCTCAATATTAAACCTATTTAATAATTAAAATTTAGTAATAATATAAGAAAAATAATATAATAAGATTTTAAGTAAACATTGTACAATCTTTGTTTAATGTGGCATTCTTAAAATAAAATATAATGTATTTTAATATTGTAGTAATTTCAAGTATACCTCTCATTGGTGTTATATCAGTTTAAAAAATAATTATAAATGATCATATCTTTTATGATAATAATAATGATGTACTTGGTTACTTAATCAAACAATAAAAATAGTATGTAAGTAATCTTAAGGATCATATGCCAAATAAATAATATTATTAATTTCTGTGGATCATGCATGTAGAATGAAAAATCAAATAAACAACATGCAAATAAATCACAACATGACTAAATGTAAATTTCAAAACAGTTCACAAATTTATTTACAAATTAACAATAAATTTATAACATAATATAAAAAAATATTTACATAAATAAAATAAAATTAACATTATTTAACATAAAAAGAAAAAATATATTTTTACAGTAAATCTTACCAATAAATACATGAAATAAAATAAAAATAGTCTTCACTCTGGCCATTTCAAAATAAAATAAAATGGCACAACAATAATGATATGCAATCTTCATTCAGGAAACAGTATTCTATTATTTGTGTTGGGAATAGTTAGAATAAATTTCCCAATTTCTAAAAAAAAACAACTTAATACTATCCTTATTCTACTATAAAATATATTTTTTAGGATATAAATGCATCAAAACAAGTTTATATTTTAAAATATACTTTTTAAAATCCAAATAAAATATTAAAAGGAAAATTATTAAAAAAAAAAACTTTTGGCAAAGTATCATCTTGATATTTGAATACCAGAAAATTTTAATATATAAAAAAAAATATGAATATTTCCCTCTATGCAAAAAAAATTAATTATTATGCAAAAATATTTAAGAGATAATTTTATAAATTTTTCTGATTTAAATAGATTTGAATTATCAATAATAAAACTTAAAGAACTGTCTATAAGTTATATTGCTTGACATTTGTATTACTTTTGTTTTTATACTCTTACATTCATCATATCATCCCAAAATCATTTCACTATTCTTGCTTTCATTCCATTCGAATATATATATCTGTTTGACCTAAGTGATCTTTAATATTTGTATGGGTGTCAATTATTTTCTTATATTATATACTATGGCAATCATCAAACATCTCAACACCATTTGCGAAAGAAATTTCTATATACTACATCTTGCCCTCTCACATAATTATTTACTTCAAACGATGTAGTCATTATTTTTCCAATTTATAAGACTATCTTCTACGATGATACTTATGGTGATAGATAGTGATTAGAGTGTAGGGTATGGAATAATAACAAGAATGTCTCAAAAAAATAAGATAATATCATCATGGGTACACTGCAAATCAAAAGAATAGTCCGTATTCATTTGGCACCTAAAATTCAAGTTATGGCTTTATTATAGCACTTATTGATGATAAGGAAATGCAACTACCCATGGGAAGAGATATAGAGGTCCTGTGTTATCTGTATTTTTTAATAACTGTAAAATATGGAAATATAATTCACGTACAATAGTTTTCAACATATCCCTAATATGTAGGATTTCATAAGAATATGACCACCATCCTATATCTTCCACACTGAATAACTCATTCAACATTGTAAAATATACAAACAGCATTCTAAAATAACTTCCAAAACACAATATTAAATAAACAACAAAGATCTAAATTCATTTCGAGATGTTTTCTCAAAAAATGATCTTGATAAATATATATGATTACTATACATTTTATTTATTTGTTATGATATAATTTAGAGATCAGTATTATGTCTTTTACTGTATTTTAACAGACAACATTCATAAAAATAACTTATTAATAATTTAACGATATTATATAATATATGCATATTCAAGCATTCACATTAAAATAAATATTTAAAATATCCTTAGATGTTTTCAAACATTCTTCCGCATTTATCAATTCTTTCATAAAATACACATGATAATTTTATCAGTGGTTCATTTTACCTTTAAATATTAAATTCAAGCAATGTGAAATATTGATCTTAAAATACTAATTAGGATATCTTTTCTTAAATAAAAGAAAAAAACAAAATTATTAAGCAAAATGTAATCTAAATAACAATAAAAAAATTACCAATGATCTCATTATAATGTTAGATCATTTATGGCGATCCACTTCTTAAAACCATATATTCAAAGAAAAAATTATGATTGAAATTTGCCTTGTTCAGAAAATTACTTTCTGAATACCCATTTGTTTTTTTGTTTTTTTAAAAAAAACATAATAATAAAGATAAAATATCTTAAAATTATATAATAACAAGTTAGTTTTAAAGTAAATAATTGTAATCTTTAAAATACTAATGTTAAAACTTAATACTAAAAAAAAAAAATAATAATCATCATAATAATAAAGTTTAAAGTTACGAAAGGATTTTTTCCTTCTTGCTCGTAAGTTGAATTGCTTGTTAGGAATTTGCTTGTCAGGCAGCTCACTCTGTTGCCTAGCTACAGCTGAACAGCATTGTGCACAATTATTTTTTATCTTGGCGCCATATGAAGAAATGTACAAATAACAGCATTAAAATCCAGTAAAATCCAAGAATATTAATAATCCCAAAGAAATAATTGTTCATTCCAGTTTTTTTTTCTCTGGGCATTTATTCAGGCATATAATATCTTCTTTAAATAATTTACGGATCCATTTATGAAAATATTTCTTATGTACGTTTTCGGCCATTGTATAGAGCAAGTACATATTACAGTGAATATAATATAATTAGTATTCGCAATTTTCATCAGTAAAATCATTAATAGCAGACATTATATAATGTAAATTATTTATTTAATATATTTATCAGCAGACATATAATTATGAATTAAAATAAATATTTCTTTTAAGAAAAATGTTATTTTTAAAAAAAATTTTTAAACGTATATCTTGTCACTAAATATTTTTCTTTTCTTGGTAAAAAGACAGTTATATCATTCAGGCATTTATTCACAGATATAATTTTAATTGCTTTCTGAGATGATTATTTCCAGAGAAATTATGTTAAAATATAATTTATTTATTGATTTTATCAATAGCAAATTCTTTAAAAGGCATAAGACATTCAAAAGTCATTTTCTTCAATTTGTCTCTAAATACACCATTCTTAAAACATAAGTTCATTTTGATCTCTTTAAAGACAAATCAAATATAAGTTATTACTATCAATTATATATTAAAGCAGACATTCATCGTACCATAAGATATTTTAAGTTTAGTTTTAAAGCATAGGTGCAGAATCTTAATTTTCTTTTTTTTTTTCAAATTTAATATTCCAAATAAGATTTTTATTGAATATCCAGTCTCTCTTAATTACCTCGAATAAACTAGCTGCATTGTAATATGATAAAATCATTTGAAATAAATAATCACTCATTCCAAACATACTATCTATAAAAATTACAAAGTTCTCTTTTTATACTGGTCTTAATCTAATGATTTCATTGGTCAATACTGCTTGTACAAATCTGTTAATTTACATAACTACATCAATATGATTTTTAAAATTAAATTGTAAAACTATGAGTCACCAATATTAAATATGAAATTATTTAATGCCTTAAATATTAAATACTTTTATCCCCCAAAATTAAATATTTTTGTTAAAACAATTTTAAATATTTAAATAACCTAAAATTGATTTAAAAAAAATAAATTATTACACTTAAATAAAATAATAATAATTTTAAATATTATTTTTATAATATTTTTCCTAAACTGAATATTTGCTACACTTTATTATGTATCAAATTTTGTTATCAAGTTAAAACTAAAGTTTTCTTTCCCTAACTTTCTGAAAGCACACATATTCTCACACATCTAATCATGTGATACTTTCAGCACCTTTTAAAATAATATTAAATTAACTTATCATTCCAAATAATATTTTAAACAAAATAATTGTTTTGAACATATAAAATATTTATCATTATTGTTAAGCTATTCTATTTCTGTAGCATTTTTTAAATTTAATAAATAAAAATTAATACTATATTTTACATAATTTATTGTATCATTTTATATTTAATTCATTTCAGTATGAGTTCAAACTATCTAATATATCTTTATAAGCTCCCATCTACTGAGTTTGAATCCCTACTATCTATAATATCAAAATTATATGCTAAGAAATAAAATTTAATTTTTTTTTTTTTTTAATATAGCTGTTTTTCCAATTCTACCTAACTGTCTTTACCTATTGTAAAGGGTACAGTATATATATATATAAAGCTGTTATCAGCTTTTGGCAAATCATTCTACTAGCATTTGTATTCACTCTTATAAATAAATATTTATTATAAATTATTTTGAACTTATATTTAATTCAAGATATATTAAGCTAAACCAAGCTTTGAATATTTACAAATGAAAAAGATTATTTTTCTAATTAAACTCAAATCCTCAAATATACTATTTGATAAATTAAAATCTATTTTATTGCTCAAATTTAAACTATTCTAACAGTGAACTGATCATGTTCATTTCTCACTCATTGAGAAGAGTATTTCCACATGGTATTGGAAATTCATAAAGCTTAAGAGTTTTGGAAATTAGGAGTTTATTATCTTTAATACATCAAATCTAGGTTTTAAAGAGGAAATATGATTATATTAAACATCTAACTGCTAGTTGCAAGTTTATATAAAGTATTAGAATGTAAATCAGTGTATGTTATGATATAATGAGTTTTCACAAACAAACAAAATAAACTATTTCATAAGTAATTTAAATAAAGTTTTAACTTTTGTTTTAATAACCCTGAAGTCAATTTTTTCATTCATTATAATCTCTGTAAACTAATTAGTCTAAGTATGTAGAGAAACACTATTATTTACTGAGATGATGCAATAATCAATTTGATGGTTAATTGTATCTTTAATATCTTAGGTTAGCAAGTAAGCTGTGAAGCAGCTATAATCCAGTAAAAAACTGTTCTCACATTTTATATGGAATTCAGTGAATCTTTTATTTCCTTTGAATGTAGTATAGCTTATCACTTTGCAAGTTTCTTATTACAAATGGCAATGACAACATGTTGAGTGTATTTCATGTGTCATTTAGTATATTTTTATGTGATTTACATGATTGTGTAAATCATACTTATTCATTTAAATTGACAAAATTATCATTCATACTTCTAAAATGTTTGATATTGCAGATATCTAAATGATTTAAAATGCCATATTAAATTTTATATATATAAAAATTGGAAGCATGGAATAAATTATGTTAATTAAGTGATAAGCAGTAACAAACTATCATCGATGATGAGTAAGTATCCTCAATAATTATACCATCCTATTGGCTGATCCACAAGTATTCACTTAGAAAATTTAATATTCATATTAGCACTAAATGTTTAAATTTATAATATAAAGTGTTTAATATTTAGTAAATGAAACAGTATAGTTGCAACTAGTTTAGATTGCAAATACCATAATTTATTATATTGATCAATTATCATTTGTGCAACTGAATTTCTCACATAGTTATAGTTGATTCCTGGGTCAAATAGGGGAGAAAATCAAGTCTTAAAGCAAATCCTTTATCAAATAAAAAAGCTGTTGTAAGAAAAAAAAAATTTAGAAAATAAATTTTAATATCTGTTACATGTTTGCTAATTTTTATATTTTTTTCTTAGGTGATTGTTGGCAGTACTCAGCTTCTTCATGCAGAAGATACCCTCGAACATTTGTTTAATAGAAAAATGATAAAAACATGATGTTTGTAAATGTATAGAGTAATTTATTGAAATAAACAGTATATTTGCATTGTATTAATTTGTTTATTTTTATTAACAACTAGTCAGTCTGGTTAAATGAAGAAGAAAGAAAAGAGAAAGTGCACAGTTCTAATATGTTTAATTTCACAATGCTTGTGAGTATACAATATTTTTTTTGTTCCATTGTCTGTGCAGATATAGAGATTGTCTGGTTTGCCGACTCTAGAACATGCAACATATAATTGTCCATGTGAGAAGCAATCCATGTTTAGATCTAAACCACACAATTCTAAAGATTGGCCCTGAGCTTTGTTAATGGTGATTGCAAAAGCCAATCGAATTAGGAATTACAATCTCTTAAATTGAAATGGCATATCTGTTGGAATCATAGGAATGCGAGGATTGAGGACATCTTCAACTTTGAAAGGTCCTGTCAAGATTGTTGCTTCTACGATGTTGCTCATTAATTTTTTTTACTGCAAGGCACGTGCCGTTACAAAGCTTTGGCTGGTTGATATTTCACAACATGATAATTGGAACACCATTTTTCAATTGCAGTACGTGTGGTGGCATCCCTGGCAGATTGAGTGAATTCAAAAATTCTGTTGGATAATTAACCACTTCATCTGCTTCCACAACAGTGTTGACGAACTTGTATGTGACTGCCTCACTTTGAATGTTAGATTGAATAATATTAAGTTTGTGCACATATTTGGGCAATTCTTTGTCTGTTTCACTTGTTCACTGATGTCCATTTTTTCTCAGTTTGATTTGCAATTACTCGTCGCACTGCTTCCGCTCTGCGAGTATGACAATCTAAGTTTGATCTTCTGCGAGGCATTATTTTGATGAACCAAAGCAGATCAGTTGCACTGAAAAAGAAGAGAATGTTTTAACAAAAACATATAAAATTGCAAAACATTAAAAAAGCAAAAACAAAGAAAAAACAAAAAAAAATTCAATTCAAAAGCAGATCAATCGACACAGCTCAATTCCACCACCAATTGCACTAAAAAATAAGAAAAACAGTTTAAAAAACGAAATGAAAAACAATGAAAAAAAAAACCTATACTCTCAAAATTATCTGTCTCACGTGTGACATCTATATAATAGTAGTGTAAGAGATAGCTTACAACCAATCTTCACACCTGTCCCAGTTTTTTTTTACAATGTTTGAATTCAGACCAAGTGGTAGGCAAATAATTTATCCTACATACCTGCTTTTATACATATAGTAAATACATATATAAACATACATATAAAATAATATGTTTGAGAAATTAATTCTTTTTTTTATCTATTGTGAGAAAGCAAACAAATTCGTTATATACATGAAGTATATACGTATATAAACATACATATAAACTAATAGATTTGTCTATTTGTAGAAATTAATTGTTTTTCTTTTATTCATTTAATATCATTAACTAAAATACTAATTGGTTGACTTATAGAACAGACAATCAAAGATCAAAATTAAATGAAATCAAAATTGTTGCTTAGTGATCGAATTTGAAATAATGAAGATTAAATGAAAATAATAATGTTTTATAATTTGTTTTTTTTTATTAAGTTGTAACAATAGGTTTTAGCCAGCATGAGATAATCTAGCAGCATTTACTTCACTTGGAAACTAACAATAGAACCGATAGCACATAAGTAAAGCTTTTTTTTTTTTTTTTTTAAAAAAAGGACAAACTGTTTGGTGTTTAAAAACAGTAAAATTTTAATATCTGTAGTTTCAAAATAATATAAAATCTTTATTTTGAATAGAAGGAAACTGGAAAGTTGAACTTCGATTTATAATTACCAAGAATGAAAACTAATGACATAATTTATTCTGCAAGCTGGTATTTATTATTATAGAAATAATAAAAAAGAAATGTGAAAATATCTGAAATTAATTGTTTCTTCAAGCCATTTTCATATATATATTGGAGCTGCAATATAATTAATAATGATTGATAAAATGGTCATTACAATGTGTGTGGGGTAAAAAAAAAAACTACTGTAGCTTCTCCAAAGCTAGTTTCAATGTCATTATGAAAGTATGAAATTATGCCATGAAATTTTAAAAGTAACCATCGGAATGTCTATTTACAAAACGCTGGTGAATATCGATCTTCAATGGATTTGTATACGTTTGAAAGAGATAATTTGTATATATTTGTTTTAATCAAGTGGCATGAGATATATAAATATCAACAGAGTTGGTGAACAAGAACAGTATGCATGGAGATTGACATTTAAATTTATAAACTCTTAGTTGGAGATAAAATGCTTGCTTTCCCCAAGATAAATATATTTTGTTTTGATTCACGTGATTATTATTATTATTTTTTTTTGCTTTTATTATTTCTATTTGAAACTTTATGTATGTTAATTTTTTTTTATTGTGTATTCAAGATTCATTTTCAAATTCGATCACCTGTAATTTAAAGGTGGAAGCAGAGGATGGATAAATATCATATGTTGATGTATTTTAAAAAAAAGGGATCATAGTCATTTAATATGTATAGTTTTTTTTAATAAAAGTAAATTTACAGATTCCTCTGAAAATTCAACATTGATCTATCAAGGCGACCTCAAGTAAGATTTTTTTATATATTTAACATTGAGGGTAAACTTTAGGACAAACAAAACTATTTTATTTACCAATAAGTTTTAATAATATTTACTTGCAATTTTTTTTTACTTCTGAGTGCACAATTAACCCACTAGAGTAAATGATCTTTTTCATAGATGAGAGTGGGGCTGTATATATATATTTTTAATAAAAAAAAATGGTTATAAATATATTTACCCTAACCTAAAAGTATCATTCTAATAGTTACATTAATGGGATAGTTTTAGAATTAGTGAACTCTCATTTTGCTTTTCTTTTTTTTATGTATATATTTAATGAATTATATAATATACAATTTTAATGCACAAATCAGCGCATAACAGCAGAGCTTCTTCAAATTAAATCACAATTTATTATAAACTTAATATAAATTATAATACATAATAAATAATGCCCGAGCGCTTTCAAGAGAACTTAGCTCTCATAATCATGGGTAACAAAGAGTAAGCGTAACAAGGTTGCTATGTGTAAATATATGAGATATATGTAAATTAATTGAATTATATAATATAATTTTGTATATAATATACTTCAAATTATTTTGTTTCTGTTGTGTGAAGCCATCAAAATGATAGAAAACCATTCTTGATAACAGAATATTTATTTATTTTATTATTTTCTGTTTGTAAATATTTATTATACATGTTGTTAATAAACATATTAAGTTGTTTAAATCAATCTGATCTTTGTTTGATCATCACCATCATCATCATGCATTTATACCACTAGATGTTTGGTCATTACCATCTTCATTATGCATTTATACCACTAGATGTTTGGTGATCATCATCATCATTATGTATTGCTCTTATAAATAATTGATCATCGTCAGTATTTTTCTATATGCTTATATATAGGCATATTTGGTTATAATTGAGTAAGTCCATCCCTGAAGAGAGCTGACTGCAAGAACTCCCTGAGTTTGAATTCTGTGATGTAATAGGGCCTAAAAAGGGAGATGTAATGAATATGCATTAGTCTAAGTCATATTGAAATATTGTTAGTAAATTATAAGTTAGTGTATTGAAAGTAGATGTGATTTGGAACTAGGCATTTCATTGTGACATCTTTATCATCCTATTCGAAGGCCTAAAGTCTGACAGTAGTGAGATATGCTCTCTTTGTTATATGTCATTTCTGATTCAGTAACATTTGATGCATCCAAATGTGCTGTCGAATCATAAATTTAGGATATGACTTGTAGGTTGTTTGACACATAGTATTTAAATCATCCAACCACTGAGTCGTATTCATGTCGTCGTATGATGTACCCCGCAGTTCCGTTATATCTGGCACCCAACATTTTGGCCTGAACATAGTTTAGATGCAAGGGAGGTCTAGCCATTGGATTGGAATTTTAAAAAAAAAAAAAAAATTTATTTTTTTTATTTTACCCTTAAGCTTTAAATCTTAAATCCATATTGGGCATACTCTCTTATATAATTCCAAAATATATTCAATAGGAATGATTGTGAACAGATATATCAATTATTATTTTTTTTGGAGGATTTAAAATTCACATTAAAAGTAAATAACATTGAAAGTGATGAATGCAACATGTGGTTGAGAGAACAAATAGAGATCAACTTATAAATAAAAAAATCTAATGCTTTATGGGATATGATTATGGCTCATAAAATGCTACTACAAGCGATCCTTTTCTCTACACTTCTTTTCTACTGTTCATCATTAAACTTTAGCATGGTTTAATATTTATTTATAAATGAATTCTTTTCTTTTTAAGACAACAATAACTTTCAAACATTATTCTTATCATCCAAATATTTGAATAGCTTGATAAAGTTTTAGCTCAACAATATAAAATAAAATATATATTTGCATTTGTGGGATTAACTTTTCTAAACAAATAAAAATATTTTCTCACACAATAATGCTATATTACTATGTAATGTTAATTTTTAAAATGTATTGTAGATTTGTTTTTATTATGCTAATAAAACATTTATTAAAGATTTTAAAAATTCTAATAATTATTATTTTATTTTCTAAGCCATTTTTATGAATGAACGAAATTGTGATTTAACGTGACCGAGTGGTCAGCACAGCTGCCTTACAAGCAGTTGTCGCGGGTTCGCTTTCGGCCGATGCTTTGACACATGAAAAAAAATTGTTTGATTAGCTCTTAAACTGAATGCCACATTAATTATTGGCTTGTAACTACCATATTACATTTCTTTATCACTTTAAAATAGTCAACATCAACACGCTATTTTAATTATATCTATATTTTTTAAGAATATCAAAATATTTTAATTTTTGTGAAAAATTGATAAATGTCGACTAAATCTTATTTATTTAACTTAATATGATTGTATATATTTTTAAAAAAATTAAAATGTAATCAACATTTAAAATAATTCTATTTTGTCTTTTTAATTCCTAATAATAAAATCTTTTTCTGTTTGCAATAACACGTAAAACATACATTTAAATTTAATACTAAAATATAGAGAATACACAAAACAATGTTATTTTTAGGGTCAATTTTTTTTAAAGTTGAAAAAAAAAAAAAGGAAATAATAATGAGTAACATTTCTTTGCGAATTTTGGTACCATAGTATATATAGCATGTGATTTGGGACATTTTAAATGATTTGGGCAATTTACAAACCTGCATATAGGCAACACTTTTGGGGGTTTTCAAATTGGAATTCCAAGACTTGGCTTTCATCTGGAGAGATTTTCTTTGTTTGAAATTAGGATAACAGTCTACCATTCAATAAACTTCTGAGGTTGTTATGTAGATTAACTATAAAGAATAATGTAGAAATATAAGATTTTTTTTTTTATCTGATTGAGTGAGATAGAAACTGAAGATGAAAAACTTTTAGATTAACTATTGAGATATAATATGTTCAACCAAACTACCAATGATTTTCCATTCTTTTAAATATTGTAAAAGTTTTTTCCATTTCAATAGTAAATAGAGGGATTTTAAACTTAGGATCCTCTACTCCTTCTCAAACAACCAATACACATGACCACACATATGAAAAAATAAATGATCCCTGATATATGTATTTCATGCAGAATCAGCACTCATCACTTGAGCCAGATCATAATCTCTCACACATATATAAAATTAGTGTCCAGCTTATATTAAAATAGCAATTCCTTAAACTTTAATTAGGAGGCTTCAATATTCTCACCCTTTCAAACAATTCAACCATACATTTCATTGAAAAACCAATGATGGAACTCTCAAAGATTTTGGTGGATTTGATATTGTAGTCATACCATGTAGACATTATGTCAATCTAACCTCTCATATTATCAGACCATTACATATTCATTTATGTTAATAGGAAAAGTATAGGATGGACTTATACTATAACATAATTCCAGGGCAATACCACCTTTACACCTACTCTACTCTATGTATTAATCAACTTGCTGTTGAACTGTGAAATTCATATCACAGTGTCAAAAATTCTCCATCATTCATTTCTACACAATCCATTTCACAAGATTTGCCTCTCAGTTCTCTATTTTTCACATTTTATTTTAATACCTTCTAATAAAAGTGCAGAAAGCTTTCACAGGTATCCAGATTCAAAATACTTCACCATGTATAACATGCATTGGATATATAAATGACATTACTGTCTTCCTCACATACAAAAAACAACTACCAATCCTACACAAAATTCTTCAATAATTTACCTCCACCCACAAACTAAAGTTCAATCTAAATAAAACTGCAGTCTTGTCACTGTATAATAGTAAGCACAACTCACAGATTTACCAGGGTAAACATACAAACTTCCTTGGATTTTCTTTCCATATAGGCACTAATGTGATGAAGGACAAAATACAAAACAAGTTGAAGGCTGAGGCAGAAAGAATCACTTTATTGCTATCAAAAGCCTATCTATCCATATATTCAAAAGTGCAATTGTTCAACCAGTTGGTCAACACCCAAATAATTTACCACACTCCAATAATAACATGCTCAAAGGCATTCATCTTCAAGGTCTTGTCAGCTTGCAACAAGCTTTTGTAGCAAAGAAAAACTAGCTATATCAGCAAAATGGCTTAGGCATCCACCCATGAGTAATGAATTAGGATTGCAAACCACACTTTTCATATTCAAAAAACTCAAATCTAATAACTGCATCCACCCATGAGTAATGAATTAGGATTGCAAACCACACTTTTCATATTCAAAAAACTCAAATCTAATAACCACATTCAGGCACTTCTTTACACTACAAGGCCTTCTTGGATAATTCCAACAGATAAATCTCCCCCACAAGATTACCTATCAACTGACTTCAGCCACTTAAGAGCAATATCCACCGAAATATCTCTTCAGGCCACATGCAAGTACACATACTGACATATCTATGACTTAATTCATCCGAATGTACCCAATGCCAATCTCACCCCAGTGATTGGGTTCAATAACAAACAACTACTCAAAAACATTCAAAAAATAGTCCCTAGAGTTAGAATATTTAATTTCCTTATCAAAATCAATCTCCGCATCCTACCCACTTTATATTTTCTGTGATACAGGTGATTGTATATCAATGTAGATCCTTTCTGCAACTTATCGAGCAGAAAAACTCAACAACTCCTGTTTCATAACTGCTCAGGACTGGACAAAATCTAACATAACATGCTCAAAGTCAAAAGAGATTCCAACACCATCCTCTAGAACTTCATCATGTCAGCCACACTAACCCTACATGCATTTTGGTGCACTCACTGCACTTCCACTTTTGGTAACAACATAATATGCTACCCTTCTACATTCTACAACAAACTGATACAGCTTAAAATCAGAGATAACAAAATAACACACATTGATATTTTTGCTGCCCCCTAAGTTGCCCCTTAAACAGCAATCAAGCTTCTGATTAGTGACAATCTTATCACAGCTACAATTGCATCTACAGCCACTCCTAATCAAAAATGCACCCACAAGCCAACAGTCACACAGTCTACATTTAACCATATTCAGTTGAACATTATTGCATTAAGCCAAACAGTGTGCATATAAAAATTAATATCTATAGTTCACCCTGAGCCCATAAAAACTTGCATCATGCAGCAGAAGCAACCATATCTATTCTATTAAATGAATTAATATTAAACCAATAGTCAAAATGATATCCATACAATCAAGATTCAAACATACCCAATCACCCTCCATGCACCTAACAGCTGAACTAATTGACAATGGCTCTGGTAGAAAACACAAATAACCTGGATGGTAACCAAATAACTAAAACTTAACAAACAATACTACAAGGCAGTATACAAAAACCAAACAACAAGAGCAGCTAGCTACCCAGAAAATATCACTAAGAATAAGCTATAAAAGTTTTATCCAACTTGATGTAAAAATGTCAATGTAACATATGCATTCTAAAGCCCTTTAAATTACTTATCCCATCAACCCATATACAAATGTACCCCCCCCCCCCCGAATGAAATATGTAACAATCTAAACTAAAACTATATATATATTCCTAAGTTAAACAATGTAAGCATATGTGTCTGCCAACAAGCAATATAACCCTTTGCCTTAAATAAAGTTTCTTTTTGAAACAATAATAATAATGGTGATAATGATAATAATAATCCTCATAAAAATAATCCCTAAGATGTTAACAAATACAATTCTATATTCATATTACCTTCTGCATATTTTGATAATATTTTATATTAAGGTAGCATTATATCTACATTAGCAAGTAATTAGAGAAACTGCAAAGTCATAGAGTTAAATAAGTAAAAAAAGAAATAAAAACTGGAATAACAAAATCATAAAATAAAATAATATATATATAATAATAAAAACTAAAACAAGATTTATATATACATTGTCAAAGTGGTAAGAATAAAATTTAAAAGCCACATAACTTGCCAGTTTGACAGTTTAATAATAAAATTTTAAAAGCCACATAACTTGCCAATTTGACAGTTAAATAAAAGATAATTAATCATAAATGTAGAGGGGGGGGGTTGTAGCTCTGATATTGTTATTACCAACTTTAAGGTTGTGAAATAATTGTATTTTAATATATATCCAGCCTGTATTTTGCCTATCTCTCCTCTGTATATTTAAATGAACATATTAAGGTCCTTTATATGAGGGGTCAGATTGACTTAAGGTCAACATGGATATACTATAATATTGGCATCGTTAAGGGCATTGAGCATTCATCATTTAATTTACAGTGATATGGATGGCTGAAGAATTGGAGAGTGGAGAGGATTGAAGCTTGTCCATTAAAGTGTGTAGATTTGCTATCTTAATATAAAAAGAGCACTGATGATTATATATGTATATGGGAGATGATGATCTGGACCAACTGATGAGTGCTAGTTCAGCATGAAATACATATATCGGAGATCATTTATCTTTTTCACATGTATGTATCAGTTGTATTGGATAGTGGATAACTGTGGGGAACTTGAAGATCTGGGATCAAGTCCCTTTTAATAATGACATTTATATAATATTTAAACGTGTATGAATCTATATATGAAGCTATAATGTCAAACCATAAGTTCAAAGTTTATGAAATTTTTGAACCAATTGGAGAGTTTAAACCCAATTTGCTGCCGTGATTAAACAGGGTAGACATGATTAAAAATATTTCAGTGAAATAACGATTAAATTTAATATTTGTTCTAGTATCAAGCAAAGAAAAAAAATTATATTACATTTGAATGAAGAAGAATTTTTAGGAGATAATTTAAAAAACATTATCATTTATATATTTTTAATAAATAACTTTTAAACAGTGTTTAGGATAGATAATATAATTAAAATTTATTTTTTAAGATAAAGATTGGACACTGTGAAATGATTCCTGTATTGAAATATTGAGGTTTTACTTTTATTTGTTATAAATAGCTTTTAATATTTAAATTTTAATTTTATAAGGTAAAATGTTATTGATTTAAAGTTAGAAAAAGATAGATAAGAGCAATTTTAGTATTCTTTCATTTTCATGTTGAATTTTATTAATTAGCAATTAAAAAAGGAAGTTTTCATTTTCACGTTGAATTTTATTAATTAGCAATTAAAAATGAAGACTGACGAAAAATAATATAAAATATCTCTGATATTTAAGTCAGCATATTCTTTATAAAAAGCATATAGCACTGCTTTCGAATTGAAGTCAACGTTGATTATTGCATGGGTGGATTGTGGATATATAAAGAACTAAAATAACACCACCAGTAATTAAAGTTCCGTCCTTAGTCAATTCAGTTTCCAAATGAAGAGAACTACCAGGGTTTATTACCAGAGAACTAATATTTGAAAGTGTGTAATATATGGAGTGATTATATGATAAATTGAAATTTCAGAAGCAACATGGTAAGAGGGGAAGGATACATGTGAGAAGGGAATGGGAAGTGGAAAGGGGAAGCAGTGTGTAGTCCAAGCTAGTCCAAGATGCATATCTTCATTGAACAAGCACCGCATGGGTCACAAACATTTGAATGATTGAGTCCTATGACAGAGGCTGAGAGGATGGGAGTTGAAGCATTGCCCAAGTGTCTGTGAGAAGTGGAGGTGGGGCTAGTTTGGTATCTCTGGTTTTGAGAAAGTGAATTAGGTCCAGTAGCTTTTGATTCACTGAGTGTACTCTCTGGTCAAAAATAATGGCACATCAGAGCAACCAGAGTGCATAGATGAGGAAAACTGATAATCAAATAGTTGCAAAGACCCCTGTTTCTATGGATTCTTGGAGGTTGAAGATGGTATTCCTGTGTAAGGAAAGGCAGGAAGGAGTTGATGACATGTCTCACTCCAAGCAGAAAGGAACATTTAAGTAGGAAGTGCTGGAGGGTTTCATTGTCAGTTTTACAGAGCTGTTCACTTACTTTTGGAAATGTGATAACTGGTGAAATATTGGATATAGAGATATAACATAGCATGCTCCTGTCTATCATGATATAAAATTAATGCCAAATCAAATATGAAATTCAGAAAAATTACTAAATGTAGAAGTGCAGCTAGGGAAACTTTGTAAAGAGGAATGTTATTTTGAATACTGACAAAAACATATTTTTAAAAATTAGATCATACATAATAAAAAGAAAGATATTAACAGTGAAGTTATGCTCATAAAATCTTCAATAATTATGATTAACTAAAATATTTTCAATATACTATCATTCAAACCATAATAGAAGAAATAATACTATCAAAAATGGAAATAAAGAAACCCCATTATGCCGTTTCTTTTATATATATTATAAAAAATAAAAATATCATGTATAACCATTATTATAGAAAATATATATTAACAATCATATGTTAAAAGCCTTTTTTGGCATATGATTTTCTGCTCTTATCAAATGTTAAACATCTGATTTAACTATTAATCTATTATTGCATACTGAATGCCATCTACTGTTTTATAAAAAATAATAACTATAACAATGAATAAAACAAAACATGAATAAAATAAAATTATGATACAACAATTCAGATTATTAGAGATTCAATAGATATTGAAAGAAATCAATTATATAACATAACTATAGAATAAATAAAATAAAATGGATGCTATACAGATATTAACCTTTAAATTATATTAGAGATCCAAAAAGAAGACAAATATATGAAGCAAATTATATTAAGCATAACATAAACAATTGTAAAACTTCAATAAATCTAATTTATCATTGGCCAATTAATAATGAATGTAAAATTATATAATAAGGTAGCATATACAGAGTTATGCTTTTATGTATTTGATATATTGTTATGTTATATAGTTAATTTGTTTTACTTTTTACTGAATTTCTAATGTGAATTGTACCATATTTTTTATTATTAAATGCTCTTATTTAAGTTAAAATATCTGTTTGTAAAGTATTGTAATCACTTTTATTATTTAAATTAGAATAACATTTTAAAATTGAAGTTTAATAGATATAAATTCAACAGAATTGGCTCAAATTTGGCACATAAAAAGGAAATATCAGGTAAAGCAATATGAGACTATAGTATTTTAGATAAATGACCTAGTTTCTTAGATTTGGACCAGTGGGTGGAAAAGTTTTGAATATATTGATATCAAATTTACAATTCATTTCTAGATCTTCAATATGTTTTAAGTAAAATTCACAAAAGGATGATACAGAGATTTTTTGGGTTTCAATTTAAAATTATAATATTTTAAAATTGGCATTTAATAAATTTAAATTCAATATAATTTGCTAAAATTTAATAAATTTTTTTCAAATCACTACTAAAGTGATAATGCATTATCATATTTTAAATAAATGACTTCGTTTAATTAGATGTAAAACACTGGATGGGAAAATTTTGGATACTTTGATATCAGATTTAAAAATTATTCTTAGAACTTCAATATATTTTAAAGAATGCATGTGATTTTCTTGGTTTCAATTGAATATCTTTAAATATTTTTTTCCCACAATGCTCGTAGGAGATTTATAATTTAGTTTCATACCAAACCATACAAAGTAACAAATCCATAAATAATTAAATAGAAAGTAATTACATTTTTAGGATGAAATACTCTATTTTTTAATTTATTAAATGCAGCAGGAACACAATAGATTCTGGATTGCATCTGATTATCCAAATCTGGCTTTATATCTTAAAAGTTTGCAATATATTTGATTTACATTCTTAAATTGATTTACATTGCTGAAGATTTTTCTTTTACCACTGAATCATAAAGCAGTTAAGCTTTTTGGATATTAATTACTAAACTAAAAACTTCCAGGCATGATAAACTAATCAGATTAAGGAGTCTCAAATAGGCTAATGAAAATCTATTAATCATTAGTTTGGAAAATTACTCACTATTGATTAATTGTATTAACTGTAATCATAACTAGAGATTTTCAATCTCTTAATGTCTTAATCATCACTGGTTTCTCAACATCAAAGAAAAATATATATATTGTAGTCAATTGTACATACAAATAAAGGATAGATTTGTGATCTCACAAACAAAAAAAATTATATATGTAAAACATGGAATTTAGGACTACAATAATGTAATAAAAGCAAAAAAAAAAAAATCCTTAAATTTATTATAGCAGATAAACTAAGCCGGTAACAAAATGATCAAGTTTTTATTTATTATTTGATTGTTGTTATTATTATTTACATTGATTCAAATAAATACAAATTTAGTGCAACAATATAATAGCAAGAAATAATTTTTTAAATTTGATAATAAATATTTATATAGAGAATAAAACTTATTAAAATATTAGCTCACTATAACAAACTAGATTTAATTAAACTATTTTATATATTAAGTACGAAACTGTTTTATTCGCAACATATTATACATTTTAATGATTTGAGTTCATTAAAATTTATGACATAATTCCAAAATTAAGATATTTAGCTGGTGACGAGCAATGATAAATTTTTATCGAAGTTAATTGAAGGTTAACATTTACTCGTAGTTTTATGGCAAAGGTAAAAATTTGTTCTATTGATGAACACTAGAGGACACTAGTAATAATTTTTTTAAAAATCCTTTCCTCAGCTTCCAACAATGTACGATGCCCATAAAGAACGGCAACGTTCATTATAACTTCGCGAATTCTGCTTGCAAGGTTAGTATATTTCTAAAATATTTCCTCATTTCAAGTGTTCTCACGTATAATTTTCTAAAAATCTTAGTTTCTGGACAATTATTTGCAATTTAAAAAAATGATTTCAACTTTCCATTATATTTTTATCCATCAAATTAAAATATAAAGACAATTTTATTCACTTTCCATAAACTTGTAATGCTTATAAAATATAAAGACATTCATTTTTTATATATTTATTTCTGGAATTAACAAACGTAGTGTTTGTATCTAAGTTTGCTTATAAGTATGTGTGTGTATAAATCTAAATATTGATTTTACTCTTTGAAACTGTATATACGTGTGAACGTGTTTCAATTATCTATAGAAAATTAAAGTATACGTTAACTATCTAAATTTATGTATTTTATTAATATATACAATGAATTTAACATAAGAATAATGAAAAATAATGAAGTATACATGATTAATACCATTCTGAAGAGACTAAAATCATTTCTATGAAAGACTAAGAATATTAGCTTTAGGAATATTCAAGTTAATTTCTGCTAGAATTTACAAAACCTTTAAAATGTTAAAGTTTGACGATGATCCAGGTTTGAACGAAATTGTAACAAAATATAAAATGATTTATTAACCAAATTAATTATAAAAATTACATCAGAAAGTCAACAACTCAACGTTAATTTTTATTCTTGAAATAAGGCAATATATGAAGAAAAAATAAAATAAAACTTATTAAAAACAAATCCAATTAGAAGACTTTATGTATATGGAATTTTGTCAAATGATATAGAAAGGTCATAAAGAAATACAATTAAAACGGCAACGAAAGTTATAAAAGAATATAAATCTTATAAAGTATTACCATGTTATTGGGAAAAGAGTTATTTAAGGAACAAGAAAAAAATATAGAAGAGTTAATAATAATAATGAAGAATTTTATAAAGGACCATATAGTTATAAAAAACAAGCAAACCAAATAATCCTTATAATAAAACAAAATCACTCAAATATTAGACGAAGCATTATAATTAAATATGAAGAATAAAAAACCTCAAGGAAATGATAATATAACAGAATTACATTTTGAAAGAAACTGTTGTACTTGATGTGATTGCAGACTTCAATCAAGAATACTTGAAGTTCACTTAATGTGATTTATTAGTCTTAAATATATTTACATAATATACAATCCATAAATATATTTCCATGTATGTGAACTTCATTAATGTCAGGCAGGTAGTACTTGAATGACTGAACTCACTTCCAGTTGTATATAATAGCTTGCCTCATGAGTTTGTCCAATGACTCTTCTGGCTGTACTAGACAGCTTGCCTTGAGTTGGCTCCAGTCTTTGCAGCTTCCAGTCCTATTGTGGATTTGCCTCACTGCATAGATTTATAGCGTAATGACAGTTTTAGAAGTGTTTACTGTTAGCAGTTGTTTCAATTGAGAGTTTGTTCTGTCATTTAGGTTTGGCAGACATTCTCTACCTTGCATTCAAAAAGGCTGACTATTTATTGTCAGTTCCCAACCTTACTGGCAGCAATCAGATTTAGAGAACATCATTTTCTATTGATCCATACTAAGCAATGATTGATATTTATCCACATGTTTACACATTGATTAGTGGCAATGAGTGCTCAATATGATCAGGAAAGGACAGAATCTGGACTAGTCCACTTCTAAGGGCAAGGTGAGATATGACAGAAACAAAATAATAAATTGTTAAACTTATACACAAAATTCTAATTAATAAGCATAAATCAGATGGTTGGAAGAATGCAGTAATAATATTGATATTATAAAAGTAATCCATCTTCATTTCAGGTTTAAAATAAAATATTGCTAAACTCATTATAAACCATGTACAAATAACTTTGAATTCAAACTATCTAAAATATAAACTGAATTTAAAAATTATTACAATGGAAGACCATCCAGGTATTAAAAAAGAAAATTATACAAAAGACATTTGAATATTCCAGTATTTTCCAGTTTAAAGAACTGAAACACATGATATCCCAAAAAGGATCTGTAAAATGCACAGGACTAATTGATCTACATGTTGATACTAAGAAGAGCAACATCAGTGTGAAATTAGGCAGAATAATTTCATCTTTTCCAAACTTTTCATAAGTTTTATGGGGATATTTTGTAGGTTAAAATAGAAAGCAAAGAGAAGAAGAATAAATGGAAATTAATTAAATCATGCAAATTTGAAAGTTGGAGTGATTGTTAATTATGAAGTAGTTCAGAATTGTAGAAAATATTGCTAGAATTTTCTGATGGAAAAAAAAGGGATTAAAGATGAATACTAAAAATTGATAAAATTACGAGTTTCCAAAAAAAAATAATAATAATTAAATTGTGAGTATTAAATTAGAAAAAGTTAATGCATGACAGGAAATATTTTAAATAAATACATTCTACCATTGCTTATTTATAGATCTGGGATTTCATAGACAATCAATGTAGAGATAGACAAACATATAACAAAGTATATAAGAATTTATGTTAGAACTAACAAAAATATAGAATAGTAAATAAATGAGAAAACTAATCTATATTGCTGATATCAAAGAAAGATTTAAAAGGGAACTGAATTTAACATAAAGTTCATATATGAAATAAATGGATGAGATAAAGAATTTGGTTAAAGCAATGAAGAAAAGTGATATATTAAAACTACTAGACTAAATTAGGGGATATTCTTATTCTGAAATAGAAACAAAGGCTGAAATTAGTAATATGTAAACACCCACACATTTGTGTGTATGTTCATGTGTAAATATAAACACGTAAAAACAATAATTAAATAGATCAGTGCATTGGTAACATCAGCTCTTCAGGAAAAAGTACTGAAAAAAAAGGCAGTACTCAGTAGATTATCCAAGTGATAAAAATTGAGTTTTTCTATCATGGTTTTACAACTCTACCCAAGAATAGCTACAAAATTTAATATCCAATAATTCGATAAATTCAGAGGTTGATATTTAGCTGGTTACTATGGAAATTAAATAACTGTCTTAAGAAATTTTAAAAAATTATTTTGTCATATACAATAGTGAGTTATCATTGCTTTATCTTTTTTTAAAGATATCAGATGAAACAAGTATGATATTAAATCTCATTCTAGAGTTTCATTGTATTTAGAAAGTGAGAGTATTCCTCAGCTTTATAAATGTATTCAGCATATGTATCAGGGTGATTCTCTTATGACTATTACAAATAAAACACAGCATTAGATAAATAAATAATTGATTATATTTATATTTAATATTACATCTAATACTGACATGTAGAAAATTGTAAAAATTTTGCAAACATCATTTATTAATATATAGTGAATGGAATTGAAAGTGATTAATTAAGACCTTCACTGTCTCATTTTTAAATGCTTTAGAATCTAGATAAAAAGTATAAGGTGGATTTATTCTTATCTTTTCAATGATTCTATTTTGTGTTTAGAAAGTGAGAGTATTATTCAGCTTTATAAATTCATACAGTGCATTGACTAGAGTAATTCCCTTATGACTTTTATAAATAAAACACTGTGCTAGATAAATAAATAATTATATATAAAAAAAATTTTTTAGAAAATTTCATTAGAGCTTTTTACCTCTTAAATATTAATTTTTAATTTTTACTATAGCAGAGACAGAGAGAAAGGTTAATAAACATTAAGACAGGGTTTTTCTAATGATTTGTGATGATGAGTATTGAATGTCTTTAGAAAAGTTTATCTTTATTTAAATATTCTAAATACATTCAATTTTTAGTAATAGCACACAGCTTAGTATATGCACAATGCTTTGAGAGCTATTAGTCTTCCCTCTTCTTCAGGTTTGCTGGCCTGACCAGTCATAGTACTAGCATGGGAATCAAATGTGGACCCTAGATTCTTGAGTATTGAATTTTAAGGAACCAGAGCATTATCTTAAAATTCAAGACTCGAGAATCTAAGAGTTCAGATTTGATTCCCATGCTAGTATTGTCACTGGTCTGGCAAGCAACCCTGAAGAAGAGGGGAGAATAGTACTTCTTGAAACATTGTGCATTTACAAACTTATTTGATATGCTATTACTAATAGTTGGATGTATTTGGAATATTTAAATAAAGTTACTTTTTTCTAAAGACACTCAATACTCATATTAGATGATGGAAATAATCCACTATAAAAATACAATTAAGACGGGCTTTTTAAAATCTATGACGCTTTACTTTCAGAGCTTTATTAACAAAATTAAACAATGTCTTAGATTTAGCAAACTTTTCTTCCCTTATTTCCAATAAATTCTTTTCTATTTTGAATCGAAGTATTAGTTCAATTTTATAAGTTAAAAAAATAGCATAAAGTTATTTTTGATCTTTTTAAAAATATTTTTTCCCCTAAATAGATTATTGAATGTAAATTACTTTAATAAGACTGAGTATATCTGTGAAATAACAGTTTCTTAGACATTTCATTTTATAGTTTCAAGTATTACTGTTTAGAAACTTCGTTTTAATTAACCTAATGTTTTTCCAGATTTTGCACAATTAAAAAAATATAATAGAAACGTTTAAAATGGTAAATAGTTTTGAAACCTTTTTTTTATTTCTAGATATGACCTTTTTTTTAAAAAAAATAAATTGGTTATAATACAATATTTACCAGCATACGTCTCTATTTTTAATTTTCCAATATTCCTACATTTTTTGACTTTCGTCAATCATTTTTATTCTAAAAGCACTATATATAGGGTAAAAAGTTATAGCAACTAATTTTAAGATATTTATAAATTATGTCAATCTCTATTGCTAAAAAGGTATTTTAGTGTACCTATCAATGCTTTGTTTTTTTGAAAGCAGCTTTCTGTATGACGTCATTTACTATAAGTTTATAATAGTTTTAACAAGGCTGTAAACCTTAGCAATGAGCGTCTGAAAAAATCGTCACCAGGGACCTCTGTAGGTCTTTAAAACACATGCTTACGCTATGAAGAAAAGAGAGAGAAGTTCTTTTCTTCTCCCTTTTTTTTTTTTAATGGGGGAGGGGGGAGGGGTTGGTTTTATGGTGGGAGATTATTAAATTCTTTACTAATTTATCCAAATTCTTATATTATTTTATTATTATTAAATTTTCGTTTATTTTAGTTTTTAAGAATTAATTAAAAAGATATTAAAGTTTATAAATTAAATGATAGTATTGTAAGAATCACATTTTCTGGTTTTTGTGTTTAACAATGAGAACAAGAGATTCAAAACCGAATATAATGTCCCTATACATTTAACAGTTTTTCTTTAATAATTAATAAATATTTCAAAACACCTCACAAAATAATGGAACAGTTGATATGCAGAATAATAGAAATACCTATTATATTAACACTGTTTTGACATCATGCAGCACAGAAATGGAAATAAATACCAATGTAGATAGAACATTTAGAAAGTTAGCATTAAATTCTTAAAACCATAATAGGAAAGAATGGACATATCTGAGTTTAAAATAAGGGAAATTGCTAGTCTCAGCTAACAGAAACATTGATGTCCAAACTGCTGACTTTTTTTAATATTCTAAGAATGTTGATTGCACTCACTACTAAAAATATGATAATGAATATTGCTGTATCTGTGGCCAAAACTCAATGGTTTTCTAAAAGCAGATAATGAATATTTAAGAGATCAATTGTAGCCAGAAATACAAAAATCACATAGAAAAAAGTTTAAAATCAATGAGGACTTTAATACCTATCTGAACATTATTTAAACAATTTAGTATATCTATCATAAACAGAACATTTATAACCAATATGCTATTTCAATTACTGTGACTTCTACAGCATAAAAATAAAGGAGCCATGAAGAGTGGAGCAATAAATGATGGGAAGCATGTAGTTGGATGAATCATACAATTTTTTCAACTTTTGAATAGTTTATATCTGCAGTAACAAAAAATTTCCTCAAGATTGCTTTCTCCCATTTGTGAAACATTAATAAAATTACTATAATTTTAATAATAATAACATGAAAGCTAAAACCTTCAAAAGATGCGCTTTAAACATGCTTATGTGACAGCCAATCAGATGCAATAATGACTGCACGTACAACTCTTAATTCTAAAACACAAGTCAGAACTATAAGAAAAAGATGGAATCCACCTTCTTCTATGCTTAAATTTATATATAAATAAGCCAGACTCAAGCATTTTGAACTAAGAGTGTGAAGCTTAAAATACCTTCACATTTAATTCACTAAATATTATATATAAATAAACAACGCGAAATCTTTCAATTTACTATGAAGCAATTTTCAAATTTAATGAAATGATAGTAACAAATATAAATATATCAAATTTATTAAGTGCAAGCAGATAACATTATAATAACATGAAATCTAAAACCTTCGAAAGATGCACTTTAAACATGCTTATATGACAGCCAATCAGATATAATAATGACTGCACATGGAACTCATAATTCTAAAACACAAGTCAGAACTATAATAATAATAACTATATATAATATTTAGTGAATTAGATGTGAAGGTATTTTAAGTTTCACACTCGTAGTTCGAAATGCTTGAGTCTGGTTTATTTATATTTAAATTTAAGCATAGAAGAAGGTGGGTCCCATCTTTTTCTTATAGTTCTGGCTTGTGTTTTAGAATTAAGAGTTCCACGTGCAGTCATTATTACATCTGATTGGCTGGCACATAGGCATGTTTAAAGTGCATCTTTCGAATGTTTTAGCTTTCATGTTATTACAATGTTATCTACTTGCACTTAATAAATTTGATATATTTACATTTGTTACTATCATTTCATTAGATTTGAAAATTGCTTCATAATAAATTGAAAGATTTTGTGTTGTTTATTTATATATAATATTTAGTGAATTAAATGTGAAGGTATTTAAGCTTTACACTCTTAGTTCGAAATGCTTAAGTCTGGCTTATTTATATATAAATTTAAGCATAGAAGAAGTTGGGTCCCATCTTTTTCTTATAGTTCTGACTTGTGTTTTAGAATTGAGAGTTCCATGTGCAGTCATTATTACAACTGATTGGCTGTCACATAAGCATGTTTAAAGTGCATCTTTCGAAGGTTTTAGCTTTCACGTTATTCCGATGTCATCTGCTTGCACTTAATAAATTTGATATATTTATAATTTTAATATTTATTATATTTTTTTGGTAGACTCATTTGATTTATATGAAAACATCATATCATCTTTAAACTATTAATATTGTAATTTTAAGTTTAAAACAGAAGGTTGCCATGGTCTCAATCATATTTTTTAAATTAATCCTTATTTATATTTTTTTCATCAACAAATGAAAGACTGATATCCATTGACATTTCTAAAAAAAAAAAAAAGAGTCTTTTCCCTATGAAGAATGCATTTTTAGATTTTATTCAAATATTAAATAATTTCATTCTATTTAGAATACAAAAAATTCTTAATGCAAAAAGTAATCCTTTGCTGTATTAAAAAAGATTTCACACGATAATGAATTATACTTCTTCAGAGTAATTTTCATTATATTTCTCTCGCACAAGATAAGAACTGATTTCTATCCAATTTTAACATCTTGAGGAGGAATGTAATCATAAACATTTGACCAAAGACATGTAAAAAAAGATTCCTAAGATGCATATTTCATGCTGAACCAGCACTCTTCAGTTGGCCCAAATCAAAATTTCTTATACATATCTCTATCATTGTTCAGTATATATAGATAGCCAATTTCTACAGTTTAATTGATGGGTCAAACGTATTATTGTCACAACTTTGACACAAATCATTTAATGTAAGTATATTAATAATTTTTATTAGTCATTCATTAGACTGGAGATTATCCATTTAATGAATAATATTTCTGTACATGCTGAACAGTGATAAAGATATATGTAAGAAATTGAGATCTGGGCCAACTGATGATTGTTAGTACAGCATGAAACATGCATTTTGGGCATCATATATCTTTGTCGCTTGTTTTTGGTAATATTCTTATGATATATATCCCTCCACAAGTTGTTAAAAGTGGTCAGAAATTAGTCCAACTTATGTGAGAATGGCATAATGAAAATTTCACTACAGAAATATTACTCATTAAGTGCATAATATCTAGTCTACTGAATGACTAATGAAAAATTATTAATATCACAGTTTCTTCCATTATTTTGCACTACTCCTATACATATATATGTGTGTGTTAAAATTTTTGCTTGAAGGTAGGTTGGAATACCTAAGTAATTTTTTTCATGTGATGTTTGATGGTTTAACCTTTTTTTTTTTTAATTTTAGAAGAATGTTATCAGGAAATATGTATCTACAGATATTTCAGTTATTTCAGTTTACAAGAAAAAAATTAATACAAAACTAATCAAATAATATCACAATAAGTATTTTCAATAGCATTCAGTGAATTATGCTATTATTAAAACCATTTACAATAAAACAGGAAACAGAAAATACATTTCACTAGAGGTTATAGCACTGATGGACAAATGACCAAGTGGCTCTGAAAATGTCTGATGGGGTGATTTTTTTATCTCTGTTTTATTGTCTCTAATTTGTTTTTAAAAGTATTAAAAGTTCTTGCATTACTATTGTAAAGATAAGTGTACCATAATGCATATAGTATAAATGTACTTCTTATTTCTGAAAAGTGGGCATTTGGAAAAGACTTATAGTGGCATTCTTTTTCTGATAAATTTTTGTAATATAATATCGGGTATATTGTAAGTTATTACACTCAAATAATACATGTTTTGGATTTTCTTCTGCTCTGTGTCATATACATATAATGTCAATCAATGTTAAGTATGTTTCTCATATTTCATGAAATATAATGTTGGTAATGTCCACATATTCATTTTAAGTAAAACATCAAAAAATTTGGGCTCAAGTGTCCAATATTTAAATCTTCATATTAGCTGCTTGTTATTAATGCATAGCATTGGCAAGTCTAAGGTATAATTTGTGTTTGTGTGGAGAAGTACATATATATTCCAATAGCATCATTTGTCTTCGTGGGAAAGTTGTGTTAGGGTTTTTTTCTTTTTAAAGATTTCATTCAACTACAAATATGTGTGTGTGTGTGTGTTCTAATTTAACATAAATATGCCAGGGTACTGTGGGATTAGCACTGCTGCGATGACGTAATTGTCCGGTTATAATTATTCTAATTTTGCGAATTATTCTAACATTTTAGGTTAGTTATTTTTTTAAAGATTAGCAAAGTTTATATTTAAAAAATGAGTTTTTAAACTTTATATTTAAAAAATTTGAATTTACATTAATTTTAAAAAATTATTATATAATACAATATTAAATAAAACATTTTTTGGATAAAAAAATTAGTAAACAAAAACAATTTTGTCAATATTCAGTTTATTTAATTCAAATATTTATACCGTATTCATAATAATTATTTTAAAATTAATTTGAATTCGAAAACTCATTTTTTAAATATAACTTTGCAATGAAAATATATTTGCCAATTTAGAATAATTATGGCCAGATGATTATGTCACAGCATATAACTTTATAAACCAATATATAATAATAAAATTGTGCCAACACACATATAACATAAAGCTATGTAAATGATAATTAACAAATTGAAGAGGCTTAGTGCTTTCGAGAAAGTTTATTTCTTATAATCATAGCCTGTTATGACTCACTCATAGTAATCATTATGTATGTACAATATACAAAGTTTATACAAATGAGTCAATTAGCCCATCTTTTGAATATAGCAAAACATGATTCTTTGTGATTAATGGTGAAGGAGTCTTCCACTATAAAAGTAAATCTCCTTTACCTTACATTTAACATCATGCCTCTTAGTACAAACCAATTTTGCAATGATGGTTTCAAACTCATGTCCGGCTACTTTTTGATGTTGGACGAATATTGAACTCCATTCTGGGTTGGTATGTGACTTATTATACCTATATTTATGCTGTGACAACCTAGTTGCTATGACAACTTTGGTTTCACCATAGTATGAGGCTTTACATTCATTGTGAGAGCATGCAACATTATACATGGCCTGTGGTGTTTAATCGAGAGCTATGGTATTTTTAGTGTTGTTAATAAGCCTATTGGTTGAGAGTGGTGTGTGAAAGCTCAAATGAAACTCTGTAGAGAAAGTCCTGTAGAACATCTTTTGCAGCATCTCTAACTCGCTGTGTTCCTATATTATTAACAAAAGGTCTAATCTTGCTATAAACTGTACTGCCCTTATATCCTGCTTTGATTAAATCGTTAGTATAATTAATCATGTTAGACCTTATATCTGCTTTGAATTTGCACAAGTGGTAATTCTAAATATAAACGATGTCAACCCCGCCAACTTGTGAGCCTTAGATATGTATGAATCAGGGTGAGTCTGCCCGCGAACTTCCGGTGGCTTCGTGACCATCGTGTAGTTGAGCGCACCTTCTTCTCTGTGTATATTGATATCTAAGTATTTCTTGTTTTATATAGAAAAAATAATGGCTCATAACGGACATATATATATGTTAGCATATTTATGTGACACGTGATTTTAGAAAAACTTTTAAGAATGTATAATAAAATTTAAAGTGACATAAAAACTTTAATTGAAAAGGAAATTTCAATTACTCTAATTTCCCTGTCGTAGAAATAACAATTATTAATGTAATAAATTAATATCTTGATGAATGCTACAAACAATAAATATTGATATATATAATACTTTTAATTTGATAATGGGCTCTGATATATGAATTTATTTTTGGATTGTGCTAAATAAATTCTTTTTTTATATTTATATTATCATCAACAACAGATGACGATTATTGTAATAAATGTAATAAGAGCGCTTATATGAACTATATATAGAGAAGCTTGTTATTTCTATAAATTAAATAGGGCTTAAAGAATTAAAAAGAGAAAATATTATAACCCCCGTTTTTCATTGAATTATTTAGCTCTTGATATAGCTAATTACTCAATTTATGTGTAAATAGAGATTGTTTTACTTTCAGATTTTTGGCCTTTTTAATTTATAGCTAAAATATATTTTCCACATCTAGTATTTCAAACTTTTCAGATTTCTGATAAGATTTGAATAATATTTAAAAATATGGAAGTTTTTTTTTTTAAAAAAAAAAAACTCCATCTTTACTACTGTTTATTCAAAATATGCAAGAAAGGGAGAATAAAAGAGAGGGTAAACATTTTTGATATGAAATTGCTTAATTACTGTAATATATAAGGGATTTAAACTCAGACTTTCACACGATCCTCAGCGCTCCATGCCATCATATATTGCTGACCTACCTGATCATACACATGTTGAAAAGATAAATAATCACCAATATACATATTTTATGCTAAATCAGCAATCATCAGTTGGTCCATATTACAATCTCCACACAATCAGTGCTCAGCTTTATATTAAGATAGCTAATCTTCATACTTTAATGGATAGGCTTCAAACTACTCCAACCCACAACTTTTCAGCCATCCATTTCATTGAAAATCTGATGATGGAACGTTCAAAGCCTCGTTAGTGCCAAGGTTGTCATCTTACCCATGTTGATCATTTAGTCATTCTGACCCCTCATGTACTGGAGAATAATCCATTTGCATACATATGCGAGGGATGGGCAGACCTTTAATGCACTATGTTTTTAATATGTAAATTAATACACTGTACAGGCTCACACAACCTGCACATGTTCCATCATCAGATTTTCAATGAAATGGATGGCTGAAGAGTTGTGGGTTGGAGTAGTTTGAAGCCTGTCCATTAAAGTATGAAGGTTAGCTATCTTAATATAAAGCTGAGCACTGATTGTATATATGTGTGGAGATAGTAATCTGGACCCACTGATGATTGCTGGTTTAGCATGAAATATGTATATTGGTGATTATTTATCTTTTCAACATGTGTATAATCAGGTGGGTCAGCAATATGAGATGGCATGATGAGCTGAGGGCCATGTGAAAGTCTGAGTTTGAATCCCTTATATATTACATTATATATGTGCAGATGTGTTTAAGCCTGTACAGTGTATTAATTACTGTAAGAAAATGCAGTGTTAGATTTGTGAAAGCAAAGTGAATTTAATAAATTACTTGTAGGAAAATTGGTTGAGTCGTAGTTGTTGAGAAAAAAGTGGCAGTCCATTCTGATGATGATTCTACTCTATTATAACCTGAAAACTGCTTTTGTTTTTAAAGATAATTAATATAGATTATTTATTTTTCAAATTAAGATGTCCATTGGTATATTCTGACTACTTTTCAAAAAATAATCAGATTTGATTATTGCTAAACATACAAATTTACAGCAGTTGTTTATAAGAGATTTTTAAGTAAATATTAAAAAAACAATATACACTGTATACTACATGTAGCTTTTCCCTCATGTTTAAACAAATTAGTAGGAAATGAGCAATCTGTTATCAAGATCCAGGGGGAAGGCTTCGATTTTCAGTTATTATAAGCTCCCATTTGCTTGAGTTAGATAAATGATATGGCTGACCAGACAATATTTTTTTCACTATATTGTAAAAAAAACAACAACACCCAACAAAAACAAAGCAAGTTGTTCTTTGAAGAAGACATACAAATAAATATATGTGGTGTTTTAATAATCTGGCACTGTTGGTAGTCTTCCAGTTATAATTGTATTGCACATAATAAGTTTACAGCTTTTAAAAATTTTGAAGATTATTAAAATGGATTATTAAAATATAATTACAACTCTAAAATGGAGAATGAAAATAAAAAGGATAAAGAGTAGCAGAAAATAATGGAAGTAAATACTTCCGAAACTAGCTGTGAAGAAGATAGCTTCGAAACTTAAGATATGGACAATATCCATCCAGATAGTGATTCATGCAATGAAATAAAGTATAAAGACATTAATAAAGAAATAAAAATACATGAAAATTCTGCAATATCATCATAATTAGATGTGATGCAGATGTTTAACACATAAGTAAAGCAGATGGAAGATCATCAAAAAAGGATGAATCAGAGACATTTAGAAATGCTAAAAAAGATAGCAAATAGTCATAAAAATAATAAAAAAAACAAATGGATCAAATGTACCAAAAAGCAAAGGGAGCAAATAAACTAGACTACGGAAGATAGTCATGGAATATAGCCAAAAGCAGATAGAATTACAGGGTTTGAAGATAATTAAAAACAGATGGAATTGAGGCATGAACATAATCGAAAACAGATGGAATCAAAGATGCATGAGTGGATGGATAATTTTTTTTAAACAACCAAATCAGATAGATGATTTAACCCAATTAGACGATGAGGAAAAAATAAGCAAGAACTAATTTAAGAAGAAACAATGGATCAAATCATGAACAATGAACAGACTTAATTGCTTATAAAATCAGACAATGGATTAGAAATATATAATGAACTTTTAAATGAATTTAAACCAAAACTATCAGAGCATCAATCAAACTTTAAACCTATGTGTTATACAGATATACTGTATTTATACAGAGTTATTCACAATAAGAAATTCAATAATTGTCAACTTTATTTACAACTATGAAGAAATAAAACACAATTTTCTCCCATACCAATTGCTTCTTCACAGTTGTCATGAAAGAAAAGAGCCTCCAGATACACTTCATTATCAAACTATACCTGAACAATCATATGTTATCAAAGCAATGGCTAAATAACCAGCTTATAAAATACCCAATAGATATCCAAAAAGAAATTTTAATAAGTATAATCATTTTTGTTTTTAGGTCTTTTAGAATTTGAAATGAAGAATTTATTATTCATTTCAATAATAAAAAAAAAAGATTTTTTTTTTCTTGTAAGTAAAAGGATATACAAATTTGTTTTTTTAAAAAAGAACTAAAATGACTAAGTTATGATATAAAAGCAGTTTTTCATTTTGTTTGGATGAGAAAGAGATAATACTCCATTTCAAATTCCAGTATTTCACTATGCTTTGTGAATAAAATGGAAGGACACTACTAACAGTTAGCTAGACCTAATCTGGAACACTTGTGAATAATACTTTGAATAATTCTAAGACGGCTAGAAATTACAAGACTATATTATTATCCTAAATGATCTTTTAATATTTGTCAGAAAAAAGTAAATGTCAATTATTTTGTTTTGGATGACTCTTATATTTAAAGTTTGATTTGTACTTTTGAAAGAAACTGTCAGTTAAAAAAGTAGAAAATTTGTAATAACTTTTCATTACTTGTTAAAATTATTTTTTTAAAAAAAAATTTATTATATATCAAATATGTATGCCGATGTTATGAATTTTATATACATTATTAATAAAAGGAATCCCAAACTAATATGTATAAATTTATTTACTTATTTTTAAAGTCAACTTATACTGTGTATAATATAGGATAAATTCATGACTATTGCCCAAAAGATCTTGTATCATGCACTTGCCAACAAATCTGTACAGTGAGCACCAATGTTTTCCATTTATTTTCAAAATAACTAGGATACAAACCTTCAATAAAATAAACTAGCTTCAAATACAAATAGTCAAAATAAGTCATATATCACATGACCCTATCTCTTAAGCTTGTAAGTTATACACACAGGATTGCCAATTCCTCTACAAGCTTTATGATAAATGCTTAGCCAGAGCCAGCACTTAAAATATCTCTGTCAGGAACCCCCGCCTCAAATCCCTGACCATGGTTTCATGCTTTGGCACTCCTCAGAGAGGTATCAGGGTAGGTTCAGACCCTAGATCTAAAAATACCAACCCAAAGCCAAGCACTTATCTAAAAATTATCTATTGAGTGGAAAATCTGAAATTTTCAGACATCTACATGTCTTCAAACCCAGCTATCCAACTCAAATAGCTATATGGGGCTGATAGATCTTCAGCCATACCATATATTAGTAATCATAGCATTATAAAATTGCATAAGACTTATGGCAGAGACTATAAATAGTCAAAATGTCATATATCACATGACCTATCTCTTAAGGTTGTAAGTTATAAACACCTCTCCGAGGAGTGCCAAATCATGAAACCATGGTCAGGGATTGGGGAGGGGTTTCTGACAGAGATATTTTAAGTGCTGGCTCTTGCTAAGCATTTATCATAAAGCTTGTAGAGGAATTGGCAATCCTCATTGTTTATTTGCTTCAAATACCTTTCATTATTTATTTTCCATTTACTTCATGAGAAGAACTTAATAATATTTATTAGTAATGAGCCCATATTCCTTTGGCACTTTATTAACACATAGCACATATCTAGTGCTTTTAAAGTTACAAACATAAACTCATATTTTATTATTATATGATAAGTCCATGCAGCAGCATGTGATGTGATGCACTGTGACTTCTCCTTATACAGAGTCGGGGATCTCAGCAACTATGCCTTGAGAAATCTGTTAGCCACTTTTAACTTTCCATTCCCTGCCTTAAGTTTTCCCATCTCATGCTCCATCTCATTTCCACAACATAATCTTTATCAACTCCATTGCCTTTATATCTAAATCCCCCTTATCTTTTCCCAAACCCAGCATAAAAACCAATAATCCATTTTCTGTATAATCACTTTGTTTATAGTTATTCTTCCACAACTTCATTATTTGTATTCTTTCTGCTTTCAAGCATTTACATTCAATTAACAGATGCCTAATACTTTCTATGTCTTCCTTACACAACATGCAGAGTAAATCACCCACATTTTCCCCCATGTGAATGTATTTATGTTACACAGATTAGTTTGTATAATCATCACAAAACTTAGTTCTAGAGCACCCCCCTCCCAGCAATGGTCATATGTATTTTTGCTGCCAAACTTTACTAAAATATGAAAAGGTTAATTTTATATTTGAATCACTTGTGGTAACTAAACAGCTAGGTGATATTTAATTGTAACAGTATCAAAAGTATAAAAAAATATATATTTGATTACAAAGATTCAAAGAGCTTATAGGTGTTCTACAGAGATTACAATTTACATCTGAAATTATGGATAACAATGTCACCATGTTGGGCCTTCCACATAAAAATAACTTTCTCTTTAGTTGCTGATGTTGTTTTTGGAGATAGCAGTATCCTATTACAGGCTCAAATTTACATGCATTAGTGGTGTACATGTATACATATTTTATTTTTCTGTCTCTTTGTTGTATCATTTTTAGTTTATTGCTGAGTGTGTGGTGTGTCTTCAGGTATTGTTATGTAAATGAAAGTACATCTTGTACTTACAAATGAGTATAATATGAATGTGGTAGCCCAAGTGTTCAAGAAGTAATCCTTTTCAGAGCATTTAGGATGTGAAGATATTGAAGTTACTGGGACAAGATATTACAGCATTGTCTAGCTTAGAGTAGGTGTATTTCTGCTTTTCTATGAAAGCACACATGAATCTTCTGCATTTCAATGATTTAAAGTTAAGAAAATGCAGGGTAGACAGGACCTCTAAGTTTAATTTCATTAGGAAATTAAAATATTTTGTTTTTAATGGCCAGTATTTATATTTTCTGCAGAGTTGTTTGTTATGTGAAATTTGGTATCTTTAAGAAAGTTATGGTGGAATGGGAAAATGAATTGATCTCACTGTAGATGCCTTTATTGGGTGAGGGAGGATAATCTTTAAATATTGAGTTTAAGTTCGATCAAAGACTTCCAATAGCAATTATAGATAAATGACTGATCAGTTAGTATGCTTTTAAGTGCATATACAACATTTGGAAAAATTCTTCACTCATGGAGATTGCAGTGAGTTTTTTGTGCAATAAATATATATAGACTATGTAATCCAAATCAATTGTATGTCAAAAGGCATTGGAATTTTTTAGTTGACATTGCCCGTTTTTTTTAGTTGACATTGCCCCTGTTTTCTATTCCAGAGAAGTTTTCTGCACAAAGTATATATTTGGTTGAGAAAAGTTTTGTAATGAGATTATAGTACATAACTCTGTTATGGGCCAGTATGTTAACTAAGAAAGTTTTCACATAGAATGATAGTTAGACTTCTGAAAGTGATTGAGTGATGTGCTGTATTTTATTTTTTTAAGTCTCTGTTGTATTTGTATGTGCATTGCTGATTGATTTGAGATGAAAACAAAAATTTAGAAAAGGATGGGCACTTCTTTGAATATTTTTTATGCAGTATTGGTACACTCTCTACATTACATATTTGTAAATACAAGCTTTTTAAAAGCAATGTCACAATATATATGCCTTCCTTTATTGATTATTGTACAGTATCTTGAATAAATTTGCTAGGCACAGAATTGTTCCAGATTTAATTCAAGTTTTAATTGATCAATGTATTTAGAGATAATCTTGAGTAGTTGTGGTATATAATTTCTATTGGTTAAAAAAATGAAACATCATCCACATAGGCAGTACATGAGATTAAACAGGCATACTCTCCATACAGTGGTGCCACTCAGTGCATGCCAGAGTAATCGATGGATGCCAGAAGGCTTGTGCATAAAAACCCCAGATATTGGATGAGTAGGCACTAGATGGGGATTTTATGCCCAAGCCTTTGGCATCCATTGATTACTCTGGTTGGCACTAGCATATGGAGAGTTTTGCCTGTTTAATAACAGTTATGTGCTAGCATAAGATATGGTGATCATGTGATGTTCAGTATACAAGATATTGATGTTTAGCTTTGGGATTGTTATCGCAGTTAGTCATTTTTCAATTGCTTTGATTGAAGAGTTAATTTAGAATGGTCAATAAAAATAAACTTAGGAGTGCTTGAGGTATGGAGAAGTATGTAATAAAGAAGACAATGTTTTACTATTGAGAGTTATATAGATTTCTCTGCTTAGCAGTATGTTGATCAAAAGATATAGATAAGCTTTAGGGACTTGGTTTCTGTGGACAAGCTAATTAGTATAACTTTGAGTATATAGTCAAAGGCTGATTTGATATCTAATTATACTACTATAAAGCTGAATTTTTAATTTTTTCTTACTGTGACTATGTCTTAAAGAGGCAAGCTGCCTGAATAGTAGTTGACCCTTTTTGCAAATTGGAATATGAATAGACAGTAAGATTTTGATGCAGAGATTATTAAGATAAAGGGCAATAGAGAAGTTAAATCTAAACCATGAATTCTATACATTCTTTTTGAGAGGAAATTTGGTTCAATCTTCTAGATACTGAGTCATTAAATAGTTTAAGGGTGAAAAAATTTCTTATGAGATGCTATATATAACTGGGTAATGTGGATCTCGTGTAGTGCATTTTCTTTGGATGAACTTGGCAGGAATGATTATAATGTTTTGTCAAGTGTGCCTAAAAGAAGAATGAATTGAAAGCTTTTCTTTTTTGAAGCTTATCTTTAAAGTGAAAATAAATTAGCTTAAGTATATATTCACCACCTTAAGGTTTTATCCTGAAATTTGAAGATGGTGAGGTCAGATATCATTGATGCTTAGCCGAAACCCCATCTGATATATTGCCTTGATGAAATATGTATTGGACTTAGAAATATTCTTTTCTTTTTGATGGATAGATATTATTTGAGAGTTGAGTTGACTGATGTATATGCTGTTTGAACTCTTGGACAATTTTTTTTCAGTGAATGCTATGAGTATGATTGATTTGTAGAGCTTATCTGTGAGTGTAATGAAAATGATGGGGGGGGAGATATTTTATGTGATACAATTGATCATGTATGATACTATGTTTACATTGGTTATCTACTTATGAATTAAATCTTTTTCAAGTTTTTATTTTTGTGTAAGTAAATATGTATTTCTGATGTGCATGATGGGATTAGCATTTGATTAGTTCTGTCTGTGGTAATTAGCTTGTTAGTAGAAAAAATTAAAATTTAATTCCAGTGTTATAGTGAACGCAGTTTGGTTAAAAATAGGTGATTTATTAGTGAGAGATAAATTACATGGTGTAGGTCAGATTAGTAGAATGTCAGGCCAATTAATCATAAATTTCTGCTATTTCTGAAGAAAATAGAGCTATCTGGAAAGAAATATTTTCAAGTCATTAGTGGAAATGCTAAGATGTGCAACCATTTGTTAATAGATTTATTGTAGAGCCTATTGAAATCCTCTAGCAGTTATGTGTGATTGAATGAGTCTTCAAACTGCATTTAAAATTTTAATGATTTTGTTAATTATTGTCATACCATGGTGGATGTAGAACAAATGCAATGTTTATTGTGATTACTTTGTGGCATTTAACTTAATTTAGGAGTTATACTTAATGAGGATTTATTTGCATGTAGCTACAATATGGCTAAGATCTTTTTATATGGAGAGAGTAGAGTCCAATTCTTCAATAGGAGTAAAAGTTTTTACTTTCCTAACATTGTCCATGTTCTATTTCCAAGTCACGTGTCTTTCATCTTCTTTTTCTCTCAGGGTTAATCTGGATTCCATTTGTTTTGATGGTTTTTGATTTTGACTGAAGGTATGCATATCTGTTCATGATGTCCATCATGCATGAAGGCATTTTTATTTGTGATGGAGAAGTACTCCTCATCAATTATTATTACATCATGATTAGCAGAATTATCAATATTTCTCAGTTCTATTTCAGTATTTAGGGAATTTTGTGCTTGTATTGAACATTGATATGTGGGATAGACAATTGCTATCATTCTTTACAATGGAAGTACTATGGTATAGTCCATGTATTGTTTAAAAAGTGTTGCTTCTTGATCATTGATTTATGAATGAATGTTTGCTAGGTTGAGATATTTTGTAGCTTCATTTTAAAGTGAAACTGTTACTATAGACAGAGACAGGTGTATTGTTAAATAAAATAGGTTGGAATTTAATCACTGTTTCAAATGGATACATATTTTAATAAAATATTATGTATTATAAATGAGATGGGTATTTTTGATACATCTATTATAATGTCCGTTTGGATATATTAATACAATATAGTCTAATGTTTTCATTACTTTCTTGAAATTGTTTCTTTGATTCTTTGTTTTTAAATTCCAGAATCAGGTACATGAAATTGGAATGGACTATAATATACATGATTGAAATTCCAGATGTTTACTTTGCTTAGTAGGCTCCAAAGTAGTTTTTAGGGTATTTACACCATAAACAATATTTGCTGCAAACACTAAGACTCTTGATTGCAGTTGGTGAAGAATTATTTGAATGAGAAGATAAAAGGAGTTAACCACATTATTTTTTGTAGGCCTTCAGTCACTTCAATTTTTCTTGAATTTCGGCAATTGGAGTCCTTGCTGGTCAGAGAAAAGATTAAGTTTAAAAAAATCACCCTTGATGGTTTATTGAAATTGTTTATGTTTTTACTAATGACTTGAATTCTAAATTTTTGCTTTGACCCAAAACTAGGGACTTTCATTATTTTGGCATATGAAAACATTTCTATCGAATATCATTCATGGTAGATGATTTGCTGATGTTTCATATGCACTTTACCACTGGAGGATTTTTTTCTTTAATGCTATTATTTCCAATTTTAGTTATATAGATTGTTTTTTGTGGGTTTGTAAATGAAATGAAACACGGTTGTTTGTGAATAATACGGTTCAACATATACAACAAAGATGCTCACTCTCTAGGGAAAAAATCTCTTGTTATTGTTGTAATTCTATTATGAACATTTTATCCACTTGTAAAGAATATATTATTTTGTTTTAAACTTTCAATATCTCTCTAAGCATGCTTTCAGCCTAATCAATCATAGTCATAGTGCGCAAACTCAGCAGTTAAAATTCATGGTGTGTTTAAAATATCAATATAGCAGACATTGTGCAAATTTATAAATTTATATGTTCCACTTTTTGGACAAAACAATGCAAGTGTCTTTTTTGTTAATCAGTGAGATAAAAGAAGTAAATATTGTAGAATCATTATTATTGTTGTTATTATTATGTTGATGTAGAAAATCTCATATTTTTACACATTTTCTTTTCCATATTTTAAGGGCTTACTCTATTTTAATTAACATAAGTGATAAAAGACATCCAGTCATATTTCCTATTTTTATTTTTGTGTATCTTGTCTTTGTAATTTCTTAACTGTCATATATTATAAGAGTTATATTTATGTTACTTAATTCCAATATTTTTAACAGTTTTTTGAGAATAATACTATTACATGCTTTTTTAATGTAATGTAAAAATTATATATCTTTTGATTTACGAATTTAGTTTTTTAAAACTTTGCACATTGGCTTGCTATAGAAAATCAACATAGCACTAAAAACACAATAACTGCAAAGCTAAAGATGTGTAGTATTTTATTAAATCATATGCTGAGCTGCAGTGCCATCAACCGGAAAGAATCATGTTACTCCATATCCAAGAAATGGAATGCTTAAAAGTTACATATATTTGCATATAATCAAACTAACAGCCATTATACAATAAGAGCTATGAATATGAGAGCCGTGTCTCTTGAAAGAACTCAGCATATGATTTAATAAAATACTACACATTTTTAGCGTTGCAGTTATTGCGTTTTTAGCGCTATATCTTTTGATTACTGAGCCCCAGAGAGAATGTTGTCATTCACAGATCTTTTTTTTCTGAAATTTCCTGCTTAAACTTCTATATTCTTTTGGTTTAATTTTTTTTATAATTGTCTTTTCTTTTTATGAATTATTGAAATGTGTGATATTTTCCATTTAGTGAAGATTTCATCCACATTAATGCGGTTATGAAATATCTCATTCAAATACTCATAGCTTTTATTTCTATTTCTAATTAATTTTATGGGAATCCTTTTGGACTAAAGGTATTTCTGTTCTTTAGTGATTCAATATCTTTATATAAATCTACCATGTGCCTACTTTGTTCTCATTCATCTCCAATTCGGCCTGATTCTCTGTTATCTAACTTTCAAAATATTGATTCCATTTTTTCACTATACTGGCAAAGGGTAATATTAAATTAGTTCTTTTTCTTATCTTAAACTCTTAATCACCCTCAAATTTTTATAGCTTCTCTATCTATTTATTTATATATGAATTCATCCTTTTGCATACTTTTTCAATGTTTTTAAAATTTTATTTCTTTGCTTGATTTTTTTTTTTTGTATTAAATTTTATAAAACATTTGCTTTAATACAAATATATGTATCACTTATATTTTTATATTGGACTATTTCCATCATCTAATATAACTATTAAATGTCTTTAGAAAAATTTAACTTTATTTAAATATTCCAAATACATTCAACTGTTAGCATGAGAATCAAACTCAGATTCTTGAGTATGAGTTTTAAGGTTACACTCTAACCAACTGAGCTATCCTGCCAATAGTTATATTAGATTATGGAAATAGTCCAATATATAAATACAACTTGTATTACAATGCTAAACATCTTATATTTTAACTCATTAACTGCAGCACCTGTAAATTGGTCGCATTTCAGTAACTAAATATGCCTTTCTATCCAAAAAGACAGCCATATATTTAAATTGATTCACATTCTTAAGTTGATATCCAAGTTCATCTCTCAAGGACTGCATTAAAAATGGAATATACACACTTATAAGAATATTAACATTCCTGGCCTTCTCCATTTGGAAAATTAGATGTAAACTAATTCTTGGACAATCACAAAATAACACTAAACAACTACTAATAAACTTTATTAAGGAAATCAAAAAGAGAGACAAATCAATAGCAATGGAAATATTTAAGGCCACATGGAAATTATTTGATTTACCAGATGCCAGTTAACCTGTTTTGGAATTGCATCTCGGATTGGCTGCAGATATAGATATAAGAATTAATAATATAGATATCAGATCTTACACTGGAAACATTTATCACCACTGAATAAAATGTCAAACCTTAAAATAATAAAAATAATCTTTTTTTTTAAAAAAAAAAAAAAACTACCTGAAGCAAAAATCATCCATTGCTAGTTAATAATGAATGGATGTAATTTTTAAAAAAATATTAATTGTTAAAGTAAACTGTTTATTCTTTACATTTTAAGTATTATTAAAAATATTTCATAAACTTCTTTAAATTGGCAACAACATTACATTAAACTGTATTTATTGTTTGCACTATTTCCATCTAATATTAGCATTGAATGTCTTTAGAAAAATTTAACTTTATTTAAATATTCCAAAAACATTCAACTGTTAGTAATAGCACATTAAACAGGTTAGTATATATACACAATGTTTTGGGAGATATTATTCTCTCCTTTTCTTCAGGTATTGCTGGCCTGACCAGTGACAGTACTAGCATGAGTATCGAACCTGGACGCTTAGATTCTTGAGTATTGAATTTTAACGTAATGCTCTTCTCGAAATGTTGTGCATATATACTAACCTGTTTGGTGTGCTATTACTAACAGTTGAATGTATTTGGAATTTTAATAAAGTTAAATTTTTCTAAAGACATTCAATACTCATATTAGATTATGGAAATAGTCCAAACAATAAGTACAACTAAAACACTATCATCACAAACCTTTAGAAAAACATTACATTAAACTGCCGTACCAAACATGTACAGTACTACATTTTGATAACTGTTTCAAGAAACTTCCCAGAGCTATTCCAAAGACCACTGTTACAAAAATAAAAAGCAGAGATGAGTTTAGTAACAGCTTTTATCTCAAATAAAAAACACTTCATCATGGGTCAATAAAAATTACACACATGTAAAATATATGAAGGATGGACATATTTTTAAAACTAATTACTCTGACCAAATCAATAAAAACGATATGCTCCCAATGCCTTTTTTTTCTTACATTTGCTTAATAAGAATAAATTCTGATTCTTTAAAATCTTATAAGAGAGCATTATGAGACCACATGTGAGATGGATGGATAAAATAAGAAAGTGTGCAGGTGTGATATGGAGAAGAGAAGCTAAAGATCGGAGATGGATTAAACTTGGAGAGACCTTCATCCTGCAGTGGATTGATAATGGTTGATGATAAAATGATGATGGTGAAGAGAGCATTCATGTATGTGAATATGTATTTATATGTTGTTCAGTTTGTTCAAGAGTTGAGGTTGTTTTTGTTATGAAGTCCAGAAAGATTTTTAAAATAGACATTTTTGAAACATGTCATTACTTTAAATAGGATAATTTTTTGATACACATACCTATGCACGCGTATGTTTAGTTTACTCAGCAATATCTCTCTATATACTTATTATATGTATAAGTTGACTGTAGTTATCAAATTATTATTGATATCTTTTTTTAATTTTTATTAGTAACTATCAAATCATTTTAGACAATCGTCGGTCGTAAATCTCATTAATTTCCTAAATTAAAAATACACCGAAAAAACTTGAGCCGAGTCATGCAACTATGAAAAGGTATAACCGTATAGATATATTTTTACTTAATAGCACCTTGTTAACTTTCGGCGAATTCTCATCAGAATCATAGTGCAAAATTGATTAATTAACTGCGCCAGGAACCAGTTGAATATATAGTTTATAAAATATGCAAATTATTGCTGCGATAAATATAAATTATAAAACGTCAGATGTTCCTTTTTTTTTTTTTTGACAAAAGGACGCAAGACTTCCTCCTGTTGATTGAATTCGTGTTTCTTCATATAACCCATGCCTCATTGAACTTAATTAAATTAAAAATAGTAATTGTGAAATATCGGAAATTTTTTTTTTTTTGACAAATTTACTGTAGTCATAAAAATAAAACGCTGCTATTGTTTATATCATAATTTTCTTAGTGTTAATTGAATGATATTTATTGTTCTTGGAAAAATTCAGTTTCAATTTCTTGGATAAACTAGTAAGCTTTTCTTTTTTTGGTACAAAATCAAGATTTATTGCTATTTTTTATTTCTTTCAAATACATTTTATTTAAATTATATGTTATACTAAATAATTATGGCTGCATATTTCCTTTTTTTTTTTTTTTTAATAGCGTTCAAAACATAATTTAAACAATATAAAAAGTAGATTAAAAATGTTATTTCGTAAATAACTTATAAATTTATATATATTTAAAAACTATTTAACTTATATATATATATATTAGATTTCCCTGTCTGAAGGCAGAGAAAGTTAATATTGCTTATTGAATCTTAAATAAAAAAAATATGAGTTCAGTAAGATAAATTTAATATTTAAATACATGTATCTTGCCTATCTTATACAATTGATACACATGACCACATACATGTGAAAAAGATAAATGGTCTCCATTATATGTATTTCTAATTGCATTAAGTTAAATTTTTGAACTTTTAAAAGTCGGCCAATACAAATACGATTATACATTTAATACGGTTATTTGCATATTGCTATGCCTAATAAATGACTAACGAAGTCCAGATGGCCAGTGAATGTCCTAGAGTGTTTTTTTGGTACCTATGAAGAATAGGGACTTTAGAAGTGAAAGTACATATTTTTTTTATTGATTTTTCTTTCTGAGTTGATTTTTTCTACTTTTTTTAAATATCCATGTTATGAATCCTAAATTAGACACTCTTAAAATCAGATTCTAGATATTTAGAAAGCTTTATTTATCCAAATGTTTATTGTTTTATTCTATTCTTTCAAATGTTTAACTGAACATGCAGTCAAAATTTTATATAGATGGATTTATATAATTAACTAAGTAGAATAGATGTAACATATCTTTCGCTATTATTAAGGAGTTGTTATTATTGTAATTCTAAGAGATTTTAATTCTCAAAAAGCAATGTTTAATACTTTGAAAACATCTAAATAGTATGCTGCTAAATGTGTGTGTATATTTATGTATACACAAAATACATATATTAGTTACATAATATTATAAATGATATTATGATGGTAAACTAAATGTATGTGCGTGAATGTTAATGGCATTCACTATATTTTATAAAAGAAATTAGGCATTAAATAGTTGAATTAAAGAAAAAACTATAAACTAACTTATCAAGAAAGTTAGACGAATCCGAGCAAAGGATTAAGATAATGTAAACAAAGCCATTGCAACCCTGAATGTTTAGTTCCTGATCAGATTTAATGATAATAGAAACATTGATTTAAATAGACAATTCTATGGTAATTGCATTATCTGATCAGAGATCGAATATGTAACTCAAGAGATGACCATCACATGGTCATCAGATGCCCAATCAAGGGAGTCTACACTAAAAACAATGAGAGATTGAAACAGATCTAGAAAAGAATGAGACAACACACTTGCTAAGTAAAGCTCTTGAAAGTCAGATGTGCCATTTCCTCAGGTGCTCCAATCAGCTCCTTCCTTTACATAGCCTTGTGGAGAGGTTTACCTCCAAACATTCAAAAGTAAACCTAGGAACTGCATAACAGGTCATATTGATCTTATTATTTATTTTTTACGCCTTCGAGCCCTTGTTGTTATTTATATAAAGTGTGTATATAATAGTCATATATTTATATATATTAAACAAGATTGATTATCTCTCTATAATTTTGTAAATAAATTCTTATTATTTAAATTTACTTGCCAAGCCACCTTATTAATTAGTAATTATTTGTGATATTTATATTTGCAATCCAGCAGGCAATAGAGTGCTGCTAGAGACAGCAGCTGGTGCAGTCACAGTCTTGATTATGAACCTCAACGGTTTAATCCTCAGCAAAATCCAAAATTATCACTAATAACAGCGCATTAACAGTCAAATACATTGGTGTTTAAATAATTGATTTTGTTAGTGGATAAGTTTTTTTTGCTAAATTGACTTAAGTACATAATGCAGCCAGCAATATATGAATTTGATGTCGGAGAGACAAGTGAGTGGCCCCTGTACGTCCAACAAATAGGGAAACTTTTAATTATTAACAGAGTAAAGGATGATAAATGTAAAACAGCGACCTTATTGTGTTTCACTGGAAAAGGGGTCATCCAAATTGCAAATAGGCTTTGCGAACCCCAAACCTCGGAAGAATTAACATTCGAACAGATCAAAGATCGTTTTGCCAGCTATTTTAATCCACATGAGTCTAGACACATTGCTATACTCCACTTCAGAAATTGCTAGACACATTGCCAGACTCCACTTCAGAAATTTCCAACAAAGCAAGAATGATTGAACCCAAGATTATGATATTGCCCTGCATGAACTTGCAAAAAACTGCAGCTACGACTCATACTTGGAAGAAGCTCTCCTTGAACAATTTTTATGTGGTATGAGTAGTGACAGTCTGAGACAGCAGTTATTGGCAGACAAGGATATCAATTATAAAGAAACTATCAAATGTGGTATGGCTCATGAACTGGTCTTACAGATAGCTAAAGAATTTGCAGCCATGAAAGTAGTGGACAATGATAAAAGCAACAAACCTGAAAGAAGGGTGCCTAATTTTAGTGGAATAACTGATATTAAGAAAAGTCAAATTAAGTGCTTTTGCTGTGGAAAATTAGGTCACATGGCACAAGAGTGTTTTTATAAGGACCAACACTGCAAACACTGTAATAAAGTTGGCCATTTGGAAAAAATGTGCTGAAATAAAAAATTGGATAATTATACAAAAAATAGTAGCTAAGAGTGTTTTACGGTGACTAATAATGTGTCTTTGCATCATTCACAAAAATTTGAAATGACTGTCAAAATTTTACGAAAAACCCCTATCGATGGAAATTGACAGTGGTAGTGGGGTGTCTTTACTTTCCTTTAAAAATTGGAAAACTATTGTGGCAGATATGAGACAGCCACCTAGACTGATGCATATGAATCTGAAAGCTCGAGACATCAATGGTAATGCTATAAAAATTAAAGTAATTCAGGCTCCAATTACTTTGAACAATATGATAAAAACGGTTTCATTGCCATTATATATATATATATATAGTCCATGCCCCTATAAATCCCCTCATTGGCTGCAATTGATTTCAGCAACTTGAAATAAAAATCACTTGGGTCAAAAACCTTGACATTGAAAATAACATCAGACATTGTTTTCCTAAATTTTTCTATGAGGAACAGGGAATGATAAAAACAAAACCAGTGTCATTAGAATTATTGCCTGAAGCAGTGCCTATAATTTGTAGACCATGAAAGATCTCGTATGCACAGAAAGAAAAAATAGCAGAGGAAATAAAGCAATTGGTTAAAGGTGGCATGCTTGAACCAACAGAAGAAGCTGAGTGGGCTACTCCATTGGTTGTAATAACCAAGCCAAATGGACATACAATTGTGCGGCGATTACTGCATATCCATTAATAAAACACTAAATAAACATGCATACCCCATTCCAAAGAAATCATAGCATTGCTGTAAAAATCTAAATATTTTTCAAAATTGGACCTCAACGTGGCCTTCCACCAAATCCCTGTGACGAACAAAGCTGTGGACATACTAACACTTCCTACATACATAGGTTTATTTAGATGCAAACATCTTCCATTTGGTATAGCTTCAGCACCCAGTATATTCCAAGCAAAAATGGAAACTCTTAGCGAACTCGAAGCCATCATCCCCTACTTTGACAATATAGGTCACCGTCAATTCGAAAATGAATTGAGCACTCATATTTCAAAAGTTTGCCAAAGACTGGAGGAATTTGGAGCAAAATTAAATGAGAAAAAATGTATTTGAAAGGCTACTGAAATAAAGTTCTTGTGTCACATAGGGTCAAGCTCAGGAATAAGCCCCTCCCCTGAAAAAGTCAAAGCAGTATCTGATGCAAGAAGACCGAATAATGTAAAATGACTATAGGCTTTTTGGGCCTGGTGAACTACTTTGAAACTTCCAGAATGGCAAAGCACACATAGTGAGGCTGCTGTATGACTTATTAAAAAAAAAACAGAAATGGAGTGGAGACAGCACAAAAGCAAGCATTTCTGCACACCAAAGCCCTTCTCACATCAAATAAACTACTGGTCTATTATGACAGCAAGTGTGAAATAACAGTGACAACTGCTGCATCAGAAAATGGCATGGGGGCAATGATATGCCATCCATCTCACTCTGGTGAATGTCCTATAGCATACACATCTCACACCTTGTCCAAGGTGAAAAAGAACTACAGCCAGCTAGACAAGGAAGCCCTCACCATAGTGTTCAGAGTTTGTAAATTTCACCAATATCTGTATGGATGTCCTTTCCAATTAATAACTGACTATTAGCCACTATTGGGAATTCTAGGCATGAAACAGATGCCTGAACATTTAAGCCCTTTATGTTGAGATGGCTTAACATACTCGCAGGATACAATTACAGCCTCAAATACAAAAAAGGCATGAAAATTGGTCATGCCGATGCATTATTGTGAATGCCAGATCAGCTCAAGAAAGAAGTAAATGATGTAGAAATTAAATATACCAACACACTAAAAAGTCAGACACACTTAATAGCACAAAGGTAGCCACATGGACCAGAGAAGATGCTGGCTACAGATGGATCATGGGAAAAATCAGCAAAGGTTGGCCAAAACAAAGGCCCTCTTTCTTGCACATAGAGCTATGGAAAGCTCCAGAACAACTGTCCGTATGCAAAGGCTATATACTCAGTAGTAACCAAGTACTAATTCCTGTAAACGGCAGGTTGCAAATACTTAATGTATTACATGAAGGTCATGCAGTCATTGTAAGGATGAAGTGTTAGCTCATAGATATGTCTGGTGGCAAAAAATTAAGTGACATAGAACAATGCATAAAAAAATGCACAAACTGCCAGTCATGTTAAAATGCACCTTCAGCCAAATTTGAGTCTTCGCAAGAAGTAGACAAACCATGGCAGAGAATCCATGTCGATCACTGTGGCCCCATTCAAGGACAATTATTTCTAGTACCAGTGCATGCCTATTCAGGATGGGCTGAATATAAAATATTTAAAAAACATTGGTTCAAATAAAATCATCGACAAACTGATGGAAATTTTCGCATACCACAGTCTCCCAGAAATCCCACCCTAGTATCCAACAATGGCACAGGTTTTATGTCAGAAAAGTTCACATACTCAATGCACGAATGGGTAATTAACCATATATTTACTCCACCTTACCATCCCCAATCAAATGGACTGGCCAAAAAAAACAGTGCAAAATTTAAAGTCTGCCATCAAATAAAATGGGAAATTCAAAGTCTGCATGAAGTGGCCTTCGATGCACCTAAACCTACAGCTAAGTCAGGTAAATCACCTGCAGATTAAATATCTAGGTCATAGACTGCAAATAAAGCTTGATAAAATTATACCAATGAAGGATGCTGTAGTACCTTCAGGCATAAACTATAAATTTTCACCATAAGATCATGTATTGGTTAGAAATAATCAGGACAGATTCTAGATAAAAGCAGAAATTGGGCAAAATTTAAGCAAGCAACTGGTTGCCATGCAAATGGAGGATGGAAGAGTGTTACGCAAACATATAAATCAATTGCATAAAGATTAAAACATACAACAAACAGAGCAGGCATTTCCGAAAAAAGATAATGCTCCAGACATGGAATCGGACATCCCCCAATGTTTAAAGAGGAAAAGAAAAATTCCCTCTCACCTCAGTGATTACATGCTAAGTTCAGAAAACAGTAAAAAACTAAAACGCTAATCTCTGAACTTGAGGGAGGTCTGCTAAATGTGTGTGTATATTTATGTATACACAAAATATGTATATTAGTTACATAGTATTATAAATGATATTATAACAGTAAACTAAATGTATGTGTGTGAATGTCAGTGGCATTCACTATATTTTATAAAAGCAATTAGGCTAATTAAATAGTTGAATTAAAGAAAAAAACTATAAACTAACTTATCAAGAAAGTTAGACGAGTCCAACAAAGGATTAAGATAATGTAAACAAAGCTATTGCAACCCTGAATGTTCAGTTCCTGATCAGATTTACTGATAATAGAACCATTGCTTATTACTTAAATTTACTTGCTGAGTCACCTCATTAATTAGTAATTATTTGTGTTATTTATATTTGCAATCCAGCAGGAAATAGAGTGCCGCTGGTCACAGCATATGCTAAGCACACTTTCAACTAATTGATAGTCATAATCATAGCAATGGGTCTCCAAAAAATTTTCAAGCTTTATAGAAGTGTTTTTTTACAGAAAGTGGTGAATAAATCTGAATAATGAACTATTTTTTTAGACAGGAGGCACTAGATTCTTTCTTGTTAATAATGTTTATATTATTGGCAATATGCCAGGCCTCCTTAACTTTGCATTTAGCATCCTACTTGTGAATATAGGTTTAAATATGTGACTTTACTTGGTTTCGTATTCAAAAAAAGATGGATTTAATATCTATATTAGTTTTGGCTCTATTATATTGATATCTGTGTTGTGCAACTTTTGTGAAGAGATTGGCTCAAGATTCTCCTAAAGGAACTGTGTTGCAGTTTGTGTTGTTGTATGTAATTTTGTACTTAACTTAGGACACTCAATCTAGTGACAGCCTGTCTTTAGTGTTGTTAATCAAGTAATTTAGGGCTGGTGGTGTGCAAAATTTTTACTAACATTCTATGTTTTTGCACAGGTTTTATTTATTTTGTGGATTGTGTCTGGTATTGTAAGGTAAAGATATCCAAGGTTTTTGGTCAGCTAGCACGGGTCTGTTTCTGATTTTGTATAGAAAGTTTTAATGATGCGAATGAGTGCTGAAGATATGTATCCGATCGCATAAATCTTTAATATATGTTTCAATATTAGTTTTACGATCAGATTCAAATTTACATAGGTTATAATTTCTATGTAAAAATGCTTCAAGATGATGATGATTATTATTGTTATTATTATTTTTCTGGTATTCTAATGTAAAGAAATGTATTGTTGCTATTATTAAATAGTTTATCATTACTTTTATTATTTTTGATCTATTATATTGATTTTTATTTTTTTTATATTGGATTAAATACATAACTTCTTATGGATATGTGCAGAATTTGCAATAATTTCATTACCAATTAATGGTAATTTTATTTCTTGCTATGAGTGTAATGGTGGTATGCATTACTTGCTATGAGTGTAATGGTGGTATGCATTACATGTGCTCAACATTATCAGAAAATACTCATTCAATGGGGAAAAAGCAAGCCTGGAGATGTCCTTTTTGTAGAGATTCTAATGGTAATTCTTTTAATAACATGGATTTAAATTCTTCTATTTTTGATGATTTGTCAAATTTATTTTTACAAGAAATTATGGATAAGATGAAGTTATTGCCTGTAATTCATAATACTTTATTGAAGATTATGCAAATGGTTATGAAAATACAGGCTGATAATGATGTTTTGCGTCAAAATATTGAAAGAAATAATTGAGAGTTTGCTCATATATCAGATATTTCTAATACATATGAAAGGGATATATCTTGTTTGAAGAATAGTAGTGAAGCTTTGGAAAAGGCTCAAATGGATAATGAAATCGAATTATAAGGTATTCCTTTGCAAGATAGTGAAGATTTGCCACAAATTATTTAAAAAATAGTGGTAAAACTTGATATTCATCATTTTTCTAGCAACGATACTTTGTACAAAAAATAATTCTGATAAATCAGGACTTGTTGTTCATTTTGCTTCCTGCAATTTGGCAGACCATTTTTACTGAAAAGGAAAACTGTTGTATCTGTATTTGATATTTTATATTAATCAATATATTTCTTCATGTACTCATGACTTCTTTGGTTGGCAAAGCAAAAAATGCATGAAGGAAGGGAATAACATTTATTTACAATGGTTTTATCTATGTGAGAAGTGACATTAATTAACTTCATATTTAATTAAGAATGAATTCACTTCATATTTAATTAAGAATGAAGCTGATTTATTGTCTTTGTGAAATCTATGTCCATGTGAACAGTCTATTTTACTTCCTAATTGTAGAAATGATTTTAATATTTTTCATCTAAATATTCACAGTTTATGTTCATATTTTGATGATTTAATTATTTATTTAAGAGATTTTCATTTTGGTTTTATGTTATAATTTTGACTGAATCATGGATCTCACTTGAGGAATAGCATTTATATAAACTGAATGATTATATTAGTATTCTGATACTACCAACTTACTCGTGTTATGGAGGTGTAATGATTTTTGTGAAAATTGCCTTGAGTTATACATATTATATTCCAGTATTTGATACTTCTGAATTTATATTGGTTACATTTCCTTTTCCTCATGGAAATTTTTCTTTAATTGCTTTGTATTGATCGTATACTGCTAGCTCCGTTATATCTTCTATAAATGAATTTGAATCGTTTCTCTCTATGATGGATTTATCTTCTGCAGTATTTATTCATGATTTAAATATTGATTTGCTAGTTAAAGAAATAAATAATTCTGATAGATATATGAATTTGTTATATAGTTATGGTTTTAGTCAGGTAAATTTTTTGTCTACATGTGTAACACAGATGTGAAAATCTTTGATCATATATTTGTTAGACTTACTAAACATTTTAATTATGAGTCAAGTGTATCTAATGTAACCATTACAGATCATTGTGTAATTTCTTTGAAAATGTTTTTCTCTTATAATAAATCAGATACTTATTTGTATGTTGATAAACTGTCACATGCTCAATTAGCTAATTTATTTTCTAATCAGAGTTGGGATAATATTTTTGTACTCACAAAATCACCTGCCCCCAAAGAAACTGCATGACAACATATTATGGAAAAACTAAAACCAACATTGCAACCAGAGTAGCTCAACATAGATACCTCTACAACAGGACCAAAACTAAACTTGATGGCAATTCAATTTTTGTTGAGCATGAGAGAGCCACTGGCCATGCTTTCCTACCCACCACAGCCAGTGTTATCTGCTCTGAAAGAAATGACATTAAACACAAAGTCAGGGAGGCTTACTACATAGTGGGTGACCCTGCTGCAATCAGTAGAAGATAGGCCTGCTTTTCTCTATCTCGAAAATGGTCTATGTAGCATCTTCATATAAATTTGCATAAAATTTGCCTTAACACCATTATAGTTCTTAAATAAATTCCAGTAGCCATGAATATGGAAATATGAAATATCCCGAAAGCGCGCTCGGCAGTTACATTTGGATAATATTATTTGTTTTCAATCACTAATAATAACTTCATTATCTGTGCGCAAAGCATATATATATATTTATTGTACTCTCTAATGTAGATTTAGTTTTCGCACAATTTTAGAATATTTGTTCTTTAATTTCTAAGGCGACTGATCGTATCAAATTTGTGGTAATTGTCATCATCATCAATAGCTGGTACTATAGTTGTTGTAGAGTGATTGTTATTATAGTTATCGTATAGGTACAATTGTTAATATGGTGTTATAAATATTATGTTAGATATATGCATATATAGTGAGATGTAAGTTTTTATCTTCTCAATTATTTATTAATATGATTGTCAAATTCTGAGTCATCTATGACGAATATCCAACTAGTAATAATACGATTTTCATAGCAGGAAGTTTAAAGTCCAAATGAAACTTTATTTTGATGAGTTTGAGAATTAAACACTCGTCTTGAATTATCTTTATAAATATTCAGAATATCATCATTAGTTAAAACCATTACTAAATGTTTTTATATATTGTATATTTTATGTTTTTTAATATACAAATTAGAATATTGTAATTATAATAAAAATAATAAATTTAACGGTAATAAAGCATTATTCTTTGAACTGAGTTTATTGCAGACAAAAATTTATTACTCTGACAAAGCATTAAAATTTATTCGTTAATATTATTTTACTTGAATTAAAAAACAACAACAATGTTTTTTACTTGAATTGTTTATATAAATTAATACACTATACAGGCTTAAACCTGCATATATATATATGTGTGTAATGTATGCAGGATTCGAACTCAGACTTTCACACGACCCTCAACTCTCCATGCCATCTCATATTGCTGACCCACCTGATCAAAGACATGTTGAAAAGATAAATAATCATCAATATACGTATTTCGTGTTAAACCAGCACTCATCAGTTGGTCCAGATTACCATCTCCACACATAGATAAATCAGTGCTCAACTTTATATTAAGATAGCAAATCTTCATACTTTAATGGACAGGCTTCAAATTACTCCAACCCACAACTCTTCAGCCTTCTATTTCATTGAAAATCTGATGATGGAACTTTCAAAGCCCACGTACAGTATGGAATTGATTGTGATTTTTTAAATATATGATTTTACTGTCTTTGTGTTTATTGCAAACAAACAAAAAAATTAACAATTATTATTATTTTTTTATAGGGCAAAGAAGCCATATTGAAATAAAAATCACCATCATCATTCTCAACCATTACAATTAACAGCAGGATAATAGTTTCTCCAAATTTAATTTACTTTCTCCAATCCACAGCCTCTCTTCTTCGTATCACATCAACCATATTTTATTTCATCTGTCCAGCTCACATGTTGTGTCTTTCTAGATATTTTCAATTTACTCCCAGTACATATCTCTCCTTATTTTACTGAGTGCTATAAAGTCTCTGTATTTCTCTTCTATTAAGTATCCAAGTGAAAACACATCTACTAAAAACCTTTTCAAACATGAACACATTTTTTTTAATATTAAATTATTTTTACTAAAAGCTTTCCCTTAACATTTAATTCTATAATTACTTTCACCCATTAAATTTCCATGCATATTCTAATCAAGGTATTTGTGATTGTTAAATTCATCCAATTCATGATTATCAATCTTTAGTATCTTCTTTTGAAAGAATACAATCAACATTACTTAATTTTTTTAGTATTTATTTTTAGTCCTATTTCCTTATTTCCGTCTGACAAATCTTGCAACATTTACAGAAGCTCTCAAATATTAATTGCAAAAACAAACACAACACCTGCAATATCTAGATGACTTAAGTAATCTCAATATATTTTTATTCCCTCAACTTCCCATTTTAATCCATAAAATACTTTTTATAAAAGTACTATCAAATTTTTGGGGGAGATATGGAATCACTCTATCATATGCCTTTATCAACAGGATTGTCAAATTATTAATAGCATTTTGCTTTTAGGATAAATAAATACTAAAGCAATCATTCTATTTTGGTCTTAGGATACACAAATATTAAAAGAATTACTCTATGTATATATGTGTGGAGATGATAATCTGGACCAACTGACGAGTGCTGGTTTAGCATGAAATACATATATTGGTGACTATTTATCTTTTCGACATGTGTGTGATCAAGGGTATCAGCAGTATGAGATAGCATGGATGGTTGAGGGTCATGTGAAAGTCAAACCCCTATATGTTATGTATTTTTGTAATATTTAGGAAGGCAATTTAAATATTCTAAAATCAACTGTAGAAAATATGGAGTTTATTTCTCTTGTAAATATATTTTAGTGCAGGGACCTGCTGATAAAGTTTAGATCTCTATGTTCATGGACTTTGGCTTCAACCCTGTCATTTCTGGCATTCTAACATTATGAATTTCCAAGCATTAAAACTCAATGTTTTCCTAAGGATTTGTGATGATGTCATTTAGTTATATTTATATACTGGATTATTTGCATCATCTAATATTAAGTACTGAATATCTTTACTAACTTCATTTAGATTTTCCAATTACATTCAACTGTTAGTAATAGCACAAAGGTTAGTATATGCACAATGTTTCAAATGGTGTTATTTCCCCCATCTTCTTCAAGTGTTGATGGCCTGACCAGTGACAGTACTAGCATGGGAATTGAAACAGGACTCTTCGATTTTTGAATATTGGATTTTAAGATAATGCTCTAACCAACTAAGCCATTCTGCCAAATTTTCAGTTGGTTAGAACATTATCTTAGAATTCAATATTCAAAAATCTAAGGGTCCAGGTTCAATTACCATCCTAGTACTGTCACTAGTCAGGCCAGCAATATCTGAAGAAGAGAGGAGAATAATACCACTTGAAACATTGGGTTTATACTAACTTGTGGTCTATTACTGACAGTTGAATGTAATTGGAAAATTTAAATAAAATTAATTATTTGTTAAAGACATTCAATACTTAATAGTAGATTATCCTAATAGTCCAATATATTTATAATAATAAATTAGTTAATTTTATTATAAATTCAAAACAGAAATTAGTTTGGGAATGTGATATTCAGTGATTACTCGGGCTAACAATAGGTGGCTCTAGACCAGAATAAATACAGTAGAATGAATTACTGTTTTATTGCAACAAGTTTCATACAAACTTATATCAATTCTAAATTGATTTTTTTAACATTAATAACAAAACTTAAGTAAAACAAGCATTTTTTGTTTTAAAATAATCATTTATGAAAATAATGTTAGTTTTAATATAATGTATTTACTTGTGAAAACAGTATCAATTTTTTTTTTTTTTTTGTTAACTTTGATGGTATAAAAGCCCCCATTCTAATTTATAATAAAATTGCAAATACTGAGCTACTAAAATTGTGTCAGGTGAGGAAAATAAAGGTAGATTGTTCTTAAAAATGATTAAATAATTATTTTTTAATTATAAATTGTTGCTTAATTTCTCAACATATCTTTGGTCTTAAAATTTAATACATTTACATAAAAATGACGTGTTAGTTATGGATAAAATAAAGTAACATTAAAAAATTGTAACTATTATGAAATGATTCATTATTATTTTCTTTTTTAAGAATACTAAGCTGGGGGTGGGGTAAATGCAGTACTCAGATAAAAAACAATCATATATTTTATTACTTCTTTTCAATTTAAATTAGTTTTAATATTTGACACTAAAGTTTATAATAAATACTTCAGTTCTCATATGTTTGGGATGGTATGTATACAGTATATATTAAAAATGTTAATAGATAAAAGATGAGAATGTATATCTTAGATTCGTCTATGAATAAATTTCTTTGTTGTAAATATTATTATTATTATATCATTATTTTGATTGAATTCATCTAGCCTTCCTTTAGGTAGTAAAGGTTTTAATTTAGGGCATCTTTAGAGCATTTTGAATGACATTTATTACCAGGAAGACAACTGGCGGAGATCACTCATAATATTAGTGTAATGTTAATATTTACAACCAGCAAATGCATGCACGGATAAATCCAAAATATATATTCCTACACAAACACACACATATTATTTTATATTTTATAGAAAAATAGTAAACAAAAATGTTCTATATGAAAAAACTATAATATTAGCAAATATGAATAATTATAGACAATAACAATGTAATGATTATTATTTATAGAAATATGTTATGTTATATATTATAATATCTTTAAAACAGTACTTGTTGAAAAACATTTGTTTGATCTTTGGTGCAAATTTTATATCTCAATTCAAAGTACAAATCTTTACATTTTAATTTCTGTTGTGTTCAGAAATATAACAAACCAGCATATTGAATGAAACTATGAAACACAAGAAAAGCATAGAATTATTTGCAATAAACTAAAGCTTAATTGTAATTTGCTCAGCTATCAATAATAAATGTGACTGAATCACTAAAAAGCAAGATTACATAAAACTAGTTTCAAGACAAAAAAGGAACAGACAAGATATGTAAAAAATAAAGAAATGAGAACTTTGCTCAAAGTTCTATTGGATACAAAAGTTATCATTAAGCACAAATTGTTGAATACATAAAAATTAATTAAGATGATGAATATTTATTTTGAAGTAAAATGGATTTTTTTTGTTTGCATGTTGTTTCGGTTATATAAATAATGTAGTCAATTTTCAGTCTATTATTTAAGCCATCTTCAGACTGAAATTTTTATACTGTTTTTAATTTCCCTGAACATCATTTTTTACAAAACTGAAAAATAAGTAACATTTTAAGTAGATCTATGCATAATTATCCAATCTTAATCTCTTTTCATATGCTAACAAAATACTCCAAAAACTTGAGCTGAGTCAAGATACTATGAAAAGTTTTATTGTACATATTTTTATATCTTTTCATAGTAACTTGACTCAGCTCAAGTTTTTGGAGCATATGTAAGCATTTAAAAATATCTCACATATGATTTTCAAATAATTTAAAAAATAGAGAAAACAAATCATGTAAAAATAAACATGGATTCATTAGTGAAAGCACCCTATTTTTTATTTCTACATGCAATGCATTGACACTGACTATAAAAATAGATTATTATTGTAATATAATACAGCTATACTTTCTAGCCATGGATAATTAGATACATTCACATATTAATCATTAGTGGATGCTTATGAATCATCTATATGAAAAAGGTAATCCTGAAAATATTTATGATCTAAAAAAGAATTAAGATATTCATGAAATAGAATTCAAACCTCAGATCAGAACATGGCAAATAGATGTACTGTGGAGCCACAAACTACACATTTTGTTTCAAGCCCCCTTCCTTTCAATGTGCAATATAGCATATTATATAATAGCTTATATTTTGCTGATAAACTTTGATTAGAATAGAATATATATATTAAATCACAAATACACAGACCTTTTCAACACACACGCATATATAACCCATGCTAATTTATGTGTTTAGCATGCATATACAAATTGAGATTATAGTATTAACCATATTTTTAGATAACATAATAAGGAGACACATTTATATATATTTTATTGAGTGTGTGTTATCTCATGTATTAACTAAAACAATAAGAATAAGAAAAAAAAACTAACTCTATTGTATTTTTATTTTTCAAATAATGAAAATGTCCAACTTTCATGACTATTAAATATGCTCTGGGTGATAAATTTTTTCATTCACTGTTTTCTCTTATGGAAACACAATATTGGTCTTAGTATCAAGAAATTAGGATCTCTCTAATTGTTTTGATATTTTTAAAATCAATATCAAGTATTAGTATGTTCTAAAATTTTGTAAAACTTTTAGCATTAAGCTTAAAAAATATTTTATTATTCAGGTATAGAAACCGTATCATTCTGCTTCAATAGTTATATAAATCTGAATCCAGTGTAGTAACTATATATTTTAGTACTTCCTCTGGCTAGGAAGGTTAATATTTACAACAAACTCTCCATCTTAAACAAAATGATAAACAGGAGCAACTAAGGTTTCACTGATAAAAGCAAAATTCAAAAACTGGTCTGAGAATGGGAATTTAAGTATTTAGGAGAAGCATTTTATATTCATGTGATAATCACTGATAACTGAAGTTTACACTAGATGGCACTAGAGTGTAGCCTTTATTTTATACATGTAAGTGGAAAAATATGGGTGATTTAGTCTGTAAATTATGTAAGGAAGGAATAGAAAATATTAGGCATCTGTTAATTGAATGTAAATGCTTGAAAACAGAAAGGTCATATATAATGAAGTTATGGAAGAATAAATATGAAAAAAAGGGATTATACAGAAAGTAGACTATTGGTTTTTATGTTGGGTTTCGGAAAAGATAAGGAGGATTTAGATATAAAGGCCATAGAGTTGACCAAGATTATGTTGTGGAAGTGGGATGGAGCAGAATATTGGAAAACTTAGACTGGGGAATGGAAAATAAAGTGGCTAACAGGTATCTCTGGGCATAATTGTTGAGAGATTCTTGACTCCATTTAAGGAGAAGCAACAGTACATCACATCACATCACATCATATAGGCCATCCAGCGACCTGTATCATTGATGATACTTGTACCACATATTATTATTAATATCTAAATTTAACAAAACTTTGAAGCAAATATCATAGCAAAATAAATAATTAAAAATAAGTCATCAATGTTTATTTTTAAGTCTAAAACTCATAATTAGTGAGAGAGAAGATGGATTTCAAATGGGATCATTTGGTTTCTTGATAGGAATAAATAAATAATAAATCTTAAGATTAATGATAATCAGCTTTTTATTATACTCTTTACTTGCTTTTCTGATAACTTCTTATTATATATTAAGCTTTCTCTAATTTTCCTGTTTATTTGGATTTCATTTCTTGTAAAAAAAATTTGGATTTTTACAAGTTATTGCTTTTTAGAGTACTACAGAAGTAATATAGTTAATGTTTCCTTTAGCAATTATAAAATATTAAAGTATTACATCAACAGTACAGAAGTTTAATGTAATATATGTTTAAGCTATAAACAGACATAGGTAACCTAAACATAATCCAGCTATGCATTATTGGAGTGTAACTGAATAATGTTGATGATTGATTATCATTTGTAATTAATTAACAACCATATTTCTACTAAATCTACTACAGAAAACCATATCAACAGTGATGATTATTAGAATGCAATAAAGTAAGTTCTTTGACAGGTGTGTGCGATTGTGTTATAACAACTTTTATTTTCATGTAATCTATTCAATACTTTCATTTAAAGATAATTATCCATATTGATAATGATTGTTTTGAATTCATCATTTTATTGATAGACTAGTCACAGATCATAATAAAGGATGTCTTTTTTTACTATGATCATTTGAGAATAATATCAGTTAAAATATGATTGATGTTGCTTATTTTAAGTTTTTAATTCAGGTTCCATATTTGATTATCAATAGTTTGTTCAGGTCTGGTTACAACATTCTCTCTTGATGTTGGGATCCATTTCAGATTCTTTGATTCTGATATTTTTACTGATTTCTTTGGTGATGACTGATATATACATTTTGGATCAGTTTTTTTTGTTAAAATATGAACTAGTTTCCACTCTTTTAGGAACTAATCTCAAATTTTAGTTCTTCCAAGTTATCCAAAACTTCTTCCACTCTAATTGCAATGCTTCTATTACATCTACAGGATAGCATACACATTTCTTATTATTATTTTTCCCAATGCCTTTTTCTTGACAATCTTAACTGACTAAAAGTCTTTTTCAGAAATTTGAAACAACTTTGTTGCTTCGTATAATCTACAAACCTATAAGAAAAAGAAAAGTTTTTCCAATTTTTGAAGAAGGCTGATAGTTAGTCAAAACTTACAACTGTCAATAAGAAAATATTGTTAAATGTGTACAATGAAAAATGTAGTTTTCTATATCATTTTTAGTCTTGTTTGAAAAATATATGTTTTTTGGTTTTATTTGCTAATGATTATACCATTAATTTATTTAACATCACCATTGTGTAAATAGAAATGGACTTTAATAGTTATTTGAAATTTATTTCAAAACTGATTTGAGATATTGATCTTTTTTTGTATTTTTTTTTCAAATGCTATTCATGAATACTTCAGTTGGTATTTTTCCATGGAAAAGATAAACTCGTATGCTGAACAACAGCATTCTAGATAAACAAATATTCCAGATTCTTGAAACATTTTGACTGGAAGTTTTTTCCTTTTCTTGTTCCATCTTCTTATATTTCATTTTATTGATTATCTATGTAAAAACTTTGATTGTATTTTTATTTCTATTTGATGATTTATATTAGTATTACCTTATATAATCGTATTTTTGTTTCATTTCATTTTATTATTGATATATATATAGTATTACTGCTATTTATTGGGTTTTCCCATTTTCTATCATTTCACCATTTGTGTTTATCATGTTAATTATTTATACATAATGACTATTTTCCTTCACCTGTTTTATTATTATATAAAAGTAATTTTATTTTTTTATGATTTCTTCTATTTTTTGTAAGTTATTCTTAGTGTTATCATTGTAATTCATTATGTTTTGTAGGTATATAATGTGATGGGATGAATGCACATTACAAGTGTATTATCAGAATTTTAAAAAAAAATGTATACTTCTAACTGAATTCAAATACAGTAAAAATAAATTTTAAAATTATATATTAATAAAATAGAATTTTAAGAAAAAGAGAAATGAAATAAAATCGAACAGTAATTTACTTACTAATGTGAATATGGTAGCACATTATTATAGATATCTTGAATGCATTTAACTCAATAATTTTAGAATTAAAATTAGTGAAAATGGAAAAAAAAAAGAAGAAAGATTGTGATAGCCAAGTGGTGGTTATGGTGAGATGAACTAATGCATTTTTAATTTAACAGGAGTGAAATGTGCTATCCTTTAAAAATCTATAAAACCTTGTATATGAGTAAACTCAATATGTAGAACTCAGATATGGATGTTATTTTATCATAATTTTAATTTCTAGATAATGAAAATTTTATACTTTTCTGAAGGAAAAACAAAGATGAATCTAAATATGTAAAAATTAAAAGTAAAGTTATGAAATGAAAGAAATTATAGTCAAGATCTTAAAAAAAGGACTTGAAATTCTTTTAATGAAATTATAAAATAAATTATTTCGGGAATTTCATTTTTTATATATAATTAAATAAAAAAATAAAAAAAATGTTAGTTTGAAAACAATTAATTAGCTCTAATGAATGGCAGGTAAGGTTAATTAAAAAGACAGTATTAATTACAGATGAAATTAAAAAAATATCCAGTTATTAGTTGGTAATTGAAAAGTTACTGGACAAAAGACAAGTGTGTAAGTTTTTGCATTTTGGAAAACACAACTGTTGTACATGCATAAAAAACAAGTATAAGGTAACTTTCACATGATTAAAAGGTAAGTAATAAAAATGAGGCTAAAATATATTATATTACCATTAAGAAGAGAAACATTAGAACAAAAATTACTTTAAAAAGAGCAGAACATAGTTAAAACAGCAAAATTGGATTATCAAAGATTGCAGAATGGAAGCTTGTTATGTTAAAGAGTTGTGAATTATAAGTCCATCTAAATGACTTTACTGTCATGGGCTTGAGTTAACAACATTTCTAAATCCAAGTGGAATAAATGTAGTTTTCAGCATCATCATTATCTCAACTATGACAAACATTGTTGAAAAAACAACAGCATGATATATTAAGAGTTTGCTTTCTACCCATTGAACTATATATACACCTATCTATATATCATATGTTTGATTATACCACATTCTGAATGTACTATTTGACTACTTACATTGATCTATCCATTCTTTCATTCTTTTGTTTATCTATTACTTATCTGTTTATTTATCTCTGTATGACTATCTGCTTATTTTTTATATCTGTCCATCTTTTTTCATCTATTTATCAATTTTATAGATCTTTTCCTTATCTATATGCCAGTATAATTAATTATCTATTAATCTGCTCATCTTTCTATTTTCATATATCCAATCATCAATTTATTACTTCTAACAAAAGTATATGCATTTGTTTATCTGTTTATTTATATGAGTTGGAAAAAAAAAATAAAACACCGGAGATTTCTTTATTAGTAAGATATGAAATAAAATTCTCTAACATTTGAAATGTGTCTAAAATTATTAAGTCATTTTTCATGGTGAAAAGGCTTATGATTTCTGAAAAATGTTGATTGAAAGTATCATTTCTCATTCATTGTTTATAAATATCTCTTATTAGCTTTATAGTATTTAAATTAGATTATTGAGATATTTTTCAAAGTAATTGCAGTCTTGTATAGTGTTATCTAAAACAACATATGCATCACATGATAAACCTAATTTCCCAAAGATTTAAATAGTATGCAAATTAATGTATCAATGCAAAGAAAAGATTTGTCTATTCAAATATGACATGCTGTTTTAGCACTAAACTTAATAGGCATAATATATATTGGAAATAAATATCATTTACTGTTGAGATCATATTTGGATGCCATATTCATGTTGCAATATTTAAATCATAAGCTATTATCTACTAAATGATAATTCATTTATAAAACATGTTGTGATGTGTGTAGATTTCTGTGGACATATATAATGTCTATTAGTTTCTCTTAAATAGCAATTTCTAGACACAAACTTTTTTTGATATTACTACTTTTAATTAATCAGATGCCAATAATTTAACTCTTTTCAACATAAACAATTTTATATTTTTTGACTGACTTATAAATTGATATTATTAGGTAAACAATTTTTTTTTCTGCTAAAAAAATAGTGCATTGGTATTTTAATTTTCATGTTACATGATGTCAAAAATATAATGTTTATATGACAAGTTCCACCATTTTGTCCAATTCCTGTATTAATTAAATAGTTCAAAAAGTTTGTTAGAATTTGCAAATTATTTTGAAATGTTAATATATTTTGATGATGGCTTATACTTGAAATAATTTCAATATTCTACTAAGATCCATATTAAGTAAAAAATGCAGCAATTCACAAGAAAATTTTGTAAATGCTATGAAAAAGAGTTAATGATAATTTAATAAAACATAACTATGAAAAAGAACAAAATTATTTTTAAAAAATCTAGGTATTGAAAAAAAATTATTTCAGCAATAATAAAAAGAATGGCATTATTGCTAAAAATAGAAATATTATAATAAAGTGTGTGTCAGCATTCTTCAAAAATAAAAAAACTATATAGTAATAAATTACAAGAAATCAAATAGCTGCTACAACTATGATAATATCTTTTGAAAGGCAAGCATTTTAAAAATGAAGAGGTGAGATATGAAAGTAAGTCTAGGAAGATGACAAAGTTTTAAGAAATGATAGAATTACTATTGATATCTTTAAAAAAAGCAGAAGAAATAGTAAAAACTTTGGCTAATATATAGTAAAGCTGTGTAGTATGTTGCAACAATATACATGGCTTCACTTATATGTTGTCCAAAAAAGTAAAAACAAACAAAACAAAAAACATTAAAAATCATAAATTTAATATTTTATGATACACAAGAAAACCATTTTTCTATCTATGAGAGCCATATATGATCACATTTAAAAAAATTAAAATAAAATTTGTAAATAAATTTTACAATATGCCAGCAGACATTTTTCTATCATGGAGCACCATAAGCAATCATGTTTGATTAATAAAATTTATTTGGTTTCTGTTGAAATTGAAAGCAGATATATTTTATTCTTCATTATCCTTTTGAATTTGATGGGTAATATTTTATGCAATAAAATGTTATTTAAGTGCAATGCTAAAATTTTTACAAGATTTAAAAACATATGTAAATTTGATATTGATTTAAAAACATCAAAACAATTAGAGAGATTGTAGTTTCTTAAAACAAGACTGCTATTATATTTCTATAAGAGAAAAAGTTATTGAAAAAAAAAGGAATATTACCCAGAGCATATTTAATTGTAATAAAAGTCAAACACTTTACTATTTTTATTTAAAAATAAAAATATCGTACAGTAAGTTTTTTCATATTTTTATTGCTTCAGTGAATTCATGAGTGAATACACAATGAAAGATATATAATATAGGTGGGATTTGAACGCAGACTTTCACATGACCCACTACTCTCAGTGCCATTTCATATTGCTGATCCACCTGATCACATACATGTTGAAAAGATAAATAATCACCAATATACGTATTTCATGCTAAACCAGCAATCATCAGTTAGTCTAAATTACTATCCTCAGTTGGAATAGTTTGAAGCCTGTTCATTAAAGTATGAAGATTGACTATCTTAATATAAAGCTGAGCACTGATTATATATGTGTGTGAGGATAGTAATTTAGACCAACTGATGATTGCTGGTTTAGCATGAAATATGTATATTGGTGATTATTTATCTTTTCAACATGTGTGAAATCAGGTGGATCAGTAATATGAGATGGCACTGAGAGTAGTGGGTCATGTGAAAGTCTGAGTTCGAATTCCACCTATATTACATATATAAATGCAGGTTTAAGCCTGCACGATGTATTAATGAAAGATATATGTAAATGTGTCATATCAATTCATTATTAATAACTATATTATTATTATTTAAAATTTTTGTTTGTATTATGACTTATATATGGATACTATACATATAAAAAAGTATCTCACTTATATATGTTTGTGCATGTTGAAAGGTTCTTGCTTTTCAATGAATAATATATATTATATTCTAATCAAAGTTTATCAACAAAATGTGAGCTATTATTCCTTTTTTTTTTTTTATGCAAATTTTAAAGTAATTTTACCTTGTTGCTTAGCTTTTATGTGAATTTTGAAAATTATGGAAGTATCCCACATTTTTCAATGTAAGTTAAGTTTATTTTTGTGTGATTTCTTTTATGCAGGAAGATCCAGGTGTACTTCTTCATTTGTTTATTTTACATTATGGAATCTATTCCAATATTTAAAATGCTATAAATTATTTGTTTGAAAATTTAGAAACATTAGGTCTTTAACGCCGTAACTGCTTTATATTTCAAATTATTTAACTTAAATTTCTTCACCTCTCTAAAGATACAAATATTCTGTGAGAGAGAACTCTCATTTAACAATTATTTATGAGCATAATTTTTTTAACATAGTTTAAACATAATTCAGAAATGGCAATTCAAGTTTGATCACATATTAGGCCAAAAATAAATAATTAATCCAGATTACATTGTGTAGGATAAATGACACATACTGAGGATCTAGTTGCCTAAGGTCATTATATTTATTTTTATCCATAACTTGACCGCTAAATAAAAATAAATTTAAAGTTTTTACAAAACGGAGTTGTCAATAAAAAATTTAAATCACATTTTTATTTAAACTGTCATTGTTTAAAAATAAATGTTATCTTTATAATCTTTTTTTATAGTTATTTTCATTACTTACAAATTAGGTCGAAGATAAGAGTAGCCACTCTTGTCTTTTAAAGTCGTTAATCTTGTGTTTAGATTTGTAGAAGTCCTTACTGTCGCATTTTAGGTGCATAGTCTTAAGGTTATAGCCTTAATATATATAATTTACAATAACAAAAGAAAATATTTGTCACAATACAAAATCTTTTTTATATACTTGATATTTAACAAAATAAAACTTGAATCTTTTTTTTTTAAAGAAAAAAAAATAAAATTTCACAAACTTTGAACAATTCACATTTGAACTTACTCTGAATGTTAAATTTAGAAACAATATAAGCAAATTTAAATTTGTAAAGTAAAAGAAATCTTTTCTCTTCTTTAAAAAAAAACTTATTTGTCTACTCTTCTTTTTTTTTTCATTTATTTAAACTGTTAGCCCAAAAGTAATCAGCATTTAGTCACTCTTGTGGTCAATTATGTATCTTGCTTTGCAACTGATACATTGCCATCCCATCAGGTTTGAAATAAAATGTCAATTCAAATCTTTTTAACAGTGAATCATTGTATTTCTACTCTAAACATTACAATGAGCTATAGATTAAGCAAGTGAGGTGGCACATTTGAAATCACAGTTTTCATTACTAAAGCAAATTGACTAAATGTTAATAATAACTTTAATAATGAACTAAACATATAAACGGAAGTGGTACCAAGTTTAAATAATTTTTCATACTAAAGTAAAGTGTGTAAATGTTAACTAAACCCTATTTTATTTTTACAAGAATGTTGCAATTACATTGTGAGCCAAATTGTGCAATGTATGGTTACTAACCAGGGACTCTTGGTATGGATAGCTTTTTGCAAATGTCTGGAAAACTTTACTGAACATCTGATTTTAACTTAGAATTTATAATTAATTATTTATCATTTCACTGGGAATTCCTTTCTACCAGATACTCTGTAGTGAGCCCAGGATATTCTTTGATTAACGCTTCATCATCAACATACATGGGAGTTTTGAGCACAAGCCTGTACTTTGGCTGACTCTTCCAGAGAAAAAGCTTAATCATACATATGTTTTCAATCTACAATTAGCATACATATCATAAATCTTATATCCTATACCTTTACCTTTTCAATATCTACTCATCATCACTAGTTAAATTCTCTTGGACAAGTTTCAAAGAATGGGCATTGTATGTTCTCTTTTTTATTCCTTCATTAGCCAATACAAAAGCATTATTGTTATATTGGTAAATGATAGTGAGTGGCCCATCATAAATTTTTTAAATTTTTCTATAGTCATGTTTTTCAGGGTGACATGATTAATCTGAATCATAACTTTATCACCTAATAGAAAAGTTTGTCTAAAGGTCTTCTGCATATTATTTCTTAGATGTTTTGCTTTCATTAATGCATGACTTATTTTGATTATGACCTTGTGTAATATGATCAGCATAAGACATGTGTAAGTTTAGGGTTATGGTATATTTTTCACCCACATCTGTTTATTTATTCATTTTTGGTGAAACTAATAGAAAATATGAATTGGCTAAATTATTAATTGCGTGTTTATCAAGTATTGAGTTACTTATTATGTATTTGTTTATTGTTACTTATATTATATTAATTATATTTTTATAAATAAATTCATTGTTTTCTTTATTACTGGTTCTCGTTTCAATTTCTACATTTCAATTTATAGACTTCAATCATTCTTCTAATTATAAATTTTAATTTATAGATTATAAAATATAAGTAATAGTTATTAGGCCACTAGCGTGATATTACTATCTGACAATATTAACAATGTCTTAAAACCAGTAAAAATATTTGATCTTACATTACCAAGATATCACATTATGCAAATTATAAATACACTATTATAATACTCTTGTTAGCTATGAGGGTCGAGGAAATAGATATAACCTATATATTACGATTCAAGAGCTGCTTTAACAATAATTGTAGTAGCTAATGAATGACCTTAAAATAAATATGCTTTGAAAACGTTCTTAAATACTCAATAACACATTTGCATATGACAATATAGACAAAATGGATATCAAAGAATATACGGACAGACACCTGGTATCTATGTACAGGCAGTGTCGAAAGATTAATAAACCACAATCTCTTTCTCTCATGGAGGGGGTAAACATACGCAATAGCAAGAGAAAAAAAATCAACACCAATTGCCGAATTGATAGCTGACTTTAAATAGCATGTCAATAACTAAATAAGCAAGGCATAAATATAATAGCAATAATAATGCATAAATAAGCACACACACTCTCATATGTATAATAAGACATTTATCCAAGTTAATGTATGTCAATTCACAAACGCGATAATGTAACAAAACTACATTCTATATGCCATCTAAATTTCATGCACCGACTTTCAGACACTAAATGTTTATACATAACAAATATAAAGGCTGTTCCACTTCAGTATGCCAATTCATTATATAATATCAATTCAAAGAGCTTTCAATAAATGTCAAAATAAAATATTTACCTATATGTATTTTTTTTTTTAAAAAAAAGCCAAACCTTCGGGTATAATACAAAAATAAATTTTAAATATATGGAACACATTTATATACATTATACTTATTTTATCCATCAACTGAAAGGGTTAAAAAATTCTTCCAGTTCCTTTAGTTTTTTTTTCCCGCTGGAAGATATTATATAAGTCTTCCATTATAGGGATTGAAAGAAAAAACACAGGTAAGAGTTCAAGTTAGAAATTCCTTAAAATATTTTCCACAGTAAAATTTAATTCAATAAAGCCAGGAGCAGATTTAATAATTAATAAATAGCAAAACAATTCCGTTATACGTTTGAGCATTATTTAATTAATCTTTAAGCATAATTTTTTTGTTGTTGTTGTTGTTGAGTGGCAAAATAAACCAGCAATCTACAAATAAACTAATTCTGGATACTTAATCAATAATAATAATGATGATAATAATAATAATCAGCTGAAAAATAAAAAAAAAATATCAGTCTTTTTTAAAGTTTTGAAAAAGTAAATTTTAATAACCTTTTCCTCGTTAAATTGATAAAACATCACATTTTGTCTCATTTTTGAAACTGATTGAAACTTGAAAACAATTCATCTTTTACTTACCTTTTAGTTTAAAATAAATGTACAATTTCAAATTTTATTTACAAAAAAAAAAACTGTGCCAGTCTTTTACTAATGATATTCTATATAACTTATTTATTTATTTATTTTTTCTCATATGTCATAGCATCGGCCGGGACGCGAACCCACACCTGTTGCAACCAACTACTTGCTTGCAAGGCGAGTGCGATGACCTCTCGGCTAACAACGCTTGACTATAACTTATTTATTTTAAAGTTAAAATTGGTGAAGTCATAATAAATAAATTAATTGCTTGTTAGAATTAATGTCAGTTCCAAAGTATATATGTGATAAATATTAGAATTAATGAGTAATAATCAAAAAATTCAAATTAACTAACAATGTTTATGATAAAGTAAAAATGAATATTTATCTGCTGATACTTTTATTGGTTTCTAGTAGCATTTCATCCCGACATCTTTTATAATTTATTTTGAAACATTATGAAATTTGCATTCTTTGAAGATAGAACAAATACAGTATTTTCTTTAGCAATTATTATGAGATGCATAGCTAGACATGCACTGTAGAACAACAATAGTACAAAAACAACTTATGCTTCTCACTCTGACATTGAGATTAACTTAACTTGAAAATTAATTAAGATAAAAATGAAGTGAAAATGAATTAACTTTGTTATTAAAACTCTCAATCTTTTCTTTTCCTTTCTTCTTTTTTTTTTTATATATATGTCAAAGCATTGACAGGAAAGCGAACCTAGGCCAGCTGCTTGGAAGACAGCTATGCTAACCGCTAGGCCACCAATGCTTGACTCCTTTCTTTGTTTCTTTTTTATATAATTTCAATGCCCTTTCATTTTTAAAATAGTGTGTGTTTTTACTTCATTCTTTCTCAGGTGATATGCTATTATCCAATTGAATTTGAAGTATTGGATGTGGAACATTTAACACTAGCATTACGTCAACCTTTTAATTAATTTGACCTTAACATTTTTAATTAAAGAAACTACTTAAATACATGTTTGTCTAGACAGTTGAATAATTATCTTTAAGAAAAATTATTTGATTTAATAAAATAATATATTTTACTTTAAAATATTTTTAAAAATTTAAAATAACCTTTATTTAAAATACTCATTAATTTTATTTTATTTAAGAGTTCCTTCTTAATATTATTATAATTACTTCTTAATACTTTTCATAAAATACTACCCTTTAAAATTAACATTCTTTTATTAATATCTTAAATTTCTACTCTTCTTTACATGTGCATTTAAACATCCCACACAAACATGCATTTCAGGAAATAGTAACTTACTATTAAATATAATAATAGTTAACCACTTAATACAATTTATTAAATCCAAAACTCCAATTAATTATTTCTAAGTTAATATAACAAACTCTAAATTCACTCAAAAACTATCTAAATAATCAATACTTTATTTAAACATTGTTTTAAATGCATTTACTTTCAAATAAACTAAAGTAATATATATTAAGGCTAAAACCTTAAGACTATATATTACTTAATTATATATTACTTTACTGTAATGAGTATGTGCTTAACAAATTTAATTATTTGAAATAAACTACAACTGGCAAACATCTATAGAAGTTTATTTAATATAACTACTTTAGAACTGTATAGTCTAATTTAATATTTACTCAAATTTTGACTACTAAATTGAAATTCAATAAACTAAGCAAAATTTCCGAAATGACTATTAATAAAGCATATATAATAAACTGTTTTATTGACAATTGAACACATTTAACCAATATTTATGCAACTTAATGACAATAAAATTCATTTGTGATGAGATTAGTTTTATTTAAAATAAAATAAAAATTATTATAAGTTATATTTAAACTCTTATAGGCTTAAATATATGGTTACAATATATATATATATTCATAGGTTAAAGATATAAAAGATATATTTTGCAGGTTCATCCATTTAAGATTTTAATTATATTTTGACTTGATCACACAAGCTCAACTGGGAAATGAACACTATATAACTGGAAACGTGTTGTAAACAGTTTTCACAATAATTGTTAAAAGTTCCACAATTAGAAAAAACAAGTATATAAAACTGAACAAATTAAAAAATAAATAAACAGATCATCAGAAGCAGCACTCTCAATTCATGCTATGAATTCAGATCACAATATTGATATTTGTAAGACCAGGATCCTATCCATATGTGAAAACCTACACCAGTGTAAGATCAGAGAAGCTATTGGGATATTAAAAAGATCAAATTGTGTCAACAAATGTGATGGTACATGTAAATTTTCTCATATTTGGAAATTTTTTTCCAAAAACAAATTACTCTGAAGATTTTGAATTTTTTTTATTTGTTTTTTATTTATTTATTTACATTTCAGTTTAATTGTATACACCTGTTTTTTCTAATTGTGGAACGTTTAACAATTATTGTGAACACTGTTTACAACACTTCTGCAGTTATACACTGCTCATTTCCCAGTTGAGGGCTTGTGTGATCAAGTTGAAACATTGAAATATCTAATTAAAATCTTACATAGATGAACTTCAAAACATGTCATATATATATACATGTATTAAAAACACTATTATTTAATAATTACATCTATATAAATTAATGTAATTCATTATTGCAGGTCACTAAAAATGTAATACTTTCACTGCCCTTGAAATTATAATTTGAATCTTTAAAAGTAATAAACTGATATTAAAACCTGGCCATTAAATTAGATTGCATTTCATTTCCAGCATTATCAGTGAATGTTGGTTTATTTAAAAGTAGGCCACTTAATCTATTAAACTATTTATTGATATAGACGGTTTCTATTCTAACACGTGTGTATGGAAAGGTAGTTGTCTTCCATCTAAATGATCAGTACACACATGTATATATATATATTTTCCTAAATTATTTTATATTAACTTGTCTTGTTATTTTTGAAATCGTTCCTGATTAGAACTCCTCAAATCCGTATGCTTCCCAAGAAAACTTCTTAACAACTGAGCCAACAAAACATTACATTTGTAGAATAAAATGCGTTAATATTAATGTACTCATATTTAATTAATTAAAAATCCAAATTAATTAAAAAGTCAATACATAAATATTTTTATATAGTAGACAATCACGTGATATTTAAATTTAGAATTCATTTGTTAGAGGATGAATTTTTTTATTCAGACATCTTATTATTAAATTATAATTTTTGTTAGACTTTTGTGTAGTTTTAAACATTTTTTAAAATAATATTTAAATATAACTAAAGAGTAAAAAAATAATATGTAAATTTTTTTTTTAAAATAATGTTTTTATGTCAATAGTAGACTAAAAGGTAGAAAAATAACCAAGGAATCCACTTCTACGTTAACTCTTCAGTCATCCATATCATTGAAAATATGATGATGAAACACCTATATTTGCTATTATATATTTAGCTTCTATTCTGCCCATCCCTCTTTTTGTGTATTTAAATGGATATATTAACGGTTCTATATGTGAGGGATCAGAGTGATTTTATGTTAACATGGGTATGACAATAATACTGGCATCAACAAAGTCTTTGAGTGTTCCTTCATCAGATTTCCAATGATATGGATGGTTGAAGTGTTAATTAACCATTCTTGGAAATACTGATGATCTTAAGAATCTAGACTTGTTATAAAACAATTAGAATTTGCCGTAATAGTCATTTCATAAAAGCATTCTGATGTCAATGCTAATGCTTTTATGAAAGCAACATGTTTTTAGTTGTATTTCTTTGTTATTTATTTATTTTTTAGTCAGCTGTTTGCAAAAAGGCATTATTTTTAAAAATCTTTTTTTACATACTATTTTTTTTATGTTTTAGTTATATTTACATATTATATTAAAAATGGTTAAAATTACAAAAAAATCTGACAAAAATTATAATTCTACTTTCAGTTGGAATGATGAGTGAATAATAGAGTAATAAATGTTTTAACATTTTAATGCAAACTAAAAATGAATGGTATACACAGATTCCCTTTGACTCATTTTCTTTATTGACTCAAAACATTTACAAGATTAAAAAATTATAGTAGTAATAAGTACAGATTTGTAAACAATTGGTATTTTGATTAAAGACATTCATAGATGTTATGTGAGATAATAAAAATAAACTTTAACTAAATATTATTAATTAACCAATTTTTATGTAAAAGAGACTGCTAAAAAAAAGTAAAACTAATATTAGATAAACAAAACAATGAGCGATGTGCAGCAAAATATTTCAGAATTTTTTACATCAATATTTGTTTTTCTTTTTACAAATTTACAGGAAACTACTAAGACACATAGTTAGACTATCATTAACATTACCAAAATGTTTGATTCCACACGGTTTTGAATTGTGAATATTTATTGATTTCAACACTATATCTTTTTTTTATCATTACAAATCCAAACTTCAGCAGAAAATTAGAATATTAATTTTATTAGCTAGAGTTTGTGCATGTGACACTTTTTATAAACTGGATATTTATTTTATTTGGGTCAATATAACCATTTAAAATACACATTATTTGGTGCTGATATAGTACGCGCTTGGCAGCCATTTTGAATTTGAAAACACCCAAAAACACTGCTGGCACATGCAAGCGATAAATGTCATCGACTAGAAACACTCAGTTTTCAAAAAAAAAAAAAAAATGCCTGAGGCACTATAATTAAAACAGGTGATGGGAAGGCACTACACTTAAAAAATGGTGGGAAAATGTCACATTAAATAGCCTAAGGTGCTACTATCAAAAAAAAATGCGGAAAAAGAAAAAGAAGTGAACATTGAAAATTAAAAAATACTTTAAAATAAACCTACTTTAAAATAAACCCAAAACACTAATGTATATAGTGATAATCAAATACTGCGATAGTAAATCTTAAACAATTAACGTATGTTAAGGCATTTTTAAAAAAAAATCGTAAATAATATTTACAAAAACCCTCTTTAAAATATAGCAATCATTAGAAAAATAATAAATGCTATTTTAAAAATATACTAAATCAGTATTATAATTTTAAAAAACAATATTTAAAAACTATAATGCTATAAATCAAACATTGGACTGTAACATCACATTAAATAGCCTAAGGTGTTACTATCAAAAAAAATGTGGGAAAAGAAAAAGAAGTGAACATTGAAAATTAAAAAATACTTTAAAATAAACCCAAAACGCTAATGTATATAGTGATAATCAAATACTGCGATAGTAAATCTTAAACAATTAACGTATGTTAAGTCATAAAACCTAAATATATATAGATAGCGATAATTAGAAATAAATAATAAATGCTGCTTTCAAAAGATTATTCTAGTCTTTCAACAGTATATACTAAATCTCAAAAATCAGTATTATAATTTTAAAAAAATTATATTTAAAAAGTATATTGCTAAATCTGAAATGGCAGGAACATCACTTTCAACACTATTTCGTGGAGTATCAACAAATAAAAAACCTAATTAACTTATTTTTAAAAATATAATATTTTACATTTGGCTTTGGGATTATCGCTCTAACTAGGAGTTATAATAATAAATCACAAATCTTAATAATAGACATATTAATGCATATTACAGTTAGCATTTATTTAAGTAATTTTTATCAATATTTTAAGAATTTTAAAAAAATTACCAACTTTCTGGATCGGATAGATGGTCATCTGCACAGGCTAAATTTGGTTCTTCCTAGATGTCTTCACTACTGCAAAATCACAATCCATCAACAAATTATGCTTTTAAGATTTAAGTTTATTCAGGAAATGTTGCAGCTTGATATAATTTCTTTCTAATTTATTTTTAAAACTGTGTACTTGGGTCTCACACAAATTAAGTGTGATGTAAGATAATTTCCAAGAATTAGAGTTCGGGATGGGCTAAGATAAAAGTGTTAAGTTAAGAAATGTAACTATAGAAAGCTGAGCTAAACTTTCAAATTAAAAAAAAAAGCTGTAAACATGCTAATGGACTTTTATGCCTCAAGCCTAACTAGTAATCAAATGCAAAAGAGGGGTAAATTTTATTCTAAAAAAAATTATAATTAATTAATGATTTAAAAATATAATCTCACTGTAACATATTACACATCACAACTTGTACTCAAATATATATATATATATGTGCTGATACATGTATTACTTTTAACACTTTAAAGAAGATGCAAATAAAATTATTTGGTAATTTATTCCAAAAATATTACTTTCTAGTGCATGTATTTCGACATAGTCTATCATGTCAGCTGCCATCCCACCACATCCAGTATTATGAATGATCATTAATAAAATATATACTTTAATTATATTTGCATATTCACTTATTGTTGCTAATTCTGTCTATAATTCCGTTTCACCTTCTATGTATCATAGTAGGCCTGTTTTCCAAATTCAAACCCATACCAGGTGTATAATCCTATAATAATGTACTTTGATGTATAATAACATATCTTTATGTGGGTTTACATGTATGGGCATACATCTAATATATAAATATATATATTAATGTCTGTATACATTAAAATACATTATTATAAGATTATATACGTAACGATGTTATGCTTGAAGCATAAAAGTCCATTAGCTGGTTTACAGCTGTTTTTTTTTTATTTGAAAATTTAGCTCAGCTTTCTATTGTTACATTTCTTAACTTAACACTTTTATCTTAGCCCATCCTGAACTCTAATTCTTGGAAATTATCTTACATCACACTTAATTTGTGTGAGATCCAAGTACACAGTTTTAAAAATAAATTTGAAAGAAATTATATCAAGCTGCAATATTTCCTGAATAAACTTAAATCTTAAAAGCGTAATTTGTTGCTGGCTTGTGGTTTTGCAGTAATGAAGAGATCTATGAAGAACCAAATTTAGCCTGCTTGGATGACCATCCATCCGATCCAGAAAGTTGGTCATTTTTTTAAAATTCTTAAAATATTGGTAAAAAATTACTTAAATAAATGCTAACTGTAATATGCATTAATATGTCTATTATTAAGATTTGTGATTTATTATTATAACTCCTAGTTAGAGGGATAATCCCAAAGCCAAATGTAAAATATTATATTTTTAAAAATAAATTAATTAGGTTTTTTATTTGTTGATACTCCACGAAATAGTGTTGAAAGTGATGTTCCTGCCATTTCAGATTTAGCAATATACGTTTTAAATATAATTTTTTTAAATTATAATACTGATTTTTGAGATTTAGTATATACTGTTGAAAGATTGGAGTAATCTTTTGAAAGCAGCATTTATTATTTATTTCTAATTATCGCTATCTATATATATATATTTAGGTTTTATGACTTAACATACGTTAATTGTTTAAGATTTACTATTACAGTATTTGATTAACACTATATACATTAGCGTTTTGGGTTTATTTTAAAGTATTTTTTAATTTTCAATGTTCACTTCTTTTTCTTTTCCCGCATTTTTTTTTGATAATAGCACCTTAGGATATTTAATGTGACATTACAGCCCAATGTTTGATTTATAGCATTATAGTTTTTAAATATTGTTTTTTAAAATTATAATATTGATTTAGTATATTTTTAAAATAGCATTTATTATTTTTTTAATGATTGCTATATTTTAAAGAGGGTTTTTGTAAATATCATTTATGATTTTTTTTTTAAAAATGCCTTAACATACGTTAATTGTTTAAGATTTACTATTACAGTATTTAATTAACACTATATACATTAGCATTTTGGGTTTATTTTAAATTAGGTTTATTTTAAAGTATTTTTTAATTTTCAATGTTCACTTCTTTTTCTTTTCCTGCATTTTTTTTGATAGTAGCACCTTAGGCTATTTAATGTGACGTTACAGACCAATGTTTGATTTATAGCATTATAGTTTTTAAATATTGTTTTTAAAAATTATAATACTGATTTAGTATACACCTGGGTCTCTTTTTACGCGGACTTATTTAACACGATTTTGAAGTTATGTGATTCGTGTTTCACCGGAAGTCAAACTCCAATAATGCGCTATTACTTTAAATAATAAATTTTGTGCACTTACTGGAATTCGACTTTCATCTTAGTAATTTCAATATTTTCTGTGCTTTATAATAGTAAGATTTTATGCAATAATGAAATTAAAATCATGATTTCCACATTGTATGTATACACACATTAAATTTTACAAGATTATAATGTAAATTTGTTCAAACATTGTGCGTGTTAATTTTGCATTTTAAATCAATTCTGTTTTTGCTTTTTAAAAAAGAACATAATCAATTATTAATCATTTAGTATCCGCAAGTTTATTTTTAAAAGATGAGTAATAGCAGTGAAACGAAATTTGATATTTAAACAGAATTGAAAATTAAAGGCAAAAATAAGAATTTAATTTTTAGTGGTTAGTTTTAATTAAATTTTTCCCAGCAGTGGTGAATAAATGTCTTTTTATTATCATAAGTCTAAGTTCATACACAATTAATAAAATCATCATCTCAAAGATTAATTACTAATTATGTTGTCATCAGAAAACCATTAACACAACATGAGAGTGAACTTGGTGCTAGTTGTATTTCCTCTTGTGAGAATCTGATTTTTTACCAGTTTGCAAATGAACATGTGTATTTCGGCAAATAGCAATAATAATTAAAATGTGTATAAAAAATGTAAATTACTGTACTGTAAATTATGCATAAAAATATATTATTTTGAATAAAATTAAATATTATAGTTAAAAAAAGTTTGTCTTGTATCAATTTTTTTCAAATTTGAAATTTTTTATTAGTCATATTTTATTTTCTTATTTTTTTTTTTTTACGTGAATTTTAAAGTAATTTTACATTGGTGCTTTGCTTTTACACGAATTTTGAAAAATCACAGACTGCATCCCCCCTTTTTCAATGTAAGTTACATCTATTTTTGCACGATTTCGTTTGCGCGTGTTTTCTGAGGAACCTATCTATCGCGTAAAACGAGGTATATTTTTAAAATAGCATTTATTATTTTTCTAATGATCGCTATATTTTAAAGAGGGTTTTTGTAAATTTCATTTATGATTTTTTTAAAAAATGCCTTAACATACGTTAATTGTTTAAGATTTACTATCGCAGTATTTGATTATCACTATATACATTAGCGTTTTGGGTTTATTTTAAAGTAGGTTTATTTTAAAGTATTTTTTAATTTTCAATGTTCACTTTTTCTTTTCCCACATTTTTTTTGATAGTAGCACCTTAGTCTATTTAATGTGACGTTTTCTCACCATTTTTTAAGTGTAGTGCCTTCCCACCTCTTTTTTTTAATTATAGTGCCTCAGGCATTTTATTTTTTTGAAAAGTGAGTGTTTCTAGTCGATGACATTTATCGCTTGCATGTGCCAGCAGTGTTTTTGCGTGTTTTCAAATTCAAAATGGCCACTGAGCACATACTATATCAGCACCCATTATTCTCATGTTTACATCTGCACAAATATTTTGGATAGAAGAAATAAAAACAATATTTAGGATAAATTTTTTTATGGTATCAAAGCTTTTATAAATACATTGAGATTTGTGAATAATATAATCATTCACAGGAATTAAAAGTGTTTTGGTTTTTCAATGATTAACCTTAAAAGTAGAAAGATTCATGGTTTTCTTCATTAAAAAATATAAAATTAGAGGATGAAAATATATAATAATGGGTTAACAAAGATATTTGCAGCATAACATTGTTCATAAAATTGTATTCAACTTCCATGGTCTATATAATTAAATATAAATATTGGCAATGTTAGAGTTCCACAAATAACAATAGGCAAACAGAAACACAATTTTTGATAGTTGTGCAAAATTTTATGAGATACACTGCTGCACAGAGATATTAAAACTTATTTAAATGCTTTTACATTATATTGCCCTGTCTGTATTTTTGTTGGGTTATTTACATTTTTGAATTTTTAACAATGAAAAAAAAAAGTTCTCCTTTAGAGGTTGAACTCATACTTAATTAATTAAAAATAAATATTTTCTCTTAAAATCTGAATTATCCTTCTGAAATAATATTTTATAAATATTTTGTAAAAAAAATAATAAATATATAAAAAAAGTCTAGAGAATTAATTTAAAAAATCAATACGTAAATATATTTATATAGTAGATGATCACGTGATATTTAAATTTAGAATTTCTTTATTAGAGAGTATATATATTTTCACATCTTATTATTAAATTATAATTTTTGTGTAGTTATAACCATTTTTAAAAATAATATGTAAGTGTAAGTAAAAAGTAAAAAAATAAGATGCAAAAAAAATCTTTTTGTTATATTTTATCTTTTTACTTTTTAGTTACACTTACATATTATTTTAAAAAATGATTAATACTACAAAAAAATCTGACAAATATTATAATTTAATAATGAAACGGGAACCTCCTAATCCCTTTGCCGTTTCATCATCAATCTAGTAGCCCACTCGTCTGTGTTAGAGTCGAATCTCATTTAAACTATAATATGTAAAATAAAACTACAATTTGCTGTCATGGCTGTCTGATCAGCATTATATATTTACATACGAAAGAATGCTATAATTAGATAGGTTTGATAGAATTATAGCGTATTATTATTAATATCGTGTTTATTTTAAAAAAATACTTTTATTATGTTAAATAATGATAAGGTTCAATTTATTAATAAATTTATTATTTTAATTCATATGTGAATATATAATCCAACATTTATTTGTAATGTATATAGGGGTGGTGTGATTTAAAACATTAAAATGTGTTATATATTTAAAATGGTAAAAGATGAGAATATTTTAAAATGTTTATTTCAAAATGTTAAAAAGGCATTCTTTCAAATGTGCGGAGAAGTCTTCTTTAAAAATTAAGATTTTTTCTTCTGAGAATTAAAAGTTGGTTAGAAACAGATTCTGTCATAAACAAGTATTTAATTAGTGACCGCACCTACCTTTGGTCAAATTAAAAAGTCATTTTAAAATCTGGCTAATCGAAATTGCATCAGATATAAACATTTAAGTTATTTGTGGATTAAAATTGTTTATGGCAAAATAGTTTTACAAAATAACCATAAAAATTATAACTGAAATACTTTAATAGTTTATTAAATATTTAAGATCAAAATTACATGTTTTTTTAAGAATTTAATTAAAACGGAATTAAGTCAAAGTTATAACACCTCAGAAACTTATCAGCATATTTGAAAGCAGATTGTATGTTAACAAAATTAATTTTAAAAATGTAATCATGAAGCAAAGAAAAATTCCTAAAGGGGTTAAGCTGATAAGAAAAGAAAAAGATATAAATGGGCCATATTTTGAGCGGGAAGGGAGAACTGGCTGAGATATAATATGGAGACTGGCTGAGATCGATAATACAGTAGACTGGCTGAGATCTATAATATTGATAGAACTGGCTGAGATATAAGACGGAGAACTGACTGAGATCTATATACTGAGAGGAGACTCCATTTTGAAGCGCATTTTATATTTAAAAAAATTAAATCTAGTTTTGAACTGAGATGTCTGGCTAGTTTGGCCATCTTAGCTGCCACTCCATAAGGAGGCGACGGGTTCGTTTCCATCCGACACCGTGTATAAGTAAGAATGCCGCTATAACATCTACAACCTAACCGAGAAGAAGAAGAATGCCGCTATAATATCTACCATCTAACTTAAAAAAAGAAGAATGCTGCTATAATATTTACAGATCACCCGTAAAAGAAGAGCATGCCGCAAGCCACCCATGAAACTCACCAAGCTCCAGCTCAAGCATCTAATAATACCAGTAAATCACTTTAAACTGCAGAGCTCTATATATTTTCTGTACATTTTATGTATAATTTCAAACTACCTTTTTAAATTCTAGTTAGCTAACTAACCACTCAATATATTCTTAATGTTAAAGCTTTTCTTTTATTGTTTTAAAAATGATTCACTTGCTTTTAAAATTTCCTTCCTTAAGAAATTAATTAATGTTTCTACTTTAAACTATCACTGCAGTCATGTCTCTAGTTATTTTTTTATCACATAGTTTTAATATTTGTTATATTTATTTTATGATATGCTGACACTTCGAAACAGCGAATACTAAATTTTAATATTTTAAGAAGAGATTAATTAAAACCTCTTCGCTTAATTATTTATAATCTTATTTCTGTGCGCTGTTTTGAAACCCTCTTAAGAAAATAGTAACGACTCGCTCGTTATTATTTAATATTTTTTTTGATAATTGTTTAATTGTAAATTTTTGCAATGTGGCTTGTTTTAGTGAGGTTTAAATTTTAAATACTAAGAAATAGACTAACCTTGATAAATATTTATAAGTATAGTTGCTATTTAAGTTATTTATTAAACCCCATCAAATATACTTTTCCCTCCTTTTAAATACCTGTCATTTGATCAATAATAAATTAGAGTTAGCTGGAACAGCAAAGATTATCTGTAATAATTCCCATCTATAGCATATATTTTATCATGCTACCTAAGAGTTGGCTTCTATTTGATTAAGCTAATAAGCTATTGTTCTTGTCTATAGAATATAAATTTTACAAATGCTTTGCTTGGCGGATGTGATTTATTCACTTTAATATTTTCTCATTTTGCTGCCATGTATATTTGCGTAAATAAGATGTAGCTTCGGTTAAGCCAGCACATCTTCCTCTCATAGGGTAGAGCAGTCGCGAAGCCTGAGTTTAAGGCCAGGTTAGCACGTAAATCCTCCGCCTTTCTGAACTATTCGTTCCTTTTCATGCAGCTTAACAATCGGTTTTCAGGGTACCGGCGTTGGTCGCAGAAACCCTTGATCTACCAATCCATCTGCAGAGCGACTTTATTATTGTATTGCTGGTGCTATAGTGCATTAGTACATCCAGAGCAGCCAATTCTACCTCTCTATTTTAGTTCTTTCAGCAATTGGATGAGATAGTCTTAAAAGTCCGGTCAATCTAAGTTATTGCAGCCCTATTTAGGTTCAATAAATAAATATAAACAGACGAGAAACGTCTACCATAAGTGTTGACCAAGGTTTAGTTTAATTATTAGTATTCAGCCAACCATTAAGAGGAGTCTGCACATGTTACACTATAGACATGGCGTAGTGGTGGGCTATTTATTTAAATGCCTGCTTGCATTTATTATATGTAAATTCGTAAAATAAGTGTATACAAATTGTAAGATGAAGAACTGCTGCGTTCATCTTATTTAAAATGTAAATTTATTTATTAATCTTACCAAAGAATCTGTCCAAACTCTTCAGCCATTAAATGCCTGCGTGCATTTTTACATGTGTAAAATTTGTAATATATATATTTAGATAAAACTTATTATTGAAGAAATTAAACTTTAGTAAATTAACCTAATCCACTCTCAGTTTCATTATTCAATCCAATTCTCATTATTATTATGTTATAGAATATGCATTATTAAAGGTCTCCATTAAGTTAGCTATTCGTTAGATACGATCAATTTGTAATTTAATTATGAGTCTCATTGTTTCTCCCTGACCTATGTCGGCCGCGAATATAAAGGAGTATGCTACGTATAATTTCAAGGTGGTCATTCGTAAGGTCTTGAGTCTTGGAGTACTGGCTTACGAGTTGAAGTGTAGTCGGACTTGGGATGTCACAGTCCTAGTCTGGTCAGCTTCGGTCTCTTTTGCTTGGATTCTGAATTCTGTTATGCGAATGCACAAACTTAACTGTTACAATAATAAGACATGAAAAACCAAGACAAAACTCTCCATACAATAGTACCACCCTGTGCCAACCAGAGTAATCAATGGATGCCAGAAGGCTTGTGCATAAAATCCCTATCTAGTTCCTACTCATCCAATATTCCCAGACTAGTTTCTGGCTTGTGGCCTTTGTCACTGATGAAAGCCACAAGCCAGAAACTAGTCTGGGGATATTGAATGAGTAGGAACTAGATAGGAGTTTTATGCACAAGTCTTCTGGCATCCATTGATTACTCTGGTTGGCACAGAGTGGCATTACTGTATGGAGAGTTTTGCCTTGTTTAATAACAATTATGTGCTAGTATAAGAGATGGTGATCATGTGATGTTTAGTGGTTTAAGACATGAAAATAAAAAATATGCCTTCTAACAAATAAATTCTAAATTTAAATATCATGGGATCATTTACTATATAAAATTTATTTATTTATTAACTTTTTAATCCATTCTTTAACTTTTTTTTATTTTACACATTTTTTTTTTACAAAATATTTATGAAATATCAATAATTTTAGAATAATAATTCAGGTTTTAGTAGAAAATATTTACTTTTAATGAATAAAGTATAAGTTAAATGAAAATATTAACAAAATTTTATTCTACAAATGTAATATATCCATTGGCTCAGTTGCTAAGGTTGTTTCCTTGCAAATGTAAGCATGTGAATTCAAGTTCTAAAGGGGAACTTTTTTTTTTCATTGTTAAAAATTCAAAAATGTGGACATCTTGACAGAAATGCAGATAAGCCATATTAATATAAAAGCACAACTCTCATTTACTTTAAGTTACATATACATTCCCATGAAATTCTGTTTCATATCAAAGATTCCTTTCAATTAAAAATTTATCTTTATTTAAATTTATTTTATCCATCTTTATAATAATATACAGTAAATTGTGATTTTATAATATTTAAAATTTGTCTTTATTACTTATATCTGATTCTAAATTTTCACTTGATTTTTTATTATATTTACAGACTGGACTTTTTACAAAAATTAAACTAATAATTCTATATTACATTTTTTTACATGAATAAAACAGTACAAATGTTTATTTATTAACCATGTCAATTCAACTTCATTTAATATAAAAGATTTTGTAATTGGTTCAACATTGCCAGTTGCAAAAGTGCTGCCCTCTTTTTTTTATAAGACTTTCTTATAACATTTTAAAAAATGTCAGTATTTGCATAAATTATTTTACAATCATTTACATAGATTTTCTACCACTTTTGTAATTATTAGTTTTTCATTCCAAAGTAAATTCATATGAACAAATTTTAATACATTTAAAGATAGCAAAATTTTTCAAACAAAAATTATTTGGCCTTTGAACTAATAAGGTTTCTTAGTTCTTAAAAAACTTTGTACAACTACTATGTAGTAATACAATCATATAATACAATACAATGGATACTGTTGACATTTTTCATAATTTATTTATAAGATTTTTCTGACTGCTTTTGGAAGAAAGTATCCTTAAGTTTATATTTGTATGAAGAAATAAAATGAATTTTCTATTTTAAAATAATACATAAGTAATGGATTATATTATTTTCAATGTGGTGATTGAAAATAATGTATATAACCTACCAGTAGTTAGTAATAACTTTTTTAAACATTCATTTCTTTTAGAGAAACAAGTTCTAAGCTTATTTTGAAGACAAAATATTATTAATTTTTATTTCAGATTAGTGGAGAACAATTGAGTTTACCAAGAGTAAAAACAAAGGATTTTACTGCCAAGAGATTACATCATAAAATCTGTCTCTTAGTAGATCTGTGCTAGAATCTTAAGCTTTTTTAAAAAATATTTTGAAAAAAGAATCTTGTACAAATTAAAAATCCTAACATTTCATCTTGCCTTCATACTTACAATCACTCATTGGAATATAAACAATATGATTTTGAAACACTTCATTAACTTTGAAACCTTTTGTAACATTTTTCTAATAAAGCAATAACCCAATGTATTCAATATAATGATTCAATATTCTGACATAAGAGGCTGTATGTGTTAGGCATTCCCAGACTAATGAATTTCACATTTGTAGATGTTATCGTATTTGAAATCTTATATAAAGTATATACTATTTAAAGCATTGTATTTCTACCCTTGTAATATTATTTCAGTCAACACTTATGAGATTTGTAAAGTTTAATTAATAAAAGATATTTATTTTGCTCATCAATTTTATATCAATGAATCAAATTATTATTCATCTTTGAATGGAATATTTTTAAATTCTTAATTTGAAAATAGATAAGGCAATAAATTTATAAATTATATAAGTATTAGTTTTTTTTTAAAAAAATCTAAATTTTTCATACCTAAAAAATCATTTCATTTCAGATAATCAAATTTCAAGCTTAATAAATATCCATAATATTGTTTTCATTATAAAATTTAAAATATTAAACAATCTTAAAGAAAAATGAGCAATTGAGGTTCAAATAAATCATAAACATCAAAAAGGCCTCAAATGCTTTTATGAAATTACAACATTCCTGAAATTTCCAATTGTTTTATAACAAGTCGAGAGGTAAATTACGTTACTATTGGCTATTTACATAGAAGCATTATTTTTAAAACATTTTTTTTACATTTTATTTTTTTACTTTTTACTTATATTTACATAATATTTTAAAAAATAGTTAAAACTATAAAAACATCTGATAACAATTATAGTTTAATAATAAGATATGAAAATAAAAAAAATGTGCCCTCTAACAAACAAATTCTAAAAAATATTTATGTATAATTAAGTGCGAGTTAAATCAATATTAATAAAAAAAATTCTACAAATGTAATATTTCCATCAGATATATTTATTTTAATTTTAATTAATTTAATAATGAAATCAATATTGACAAAATTTTATTCTACAAATGTAATATTTCGTTGGCTCAGTTGTTAAGAAGTTTTCTTGGGAAATGTAAGGATATGAATTAATGGGAAATGATTTTTTTCATTGTTAATTCAAAAATGTGGACATAAAGACAGAAACACAGATGGAGCAAATTAATATAAAAGCATTAAATAGCATTAAGTAAATATAATAAAACCAGATAAAATAAGTATATTAAACAAAAAACTCTGAAATAAATTCTACAATATTCAAAATATCAATAAATAAAAATAATTAATAGCTATACCATCCTATTGCATGACCCTAATTCTGAAGAACATTATATAGTTATACAGCTATTATTTATTTTTATATATTGATATTTTGAACATTGTAGAATTTATTTCAGAATTTTTTGTTTAATATATATAATTATTATTTTTATTATTAATTTTATTAATATATATATATATATATAATTTTATTCACACCCTCTATGAAAATTTGTAGAAAATTATAGTATTTTATACAGTCATGTTTCCTTTCCTAGAAAATCAACTATTCTTTGAGATTAGTTGATTTTTTGTCAAATGTTACTGTATAAGAGACTATAAATTTATATAAAGAACTTTAATAAAATAGTAATACAGAGGCTAAAAGAAAATATTTTATAAAAGCTTTCTAGTTGCCTGAAATGAAGAGATAAATTAGCAGTACTGGAAGATTTACATAATATTTAAGGATGATGGTATTAGTAATATCCACACAAAACCATATCTATTTACATTCAAGATCTATATCAGAAGCAGTAATTTTCTCTACTCCCAAGCCATTGGTTGTATGCTTGATTAATCAGAGTACAGTAGATAATATTATATTTCACCTCCTAACTAATTACTGATTGTTATCTGTCTTCAGAGAGAAAAAATAATTTGCACACTCTCTTCTAGCTGCCACTTTACCTTTTTATACTTTCCAAGCTAACAGTATAGATTTGAAACCACTCTAATGAAACAAGATCATCTTACTTACATAGTTATTTGTGTCTGACATCAAGCATTCAAAATCTTAGGGTGATTTTTTTTGTTGAAATTTTAAGTTGTTTTATTAATATAGTGGCTACCATGAAGGCAAATCACTAAAGCTGTCCAATATACACTACTTTTAATAACTTAGTTTTACTTCACTTATGGATCGCACTCTATATATGTTGCACTTGAAATGCACACAGCACTAAGCAATTACTAATTCATAATATAGCATCGTGTATGTCATTTCAAGCGCAATATATAGATTAATTTTAATGTAAATGTTAGAAGCAAGCAGATAATGCTTTATTTACTGTTTTTGCCAAAAAATTAAAGATGCCTAAGGTTAGCATAAAACTATAGTCACTAAAATATATGGTTACAAAGCTAGTGTCAAATCTAAATAACTGTTAAGTGTTGTTAGCTGAGAGGTCATCGCAGCCTCCTGGCAAACAAGTAGTTGGTTGCAGATGGTTGTGGATTCGCCTCCCAGCCGATGCTATGACATATGAAAAAAAAAAAAACTAAATAACTATTTAGGCAAGTTATTTCAGTATCAAAATCTTAGGATATTTTTGAACCTCAGATTATTAGCATTTATAGGGAAAAGGGGAATGTTATATGTTTAAATGGAGAACATTTAGAATTATTTAGATTTTGTTGCTGCATTTTCTTTAAAATTATGGATAAAAGACTTAGATAAATTTGCAGCATACCATATCTTTTAAGGAAAAAGTTGATATTTAATTCTCCTAATTGTGTGATTCTATTGGATAATACATTTAAGTTACTTTACTCTTAGCAGAATATGGTAGCAACTTAGCATGGTTTATTATGAGTAAATGTTTAATAATTGCTTAGATATTGATCAGTTGTGGTTCGTAGAATCAAGCAATGAAACCTAGTTTTACAAGAGTGCAGCTCCTGGTAATAAATATTTGTTTTAGTTTTAGCCACACTATATAGAATAAAGAGTAAGGATGGGGTGTGATCTGGTCACATGGTAAATCAATATTGACTAGAATGCTCTTTCTTTCATGGTGAAGTTATGTTCCAGATTTTCAGAATAATCATTATTTGTTAGCCAAACAAATACATCACTGTTATGATATAGGACCCTTTAGACTATGTTTTTATAAAATTTAATTTTACAAAATGATTAAAGTGTTGATATTTTACCAACACTGAAGAACAGTGCTCAGATACTAACATTAAATATTTTAAAAAGAATATTTGTTATCTTGAAGCAATGTCTAGTATTGTTTTGTTAAATCATTAATTTTTCTTTATTGAATATCTGATATTAAGAAGAGATTTTAATATCTATTTATACTAATGAAAAATACTTTGGATTGAATATAGCACTAGTAATAAGTGCATTGATGTAAAAATTAATAAACTGGTATAAATGATTAAAATTTTTGGCAAGGATCATGTACATGTATGATCATTTATATAATTTAGTTTTATTAGAGAACTGGAACTTAGTAATTTATAATATTAAAGGTTTTTCTGTGACTTCATTGTGATATAAAATGTGAAGAGCAGTATTATTTAAATAGTTTTATCCATTTGTCTTATTTATATAATAATTAACTTTCAAATTGTTAAGTATGACAATATAAGACATATAGTATTGGTGGTGAGCATTTACATATTACTAGTTATAAATCAGATTAGACTTGAATCTTAAGATGTAATTATATGTGTTTATTGATTATAAAAAGTATCATATTTAATAATTGGCAGATTTTATTTTTCATATTTTAGAATGAAGCAAATATCCACTTATATAAAATATAATTCTAGTCTATGTTGACCTGTGATTCTCTTAAAATTGATCCTATTTATTATGTCATAATGTTTTTTTAATATTGTATCTCACAGTGATTTAGTAGATGTTTTAGTGCTTTTATTCATATATATATATAATTGAATTAAATATTTTCCATGGATTATTATATATATGTGTGTGTAAACAAAGGAAATAAATCACCTCTCTACAAGCTATGAATAAAAAGCACTTTAAATGTTGAACAAAGAATCGAAAATAGAATGAATCCACCTATTCTTAAAACTGTAATCAATTCAGAACAAAATTAATATATTGGCCAGATGGGATATGGCAATTAATATTTATTAAATTAATAATCAATTATATAAGACTGAAGACAGAATCTTTCTTTTAATGCCTTGATTATAGTAATTAAATATGATTTAATATATAAACATTAAATTAAACATAACACAATATATATGTAAATAGAAGGAGTAAGTTACTCTCCTATAGGCTATGAATTAAAAGTACTAAAAATATTTAACAAATAGAATGAATTCACGTATTCTTGAAGCTCTGATATTTATTGGCATATCTTTGTCAACATTGTTGGCAATTCACAGTGAAATTAATATATCTAGCAGATGGAATCTAATGTTTCATATTTATTAAACTAATAATCAATGTATTAAAAGAGAAATTCTGTCTCCAGCTTTATGTAACTAATTAGTAATTTAATAAATGTTAAGTGCTACATTTCATCTGGATGATATATTAATTTCACTCCGATTTGCCAACAATATTGATAAAAGTATGCTTATAAACATCAGAGCTTCTAAAAATAAGCAGGTTCATTCTATTGTTGATCTTTATTCAAATTTAGAATGCTTTTAATTTATAGCCTGAGGGAGGGTGATTGTTTACATGTATATATTGAGCTATATTTATATATAGACAAACTCATATGTATACATTTATATGTTTTCTAAATGTTATTTTAATATGTATTTTTCCCCTACTTAATAGGGTTCTTCTGAAAACTCATGATTGTAAAATCAAACTTGGTTGAATTATTTTCTAAATGAACTATGAGTCATATATGTATATATTTTTTTTTATTTTACAGTGTATCAATAAAGTGTCAGTGCTTTTATTCATATTTATATACATTCACACTCACATGTATATATTTACATGTTTTTAAAATTTGATTTTTAGTATGTATTTTGAAGAATCATGCCTTTAGAATCAAACTTGGCTTGAATCATTTTTTACTAAAACTATGAATTGTATATATATATAATCAGATTTTTAATTTCACAGTGAATTATTTAGAGAATATTTTTATTTATATATATGCACACACATGTATATATGTTTTTTTAAATTTAATATGTATTTTTTTCCCCTTTTATAGATTTCTTCTGAAAAATCATGCCTTTAGGATCAAACTTGGTTTCAATCATTTTCTAATGGAACTATGAATTATCTGCAGATAAGCAATGCCCTTACCACGATTAAAGCCAGCATTTTTTATTATTATATTTTTTCTAACAGTATTTATAATATATCAAACTTGGCAATATTTTGCAAATAATAAAGAATCTTTATTTGTTAAACTCTCATTATTCGCAAAAGAAAATTTGATTGACTTTGAAGAAAGCGACAATGTTACTGGATTTCCTAATGCTATTGTACCAAATATTGTACATTTTATTCGATTTCAACAACCTAATATGACATTTGTTGAAATGATTTGCATAAAAGCTGTTTATTTAAACATGAATCCTAGTAAAATTATTATACACTGTGATGAAGAACCAAATGGAATTTACTGGAATCATATTAAAAATATACCTACAATTCAAGTTCGCTATAGAAGTGTTATTCGTGAAATATTTGGCAAAAAAGTTCAAGTAATTCAACATGCTTCTGATATAGAAAGAATAAAAATTTTGATGGAAGAAGGTGGCATTTATCTGGATAATGATGTCTATGTAGTTCGTTCTTTAGAACCATTTTTAAAATTTGAATTTGCTGTAGGTTGGCCTGAAGGACAGTATATAGGGAATCAAGTTTTGATTGCTCATAAAAAGTCCCGATTTTTAAAAGAATATTATCAAAGTTATACAGCATTTGATGATAATAAATGGTATTATAATGCTGGTGATTATCCAACAATTTCAATTTTATGGAAAAAACCTTACTTAGTTCACAGAGAACCTGAATTATTTGGAGTTCAAATGCTTGCTCATTTACTTTATAAAGAAAATAATTTTGATTGGAAAAACTATTATTGTATGCACTTATTAATTAATCATAAATATTATTTAGTAAAAGAAGATCCTATTGTAACATTTGATCATATTAATATCAGAACTTATAAACCTCCTTTTGGTGCCATGGCTAGACTTATTTACTATGGAACTGAGAATTTGTTAAAACAAAGTGCAGATATTAATTCAACTATATTACCAAAAATAGTTACATAGGAACTACAAATAAGATACCAAATAGCTGTAGTGAAATCAGTGCTTTTTACTATGGATGAACAATAACTAGAAACTGGTCTTGGAATCTGCTTTACATTCAATATCTGATACCAGCTACACATTCATGCCTGCATGAATGGTTCAAAAGTATGTACTGTAATTGGTAGCAGTGATTAATCTACAACTATTGACAATCACAGTTCCTAAATAATTTTTACTTGTATATATACCTGATTTTGTAATCTTATTTTTTTTTACTGATGTTAATTAGTCTGCCTTGAATTTTTTTTTATGTCATTATAATACCAGAAGATAATTTCTCAGAAAAAAAGTTCCCAGCCTTAGTTATTATATCAACCTAATTTAAATAACATATTGTGTATATATAACATGGCTGACTTAAGTTACTACTGATCAGAGAATTTGATAGAATAAGTTAAAAATAAAATTTTTGTATATTTAAACATGTTAACAATTTCGTTATTTATATTATATGTTTACATATATCTAATATCTTATAATTTGTATTTATTTGTTAAGTATTTATGTATAGGGAATTTTTGTTTATCATTTATTTATTGTATTTGGAAGAATAATATTTTAAATACATTTACCTGGAATCCAGAGGTAACATATGGATTTTGAACACAGGTTTTCAAGCTCTCTTCAGCCATTCATTCTATCACATACAACTGATACACTACCAAAAATGATAAATGATCTCTAATATATGTATTTCATGCTAAACCAGCACTCATCAGTTGGTCCAGATCATCATTTTTCTCATATATATTCAGTGCTTATTTTATATTAAAATCGCAAATCTTCACAATTTAATGGACAGGCTTTGATCTACTCCTCCCTCCAACTCTACAGTCATTCTATCATTGAAAACTAGTACGATAAATAAGTTCATGTTAAATGGGGGGAAGCAAATTTCACTTTGAATAATGTTAATAATATTTACCCATAATAAATTAAAATTGCAACAAGCAATAATGGTAAAAAAAAATTAACTAACCCACTTCAGGGATAATGTCTTTACCACAGTCTTTAATAGAAAAACAGAGAAGACAAAGTATTATTCATTAGTCTTTCCACCTGCTGAATGGGAAGGGCTGATTGGTGGTTTCTTCTTGTTTTATTCTTTATGTAAGGATAGTTATATGTCCATTTACTGATCAATATTGGATGGTTATCTGATTTGCCTATAGACCATCTGTCTAAAAGATAAATCCTAAATCTTCTTAAAACCTAAAATCATTTTCATGTTTTTGCCTAGCCCAGATTTGAATTCAGGTTGTAGGCATAATAGATGCACACATCATCACTGCATCATAAGATCATTCTGTGATATGCAGTTGTAAATATTGACAAGATCATGGGTTATTACATAAAGTGTCATTAATGTGCTTTGTATTTCATCGATCATCTTCAATACTCTTCCTGCTGTCTCAAAATCTCATCCTCATTTTAAGTGATTATTAAAAAAACCCAGTTAAATGTCATCCTAGTTTACTTTCTTTTCCATTCTCACAATTTTACTGATAGCAATTTCACATTTAAACTTGAAAGCATGTTTAGAAAGTTGGCATTCTTTTTTAATAGAAATAAAATTTATAATTGCAATTTTGCAAATCAAAGTTTATTTTTTTAAACAAAATTAAGAATGTTTCTTTGGTTTTCTAGTTTATTTTTCACTCAGAAAACATTCTAGAAATCTCTGCAATGTTATGTGTTGTTTAAACACTTTAAAATGGAAAACACTTTTTTTTTGTGAAAAATTTAAATAGACTGGGTTTTTTTTATTATCAAAATTAAAATTTTATTTTAGAATATACTTGTTTTCAAGAATCATAAATAGATCTTCAAACATTACATGATCACCATTTTTTATGCTTACACAAACTGTTTTTCACAGAGGCAAAATTCTCTGTACAGTAGCGCTACTCAGTGAAAGCCAGAGTAAGCTTCCGGCATCCATTGATTACTCAGGCTTGCAGTGAGTGGAATTACTGTATGGAGAGTTTTGCCTCTGTGATTTTAAATAGACCTTGATAAGCAGTTATTAAATTTTTATATGGACTTTGTTTTCTTCTCAAATCTTTACCTTGTAAGTATTCATTTAATCACAAATTAATTCTTAGATCAGGTTCTGCATTATATTTTATGTGAGAGCATTATCCATACTTTTCCATCTAATTATAAATTCTAACTTCACATTTAAGCCGTAAAAGCAGCATTCTTATATTTATTTTTTCATGTGTCAAAGCATTGGACAGGAAGTGAACCCACAAACCCAAGACAACTGCTTGTAAGGCAGCTGTGCTGACCACTCTGCCACCAACGCTTGACACATACCTTTAGATTTAGAAAATACTGATAACATATTGCAATAATAGAACATACAATTTTGTTACCTGTATATAAATATGTAACGTTATAATTCTGAAAATGTTTTTTATATTTTTAAATTACATTTTTTTTTCTGAACTTGTGTAATGTGAAAACTTTTGTTTTGTGGCCTTTTGATTTCATAACATTCACATTTAATGGCACTGTAACAACATTTTTTCAATTATTTAATTTTGAACATTTTACACTATGTTAAAATAAAATAGGTCAATGAACTTCTTCTTCCCTAATAAATATGTAAGCACATATTTAAATAAAATGAATGCCACAAAAAATATTGTACTTACATTTTTACAATTTTTTTATCTGCTGTATGCATAAAGGTCCTCAATGGATAATTATTTATTTTTTAATTATTCAGATTGTTTTATTTTTTAAATGCATATCATTCATACACATATACTGTATATGCTCAGATAATATGAATTTTTGTATTTTGACTACTAACTATGTTCCAATTTATTCAATGCCATTGTTTTGAGTGTAGTTATATCTATGTTCTTTTATAATAATTTTTCTGTTATGACAGTCAATTTATGTGTTGTGAAAAATTTCAATAATATCAAGACAAAAAACACTCCACAAAGAAAAATTCAATTTTTTAATAATATTGCTGTAATAATAGTAATCAGCAACGAATAAAACCTTTTTTCTCTGAATTCTCTGAATCTAATGTTGCAGCATAGACACTAATAAAATGAAAGATAACATTGTGCAAACACAATTGTAATACCTTTAATAATTTCATTGATACTAGAAGATATCAAATTTATAGCCAATCCAACACCATACATTCACTGGTTGCATTTTCCAAAAATACTTGCAGTCATCTATTAAACTTTCTCACTCTGGAAGATGAATTTAAAAAAAACAGCTATGGTTTTTATTCACCATTGCTATCCTCAGTTTAGATATTGTAGAATTTGCATCAAGTAACCATTCATTCATTCTACACATCCATATTTTGAAGAAAAAAAAGATTTATAATATAGATTGCTTCTAATCAAAAATGGATGTTTACTAAAAACATTGTAGTTTTAGAAAATAAAAAAGCACTATAGATATAACTTTGTTACTAGAAAAAGGGAAAATACGTGTTAGGAGTGAAACTGGTATATGTTGCTTTTATTTGTCTGCCATAGTTTATTTATATTTTAGAGTTTCTCCATGATTAAATGAGAGGGAGTGTTATAATTACAACTGGAAAATGTAAGTTGTTTGAAATGACATTTGGTATTAATTTTTGTGACTGTTGTCTTACAATAATAGACAGCTTCATGCATGAGGGATCAAAATGTCATAGATGGTAGAATTTTTAAATAAATCAAAAGCAAGAGGAAGAAATTTATCTTTCTAAATTCTGGATTTTTAGTTTTGACAGTTTAAAAGACAGTATGCAAAATGATACCTAATTCATGATATATATGAAAACTTTGGAAAATGAACTAAAATATTTAGGTGCAGAATGGATTCAAATGTTTTGCTACTGCTTTATGCAAATTAAAAAAAATAGTGCTATTTCATCACATAGGACTACTGTAACTGAATTACTTGTATGTAGAACTGCTATTTTCCCTAATTTATTACATGGAAATGAAATTTGGAAACTCTATTACTATAGCATTAGATATTAGAAGTTTCATTTAAAGATATAAAATTTTTAAATTACAATGGCAAAATCATGAAGAATAATCAATCTGTTCTTCAACTTATTGGATGTGATACTACAAGTCAACTGCTGTAAAATCATACTTCTATTGATTTGGACATATGAACAAGACTTCCTAAAAGGATGTTGTTTTTTGGTAAATTTGAACATGGGTAGACCAGAGATAGACCATGATTGTATAGTATTGATTATCTCAAACATTCTAAAGATGCAATGATGATTATTTTTATTGGTAAGATATAGTAAGGAATAGAATATAAAGAAGAACTGCAATTGACATGGTATTGAACTGTTTCAAAAAGAAAAGTTTGCTATGTAAGAAGGTAAATGACAGCATTGCAAAATGTCACATAAACAGAATGATGGACTGTTTCTTTAATATATAAACATATTTGTGGTTCACAGATTGGTTTAGATAAGAATTTCAAAATTCAACTCTAATGTATCATTACTTCTTTTTTTTTATGTGTCAAAGCATTGGCTGGGAAGCAAACCCGCAAACCCAGGTAAACTGCTTGTAAGGTAGCTGTGCCGACCACTCGCCCACCAACACCTGACATGTATCATTACTTTGTTTGCCTTTTAACTGTTTTCTCTTGGAATTTGAATGTCTATATGGTAATTGCTGTATTTTGAAAAGTTTCTTTCTAATATTATTATAAATGTTTTATTTTATCAAGAAATTATGTTGCTGCATGATAATATTCAATAATAAAAACTGTTTTTAATCTATGTGCTGCCAAGTTATCAGCAACTTTTGGTGATCATATAACTAGAATATTTTTAAGAGCGATTAGCTCTGCCTAAGTAGAGTGACAAACTCTAGAGTGTAAAGTCCTTTAAATTGATTGCTGTTCTGACACTTTTAATGCTCAAACTTCTTATCAACTCTAATAACATCATCCAATTATTTTATTTATTTTTACAATTATAAATATTTATCTAAAAATTAATGAAACTGATTTTGGTGACTTTAAAAATGGAATACTTCTAATGCTGATAGCATTCTTAAAGAAAATTAAAAATATGATGATATTATTTTGACTTCAAAATTATTGAAATGCTTTGAAAGGAATATGAAGACCAGTGAATGGTGATACCTGATTTTAAGGATGCTTTTATTATTCCAAACTGTAAACTAAAGTTAATTATTGTGAAATATCGTACATCAAGAAATCACTTGTTTACTCCTAGTTATAGATAGAAGTTTACAAAATTAATAAGTATTTAAGATATAGATTTTGATGCCTGGAAAATACAACAAATAATATATAATTTATATATTGCTTTTATCAATTTAAAAATAAAGATATTTTTGAGCTCAGTTCTGATAGGAATACACCTCATCCCCCACTAGTATTGCAATCTTTTTTTATTTTTAGTCTCAATACATTCATCTGACTAATTCAGATTAATTTAGGGCCTTTACTTTTTAATAAAGAAGAGTGAGATATCCATTTACTGATAATTTTTGAGTGCACTTGTTGTCTTGACTATAAAACATCTATCTCCCAGAAATATTTAAAAATTTGTTTGTGATTTGAAAAAAAAAGTTCACTTTGTTACATTAACCATCCTGTCATTAAACCCTTCATATCAATTGAACAAGTCATTTAACTCAGTAAATCAATATTTGAATAAATTGGTTGCCAAAAGAAATTTATTCATATTCTAAAGTTGCTATTGCATCTTAGAGCTTAGATATATAAAATCTCTATCGTTGATGTTAGTTTTATAATATCTTTTTGAATAGTTTACAGAAAATTTTATGAAGCAGTCATCTATATGCAATATATGGTAGATGATAGGGATTGTGCTATAGTTTCCAATTCAAATTAATGCTCTTTGAAATGTTCTTAATGTTTGAATAAATTTTTAAGATATTTTGTTTAGTAATTAATATAAAAAAAATCAGTTGCTCTACCAAGATATTGGGGGTAACAATTTTTGGATTGAATAATTGTTAACTGGATTGGGATGTTGAGATTTAGTGCAGATTCTAATGTTCTTCTAATGCATTTAACAAGTTAAAGACATATAATTTATTACATTGATTTAAATGATAGCTTTCTTATTAATATTAAATGTGAACTATCATCCTCATCACTATTGATCCATTGCAGAATGGTCTCTAAAAATTTAATCAAATTTCTTCAATCTCCAGCTTCTCTTCTTTACACTACACTAGCAATTTATGTATTTCATCCATCCATCTCACCATATGTTGTCTCTTTCTAGTTTTTTACAATTTTTGGGGACTCAATTTAAAACTTCAATCTAATCACATATCATTTCTTTTACAAATATGTCCAACCCATCTCCAATTCAGTCTTTTTATTTTTTCCAATATATTAGTGATGTCTGTTTATTCTCTCACCCATATGTTTCATTTTCGATCTCTTTTTATTTAATCCTAACATACATCTCTCTATATTTCGCTGAATGGCCTAAACTCTATCGTATTAATATTAAAAAAATTTTAAAAATAAATATTATAATTGAATTATTAGTAAAATATAGCATTAATTATTACAATTGTATTACATATTAAATTATGATACAGGTTTAAACTTTTTTTTTTTTTAAAACTTTCGCTGATTTAGAATAAGTATGTATACAGTATTATACTACAAATTAATAGTTTAAGTCTGGCAGAACTAGTTTTCTGATCTTTTTTTTATAATTTATTGGGGACAAAAGAAGTAATAATAAACCAGTTTAGTTTATAAATTGCTGAACAATATGAATTTAAACAATTTGTTGTTTAATATATACATTATTTACGTGCATATGTGTATGTGTTTGTATAAATATGAGTAGATACGTTATTATTAATAAGATTTTAAAGTTTATTATAAATTGCTGTTAAACGTTAACGTTTTAAACAAAAAAAAAAACACAGACTGAAACTTTTAATTACAATTTCAAAATGTGAATACTTAGGAACAAATATATTAGTAAAAAGAAATGAGTTGGAAGTAAAAGCATTATGAAAAGTTAATACTGAATTAAAATTCTGCACTAATAATATACATATGCATATAGCAACCACTGGTAAAACAGTATGGCCATTTCAACTTCATGGAAAGAAAAGCAAGAAGAAAAAAAACTGTTGTAGAAATGAGTTTTGTAATGACTATATAAATCAATTTGTGAACCATAAATGCTTCGCATGCAGAACATGTTGGCCCATTTTTCTGTTTGATATTTTACGATGCTGTTTTTTAATTTCTTCAGTAAAAATTTTTCTTTTTGAAGTACTTCAACTATGTATAACTGTAACTTCTAATGTATTATATATATATTTTCATGTGTCATAGCATCAGCTGGGAAGTGAACTCGCTAACCCGGGACGACTGTTTGTAAAGCAGCTGTCCCTCTCGACCACCAATGCTTAACAAATGTATTCTATTTTCTATCATATCTTCCCAATGGAAACAGTATCACACTTTTTTTTAAATGTCTTTGAAATAATCCCTATAATGCAAACAGGGTTTACATCTTCCACGAAACCATGCTCAAGGTCAACATAAAATACCCTTTTAAAAATTGTCTGATGTTTGACTATTTCCTTAATTAGACAAAAATTCTAACTTATTTAAACATCATATACATTCAACTGACAGTAATAGCATGCAATTTAAGGTATAATATAGTGTTAAGAATGGTATTTTCTTTTTAGATTTATCTGGTTTGACAGAGTTACAGATAACATTAGCATAGGAATCAACCCTGGACTTTTAGATTTATGAATATTGAATTTAAGGTGGTCATCTAAGTAAGTAGATTATTTTGTGAATGGCAACAGTCAGTGGACATTTTATATACTCAATCCTGGAGATATTCTTTCAATATCAGCTGTGTAGCCTCAATAACTTTATTTAAAAAACTTAGACAATTTAAAATTAACAACTATTCACTTGCCAATAAATGTATATAAATAAAATAATTAATAGCACTTTGTAATTCACTTGATTATTTTTAAAGTCCATTTTAATCTGCAGTTGTATAAATTTACTTATTCACATGCATAGTAATTTAATATAGTCTATATAACTGTGTGTTACCATTATTTATTGCTTCTTATTTATAGAGATATTTGAATATCTTATATACACAGGGATTCCATAATAATCATTTAATTATTAATCCAAGTCTACTGATGACTATATATATATACATACAATATATCAGCACATTGCTGAATAGACTATTTCAAATTTTTATATCAGTTCTTCATATGTAATCTAAGCTCACTTGCATCTATTATCTTTTATTATCATTCAAAGATATTCAGGTTGGGTGCAAAATTTTCTACCATAATTATAATAGTGTCTATATGTAATTACAAAAATTTCAGTAAACTTTATTTACACTTTATTTATATATACATATACAGACAGACCATTTTTCCCTCACTCCAAAAAATAAACCATAAAGTTACAGAAGATTAGCTATCTTAATATAAGCTGAGCATTGATTGTATATATGTGTGGAGGTGATAATCTGGACTAACTGATGTGTGCTGGTTTAGCATGAAATACGTATATTGGTAATTATTTATCTTTTCAACATGGGTGTGATTAAGTGTATCAGCAGTATGAGATCACATGGATATTTGAGGGTCAGGTAAAAGCCTGAGTTCAAACCCACTATATATTACATATTGGTGTGTAGGTATAAAAACGCCTGTATTGTAGAAAACAATTTGTAATCTTTTAGGTCTTTGATAAAATTAGGCAGGTCTTGTAAGAGATAGATATTTTTATTAAAATATCTCCGTCAGGAACCCCAAACCCCTGACCATGGTTTCCTGCTTTGGCACTCCTCAGAGAAGTGTCAGGGTAGGTTCAGACACTAGATCTAAAAATACCAACCCAAAGCCAAGCACTTATCTAAAAGTTATCTATTGAGAGGAAAATCTGAAATTTTCAGACATCTACATGTCTTCAAACCCAGCTATTCAACTCAAATAGCTATATGGGGCTGATAGATATTCAGCCATACAATATATTAGTAGTCTTACCAATATAAAATTGCATACGACTTATGGCAGAGACTATAAATAGTCAAAATAGAGTCATAAATCAATCACATGACCCTATCTCTTAAGCTTGCAAGTTATAAACAATGAGGAATGCCAATTCCTCTACAAGCTTTGTGATAAATGCTTAGCCAGAGCCAGCATTTAAAATATCTCTTTCAGAAACTCCTCCTCAAACCCCTGACCATGATTTCATGCTTTGGCACTCCTCAGAGAGGTGTCAGGGTAGGTTCAGACCCTAGATCTAAAAATGCCAACCCAAAGCCAAGCACTTATCTAAAAGTTATCTATTGAGAGGAAAATCTGAAATTTTCAGACATCTACATGTCTTCAAACCCAGCTATCCAACTCAAATAGCTATATGGGGCTGATAGATCTTCAGCCATACCATATCACAAAGCTTGTAGAGGAATTGGCAATCCTCATTGTTTATAACTTGCAAGTTTAAGAGATAGAGTCATGTGATTTATGACTCTTATTCTTCACTAGTTCTGCTGCTTCACTGTCTAGTTGAGCTTTTTTTCAGTAAGATATGATACCTCAATCTGGCTATCAATGCACATTTTCTCATTTTGTAAGAATGAGGATTTATCAATGCACTCATCATCTTTATAAGAATTCTCTTTTTTTACTAGGTGATTTGCCATGGACAGTATCTATTTCTAATATCTCTCACTAGGGATGTTACAGCCATTTTCAATTTAATCACTCTGATTTGTTTAGCCAGTACTTTTATTCTCACACAAGAAAAGCATCTTTTCCTTAAAATGTCTTTTATCCATACTTGCTTGCCACTTATTATTAACTGATAATAATTTTGACAGATGTGTGCAGAATTTTTGATACATTAACTCTTCTGCCAGTTTCTGTTGACATACCTGGTGTAAAATGTTTAAAAAACATTGTGTCTATTAGTATTCATTTATATCCTAATATATTTTATTATTGTACATTTCAACTTTTGAACTTCCTTTTCGGATAGACAATTAGAATCAGGATGGTACAGTTATGCCAAAAGCTGGTGTATTCTATTATCAGCTTAAAAATCCTTCTGTATATCAAAGGCTTGCAAAGATTTTATTAGTGCATGGATAGTACACTTCTGTGCTGATATTTTTGATAAAATTTATATTACCATTTAGAGTATGAATCTATAGCAATTAAAAATGTAGCATTCATTGGGGATAGGATAGTCCATATGAGGTCTTTACCATGATTCTGAGACTTGGCCACATTCTCAATCTTTTTGGACACAAGTTATCTGTGGATTGGCATTCTAAACAATTCTTCATGATTGACTCTATTTTCTGGTTTACACTAGATGACTCTACATATAATCTTGCTAAGTCTTTCATGCATACTGCTCCTGTGTGTTTTTAATGTAGAAAACTAAGCACTTGTTTTTGACCTTCAGATGGTGTGAGTACATGATCAATCATAAGAATGCAACCATTGCATGTGGACAAACTTTCATGCACATTAAAAATATGCCTTGCTATTTAAATTGGTTGACTTTTTGGTCATTTGGACCTTATTTAATTTTGTAAAGTTTTATATACAGGGTTATTTCTACTTCAATTGGCGATCTTTGAAATGTTCAACATTCTAAAATTTCACGCTTTGATAATACTATCACTTTTACTGACACAGACTTCCTCCCCATTATTTACAATACCATTGTAAACTATCTTTATTCTTTCTATTTGAATTCTTAGTGGTTTGAACAGGTTTCTACCCACATTAGGACTTAAGTGTCTCATAAGTATAAACAATGGTATACATTTGACTTTGGAATTGATTTTAATGGGTGCATAAGTCTAGTTTATTCCCATTAACATTTATGGCTATCATATCTGTTTTCTTGAATATCAATTTCATTTTATTTTTATCGCTAATTGTAGATCAGACTTTTTGCGATAACAAAAATAAGGCAGGAGCACTATGCACCAAGTTCATAGTGGTTTTGTGCTGACATATAACAACATCTAACAGAATATGATTATTCTCTATATTATTAATTTTCTTCATATCATTTTTTATACAACCTCCCCATGATTTAAAGTCCTAACTTAACTTGGTTTTTATATTCCTATTTTTACTTTAACAAACATGAACTAAATATTCTATTAAATTACAGAAACTATACTTTTTTTAATTTGAAATATTTCTTCATATAGCATTTTCTCCTGCAGAAATAACACATTAAAACATGATTTAAGATCCTACATTTCATCCTATCAGCTTCTATTTTATTAATAGCTATTGGGATCTTATGCTTGTATGTAGTATTATAACTTTATCTTTCTTATTGCATTGCCAAATCCATAAAATATTAATATCATCTATGTTTTTTATTACTTTTTACAATGCCTTTTTACAATCCACTATTGAAAATTTGAAAATATAAGTAGAAGTTCTGAAGAAGATTGCTGAGGCAATTGAAACTGTCAATAGTGAATTGTAAAAAAGCATTGTAAAAAGTAAAAAAAAACATAGATGATATTAATATTATATTACATGTATGTAGTAGTTTGGAATTCCAAACCATTCTCTAACATGACTTTTTGCGCAGTACATTTTTTCATTATAGATTTATAAACAAGATTCAGTTCACTTAACAAAATACTCCTAAATTTGTCATCTGTCATTCCACATAATAATTGATCCATTAATATGACAACTTGTCTTTTAACTTATGGAATATCTTCAAGGATTTTGGGATTACATAGTTGTTTTGCCATTTGTAGTACATCTATTACCAAGAACAACAAAAGTATAACTACTTTATTTTTGTCATCATCAGTTCTATTGATAAGCATGTATCACTTAATGTGTTTAACATATATTTTCTAAACTGAAGCATTATTTATATCAAATTCATGGATAATATTATTTAATAATGCCATCATAATATTTTACACACATTCTTCAATTATCAAAATGTTCTATTCACGCACTTTGTTCAAATTGATTTGTTACAATTATACTCTGCTGATGTTCTGTACAGATTATTCTAAACAAAAAACTGTCAACTGTCATTTTTCTATATTTCAGAGTACTCTTTGAATACCAGCAGAGTGGCATCAAAAACTTTAATTAAAAAAATCTAAGATAATTTAAACTTAGCACAAGTTTGTTCACTTGCCAATAAATCTGTATAAATAAAATAATTAATAGCAATTAGAAATTTACTTTATAAATTCTAAAATCCATTCTAATCTGCAGTTATATGAATTTACTTATTCACACATCCAGTAATTTAATATAATTCATACAACTATATGTTATCATTAACTATAGTTTCTTACAGAGTTATTGGCATATCTTGTTTACACAAAGATCTCATAGTAACCATTTAGTTATTCAGGCAACACTTTGTTGACAACTATATATATATTTAAACAGGCAAAACTCTCTACATGTATTGCCCCTCCCCCCTTCCAAAAGTTTCAACTCTTGTCTCCATAAAAAATTTGCTTTTCTTCCTCCAATTTGTAGCCATTTAGAGAGATTAAAGCAAGACAGCATAGCCTGGAAATTGATTTCCTGGATAAAGTTTATTTCTAGCAGCACATATTGCTTTGTTTTCTAAAAACAATTGAAACTTAATTGATTGTAGAATTCAGCTACAAAATAATAATAGTGTGATCAGCTTATAAAGATGATGAAATGATCATTATGTTTTTAAAATTGCCTTTTATACTCATTTGATAATAAAGTGATTTTCAATTAGCACAATTAACAGAAAGGTGGTCATTACAATTGATAGAAACCTAAGAACATTTGCACCAGAAATGATTTTACATACGATTTGAATAAATACAAAGAAAAGTGATTTTAAGTGTTTTTTTATATTGTTCTTTTTTTTTAAAAAAAATGCAAGTATTTGTTAATTGAAATATTTGAAATTAAAGTTATCTAATTTTGAACATTAATAAAAGAAAAGAAAGTAAAAAATAAATAACTTTTAAACAGATAAATTTATGAAAGTTGGGCTTAACTTTTTAAAGTTAGTTGTTGGAATTAATATTGGCATTAACATATTCTTAAATAAATAAAAATCTAATTGTACAGCTTTAAATATACAAGAGTATTAAGTTACTCAATTAAGTTGATATAGATAATACCAGCTAATCTTTCAGAATCATAATAAAAAAAATTTTTTAGATATCAGATTGTACTCGTATTTATTTTCTATACAAAATAAATGGTCACACTGTTATCTGAAATAAGGCTTTGATTCTCTTTTAAGTCTTTAAAGAAACCAAGCAGAATATCTTGCATAGCAAACAAATTTAAATGAACTGCACTTCTGGGACTAGAGTTAAAACATTACTGTATTCGTCTCAGTTATCCAATATTTAAGTGAAGCATGAGTGAGGTTTTTTAAGGTAGAGTAAATGTGCATGTGAATGAAACTTTTAAATGAAAGTAATAACATCTCAGAAACTATAAATAAAAAAATATTCATACATTCATAAATACAAAGAATAGAATAGACAGCTTATAATTAAGATTTTATTCTAAATAAAGAATTAAACCTGAATATTAGCCTAAAATAAATAAAGCAGAAATTATTTACAATTGATTATTTAGAGAATAAAAATAGTATTTTTAACAACATCAAAATAGTAATAAAATTTCAGTTTAGATATGTAAATATTAAATATGCATAACTTAATGTATATGAAATTTAAATGGCAGTACACACAAGGAAACTATGTATACAAATAATATCATATGCAATGAATTGAATAGAACACTTATTTTGAGAATATTTGTACTTTCATTTTAAATTCCATATGTTAAGCCATTAAATTTAAAAATTGACATTTTATTAATATTATGTAAAACCACTAAACATCACATGATCACCATTTCTTATGCTTGCTCATAACTATTATTAAAACAGGCAAAACTCTCCATACAATAGTGCCATTCAGTGCAAGCCAGAGTAATCAATGGATGCCAGAAGGCTTGTGCATAAAATCCCTATCTAGTGCCTACTCATCCTATATTTCCAGAATAGTTTCTGGCTTGTGACTTTCATCAGTGAGGAGCTTTGAATTTGATTACTCTGGCTTTCACTGAGTGGCACTACTGTATGAAGAGTTTTGCCTGTTTTAATATTATGTAGTTATTAAAAACAAGACACCATCATTATTCTCTGAATGTTTCATCATAATTTTAAACAGATTTATATCATATTTAAAGCAGATTAATATTCAATCTGTATTCTTTAATTTCAACAATTAAAAAAAAATGTTTAAAACCATCAAGAGAGTTAAAGAATAGGTAATTGCATTTAGAGATGCAATGTGTGCAGGTTGTGCAAGGCCCAATAGCACTTTATTATGGGAGCACATAGATGCCATAATAATAAGTTTTATATGTAAATAAAAATATTTACATTTTCAAATCATTTCATTATTAGAAATCATAGTGAATGTAAATATTTTATATTTAAATATGAATGGAATACTTCTTTACATAAACTTATTGTGACAATTGCTTGAGCTTTAAATTTCCAGGCTCGAGTTTGAAATATATATATTATAACGATCGGCGAATGAAGGTGAAGTTATCAGTCTTACCGTACGAGGGCGCCACTAGGCATTCGGACATAGAATATTTATAATGTAGACAGATAGCGCTGATAAGATCACGACCGCCAGCCCTAGTCACTAGTTCATGGAGTAGCAGAGGTTTAAAACATTCATTAAATATATTTTTTAAAATAAATAATAATAAAAACAATCACTAGATCACTGTCAGTATAAATAACACAAAAAGATTTTATTCACGTATATAAGTAAATGACAACACAAACTTTTAAAAAAATAATTTTTATAACACATTATTATTTTATTTGTTTTTAACTTTTAATTTTAAATTGTAGAATGTTGAGTATAAATGAGCTACCTAGACGCATTCACAAATTTTCAAATCACTTGACTCCAGACTAAAAATCTGCCACCACACCAGTATTCACTTCCAGATATATATCAGCAACCAATGCAATGTGAACATGTTAGCGTAGAGTCATGCTGACAGAAATGTGCATCTGAACAGCACATGATATTATTGGAGAAAACATGGCCTTTGTCCCGCAGGAATGTGCATCTGTCGGGCAAAGGAAACATGCATATAAAATAATAAAGAGAAATGCTACGTATGGATGGGAGAGCGGTCTTATCTTGCTGGCTTATTATCCAAAATCCATAGAGCTGGAAAGGATCAATGGTGCAGGAAATATGTCCGTGTCCATTTCAATGATATGAATACCTCTTTGGGGTCATGCATTCAGTTGGACTCATCATCTTAGGTGCTAACACACTTCACATTACATTAATATAAACATCCATATATCTCTCCACCAGCATTGACATTACGAACAAATAGTCTAAATCAAAACTCCTTTAAAACTAACATATTTTTAAACTAGTATAGCAGCTATCTATACTCAACTAACATTTAAATCATTTTTATTAATTTAATAAAAAAAAATATTTAGTTTACAATATTTAACCTATTTTAAAATTATATTGCATTCAACTTATTTTTTTCTTGTTTACACAAATAATATTTTTGACATATTTTTAAAATTTAATAATGCACAAACAACAATAAGTATTTTCATCTTTAAATTCATTTGCAATAGCAAACCCCTGCCCCATTACAAACAGATCTTACACTTAGTATAAAGGAAAACATATAACATATTTTTAAAAAAATAACGTTTCAATTTTAGATAAGACTTAAAATTTTTAAAATTTATAGTTTAGATTTGATCAAAAAAAAGAGAAAGTCTATAATTCATCTTTAAAGGAAACTAAAGTTCAGAGATTTTAAATTAAAGAGTTTATAGTTCATTTTTATCAATTATTTATAAATTATACTTTCCTTTGTCCGAGCTCGTTCCTTCGTGGCGAAGATCTATAAAGACTTATGATGATTTATGAAGATTTCTGAAGATGGGATCCATGGTTCGATCTTGGGATCCGTGGAGATGAAAGCTGCCTTCGACCAGCTGCACCGAAGGAAGCACGATGAAACAGATTACATTTTTTTGGTAACAGTGACAATATTTATTTTAATTTTTCAGCAACAATGAAACGAATTCAAAATTCTAATTCTCTCTCTAATTCATTATTGTTTTGGATTTTCTTTTTATAATCCTCAGGCACCTTATCTCTAGAATGCCGGATTCATCAAACATATTCCATATCTCTATTTTATTGGTTAATTCAGTTTGTGGCCAAGTATATTTTGGGTTTTCCACTGAGGTCTGTGTCTCTATCTCTGAGCGGGAACTCATCTATTTCATAATCATTTTTTTTAATGGTCAATTTTCCCAAAGGATCTGTTTGTAATTTTTATATTTAAAAATTAAAAAAAATCTTCGCTATTATTAAAAAGGTTTTTATTTTATACTTTATTTAAAGATTAGAATCTTTGTTTCAATTCTATAATTTTTTTAAAGCTTATTTTAATATTTAAATCAAACATAATAAATTAATAATTCATTATTTGTGCATTTTGAACGTTTGTGCTTTAAATTCAGTATTAGATATTTACAAAGAAGTTATTATTAAAATTTAAATGTAATGTTACTGTATTAATTATTGTATTGTTTTGAATAATTATATATATATATATATATATATATATATAATTAGTGCAATAATAAGAATATATATATATATATATATATATATATATATTCTTATTATTGCACTAAACTGAACAGGCTAACATCATTTTGTTACAATAGTTAATAAAACTTGTATGTAAATTATTATATTTTCACATCACTTTATTGTTAAAAACACATTCTTTTTTATTTAAATGTAAATGGAATACTTTTTTACATCTTCTGATCATTGCTCAAGTTTCAAAATACACTACATTTATATTCTATCATTGCACAAAAGTGAATAGTCCAATGCCCTTTTATCACTATAATACAAAATTTATATGTAAATGAAAATGTTTACACTTTTTAATCACTTGTATTTGAATATCCTAATTTGTACAAAATATAACACATTACTATTAATCATTTATTTAAAAATAAAACTTGCTTTTAAAATGTTGACTCATAATTACACTAATTCATTATGTGGTCAAATTAAGTTTAGGAATGTTATTTTAACTGGGTCATGAATCTTATTCAGTTGAGAGTAGTGATAAGAGTGTCCGACTCCTGTGGGATTCTAGGATTGATTCTGCTGCTGTCTTGTGTAAACTATTTTTAATAGCAATGTTATCTTTCTTTTTTTATTATGCCATATTATCTTTTTAAATATTTTATTAAATATTTTTTTCTATTTTTAATATCTTTTTAAAATGCAGTATTAACCTTTTACTTATTCTCTAATTAAAAGCTCATAATCGATCCACATTCCACACTATGATACAAATCTAAGCAGAACAGAATGAGTGAAAAACATCATTTAAGAAAAGATATTATTGCACACCAAAATATTTAATTCTTATCTAATTTTGTGATATAACCTATGAATAAACAAAATAAAATGCAAGGGTTTTTAATAGCTTCTAAAACTTTATTGAATAAACAATCTAAGTACAAAAACAAGAGGCTATTTTTGTTAACAGAAAATGTAAACAAGTTATTAGTGAGAGGTTGGATTTTTAAAACATGTATTTTTATCAAGTTATTGCTAATGGAATTAGTTAAAAACAATTTTTTAAAAATATTGTATGCATTTCATTAACACAGCATTATTATAATACTTATACAACTTTATATAACTGCTCGATTGGGAAAGTGCCTACAATTTTTTTTAGCTGTATTAGTGGAAGAATTCAATTGTTTGATTTTTTTTTTCATTTATTATAATTTATCATTAAACAGCAAAAACTACAAGGTGTGGTATAATGACTTCTAAAAATTTATTGAATAAACAATGTAAGTGTAAAAATTTATTCTCTTAAATAAATGTAAGGTAAATCCTTAAAATCCCTAGATACATAAGTATATCATGTGACTAAGTTTTTAAATTGAAATTTACCATCACAGAAGAATTAATATGCAAATAAAAAGGTAAAAATATAAATAATTATAATTTTTTAATATTCTATTATGACTTTGTTAAACAAAATTATATAGAATTCATTGTTTTAATTAGCTTTTATTTCTTGGGGTGGGGTGCTTTTCCGCATGATAAAAACATTTAGATATTTTAAAAAATAAATTATTTTACTTGCAAATATAGATATTATTAAAATTGTATAATTTGGTACTCCTAATATATAAAAAATTGCTTATTTATTATAAAAATTATTTTGTGCAATTTTATTGAATCAATATTTGAAAAAATAAAATACATATAGTACAAAAAGATTTTTTATGTTTTATTGTGAATCCATTAATATCATCCTAGATTTATTATTGTGTTTTGCATATTCTGATTCAATACATAAAAATGCTAATAAAGAGCTGATTTCATATTAATGTGACCAGAAAATTCCGAAATACTTAGGTTAACAATGTAACTGACAAATCTATATTGCTGCATATTATTATATCTGCAATTGTATTACTTCACATATAATATTCATTGTAGGACTTATAAATTAAAGAAACAAAAAAAGGAGTAGGATAAAATGTTTTAATTTTTGCAAAAGGCTTTGATCAAGTTGATCTGGGGCCTTGATAAATGTAAGTTCATGTGACATTGCAATACACTCAGACCAGCTCTGTTCATGAGACTTGGGGTGCTGAAATTTATCTTGCACAAAGGTGCCTCACACTCATGTGCCAGGTCTGTCTGCATTTATTGACATATAAGTGCTATTTTTATTTTTTTTTCAGGTGATATTAATAATTTTCATTTAAATTTTATATACATTAAGCTTTGCATATTTAATATATATATATATATATATATATATATAAATATATTAAATATATAAAATTTATATGAAAATATATATATATATATATATATATATATTCACAATATAAAGTTAAAACCTAATCAACCAATCCGAATAGCCCCAAACTCTATAGATTAAAAAATATATTTCACTTTGTTCTCTAGGCTATCTATGATCTTTATGTAATAGAAGCTTGAAAAACATGACTGAAACAAATTGGAATTTTGATTTGCCTAGAAAGTTTAAATAAATCCTATTTAACAAGCAAAGATAAATTGTTGATAGTAAATTCATAATAATTTTTATGAGGTTTCAATAACACCTGCTTAATACTTTAGATGTAAAAGCATAACTTGCCACTAGCTAACTAGTTTCCAAATATAATTTATGCAAATTGTCTTCAAGCAGTTTATCTTTTTGACCTTTTAAGCAAACTTCTATTCAATATTTTAAATATAAACCTTAACTTGCCAATAGCTAACATTTCTAAATTTAATACAAGCAATATATCTTCAAGCATTTTATATATTTTTTTGAATGGGATTTATTTAAAACTTTTAGGCAGATAGAATTCTCATGTGTTTCACTCTTTACATGTGAAAAGATTTTAGATCGGGTAAAAGGTGGAAATTTTTTTTATACATAGAAGTTGCCCTGATATTGGATTGTGAGTATTGATTTATTAATGTTTCGCTATGGTGTCGTGCATTATATTTGGAAACTAGCTAGGTATTGATATGTTATGGTTTAATATATATATAATGATAAACATCTTTCTCTTAGACAATAACTTTTCAATGATCGAAAGTAGGCTTCTACAATTCATTCATTTATTTAGAGTTTTAAATGTAAATTATTGCATATATATATAGTAATGACTAAAATAGTTCACAATGCCTATTATAAATACGTATAATATATGCAGAGATTTAAGTTAAGAAATTAAGATAAAAGTTTCAGTGGGTGGCATAGCAATTATAAAAGATTCAACAAATTAAATATTCATGTATCTTTCGAACTGGCATGGGCTGATTATTACTGATATTGGGATTGATTAAGTCTTGACTGGTTTTAATGGTTCAAATATATATTATATATGGTATGAACCAATTTACAGGATTGCTTGTTTATGTAATTTTTTGGAGGATTTTGACTCTGAAATTTTTTTAAAAAGGATTAGATAAATAACTTTTGGAATTATTCAAGGTTGGACATTAAAATAATTGTAATATTTAATATTTATATAATAATACCAGTTATATAAATTTGTAGTGCATGGATATCAATATCATTTAGCTAAAGTTTCAGTTTCACTAAAGTGGTTAGGGCAGGAGTTCCCAAACTTTTTGGTCTTTATACCTCTTTGGCTTTTAGTAAATTATCCAATAATCCCTATTCATTATAATAAGAAATAAATAATAAATAAGTTTTTATAAGAGCAATGAAACCTGATTTTTCCACCAACATAGTGGGAGAACTGTCAGTACAAATATATTGTATTAATTCCCATGAAAGGCCAATTGAATAAAACAAAATCATTTAGCAAATTCATAATGTCCAATGTCTTTGTTTTTTTTCTTTTAAGAATTTACAAAAAATAAATTCCTTTTATTTTATTCCGATACATATACCTAGTAAAAACAAAAGGCTATGCACAGTTAAAAACATCAGTTAATTCATTCAATTGTAAATTAGTTTTTGTCAAGCTTTTCTTGATTTCTTCTATTACTTGGCAATTTCACTAGCTATTGTAAATCTTATCCAGGCATTTTGAATTATTAAATGCTGCAATGAAGATCTGTGCAACCTGTCTGTGTTTGTAAAGAAAATTGAAATGTTGCTAATGTGGTTGGGAGACATTACCAACATGGAATAGCCTGAAAATGTTGATAACATAACTATTTTGGGAATATATTAATAGCATAATATACCTGTTTATTTGTTATCTACTATATCCTCTGGACAAGCTTATAATCCAGGTTGGGAACCCTTGGATTAGGGGTGTATTCTTTGCTAATCCACATAGACAAATCTTGTATGGGAAGTTTGACCAGTTAAGAAAAATAATCTCTAAAGTTACATGAAATTAATAATGCCAAAATTTATTGTAAAAAATGTATGTTATAAACAAATATCTTTAATATATAACATTTTAATTTGTGTAAAATTAAAAACATTACAAGCTACAAACTAATAAACAATTTATTGCACATAAAATCTATGAATAATTAAGGATTTGGAAAAAAATATGAAAAAGTCAGATATTTTTTGAAAATACTCTGTGCAGATGGACAGGTTAGCTTCTGAGCTATGGAAAGCATTGTTTTTGATTAGCAGATAGATAAAAATTAAGAAAGGTTAAAATACATTTTAATGAACTATTTTAACAGTTTTTACAGATTACAAATCATAGGTTTGTAAATCACAAAATTTTTAGAGTTCTAATGTGCAAGAGAATTCAGAAATCTGGTACTTGCTGTGAAGAATGAAATCAGATAATAAAAAAGATATCAGCAGTTTTTGACAATTGATTCTAATAGCAAATACCAATTGCATAAAAAAGTCTTATCCTTAAGTCTACAGAAGTAAAAAAACAAGCAATATGCCCATGTGAAAAAAGTACTTTTCTGTATATTTCCATTGCAACACCGATAAATTAAATTAATGATTATAACTTTATCAAGATGGCAAGATAAAAGTCACCAGATTTCTCTGCTATATAGCATCTAGGAAATGATTGCCCATGTTCTAATATGAAGTCTTAAATAGAAGTCTATTACTTGCTTTGAATAAGTGATATGTCAACCATAGACAGAAGCTGTTTTGATTCTGGGATGTATTTTTATTATTCAAAATGAAAGAATATCAACAATTTAGCAAAATTAACCTGCAATAATATCAATGTCTAATTCATACATAGTTTAGAGAGAACTACTTAAAAAGGGAAACCTTTTTATACATTAAATAATGAACTTTTAGATTCAGGATTCAACATATATGTAAGTCCCCTAATAATAGTCATAATAAAGCAAACTATCTCAATAAATAATGCTAGAGAGAAATTTAATTATTTCCACTTTGAAAGAGCTTAGGTTTAAAATATAAATAATCAGTAAATTTATAAATGATTTAGTCTTTTATAATAGAATGTATTTTTTTTTTATCTTCTTATTAGGAAATGTTGATGAGGATATTTTCATTTTTTACAAAAATAGATTTAAGGTATATAAAGAGGGTTACAATAAAAGATGCACTAGCAAACAATAAAAAAGGGTGCAAAAATAAAATAAATTATAATATAAGTAATAACTAGAGTGAAAACTGAGTAGATAGGAATGACAGAAGAAATGAAACATTGATAGTAGCAGATAATAACATATCAGAAATGCAAATCAAAAAGAGATTAAAATGACTAATAGGCAAAGATAATGAACAATTTACCATGATGATGATAAAAAGATTAGAAAAAAAATATCTAAGCAAATGGATGAAAAATATAACAGTGAAAATCAGTCAAAATAATTAGAGAAAATGTCTAAGCAAAAAACAATCAGATTGAAATAAAAATCTAAAAATGTAAATAAAAATATAAGAAAAGGAGTAGAAGGCTTAAAATGATTAAGCCAGAAAATTGAAAAAATAATTCAAGAAAATAAAATTAAAAATAACAAAACTGTGAACTACCTATTCAGGAAGTTGTCAATAACTTCAGAATTGCAAATCAGGAGACCATGAACAATGTGAAAACAGAAGTAAATGAAGATGTATAGTATATTCAGGAAATGAAGATTAAAAAAGAAAGAGATATTAATGCAAGACTATTGAGTGAAGATTAAGATGAAGATAAAAGAACTTGGAAAGCCCAAGAAGAAATGATGACCAAAATAGAAAATATTGAGGCTGATTAGAAAGAATAAGCATATAAACAGTTTACACTCAGCCATCCATAAGATGAAAGTAGATAATGTGGAGTTAAAATAGCAAAAAGAAGAGTTCTAACCCCAACATTTACATCTATGTTCAAAATTAATAAGCTTTTAAAAATGAAAATTCCCGCAGACCATGTTGAAAAAGTCCCCCATCAAATATCAAAATAGTTTATATAGGTACTTTAGTAGTTGAAGAAGCTAAATTCACTATAGTCTGCAGTCTTTTGCAATGGATTATTAAAGAATACATAGAAAGGCCTTATAGAATATTAAAATAGTTTAGATCATAGATCATTTTCAACCATTATTGGATTCTCTGAAATGAAGATTATTCTATGTCTCCAATTCATAATCTCTCTTTTTAATATCACAATAAAAAAGATCTTTTAAAGCTTATGAAGATCCAATTTAAAACTTTAACTATCTATCAGCATATCTTTAGAAAAATGTTCATCTCAGCTCCACTTCATTCTTTTAATTTTTCAATGTCAGTAATGCCTGTTCACTCATCTATGCATTTCATTTTTAATCTCTAACTATTTTTAACATTTATCTCTTCAGAACACTTCATTAAGTGATCTTAAAACTCTGTATTGTTAAGTTTTCTAATTCATAAGAACTAATAAAATATATTAAAAACCATTCTTTTCAAACACATAGGTATATTTTCTTTTAATACTGTTATTTCTACCTAATGTATTTCATCCATGTTTAGTTTTATTCATTTTAATTAATAATTTGACCAATATATTTGTAATTGTTTATTATTTTTTTAATTTATTCTTATCAATTTTTATTTATATTAATACGTCAACATTAATCTTTTTAACATTTATTTTTATTCCTACTTTCTTACTTCATCTAATGATTCTTGCAAGATTTCCTGAAGCTCTAAGTATTATTTGCAAAGAAAAAAAACCACTCGCATCAGCTGCTAAAGATGGATAACTTAAATAACCACATTTAATTTAATTTCCTTAGTTGTCTATTTTAAACCACAAAATACTTTTAAAACTTCTGTAAAACGTTTTAGAGATGTGGAATCACCCGGTCATATAATCTTATCATATTAATTTTCTTAGTATTACCACTTTGTATAATCACTGCTGATACATTTTGTTAAATATTCTTCTGAATATAATAATATCCTGGGTCTATATCATGAATTTTTAAAACTTTAATCACAATGAAAAAAGTTATCAAATGTTTTTCATAATCTACAAATTCAAAACATAATGCTAAATTCATATTTGTCAGCCCTTTCTATAAATCTTCTCAATACTTGGATAAGACTCACTGTGCTAAAATCAATTTTTATCTCAGCTTGTTCTTTTAATTGATTAGAATGAAAGTTTGTTATAAAGAAATTGTAATTAATTTAATAAAGATTTTATATAAAATTGATAGAAAACTGCTAGGTCTGTTCTAATATCTTTTTTTTTCTAAAATATCAACATTACTATTGCATTCTTCTAATCATCAAGTGCATCTTTATCTTTTAGGCATTCCAGATATAGCTTTGCCAATAATTTGTCTATTTTTTCACTTGCTTCTTTTAAAATATTAATAATAATTCTATCATTTATCTGAACTTTTCTCTTCTTAATTTCATATCTCACTTCTTTATTTAAAATAATTGGCAGTTCATAATATATATGGGATACTTATTTTTCTTATTCTTTATTACTATATCATTTTTTATAGAACTCTTCAAAATATATCATAATGCCACTTCACTTTTTAGCAATAGTTCAATCTTTTTTTTTCTTTTTTTTTAAAAATAATTTTCCTTTCAATACTAAGATGTTATTCTATATTTTGAAACTTTTATTTCTTCTATAGCTTTCCTTGCCAATCCATAATTATATATTTTTTATATCATTATTAACTTTTTTATACCAATTCATGAAACTTTAAATATTCAATTTTTGTTAATAGATCAGTTTTAAAAATTTTCATATTCTTTCCTTTTTCATACATTATACCATTTCCATAAAAAAGGCAGACACTGGTTTTTGTATCAGTTATTGTTCTTGCAGTTATTAATAGAATATATATAGTTTTTATTGATTGTGATCAGGTTTGAATCATCTTCAAAGTCTATTAAAATTATAAAATGTTTGCAAGGGGAATGTTTCTGAAAGTACAAATAATTTTCATCTCTTGTTTTAGATAAACATGTATCTCATATCTCACTCATCAATCACTTTCTGTGTTGAATCTATTAAAAATATTACAATCTTGAAATACATATTTTCTGTTAATCAGTATATCTTTTAAAAATCATCTACTTGTTCAATGAAATGAGAAATTGTTGGAGCATAAATCTGAATTATGGCATTTTGTATCTTCTAGTAATTTGATTGTGAATAACTAATTGTAACATTCTGTCTAATATACCATCAATCTTCATAATGTTATTTTTCCACTTTTATTTATAACAAATCCCACTGTACTTGTGCTTCCAATATTTATGTCTTTATAATAAGGTGCATGTCCTTTTTTTTAAATCCAATAACTTCACAAAGTCTAATAATATACCATAAAATATTAAACTTTTTTTTTTCACTTGAAAGTTATCCACAGTTGCAAGTCTGCAATCAGTAGATACTTAGCAAGTCTTTGTCTTTAAACTCCAACTGTTATCTTAGTTTGAGTCATTACAGCTCCTAGTGTTAATGGCTAAAATTTAATTTGGTCTCTATCTTAATATTAAATATCTCTAAGAAAAAAGATTATATATACATAATGAGAGGGGATTTGAACATATATTTTCAAACTCTCTTCAGCTAGCCACTCCATCTTATACAACCAATACCCACGACCACATGCATATGAAAAAGATAACTGCTCTCCAATATATATATATATTTTGTGCTTACCAACAATTATCAGTTAGTCCAGATCATTTCTCTCTCTCTCTCTCTCTCTCTCTCACACACACACACACACACAGATATATATATATATAATCAGTGCTCATTTTATATGAAGATAGCAAATCTATATATATATAATCCTATATTCAAAAAAATTAATAATTGGTTATGAACTATAAAGATTATAGTACTTCTTAACCATAACTTCAGAGGAAAAAGACTACTAAATTCAGCATACTGGGCATCCATGCTATATGGAATAACAAACATGGTGTGAACATTAGAAATTCTTAAGACTTTAAAGAGAAATCAAAAAGTCTCCTTTTCATTAAAAATAAACTCCTCTCTGCAGTTGTTTAGATAAATACTTTAATTTAAATATGAATGCTGAAAAAACTAAAGTAGTCATTTGTAAAGGACATAGCAGGTATGGTGGAAATTATCCATTAAATAAAAAATAAACCAGGAAGCTATCTTGAATTGACGTTGTATTGAAAATTATGAAAAGGATATCTAATTCCACCTGTTTCAAGAAAAATTCAGCTCTGGAAAAATTCACACACCTTTTTTTTTTCAAAAGTAAATAACAAAACTCAGAGCATTAACAATTAAAGTACTACTATGAAGTCAGATAATAATAAAAAGGCACAACTTCTGGACCAAGTGAAATAGATTTATTGGTATTAACAAAAAATGTGATATTAAAGAGTTTTAACATAAGTAAATAGTCATTTGAAAGCATTGGATGGAAAAAAGAAGCTTCAAATTCCAATTAAGAATCCTTATGTAACATAATTAACAGCAATGCCTTTGGGAATTTTTTTTTATCCAGTATAGTGAAAAAGGTAATCAATCTACTAGAGAATCAGAAGTATAACCATCAAGAAAAATGAAGATAATGTATTGATAGTCATTAAATCAAGATTGAATTCAATCCAAATGCAAAAAAATGAAACTAAAAAGAAAGAAATCTAGTTAGAATTGGAATAAGAGAGAAATGGATGATAGTGAATACAGTCAAAGATTATGATAGATCATCAGAAGTATATAACTACTTATGAAAATTGTTTTGATCCAGATTATTAATTTGAATAATAAATACAATTAAAGCCTACAGTAAATTATTTCTAGTGATAACCACCAGCCAATGAGAAATAACTAATTTGATTAAGCAAAACAAAATCCAAATTAAGATTCTAAGGGGATTCTAATGTAGACACCATTGGAAGACATGCAAAATTATATTACTAGCATTTGGAAAATTCCAAAAGATTTTAATGATACCTTAAAAGTATTGAAAGTATATGTGGAAGAAAAAAGTCTCAGTACAGAGGTAAAGAGAAAATTCCTTGGATGTCATTTTTTTAGAAAAATATGTAGCATTTTGAATGTAGAACAAAAAGTATAGATATTTTAAATTAAATATATATGAAACAGATTTTTAAAAACCAAGAGAATTTTGTTGGTAGTTAAGTGTCAAAATAAAAGGGAAAAGGTTGTGTGTATCCTGAGAACCTAAAGTTTAATGAAGAATATTGTGTGCATGTCACTGAGATATATATGGAAGTGTCTATAAAAGCTAGTTATGTTTTCCTTCAAAATATTGAAGAGTATGGTATATTTTTCTGAAGTTGAAGCAGTAGTAAAGAATTTTTGGATTTACTTCATCTTTCCAGAAAGATAGTATCTGTTTTATTCAAAAATAAATTGGTGCTTTTGTCAACTTTTTCTAATCACACTAAGTTTTTTAACATAATAAGTTTTGAAAAAACAGGCAATACTCTCCATACAGTAGTACCCCTCAGTGCAAGCCAGAGTAGTCAATGGATGCCAGAAGGCCTGTGCATAAATCTCTATCTAGTGCCTACTCATCTAATATCCCCAGACTAGTTTCTGGCTTTTGGCCTTCATCAATGAGAAGCCTTGGATCTGAGTGCACTGTACCTAGATCTTAGGATCTAATGCAACCATCCAGCATCCACCTTTTATCTCTACTTAACTACAAAACTATGAGAATAAAATTGAAAACACAATATTTTCAATCCAAGCTCATTAGCTTATATAATCATATAAGTCTGAACTCAGTTTAGTACCCATTCATTTTGGTGTCTTTGACTCTTTAACAACCATAGCCACCACCATCCTATTAGGCAGGATTGGTATTAAACCACTAAACATCACATGATCACCACTTCTTATGCTTGTTCATAATGTCATTAAAACAAGCAAAACTCTTCATACAGTAGTGCCACTCAGTGCAAGCCAGAGTATTCAATGGATGGTAGAAACTAGTCTGGGGATATTGGATGAGTAGGCACCAGATAGCGATTTTATGCACAAGCCTTCTGGCATCCATTGATTACTCTGGCTTGCACTGAGTGTCACTACTGTATGTACTGTTTTAATAACATTATGAGCAAGCATAAGAAGTGGTGATCATGTGATGTTTAGTGGTTTAATATCAATCCTGCCTAATAGGATAGTGGTGGCTATGGTTATTAAAGAACCAAAGACACTAAAATCTATGAGTACTGAACTGAGTTCAGACCTATATGACTATATAAGCTAATGAGCTTGGATTGAAAATATTGTGTTTTCAAATTTTATTCTCATAGTTTTGTAGTGAAGTAGAGAAAAAAGATGCTGGAGGGTTGCATTAGATCCTAAGATCTAGGTACAGTGCTCTCAGATCCAAGGCTCCTCATGGATGAAGGCCAAAAGCCAGAAACTAGTCAGTGGATATTGGATGAGTAGGCACTAGATAGGAATTTTATGCATATCTTCTGGCATCCATTGATTACTCTGGCTTGTACTGAGTGGCACTACTGTATGGAGAGTTTTGCCTGTTTTAATAACATTATGAGCAAGCATAAGAAGTGGTAATCATGTGATAATAAGTTTTGGTTATTAATTTTGATAGGGCATGATTAGTGTTACATTATTAACTCACAATTTTGAAATGCAAATAAATGGCTGAAGAATACACATACTAACATTATCTAGCATAAAGTTAATTGATGTTTAGAGAGATATACACAATGACCCAAATATTTCCTGACATAATAGAAAATATCACTGATGAAAAAATTTTCTTGAAGAATGAAACCTAATCCTTTACTGAATATTAAAGTAACTGAATTAATATTTTTATTTAAGCATAGAAACAAAGATTACAAGACAAAATCAATCTGAATTCTTTTATTCATGAGATAATAAAGTGAGGCAAATAAATCATATGCAAAGATTCAGAAATGATAACAGATTAGCATAGCAAAAGAAATACAGGATTGCAAAAAAAAAAAACCTAGAAAAGTATAAAATCACCATAGTTAAAAAAATAAATCAGTCAGTAACATTAGAACAACTATATCTTGTTCCCATTATGAAACCTATGAAGTGAGTCAAATATAATATAAAACTTTAAATACTATAAAGATGTGTATGGATTTAAGTTAAGAAAGTGATATTAAAAAATAATGTTTTTAATGCATGGTGTCATGATCATAAAAAGTTCAAATATAGATAAAATAACTATCTATTTCTTTCACGGATATATAGATATCAAATATGCATGATAGGCAAAAATTTACAATGTTAAATAATTTTGATGCTCACTTATAATTACTAAAACTGCAATAATATTAATGTGTGTCCAGAGGATATCTCTTCATTAAAAGATAGTGCTCTATATCATGCTTCGTACACATATAAATATCTGCCATGATTATATTTTCTCCCCAACTATTTAGATGATGTATCAGAAATGTAATCAACATTCTGATGGGCATTGTGATAGAAATAAATACTAAATAGTACAGATTGCTTGGTTTGATCTAGTTACCATTTATTAAGCTTAATTACTCTACCATATACCAGTTTTCCATTTATATATAAACATATTTAATAATTGCAGTCTATTTTAAAATATAATCTTCATTTTCAGAAAGGTGTAAGGTCACTAGGTTCAGAAAGACACTAATGATAACTGAAAACAAAGGGTAATAAGAATCTTCTGGGTATTTGTGATACCATTCAGGGATGGCCTTTTATTTAGCTAATTAAAACTATAGATCACTTTTAATTTAAAAATGTTGGCATGAAGTGGACCAACAAATGGCTAACATTACTGACCGTGTGATTTAAAAAAAATAATTTGAAAAGTTAGCATATACTTTATTACAAAGACACAAATATTGAAAGCATAAATAGAGTTGGATTTATTATAAATAAAAAGTGGAAAAACAATATCATGGAAAGTAATGATGTAGCAGAGAAAATGACAAGATTAGTTATTCAAGGTAATAGAAGATATCAAATGCAGATAATTCAAGTTTATGTCCAGTAAGTTCTCATTTTGCTGAAGTAAAGAATTTTTATAAACATATATAAAATACTGATGATGATGCCAAATAATATTTAATATTGTCATAGTAGTTTTATTAAGATATAGCTGATTCTATTTAGTATATGCAGTGATTGACCGTTCCCTCGTGCAAAATTCTGAATTGAAATTGAATAACATAGATATATAAAGATTATAGACTTGGGAAAATAATCCATGCATTAACAGCAAATTGGTAGATCATTCATTTATAAATCATAATGAATCTAAGATAATTATTTGGCAACTCAAAATATTTCAGCTAAAAACCAAGTCAGCTATTAAAAGTAATTGACATATCTTACTTTGTGGAATCTACTGAAAAAATGAAAATTGTTTATATATCGTGGAAATTAAGATTATTATTTCACAGCCAATTTCAGAAATCAAAACAAATTAATATCTTGATGATTTAATTAATGAGGAATTTTATGAATTAAAACTAATGTGATTAATTTCTCTTTTATCCATACATTTTATCAACTTTATATTTCAGCATCTCATGATATTCTTAATTAGAAAGAATAAAATACATTTTCTTGCTATAATCTATATCCTCTATTTAGTTATGAACAACAAACTTAGAATAATTATTATAAACATGAATGAATTATTATTGTGGATATTATTATTAACATAGATAATAATCTCTAACAAGTTACCTAAACTGATTACAACATGAAGTTATTTTAACTTTGTCGTATGATAGTAGTCAAGCAATTACTTGTTTTTATCCTACTAATAAAACTCACTAATTACAAATACATTTGCATTACCTGAAACTGAAAATACATATAAACAAACGTCAACTGGCAAAATTATTCTAATCTCTACAGAATAAATATAAAATTTTTGTCATTTTTGTTTTTTAACAAAGATGATAAAATATCAGTTTTCAATGAATTTAACTAAAGTTGCTTTTTAATAATCACTTTCAGTTTGCAGCATTTTCCATAAGAGTATGCATATCCTTAATTTCGTAATTTATTTCATATTGTATAAAATAGCATCTTTTCTATAAAAGAAATAATCTATCCTTTTATAGATCCCGGTCATTAAAATTTCAAACCTTCTTTATTCACACAAAAATCCAATTTACCTATCTCCAGATATTTTTAATTGCGCTTATCTTTATTTGGTGTGATTTGAAAAATCTATCACTCTTCACAACTATTTTCTTTTCCTATGTCAGCATCCCTTCAGGTTATCTATCAGAAGTAATCAATTGCCTTAAATATAGTTGTTATCTGATTAATCTTTTTGGATAACTTGTAATTTTTTCTTTTGTAGACTTTACAATATAGAACATTTCTATCTATAATTTTCTTCATCTATCCTGCTTAAACATCAACTTGTTTAGCATCCTGGTAACAAAATTCATTTTCTGAGTTAATTGCTTCTTCATTTTTGTGCCCATCTATATAAATGTTATGTCAATGAAATATCCTTTCAGTTCATCTCCATCATCATCTTTTATAATAGTTTTCATCTTTTGCTTTTTATATTTTTTTCCACTGGTATTTTTATCCAGATATTTATCCATATCAAAAATGATATCCCTCCTATCATCATCCATGATTTTACTATTTATACTATATTTTAAGCATTTATATCAATATTTACTTTGTTTATCTTTTTCATTCATCTTAGCATACTCAGTTTTTATTTTATTCATAATGCTGAATACTTTTTTTTTTAGTTTTTTGAATTTTTTTTTTTTTTTTTTGAGTCTCCATGATTTTCTTTTGAGTCTGAATTTTTCTTTGAATAATAAATTTTAAATTTGATCAATGTTCCTTTTCTTTCTCTCACATCCAATTTTTTTTTCATCTTCTCTACAATTCTTTACATATTTACCTATATTTTATTCTTACTAGACTATATATTTTTGAATTATTTTCTTGCAATCAGTACAAAAATTTTTTTCTAAAATCTCCATTTGCTGTTGTATTTACTTGTATTAAAAGTACTATTACCACTTTGTGCTACTTATATTCTCTTGCACCATTTCAAACTTTCCTTTCACTTCTTGTTTCACTTTTTTAAATTGTGTAGCTCATCACTATTAAATTTCTTCATGTTTTTTTTTTCATTTATTTAAGTTCTGTATTTTTTCTCTCTTGAATTTCATTTTTTGTTGCATTTTTAATACCTTCATGAGCATTTTCTTAGTAATATTTAACTTTGGCTGTTCTTCCAGTATCTCTTTTACTGCAGTTGTTTCATATTTAATTGTTTTTCCATTCTTCCTGCTATTTGTCTAATACTTTATTATATTATTTTTTCTCTTTTTCTCAGGTTTTTTACAATCATGGGTATTTTTGTTTTCACACTGCCATTAAATTAGCATACTAGTTTTAAGCTTTTCCATACCTGCATTTGTTATTTTATATTTAATTATTCTGTCACTTAATAAACTTTCTTCTGCCTACCTGGTCTCAAAATACAATTATTTCTGTATGAAAATATTAGTATACATACATATTGCATGCCACATATAACAATATCTCACACTACGTTCTCAATTTATTCATTCTCTGATGTTCAGTATCTTATGTGACTGTACAGACATGAGGTTGAGCAGTATGAAGAGATATTCAAAACCATGCTAAATGCCAAAAATAATGTTTTATCTTAACACTGCCTGCAATACCAAAATGTAATAGTTAAATTAAATATAACAAATATTGTGATGATGATGACAGTAGCACACTAAAAGTTAAATTCAGGTTATTTACCCTAAAAACATTTTTAAAATCTGTTCAATTTAAATTATCCTTAGGTATCACTTACTGGTTTAGTAGCAATTGTATAACTTGAGAATTAGTTCAAATAGCAAAATAATTATATTAGATAATCAAAAAACTTTTTTTCTTCTGATAATCACAAAATACATAAAGAAATTTTGATGTGCTTATGCATTTACTAATACCTTAGATATCCATATCCATTTGATTATAATAATGGAATCGAATTGATATATATAGTAATGATCAAACATGTATCACTTGTTAACAAGATTCAGAGATCAAGCAAGCATCTTAACCAGTATGCCCAGTGATATTGCTACCCCTAGACAACACTAGTCCAATCCTCTTGCCTGTGTAATAAAGTACATGGCATTGGAGTAATGGCTATCTGTCACAGGTGCAAACATAAGAAATGGGGATAATAATAATCACAAGACTGCATTGAACAATGTGCAGTTCATTGGCTTAAGTGTAATTCACTGAGATAGAAGACCCAGGCTGCAGAAATGATCCCACTTCTAACCTAAGGCAAATCCTATAAAGAAGATATATATGCCCCACTAGGCTATATGGCCTGGAACCTCGTATCCACAGGCTTCACCTAAACCGATGAGTTTTTTATGACTCATCAAGCATATATATATATATCATTAATAGCAGGCAATGGAACACCATGTGTAGATGAATATATCAGTGAATTACTATAATGGGAAAGAGTAATTAAGATAGCCTCTGAAGGCACATACTTGATGCAGTATCACTATAAGTGGGCTGAATAATATGATTTAACTTACGCCTGTGCTATTTGTGAATTAAAGAAAACTATATTTATAATAATAGCACACATCCCAATGAAACGTTAAAACTAAGAATTTACAATATTAGCTCGGATAGTTAATAAATTATGTTAGCACAATCAATATTGCTAAATTCCAATTATAACTAAGGATGAATTTTACTAACCCACAATTGTTGATTCTTAATTCAGTCATTACAACATTATATATTAATAAAACAATCTTTAATATTCGCTCTTAGCTTTACTACGTCGAGCGCAGGTACACAATATATATCCAAGTAGAACACGGATTGTTGCTTACTATAAAACTCTTAAGCATAAACAAAATCATTATTTCCGTAGACAAATGTACAATGGGAAATCGTTATTTTACTTGTTAATTCAATAAGATTAATTAGTGGGCACACCCAATATATATATAATACCTGATAAATTTATAGCTAAAATAAATCACTCGTTACCCTTAATTAGGTTTTCTCTGAAATAGCAAGAAAATATTACTTAGGATGATGGAGGGGGGGGGGGGGGGAAGAATAAATAAGAAAAACCTAACGAAAAGATTTCTTTCTTTTCTTTTTCTACATTTTCCACTCCTTAACTTCACTCGACACAAATCATCCCTTAATGATCCCGTTAGGAGAGAATGCAAGGTCGTATTTACGTTTTAATAAATTTAATCCCTCCATCGTCCGATCTCTTTTATTACAAGTAAATAAATTAAGCCAGCAAACATTTTACATTTCTTAAATATATATATTTAAATAATAATAAATATAGTACTGTTGCTATATTTACTCCCAAAGGTGTTAGACTGGAACTATTTATTATCTTATATCTTAGTATTTGAATAAGGCACGAATGGGCTATTTCCATTACTGAAACTTTTTCTATTGTTCTAATCATTCCAACCCGTTGAAACCCTTACAGTTATATAATTATTTAGCTTTTATTTAACTTTTAAAATGTTTAACTTTTAAGCTTATTTGCATGATTTAAACAAGTTAAAGTGTTGTACAGTTACACACACATGCGCACGTATTATCTATGTGTGTGAGTATAACGAAATTTGTGTGTGATGTTAAAGGGCGGGAAATAAAAGAAAAATGAACCACGCATATATGCATATATGCACCGCTTCAATATATATATATATAAGAAATATTTAAAACTAACAAATAGTCATGATAATATTTTAAATATAATTATGAATAAATATATTCAAACCCATTCTAATAATAATTTGAAGAACTTATATTCAAATGTATTTTTTTACCTGTATAATAAATATTTTTACCATGATTTTGTTGATATTGTAGGATTTCAATTTGATATGTTATGCACGTCTTAGAAAAGTCTACATAATTTCAGTCTTTCTCCGTTTAAATTAATTTCAAATGACTGCAGACAAAGAAAATGATCCTCACTGGAGGCAAATAGAATCCTCTTTTCTTAGGACATGGTTCTCTTTTTGTAAGCAGGTAAAGTTGAATCTTATGCATGATCAATGCTCATATCTATATAGTGTATTTTTGGTTTTTTAAACACACACAACACATACTTCTCTAGTTACAAATATTGTCACAATCACAACTGTCCCAAATAATACAACTCGATATTTCATCACCTTTTGATTCTGTTCCTACTGACACCCTCATTGAACCATTACAAGTGCATAACATTTACGTTCCCATTCTATCTAACCTTCTAATGAAATAGAAAAAAATTCATTCTTCTTAATGGCAAAATAATGCCAAGATTCAAATTCGATAACTATTCTGCAAAGCTCATTGTGTTTTGTTATTTATTACTTATATAAAGCAATTGGCTCTGGAAATAGAAATAAAATTGCCTGGGTATATATTCTGCTGATTAATAAGCCAGTCAAGCATATATATTTCACAGATGATCTTGTCAATTTTTTCTCTAGAAAGCATCTCCATTGATTTGCTTCTATTCTGGAAGATTATACAGCTCATTATAAACTTCAGTTTAATCTTAAATAAGTCATTCACATGGAGTAAATTTTTTCCTGAAGGTTTGTGATGATGACGGACTCTTTCTATCATCTAATATGCATATTGAATGTCTTTAGAAAAATTCAACAGTTAGTAATAGCACATCAAATAGGTTAGTATATGCACAAAATTTTGGAGAGGTATTGTTCTCCCCTCTTCTTCAGGTGTTGCTGGCTTGGCCAGTGACAGTGCTAGCATGAATTCGAACCTGAACCCTTAGATTCATAAGTATTGAATTTTAAGATAACGCTTTAACCAACTGAGCCATCCTGCCCAAGGCAGCAGTCTGTAGAGATTCCTCCTGATTTCTCCACTTTTTCCTAAGAGCAAAGTTGATTAATGATTTCCACATATTATCTATAGTTCCACTAGGTTGGCTTATGGGATTTTTTGCCAATCATGTGAGCAGCAGCTTTAATTTTTTTTTTTGTACCTTTTTTCTCTATCCAATATTTTTGTATTTTCCCAATTGAACATATGTTCATTGGCACATACATGATCTGCTACCTTAGACACATATTCTCTTCTAATAATCATTTTGTGTTCTTGCAAGCACAATAAGTCTCACCAATATATGTTCTTCCACATTCACATGGTATTTCATAGATGCAGTTTTTTCTTTTCAGCATTTCATGTTTAGGCTTTGTAGATGTTAGAATTCCTCATAGTGTGGTATGGCTCTGGTAAGCTGTGCTGATGTTATATTGATTGCAGATTTTCCTTTATTTGTCTGCTATTTTTAGAATGTATGGGTACACTACAGTATCAATAATCTCTGGAAATAGCATTTTTCTCTCTTCACCTCATTAATTTCTTGATTTTCCCACTTATAAATCCTATTCAGAACTTTATTTTCACACCTGTTGAAAATATAACAAATTCCCTGTCCAATGTGTACCTTTCTTTTTATGCAAAAGTCTCTCTTATCAACATCTTGAGTTTTCCAAAAATGATTTATGACATACCAATCATTAACTATACTAATGCTTTCAAGAAAAAAAATTACCTTGCTGTGCAACAAACTGATTTGAAATAAAAGAGTAGTTGCAATTAGTAGTGAAGCCTTATAGAAATATGCCAAAAACAATGACCTTGTTTCTCACTCATTTTAGAGGTCATTTAATACTGTTTTAAAACTTCTATCCACCTAGAAAAATTAATTTCTTTTAGTCCTTTATCAAATCCATTGTAGCTTTTATTGATCTAAATCATCATACCTTCTCTATTAAAATAGCTTTACAACATGACTCATAGTGCTAGTCAATCTCAACCATCTATTCTTCTGTCATCAGTAAACAGATAATCAAAAATTTTAAAATTTGGCATATACAACATCAATTTCATTATCAAAATCATTTTGGAAGATGTACCTACTAAACATTTTTTATCACAGAGAATGGTGCATGCTATCATTGACTCCCTACATCATAAATTTCTTGTTTTAGTGTCCTGATATTCTTATCTAAAGAAATATCATTGTGTCAGTTATTAAATTGCACAATTCCTCTATCTCTATTCTTTTTGATAGTATCAAACTTGGCCTCTTTCCTGCAACTAGGCTTATTACTTTTCTTATGTTTACCCTTTAATTCCTAAGATGCTATTTTTGTAATCTCTAAAATTAAAAATAGAGATAGGATGCATGCCTTCAAACATTGTTAATGCTGCATGGATTCTGGTTTACCTTTTGACCCCATTATAAATAGATAGTTCTTTGTTATTTTTTACTTTTGTATGCCATTACTATGTATTTATTTGCAGAATATATCTTTTGTAATTTGTACGCAATTTTGTCTGTCCTTTTATGATATCTAGATTGGGGTCTCCAAAATTTTTGTCACAAGGACCAAATTGTTTATTTTAGTATTTTTAGTGGGTCATAATAAAAAAAAGGAAAAAAAATTATTGCTCTTACAAATCAGATATAAGGCATTATCCTTTGATTTTGATTTATGAAGATTTTAACTTCCATTCTTCATTAAACATGCGATATTCATATCAATTTTTTTTCCCAACTCATATTAAAACTTAAAAAAAAAAACATTTATAAATATGAAATTACAAAAATTATAAATGCTCTGTACAAGCAAATATCTGAATAAGTGAAAACACACTTTTAAACATATATTTATACTGTTATAAATTAAGTATTACACTGCACTACTACACTGAATACTGCAAGAATTCTTGTGGACAATTAATTGTAATGATATCGTATCAACAGACAAAATATCTAAAAGCTAGCAATGAACCAATATATTCAATTTAAAGATTAATGTCACAGTATCAGAGCCATCTACAATACCATAAATTGATACTGTCGATCAAGGCTAAACAAAAATAAAGAAATATCGTGATGAATATGGATGCAGTTTAATATAATATGGAATATCAATAACTTTTCAATACAATTTTAATTAATGCATTTGAAATCTATCAACACTCTTTGCTTTTTGCAGATACCCATTGGAAAATTAGTTTTAACATGCTGAGCAAAAAACTTCGCCTGTCAATTTTTGAATAGAACCTAGCTGAATCTTTCATTAAATACCCCTCTGTGTTTGATATCTTATTTTTACAACTAAACCTTTTTTATATATATTATATAAATAATTTTAATGTATTAAATTCAAATAGAAGTTATCGGATGATACTACTTTTAAATATTCACATATATATTAGCATGTTTCATACTAATATTTAAATTTAAACCTAATAATTATAGAAGTGAACAACATATTCATTACTCCAGAAAAAGAAAGAGATATGGCAAAGAAAATATATTTAGAGAAATATATTTAATAGATGGCTAACAGATAAAGTTAAGGTGAATGAGAGTCAAATTAATCAGTGTGTATTGAAAGAAAGTTAAATGTATTTAATATAAACAATAGAAATTAGTTGTGTGAGGTAAATAAGAAGAAATTCAGCTTGATAAATGATAAGAGAGATTACTAATAAGAATTACTTGCTTAGCACAATTGAAATGGAAAAAGACTAATTATAAACATGAGAGGGAAAAAACAGACTGATTGGTATCTAAAAAAAAATAAGATAGCAATCAAGAATTGAAAACGAAATGCCTAAGGGAAATCAGAGAGATAATACAGAAAAATGTGGGGAAGTATATTTTGCTTTTGCTGATTTGCTTGCATGTTCATTATGAACTTTTTAACTGTGAACTGTTAGTATTGGATATTTGGAGCTGACTGAAAGTTAGAACAGAGCTACAAGAAGCCAGTGAGCTGTCCAGAGAGCAATTGGCAGTTCATGCACCGAGGGAAGCAATCTCAGAGATTGTGCCTCTGAAGGTACCAACTGTCAGCTAGAAACTAAAGCAGATAACACATATCTTATTTTGCTTTTTTATGCTTAACAGGCTCTATAGGAGGAAACACAGAATGAAAGGTAATTATATGCTCTTGTTAAATTTGTACACAGCCAGATTTGAGCGATAGACTGTGGAATCAGAGTTTGACCCAATAGTAGTAGTAGTATATATATAAATAGGGTTTATTTTGTTTGTGAGCTGAATGATCAATATTGCTGTTAATATTTTGTTATGGGGTTCAATACTAAATTTATTTTAGTTATCTTTGATAATCCTTTATTATAAATTTTGTTGTTATTAAGTTTTGTTTGTTTTTAATTTCCATGTGTTATTCATTTTTTTGGTTTCCATATATATATATATATAAATGCACGACATATTGAAGCAGTAAAATCTGTTATACATATTTTTGCTTCACTATCTGATGATATTAGAAACACTTAAATCAGAGGTTCAAACCCATATATGTACTTATTTAATCACTAGGGAATGCAAATACATGTACACATGCAATTCCCCCCTCCCTTTTTGTAAGTTTTAAATGTTTATTTGAATAAAGAATATTTATTAGTTTTAATTCAAAAATATTTAAAATTTCCATCACCTTAAATAATCATGTATGTGTGTATCACAGATACATAAAAATATTGTAAATAATATTTCAATCTACTAAATATTTTATATTTTATAATTTGTGTATTATTAAGCTGAAGCATACCAGAGAAGGTTCTGGAGAGTAATTAACATAACTTAGATTTACAAACAAAAGAACGTACTTTGTTCAATTTAAAATGTCATTATTAAATTAGATTTGTTTTAGCAAATGCAACATTAATGGAAATTATATCTCTTGAATCTATTTCCAATCTCAAAATAGATTAAAACAATACCCTTCAGAACTTATCGCGTTGTTATCTTTGAAATGTAAATCTTGAACAAAGAATAAGTGCAGTCAGGCCAGGTAATGCACATCTAGGCCTCGCCAGCAGCAAGGTAATAGAAGTTTCTAGAAAGTTTTGTTGGTGTATAAATACAGCCAAAATTCTATGCTAGCCATTCTTGGCTTTTATTTCAGAAAGTGTTGCTAAACGAATCTATGCCAGTCAGAATTTTGAATCATGACTTGTGAGTAGAGGGAAGAAATTTGCTTTCCCAATCTTTTCAACATCATCTCCATACCACTATGCTGCTATGCCATTGTCACTTAAAGACTGCTTTAATCAACTGCTAAACTAATTCTACAAAAATTCTAACCATTATTTTCCCATATTCAGCATTGCTGATCATGTTTTCCATATTTATTTCTTATGCATATCAACCCATACAGCTGTCAAGTCATCAAGTAACAGAAGGTAATCCTGTCTCTGCCACTAATATGAACTCTTTAAAACCTTCTATTCTGTAATCTTAATTTGTGTAAAGATAAATGTAACTCTCTGTTTATATGATAATTAATGAGGTAGTGCCGATTATCATAATTCTAGTAAATTTAATGACTCTTTCTGTAAAATATAATGCACGAATCTGTAAATTTATTCTTTAAATGTATTTATTGGGTTTCACCTATTCTATTTTACTATTTTAAATGTGGCAAAATTTATTTTATTTTATATCTGATTATATTTGATTTAATATGCTAATAGTTCAATCTAGTGAACCAATCTTATTTTAATTCTCCATCCTGCTATTATGGGATATCAAATATTTAAATGTAAGTTTTCTTATCGAACTAAAGATTCGCTCGATTGAATAATATTACTAGATTGTTTTATTTGCTTGATGGTAGGGTATACACTGTCATATTTAAGATATCAATTTATTACCATATTGACACTATTGATTTGATTAATTTTAATATTATTTCAAGTAAACTTAATGGCCTTACTTTTCTTATCATCAATTATTTGCATACCACGCCATCCAGCATAATAATTTTATTATGTAATTACGTATTCATTAAGCATACTAATATTTGTTTAATGAAGGGAAATACAGATTCCCTCTCTTTTATAGTTTGACTTTCTAACTAGAATTTAAGATCATTTGCATACCTGTATGGATGGATTAAATTATGTCATGTCATTAGCTAGATTTCATTAATTTATGAGGGCCTTAGTTAACACATCAGCATCATTAAGGACCTGATTCTTATTAGCATTGCTTACCCCTGATAGAGTTATAAAACTCCGCATATCTTGCTTTGTCAAACTAATACCTGGAGGTTCCGGATCATTTCTTATGGCATATCCCAAAATGGAGTTTGGAAGCACTGATTCCAGGATCATGTCAGGTTGCAGTTAGGCTCTGCATGGAATAACATCAGAAAATTTGAACCATGGAATCCCTACCAACCATTTCTTCAAATACCGCCCTGTCACAAGTGCAGGTGAATTTCTCACATTCATAAAATTTATAAAGCTGCTCATCCTAAAACGGACTTAATATTTCTAACATTATCATTTCTGTCAGCACCACAACCATTAATTAATATTTTATATTGCCTGATTATTAATCTATAAGTTGTAATGCTATGATTTGTGTAAACCATCTTATCTTCTCTTTTATATAATTTTATAGGTTAGGAATATCATTTTAAAGCTTAATTAAACTATCCACCCTCATTAAACAACTTTGGATACGCTAATAAACTACCTTCAGTAAATTCTGTCAAATCAGAATGATTTGATAAATATGAAAATAACTGTTTTTCTTTTCAAATGATTTAAATATAATTAATGACTGAGTAAACCTTGTAATCTCTATAAATATATTTTAATGTGTGGTTAAGATAAGCCATAACTTAAATAGAGTTTATGTAAATCAAATTCCATTTGATCTATATTCGTTAAGGTCATTTATTTTTCATTGAGTTAATCATAGCTTTCAAGTTATAAATGACTGTTAAAATTGATATCTCCCTCAATTAGCACATTAAGCCACATCATCTTTATTATCTGTTAACTTTTATCCATTGTTATTCAACTCGTGTTTGCTTACTCATTAATCATTAATCTGTTCTATTATTATGTAGTCTATTAGAATACACAAATTATCATTAATGACAATGTGAAACCCAGATTCTATTAATTCCATGACATGTAAATAGATTCACCAGTGTATTTATTAAATTATATAATCATTATATGTTTAATCAATTTCTCATAAAGTATTATTAATAAATTATTAACATTTCATAATAAATTATTATTTAATTATTCTTTGCTTCATGTTTTATGCATACACATCACTAATTGGGTTGCAGTATATATATAGTTCATATTCTGTTGACCTTAAGCCATTTATTTCATTTATTAAATAAGTCTTGATGAAAATCAATATAATCTTAATCTAGCACATCCTGTTAGGGGTTTGAAGTCAGGTAATATATTTTCCCTATAGATCTCTTGTTTCTCTGCTGTCTCCAGGACTGGAATAAATAAAATTCATCTGTGATCATCTGAAATGTTGTTCATAATATTATATTTTGGTGAAGGGTAAACATAGTCGAATCCATGATTGCTCCTGACTTGTGTATCTCGGGCATGAGTGGATTTAGGTACTTTTGTCTAGATTCTGAATCTTGTTAGATAAACATACAATTCTGATCTGTACTATATATTTTTTTAATATGAAAATATATGACTAAACTACGTTCTTAAATATACACCGCCGTTGCATATAATTTACAAATTCAAAAAGTTAGAACAAAATATTACATATTAAAAAAAGGATCTATTTAGGATTAGTTATCTTCAAAGAAAGAAAAAAATTCTAAAAGTTAATAAATTATTTATTGTTATTAAATTTTGACAAAAGCATTTTTTTTTAAAATGAGATACTTCCGATTGTCAGCATAACAAACTTTCTAAGAGTTGACTTTTTAAAAATAAAATGCTTTCAAAAATAGTCTATTAGTGATGTATTTTTTGGTTTAAAATAAATATTTTGTAAAATATTGCATCATAATCAGTAATTTGTAAAGTAATAATTTTTTTTCTTATAAATCTATAAGAATTAATAATTTGGCCTCAAACTAAAACATTCAGTCAGAAATTAGCCACCTCCTTCATAGTATTATGACATATCAATCACACAAAAAAAACCATATAATTCTGATATCTTCAGGTTTTTTAAAAATGTAATACATTAAAATTGTAGCAGTTGAGAAAAGGGAAGCTGCAACCTATCCCAATCCATAAAAGCGATTGCAGCACCATTATATCTAAAATGCCACCGCTTGATTTTGATTAAATATACACCTGGGTCTCTTTCTACGTGGACTTATTTAACATGATTTTGAAGTTATGCGATTCATGTTTCACTGGAAGTAGAACTGGATAATGCACTATAACTTTAAATAATAAATTTTGCGTATATTGAAAGTAATAGCACATTATTGGAATTCGACTTTCAACTTAGTAATTTCAATATTTTCAGTGCTTTATAGTAGTAAGATTTTATGCAATAATGAAATTAAAATCATGATTTCCCGATTTTATGTATATACACATTAAATTTTACAAGATTATAATGTAAATTTGTTCAAACATTGTGCGTGTTAATTTTGCATTTTAAATCACATTCTGTTTTTGCTTTTTAAAAAAGAATGTAATCAATTATTAATCATTTAATGTCCACAAGTTTATTTTTAAAAGATGAGTAATAGCAGTGGGCACAATTAAATTTGACAATTAAAAATTAAAATCTGATTTTTAATTGTAATTAACAATTTAAAAATTACTTACGGCGACTTGAAATTAATGTGATGTGAAATTTGATTTTTAAACAGAATTGAAAATTTAAAAATTAAAGACAAAAATAAGAATTTAATTTTTAGTTGTTAGTTTCATAAACAATTAATAAAATCATCATCTCAAAGATTAATTACTAATTACGTTGTCACCAGAAAACCATTAAGACAACATGTGAGTGACGTTGGCATTAGTTGTATTTTCTCTTGTGAAGAATCTGATTGTTTACTAGCTTGCAAACGAACCTCTTTATCGGCAAATGGCGATAATAATTAAAACGTGTATAAAAAAATGTAAATTACTGTACTGTAAATTATGCATAAAATATATTATTTTGAATAAAATTAAATATTATAGTTAAAAAAAGTTTGTCTTGTATCAATTTCTTTCAAATTTGAAATTTTTTATTAGTCATATTTTATTTCCTTATTTTTTTTTTTGCGTTAATTTTAAAGTAATTTTACATTGGTGCTTTGCTTTTATGCGATTTTTGAAAAATCACAGTCAATATCCCCCTTTTTTCAAGGTAAGTTATGTCTATTTTTGTGCGATTTCGTTTGCGCGTGTTTTCTGAGGAACCTATCTATCGTGTAAAATGAGACCCAGATGTATTTCCATAATTCATTCACTGGCCGTATAAAATCGTATTGCGGATCATAGTTTGGAGACCCCTGGTCTAGATGAATATCAAATCAGTGTTTCTAAGTTAGTAAAAAAAAAAAAAAGTCTAATAATTTTGTTTTCATTTTTTTTTTTTTTTAAAAAAAAACTTTTAAACAGCCATATGTTAATAAGCAATATAAAGCTATTCTATCACAAGAATCTGAAGTATTTTAATAGCAGTATTTCTTTACTATTAAAAATAGTCAAAACAGCTGCTGGGTCAGATTTATTGTTTGAGCTGGTTACAGTCTTCTCTGATTTCTTGCCGAGTTAGATATAGTGTTGACTAATACTTTTAAACAGTCAGCAAAGTAAAGTTATTCTACCACATGAATCTGTAAAAAAAGCATTTGAACTAGCTATCTTTCTTTTCTATTAGAGGTAAGATCACAACTGCGCCATCAGACTTGTTCTTTGGGCTAATTATAATCTTTCATCTTTTCTGCTTTCTTATTGGTAATGACTCTCTATTATTCTGCTGACATTTCTTTCTGAAATTAGTTTGTTATGCTGCGGATCAACAAACTTATTTATACTTTTGTTTTATAGTAAAGTTATCACATCCCATTATCCTAAGCCTTGAAGAGTAATTACTTTTTTTTTTTTAATAACATGTTTATCACAATGTTTTTTTTCCTGTGATAACACATTTATGAAGTTGCAGAATTAATTAATTCTGGATTAATTCACATTGAAATGTTTTCCTAAATTTTTTTTTTCAAATTTGAATGCAATATCTTAATTATACAAAATATGTTTCTTTCACCTTCATTTTTTGATGTTATTTATTTTCCAAATAATTTTGATTTATGGAAAGCAAAAGAAAAATCATGACCAATCTTCGAAATCCATTTTCTAGTCTATCTAATTTTAATTCTATATTATTTTCAATAAAATATTTGGATATACCATTAAATTTACCACAAAAAAAGCAATTTCTTTTGCTAAACCTCTTCCTAAAGATAAGTCTGAAAGATCATAAAATATATTACAGCTTCAATTAAATTACTCGTGAATGCATATCAAATAGTAAACTTAAATAAATCAGTTTTTTTTTTATACCTCTTAATTAATAGTAAGGGTTACAGTTTTATCATTTAAATTTTGCATAAGGTATATATAAAAGACGCACGCACCCACACGTGTGCATGTATAACAAAAACAAAACATTTCCATCATTACTAACGCAATTTACAAATCAATTTATTGCTTAATCTAGTTTATATCATTTTATGAAGATGTTTTTAATAATGTTATTTGCAATCGGTTTGGAATGATTACAATATATACTGTAATGTTATATAACGTAATTCATTTATCCATTACTTTATTAATTTTTTAAACTAGATATCCGAACAATTCATAATTACGACAACTAACGTAGTACGGACTGTAGAAATTAAAATAATTAATTCCTGAATATATATCATTTAATAAATGATATTAGTTGGCAATATTGTTTAACTTTAAAAAAAAAAAAAAACAGTTTTAATTAAAAATAACAGACAAAAATTTTGTTATTCTTTTTTTTTTTAGTCTTCATTTATTATCCGAATAATAAGTAACTACGCCAATTCTTACTTTTACGAATAAGGTTAATAATTATAGATCTTGAGAATTTTTGCTATTAATATTAGCTAAATGAATAATAAATTTTTTTGTGCATGTAATATAGTTTCAGCTATAAAGATATTAATATTTTAATAATATATACCAAATTGTTCTGTTTTGCTAATTGCTCTGTTACGTAGGAAAAACTTATTTAAAATTCAAGTTTTCAGTATGAACTTGGGAACAAACATGCGGTTCGAATAGCGATTTGTTTGTGTTTTAAAAAAAACAAACAACTATAATAGATTCTTAGTACTGTATTATTAAATAAATTTTAAAAAAAAACAAGCAAACTATAACCTATATATAATCATAACAGCATTGTGTTATTATAATAGTGTAGGATCTTGCATTGTAGCGCATCCGCCTGGCATGATGCCTACTGGTCAAATAAAACATTTTTTTTTTTTTACGTTATAGTCAAGTTTAGACTTTTTTTTCAGGTGATGTTTCTATAGCCAAACCAACTTATCATCCAATATTGATCATTAAATAGGTATCTAGATATTTTTAACGGAGGATAAAATAAAGATGGCGCAATATTCAAACTCTCATCATCTAGTAGTTAGAAGTCTGATAATTATTACTTTATGAGAGTTTATTGGAGAAATCTTTTGCAGGATTATTTAAAAGTTGTTTTATTTTAAATTATTGTAATATTTGTAAATACGGACAGCCTCTTTGTTTGATATAAATAGTCCAGCATCAAAAAACTGCATGTAGAAATGTAAGTATTATGCAATAGCATACATAATTAGAAGAGAGACGCAATTTGATGCGTTTAATCTAAAGCAAGTTACGAATTTTATATAGTTAATGATTGTTTTTAATTCTAGAAGTCGTACTCTTCTTAACATATAAGCCTCAATTACTATGAATAATAAATATTATAAAACTAATTGAATTTGTACTATTTGAAACTTTTTAACATAAAGTATGGTAATTGGTTCCATCTCATTGAAAAGTTGTAATAAAAAAATTTAGAAGAAAGTTGTTTATTTTTATCTGTTTCTGAAATATGTATTACAAAAGAAAAAATAAATCAATAATAAAATTGTTTGCATTTTTAAAGTTGTATTCATTAATTTATAATAATTTTTTAAAAAAAGAAAAGAATGCAAATAAATTATTTATAACTACAATTATTTATTTGTGTTAATATAAACTTCAATCTATTTTTTTAGCGTACAAATTATTTTAAAATATTTTTATTTTTCTAAATTCTAATTATAATATATGATTTTGTTAATATTAAGATTATTATGACCTTGAAAGTGAATTCAGTCGTAATTATTTGCTGCAGTAAAGATGTTGAAAAGAATAAGATTAAAACATCACTGGAATGAGCATATTTTGCAAATTATGTTAACAAAATAGGGGATAAATGACAAAGAGATAGGAATTAAAAATTTATAGACAAAAAAAAACCCCATGCAATGCCAAAGACCAGGATGTCTCCTCGGCTTCTATAAAGAAATAAACAGATGTCATTAGTATTGGTAAATGAGTTTTCAATACTAGTATTTAAGTAACCTATTTAATAATCAACTGTAATTGGTTAGCCAGGTTATTATAGGCTAGACACTTTTAAAAAAAAGTCAATGCGTATTTTACGAACTTAATTAAAAAATCAAATTTTATTAGCTCAGGAAATGTATTAATGGTTATAATAAGTGAATACAATAACATTTTAAAGTCACAAAATATTTATTATATAACAAAAAATAGAAAGATTTGGAGATGACTGATTTGATGTGAGACATGTATTTGACAATCAATTGCTACTCTTGGTTGTTTATGCTTTTTAATATTATAGAAATGCATTTGGAGATTGTTTTTGTTTAGATCTTAAAAAATGCATTTATTGCCAAAAAATGCATGCTTTACTTTATTCAAATATGTTAGCAGCTTAGATGGAATGTCTTCTCTCATTTTTAAATAAAAAGTTGATTTGAGATATATGGTAATGTAAGTCATGTAGCAGTTGCAGCTGGTCTTTATATAATATGAGGAGGTGATTGATGAAGAAGTGTTTAATGTTATGAGTCAATAATCCATAATGTTTTGACACAGTGTGAAATAAAAACTCACATCGTCTAAATTCTGATAGATATCATCATCATTGTAAATGTGTATACTACCCTAACTTCAGCAATAAGTAAATAAAAGTTTTATAATTATTATACAAATCAATTTCTACAATATATATATATATATCATATGCTGGTTATTTAATGCATTTGTATATAAACTTACATGTTGAATTTAACTTATTCTGTAATAAACTTTATTTTGAAAAACTTGAATACTTCACACAACTATATCTCTTCATTGTATTCTACTTTCAGTCATATATTCTCAATGCCAGCAGTAAATATTGTGCATTTTTTAAAGACTGCTTTTGATGTCATCTTTACAGTATAAACAGGTCTGCATCTTCTTTAAATATTCTTGAGAAATAATTTATTTGCTTTTCATATTCAATTTTAAGAACATATTGAATAATCATAAGTTCTGATATATTTTCACAATATTGTAAAATATCTCTAAATGAAATTCCTTCAGTGCTTTTATGATATATTAATAAGGAAGCTATATATCACTTCCATGTAATAAATTTTGAAAAACAACTAATATACTTGATTTTAAAAATAGATATTATATAGTTTTCTTAATGATTTACTATATAAAAATATTCTTAAAATGATTGTAAAACAGAACTCATTATATATATACATTGAAATGTAATATTTAAAACAAACATCAAATTAATTATAATACAGTACTATGAAATTATAAATGCAACAACATAAAAATTATTATTATGCTCTTTTCTTCCATAGCGTAAGCTTGTGGTTAAAACACCTGTAGAGGTCTCTACTATCGCATTTTATACGCATATTATCGAGGTTATAGCCTCAGTAAATATTATTTACGTAATCAATGTGCATTTAATAAATTTATAATTACAACTTTACCTTATGATCATCATAAATGATTATGACTAATTTAATTACAGAAAAAAAAAACAAAGGTAAAAAAATAAAAAGATAAATAAAATTTTATTTTAAGTCTGAGTTACACCTTTAGACTTTTATTTAGTGATTTTATTTTCTTTGCTGCTAAACTTATTTTTTAAAACACTTCAGAACCTTTCCTAATCATAACTTGTAATAGATGCATCATATTTTATCTTCAGTCTATCTTGTCAAATGAAAACAATCAATAATATATATAATGGTTCCATATCTGAAATGTATAATGGAATGTTTTCAATATTTTTTCCTGGTTATAAAAGAATATTAGTATTTTCATTAATCTATTAATGTATATCTTTAGTTAATGTTTATAATGTAACTGTAATCCATCTCTTTCATTAAAACAATGCTTTAAAATGTTTATCTACAATAAGATTCTATTGTATCACATCCAGAAAGTTAAAAACTCTTTTGGATTAATTTATGAGCATCCTATTACATTTATCAAATCTTATAAAGTATTCTTAAATATATATTTTTAACGTTTATACGTTGTACTGCAATGAAGCCCATGTTTCATTTTCCTACAAAAATTGAATAAAATAATAATTCTATATACAATTAATTTAGCTGTAATAGCTATGTCATAAGATTAAAATATACTATTTTTTAACCTGTTAATAACAAATGCATCCATTATATATACTTAACTAGACACCAATTTTTATTGTTTCATATCCTTAAGTTGATAGCCAACCATTCAAGCTAAAAAAAATTGAAGATTGTTCTTTCATAAACAATGAGGATTGCCAATTCCTTAACAAGCTTTGTGATAAATGCTTAGCTAGAGAAAGCATTTAAAATATCTCTGTCAGGACTCCCCTCCCCTCAAACCTCTGACCATGGTTTCATGCTCTGGCATTCCTCAGAGAGGTGCTAGGATAAGTTCAGGCACTAGATCTAAAAACACCAACCCAAAGCCAGCATTTAACTGAGTTATCTATTGAGTGGAAAATCTGAAATTTTCAGACACCTACATGTCTTCAAGCCCAGCTATTCAACTCAAATAGCTATATGGGGCTGAGAGATCTTCAGCTGTACCATATATTAGTAGTCTTAGCAATATAATGTTGCATAAAACTTAAGGCAGAGAATAGGTCATGTGATCTATGACTCTTATTTTGACTATAGTCTCTTCATTAAGTCTTATGCAATGTTATATTTCTAAGACTACTAATATATGGTATGGCTAAAGATCTCTCAGCCCCATATAGCTATTTGAGTTGAATAGCTGGGTTTGAAGACATGTAGGTATCTGAAAATTTTAGATTTTCCACTCAATAGATAACTTTTAGTTAAATGCTGGCTTTGGGTTGGTGTTTTTAGAACTAGTGTCTGAACCTACCCTAGCACCTCTCTGAGGAGTGCCAGAGTGTAAAACTATGGTCAGAGGTTTGGGGTGGGGGTCCTGACAGAGATATTATAAATGCTTTCTCTAGCTAAGCATTTATCACAAAGCTTGTTGAGGAATTGGCAATCCTCATTGTTTATAACTTACAAGCTTAAGAGAATAGGGTCATGTTATATATGACTCTTATTTTGTTCTTTCATCATTTAATTTTTTTAAACCTTAATTACTAAATTAAAGTCTTTCTTTATAGACTGTATTCAAAATATTAAATACATTTTGTAGATTATCACTAAGTTAACAATTATCATATAATTATCAGCTAACTGTACATATGAAAGCTGAAAAGATACATTTTTTTTTGCTTTTAAGAAATTCAGATTAACAACATATAATCTATATTGTGTCATAATGTCTGTTTCATAAATCGTTTTATAAATTGGGAGGCAAAACTTGTGGCTAATACACATTTATTTTATGTCAGTTTTATTTCAAATACCTTCATACTTTTCATTATCACTAAAAACTTATTCTTTTCATTTATAAGCTATAATATGAACAAACTTTGGTGAACAACCAGCTAATTTTAAATGAATATGATTAATTGTATCAAATGCCTTATCAAATCCATAAATAATAAAATTAGATCAAATGGTTCATTGTTGAGTTTATAAAATGTTTGAGCACCAGATGTGATGGAACTGGGCCATGTTTCATAAAACTTGAGGTCCAGAGTTTGTCACTCTATCACTGAGCTGAATCAATCTAGCCATTAAATCAATAAAACTGTTTTTATCAATTACACATTACAGTTGTCTATCTCTTTTATATATATAAGTAGGAACAAGAAACAGTCCTTCCATTCACAAAGAACTGCCTTAATTTCATTTATTGAATATCTTTGTCCAAATCTAAATGAGTAGATAGTGTAGATATATTATTAAAAGCAGTTATCTCAATTTTATAATTAATCAAATGATGCTCAAAAAAAAACATTACTTCCATATGTTTGAAATGCTGTATTATCATTGTCATATAAAATGTCCAATGCATGGATTTAATTAAATTATGATATTATTTTCGAAGCTTAAATATTAATTTTTAATGTGACTGAAATATATAAATTGATCACAGATAGCTAGTGACTATATTTATTTTGCAATTTTTCTCCAACAAAGAAACCTTTTTGTCAATTGTTGAACTTTTGTTTTTATATCTATATTACTTTAAAAATTCCACATTCAATTTAATGTGTCAAACAAAAATACTGCATATTTGTTTTTAATCAAGTCATTAATAACAGAATCATTATCATAAAGTCAATCGAATTCTACATTTTAGTAAAACTAAGAATAAGCTTACTGGCATGCACAACACATCATTTAAAAAAATTCTGTTTCACTAACATGGTAATCAAAAAATCCAAATTAGCACATTGGGTATTTAATAATTCTTAAAAATTCAACATTAGTAGCAGGTGTATCTAAATGATAAACATCAAATTTTGTACCAATATGTTTGAATCTAATTTTCACATTCAGCTACTATAGTGGTACTTACATATTAGACTTGTTGTGATGGCAGAATGCCAAACCTCTCTCACTTAGGATGATGTTTGCACTGGCAGAATTTCATAATTGCGACTTTTTAATATGGTATTCTGCCATCATAAACACACATACTGGAGAAAGGTACACATTCTGTTGTTGCAAAGATGGGCAGCAAGTCTAATATGTAAGTACCTAATAGTTAACCATATTATGTAGTAGTCTATGATATATCCATCATGTGGCTCCTGTAAGCATTCATATATACTGAAAGATGGCCTAGACAGGAAGAGCAGTTCACAGAATAGTTACTGTTGTCAGTATAAAATCAGAGTGCTCTTAAATTGCTTAAAAAAATTAGAAGTTTAAAAACATTTTAAAAATGGGTAAAATATGCATTTATGATAAATGTAGACCTCGGAAAAGACCTGTTCAGGTGCAGTCTGTTTTAGTAACATTCGAATGGTGGTGTTATTCTCTTCTACTATCTGTTGTCCAATGTTTGTTTCGAGGGATATCTCTAGGGCAAAGTGGTCAGAAAATATTGCTGGTCGGAGTTTTGCATTGATTTTGAAATGAGTAATCAGAGAGTAGTAGATAAGGTCAATCAAGGATCTGACATTTTTAGTGTAGAAGAAGGCATCTATGGGGAAGAAGCCCTCTCCATTCATTACAAAGCCCTAAGCAGAAGGAAGTTGAGAGATTAGCAACTTGTATCCAATATCTTCCATACCTTTCCTAAAGAAAAAGAATGGAAGACATGACTTAAATAATCAGAGGCCTATCTCAATGACTCCCCTTTTAATTAAAATCATAGAACAATTAATTAAGGATCAAATTCAAGTGAAAAAATTAAGCTCCTTGTTGAGGTTATCAGAGCCCGGAAGATGTCAAAACCAATCGCTGTCCCACTTAACATCTCGGTGGTGTTCGACTCAGTCAGGCCAGACATTCTGATTGATGTCCTTCAAAAATATGGGGTGCCAAATGTTTATCTAAGGATGATTTCAAACCTACTAGTCAACAGAATTATCCACATCACAATGAATGGGAAAATTGCACTTCAGTTTGAGCCTCCATCTCTATTCCTCAAGGATTTCTACTTAGCATGCTATATTTTATAGTCTATGCTAATCCACTACTGGTGGATATTGGAAGATCATTGCATGGAGTGTTTATACCTGCCATGGAAAGGGATATTAAACATCTCAGCTATATGGATGGCATATTCATCTGCCTGCCATTCAAAAAATATATTATTAAACTAGAGAAGATACTAGCTTGGTACTCAGACAAATATAAACTCAAGTTCAATAAGGACAAATCAGCCTCCTGGATCTTGCTAACTGGGAGGAAAATTGCTTCCAACTTTACAGCTGATCCTCAGAAATTCCTAGGCTTTAATTTTTCAAAATTGAATAGTACTATGAAGAGAGAAATTAAAGAATCCCTCTTAATAGATATTTGCCAGACAATGACCTCCCTTTCTAAGATATATGTTTCACTTTATGGTAAGGTAAGACTTTTAAACTTGTTAATATTCTCAAAAATTAACTACTTCCTATCTAGCATATGCCCCTCCAAATAATTTATCAAAAAAATAAACTCTGTGCACAAACCTATTCTGGGGTCAAAAGGTTGCTGCCATCAGCCTTCAAAAACTCCAAATGCCTAGAAGGCTCAGTGGCCTTTCACTCCATTGTATCAAAACCATGATATTTTAGAGAAACTATAATCTACTATTCTGGCTTCAAAATAAATACTCGACTATTTCATATCAAGAAGTTGTCATACCAATGGATAGACTGCCACCCACTAATAATAGATGGTGGAATTTATTATTTGATAATATTTGGAAAATGGCTGACCTGAATGAAAATCCAATTATATCAAAAATTAAATACTGGAATGCACATAAAATAATACATGTCGGGATTACCAATCATTGCGAGATCAAAATTCTGGTTCATTGAGGCAAAATTTCAAGATTTCCTAATAAAATCAACCTGGACTCCCTCCCTATGAACTCATTTTTGGCATACAGGAGAAATTTTAAGATCGAGCCTGTGTGTCGGATGGGTGAGAGAGAAGAGGAATCAATTGACCTCATTTTTCTTAGATATCCCAGTATGTCCAATTACAGATCGATAACTCATGAATGGTATAACAATATGAATGGAAACTATAAATCAATTAATGACTATATAGATCAGGATCTATTTACGGACATAAGACTGGCGATTTTCATGAATTTTGCCCTGTGGTGTGTCAGATGTCAAGTTATGATTGAAGGGATGAGAGACTCCCATGGAACTAAATTCAAGAACGTCATGGAGAAAATCATGAAAAGGGACCAACTAATTGCTCCAAGCTATATCACAAGACTAACATGGGAGAAGGTTGGATCTACTTTGCTTCAAATAAATATGTAATTGATGTCATTTTTGTATTTGTAGCATTCTATATAGCAATAGAATAAAATTTCTTTTTAAATAAAAAATATGCATTTATGTATGCATGCATATGTGTGTCCATGAAAAATAATTGGTGCAAACCATTTTTAAGAGAAATTATTCGAAAATATATTCATTCAAAATTATAAAATATATATATATTTTTTAATTTTATTGTTTAGTAATTAAAGTTTTTAGTATAAATTATTAAAAGAGAAGAAACCAAAAAGAAATTGCTTAGATCAAAATTGTAGAAAAATAAACTATTTCAATGTTAAGTCTTTTCAATTAAATTTAAAATTTATAATTATTCTAGATTAATTAGAAATAATTTTTTCACGATTTTGGTCTGATTAATTAAAGAGAACAACTCTTATACTTATTTGTACTAATCAATAAAACTACAGGTTAATTCCCATAGATAATAATCTTTTTAGAAAAATCTAGACAAAGAGAGAGCGTGATAAAAGAGTATAAATAAAGGTTTAAGCACATTTAATTAGAAGATGAACAAAGTCCCCCCCCCTATTCGATTGCTTAAAAAGAAGAAAATATATATGCACAATATATATATGTATAAGTAATAACTATATCATTTGAAATGCTTGATATTCGAAGTCGGAAAATTAAGACTTAATAAAAAGAAAATTTTAATTAATTATTATTTTCAAATTGAAGATTATACAAAGGTTAGTTGAATAAAAGTATGTGTATATGGAGGAATCCTATGCAAACCAATATCTAAAGATGAATATTGTATTATTATTATTGTAAATCTGGTCATTATTTAAAATACTTGGACAAATTAACCTCTTTGTGTTAATAATGAGACTGAAATATTTAAAGTATAATGTCCAATGGTTTATTTTACATTCATACACGAAGGCACGAACTATATCTATACATATATTTCTGAATGTATATTCATTCTCGGGATAAAAATCGATTATAAAATATATTGTTATGAAGTTTATATGATTAAAATGATATTATGTTAAAAAGTATTGGAGATTTAGATTACTAAAAAAATATTTATTTGTGTGATGTTTATACTCTTTAGTTAAGAAGTTTTTACAGCTAAATAATTATGTTGAAACAGTAAAGGTTTTGATATAAAGGCTTATAGAAATATATACATAAAAATAATATTAAAAATTGAGCAGTCTAATGTTCAAAGTTAAATAATGAAGATGTAGCAGTTGGTTTAAATTATGTATTTGTAAATCGATCTTCTATTCGGGTGATATATTAATTTAAGCATGAGTGTTTTGATATAGAAGTGGAAAGTATTCATGTATTTATTAGTAATTAATAGTTGAGATTTAGCTATATCATTGCATCTATTTATTGGCACAGGATGGTCATTCTAATATATTGCCTAGGATAGTTACGATATATCATGTTCTATTAGCACACATTCTTTTGTAAATCATTTAGGATTATAAGACCTAAATTAAAATAAAACCTAATAGAAATAATGAAGAAATAGGTACAATTACTGGCATCAAAAATGAAGCTATATTTAAAATGATAAACCTTATTCAACTGAGAATATTTTATAAATGGGCTAATTAGAATTATAGTATCTGTTTAATACTAACTTTCTGATAAAATGTGTGTTCATATTTAATCTGTTTTGTGAGGAATTATTTTAATTTAGGTAACCTGAGATGGAGATCAAGGGATTCCATGGGCAATCAAGAAACCAATATTGGACTAAAATATATAGTATGATATTATAAATAAGCATTTATTTTTATAGCGTCTGTATACAATTTGTAATTACATTCGCAAAGCGTTTGCACAATTGGATTGAAAGGCCGATATGAATGTAAGTATGATATTATGTGGACATCTATTTGGTTCTTTATAAATAAATTAAATGGCATTAAGGTAAATCACTTTTAAAGTCCATGCACACTCAATCTTTTGCATCATTAACTTAATTGTTGTTATGTATGCAACCAAGTCTCACGGCCAGACAACTGCAATATATATATATATATATATATATGTATATGATCATATATATATATATATATATATATATGTATATGATCACTAGATGGAGCTTTACCAATAGCTCCTAAAAAGCTTGTTTACATAAATGCCAAGAAGATAGAATTCAATATCTCTTTCTTCGTCTCCCACCTCCAGATCATGTTTTTGAGCTGGTTGGCTCATGCTCTCAGTGTTTATGTAAACAAGCTTGTTAGGAGCTATTGGTAAAGCTCCATCTAGTGATCAGAAAATGCAAGCTAAAAGCAAGTTATGAAATTTATAACTTGTTTTGTTTATCATATATATATATATATATATTGAACTGGGTCTGATAAAGAGAAGTTTATTCTTGTAGATTTAAATACCTTTTATAATAATTTAAAAAAAAAACACAGGGACAGACCAGAGAAGTATAATACCATTGAAAGATGAACCATCAACAGTACCTATAATCAAATCAATGCTATACAAAGCATAACCTATGATCACATTTCCAGGCTATAACACTTCTCAACTGCTAGATTCAATCCCCTGCCATCCAAAGCATTTTATTTGTTTTGAGGATCAACTGCAGGTACCAACCAACCATAGGTTATAGTCAGTATGCTTTGGACAACAGGCACACAATTCTGCACTTGAAATATCTCTTGACTATCTCATACTCTTAACTAGGGTCTAGCACATTTATTTGACACAAAAAAATAACTTGACACTAGTTTATTGGTAATTCAGTGACAAGAGAGAGCGAGAGAAAATAGACAAAATAATAAAGCAAACATTATAATTTATTCACACACACATATCTAATATAATATAAAATAATATAATATCTTACATAAAAATATAAATGATTACTTTCAGGCTATAGTTATAATAATCCTTTGTTAAAGTTCATTTCATTTAAAATAAAGGGTCTAGACTGTAATTAGAGTATATTTAAAAGTATCTTTACTTAGGTTTTCATTTGTTTTATTTTCCAACTAGTTGGACTCTTGTTTCTCCATTGATGGTTTCATGGCTTTCCTTTCAGGTTTCTGTCAAACAATGAGAGAGAGAGAGAAAAAGAGGGTATGCAGCAGCCTATACTTCACAATCTTGGTATTGGTTCCAGGTATTAATTCAGGCAGAATAGTTGATGCTGAGGGCTCAAGCCTGGAGCCCTGTCAAATACTCCTATGACTTATGCAGCTTCTTCATTATGTAAACTGCAGCAGTAATGACTAGTTTATGGCATTTAAAGTTCTCCAAAACTCTGAGTCTACTTTCTTCTTGATTCTGCATAGCTAGACTCTGAATTAAATGAATAATATGAACCAGGCTATGTAGCAATAACACTAATAACAATCCTGAATGTATATCACAAACCTGACTTGATTACTGATTGCAGCCCCGACTAAAGAACAATAGCCAAGATTCAACTTTTATATCCCTCTCCCCTTTGTTCTTTTTTAGTCATCTTTAATTGATCACAATTTAAATCTATATTTTTAATTAATTCTTACATTTCCTTAATTGATTTTTACATTTCATTTTAATCTAATCTTTTGCTTAGATTAATCTAATATTGTCCAGAAATCTTGTAAACTTAATTGCATTCCAAAGCTGATGAAATATTTTTACAAAAGTTACTTTTATAACAAATTTTATTTTAATATTTTACATTTGTTTATTTTTAGCCATTTTATTTAACTATTTTAAAAAGGAGCGAATGAATTTTAAATCTTTTTACTTTAAAAAATTATGTTTTTAAAATCTTAAAACTAATCATATATTTTTTTTAAATTATGAAACATGTAATGCTAGCATTACATATATACTAATAATTTCAATTACCTGTAAATGATTTTTACTGCTGATCAAATATGTAACATTAGGATTATAAATACTTCATGGAATAATCATGTCCAAATATATTACTAGAACAAATTACAAGCAGATTCTAAAGAATCATTTTCTGCCTGTAATTTGTCATAGTAATGTTTTCAGATGTGATTGTTCCATAATGTGTGTCTTAATCAGGGCTGCCAAGAGGATTATTACATGCTGTAACAAGACTAATATAGGCCCCTTACCTATGCATGAACACATAAATTAATAATGTCATAATTGTATATTTATTAATTCTTTAAACATACTTGCAAATATATTAAAAAGAAGGCAGATACTTTTGTAAACGATAATAAAAACAATAATATACATTAGTATATAAACAATATTGAAACAATATACATAAGCAATGAATTTAATATTTGATTAATCACAAGCTCATAATACTTATTATAAATGAGATGTAATGACATTTATATTCTAATAAACAAAGATGCTTTACTAGCCTTTTTCCTGGCAAAATTGTGACTCATATCAAAATCAATTGTTTTTGCAAGATCAAATTCAATACTGAGTCTTTCCAAATCTACCGGTCACACTTATGACATAATCAATCTTAGATAAAAAAATTTATCAGCTTTAGCTTGCTGAATGAGTGCTCTGCAGAGGTGTTAGCAGCAGGAATTTTTAACAAAATACAGAGCAAACACATATATTTGGAAAGAGTTCTTACAGTTTGTATCTTTTCAAGCAATTCAGTAGGTACAATGGACTCAGTTGACCCTCTCCCAAATTTGTTTGATAAACAGATGGTAAATAACTTATCTCCATTACAAGATCTTCACTGATATCAGTGGGATATTAATCTGGCAGTAATTTTGATTTTTCTTTCAGTTCATCTTGAGGAATTGATTGGTATTTACAGAGAAAGTTGAACTTTTTAGAAATGTTCACTGCAGCATTGAAATGAATAGTCAGTCTACCGATAATATCTAATATTACAAAGAAAACAGACTTTCTGAAATATACATCTTAAATAATTCACCAGGGACCTCTTTTGCATTTTGATTCACTTTGAGTTCCAGAGAATTTCACTTTTATGCACAAACTAGAAGCAATGTTCACTCTACACACTTTTCCAGCTGTTCTAAACATTTGTCAGTTCTGAAATCAAGCTTTTTAAGTTGGACGCTTTGGTATCCAGCATTGCATTTCTGAACTGAATAGTCATGTTACAGATATCAATTGGAACTAATATTCTGTACCATACATCAGACATTATCACACAAATGAAGGATGATGTAACATAAGGCAAAGCTCCATTAATCTCTGTTCTTGCTTTGGCTGTTAGCTTCAACACCAAGAGATTTTCTAATGCTAATTTAATGCCTAGAAGGTAGTGTACAAAGGAATTTACACTTTCAATGTGGTCTGACCATTGTGTGTTAATGTGCTAAACATGCTGTGAAGAGAATATACAGTACATTTATGCAATATTTTCCCTCACTGTAGACTAGAATAAACAAGTTGTAAAGAGTTTGTACAGTTCCAAAATATGTTACAGCTTAAGGAATGCATTCTGTGACATCATTTCCATACAAATTAAGTGTGTGGCATCTGCATGGTGAAAATAAAGCTGTTTCACATTGGTCAAGTATTCTTGTTTGTGCACCTTAATATTTTCCTCCATTTTGGCTACATTGTCATAGCCCTGTGCATGACAATCTGACAGTAATATACTGGGTTCTTTCAATGTTTCTAATATTATCTGTTCTATGTCATATCCTGTTTTATGGTTTCTGTCAACAAACAAAATTTTTCTACAATTTCATACTGGTTTTCATATGGTATTATATAATGCAAAAGAAATGTTGTTTATTCAATATGGGATGAATCAGCAAAGTTCACCATCTGTTGCTTTACAAGTGAGGAATATTCAGAAATTAACTCATTTTGGGAATCAGCACTGAGGTAATGTACTTGAAGTCATTCTCCCTTTTCTTGTTACTCTTTAACTTGAAACACACATTTTTTTTTATAATTGTATCCCAATGAGACAATAACTCTATGACTCTCAGAAAACTTTTCAGTCTTTTTCACCAAAGTGCTGGTAACTGCTTCATAAAGTAAATCCCCATTCATCAAGATATAGTACAACATCTATAATTCATTTCATAATGTTGTACCACTTGACAGATTCTGTTTCAATGCCTCCAATAGACTATCAATGCCTTTTCCAGATGACAGGAATCCTTCTAGTTCTTGTCAAGCCAGATATCACTGCCTATGACTATTGCTTATCTCATGTTCTGAGATGTAAATACATAATTTTTACCATTTTTTTGCTACTGACCATCCTTTTATACAAGTATATACTTAGATGCTGAGCTAATGTTGAACAAATTTTGTTTCAAAATAATCGACAACAAAAGCAAAATAATGTTTGTTTAACTTCATTCCATATAAACCCATCTCAATCATATTTTTCATCATTTAGACTTCAAAATGTTAGAATACTTTTAGGAAAACTTGGTTATGTATATCTTTGGAAAATGTTTTAAGAAAGCCAGTATGACCTTTAATAACATCCTTTTCTATATCCATTTGAGAATGTACCTCTGTGATAAGAAGTCCAATATCAATTCCAATATTTGACCCACTCTTCTCTTTCACTATATCTGCCATGCCCAAATTCTTTAGCCGGTGAAATACTCTCATCACAAACATTCAATTGTTTCTTTAAATTTTTAAATTGAGAATTTACTTGCTCTGATGTTTCTTGAAAAACCAAACTGGCCTTATGAGATTCTGATCTTTGTTTCAGTTCTGCACTTATCTCACACTGCTCTAAATTTAAAATTTCATTTTGGTTAGTTTCGCTTGTTTTGCATTTAATGATAAATTGAAAAAGCGTTTGTCACCTCTTTTTATTAATCTCATCATATTTCTGTTTTTCTTTGCATTTTTGACCTCCAGATTTTTTAGATGACATTTTATAACCCTTCATAAACTGAAATGAAATATATATTCATAAACGAAATGAAACTAAACTTGCAAACTTAAATAAATAAGTAATGAAATTAAAATTCACTAAATTACATAAAGTAAACAAGGCTGCAAAGTAGTTTTGCTATTCACACAAAGTTTAGAATATGAACTATATATCTAATATTATTTTTCTTTTTAAAAATTTAGTTTTATAAAAAAAATTTAAAATTTTCTCCTTTATGGTCCTTCTTTGAGCTCTATCGGCCCTGGAACAATGTATCTGCTGCACCCCCATTTCCTCAGGCCTGGTCCTAATCCATAATATTTGAGTATAAATGTAAATTAGTTCTCTTACAGTAATTTTATAAGTCTTTGTAATAATCATTATGTTATGAAAAAATTCAATAGCCATATATCATTTGGATTTGTAGCACAGATAGTTATTTCGACCACTGCAATAAATAATATCCCAGGTACAGTGTCAAAAAGATCCTTACACTTTGATATTAGTCGGAAGTGTCCTTCAATATTGTTTCTCAAATTTACAACAATTTTTTAAACTTGAAACTCCTGTCCCAAATCCTAAGGAAACTTAATATTGAGCGTGCTTTCTAATATAAATTATGAGTAAAAACCTTCAGTTTTTTAAACTTGTTTCCATCATTATTATCTTGATATCAAAGACTTGTGAAAATTAAAAAAAAAAAAAAAGTCAAAACTGCCGTGTAGTTAGTTATTAATGAATGTAAATATGGATGTATAGACATTTATCATTGTCATAATTAATATAGGGAAATAAATTCTATGAAAAGCTATAATGACAAAACTCCACACATTGAGGATGGTAAGATAAAAAACCACAGATAGAAAGCAAAAAAGAATTTGTATTGGAACCAGTATCTAATCTAATATAAGGCAAGATAAATAATTTTGATTGAGTATTGCTTATTGGTTTTTCATAGTCAATTCTTTTACATTCCATTACATTCTACTTATGGACCATTGATGGCTCGATTTAACAATAAATAAATAATTATAATAAAAATGAAGTAAATGTTTTCAAACAATCATTTATTTTGTTTAATAAATCATAGTACAAAAATATATGTATATACAAATATATAGATTTACACATTATTATTCATAAAAACATATATATATATATATATATATATATATTATAATGGAACCATGGGATATACCATAAGATGACATGAATAAGATTAAGTAGTTGGATGATTTGAATACAATGTGTCAAACAACCTACAGCAAGTCATATCCTAAATCTATGATTCAATGTCCCATTTGGATGTGCCAGATATTACCGAATCAGGAATGGCATATAACAAAGGGAGCGCATCTCATTACTGTCAGACATAGGCCTTTGAGCAGGATGCTAAAGATGTCACAATAAAATGCTTAGTTGCAAATCACATCTACTTTTAATATGCTAACTTATAATTTACTTACAACATTTCAATTTAATTTAGATTAAGGCATATTCATTACATTTCCCTTTTTGGGCCCCATTATACCACAGAATTCAAACTCAGGGAGTTCCTGCAGTTAGCTCTCTTCAGGGATGGACTTACTTAATTATTGACCAAATATGCCTATGTATAAGTATAGATATAAAAAATATTGATGATGATTAATCATTTAAGAGAGCAATACATAATGATGATGATCATCATCAAACCTTTGATGGTGTAAATTCATAATGATAGTAATGAAACTTTTAATGGTATAAATGCATAATAATGATGATGATGATGATCAAACAGAGATCAGATTGGTTTAAACAACTCAATACATTTATTAATAATTTATAACATATAATAATAAATATTTACAACAACAAAAAAACAAAAAAAATATTAAGTTAACATGACTGGTCTTCTATCATTTTGATGGCTTAACCCAATAAATTTCCTTGATTCAGATTTTATGATAGAAGTCTGTCCTCAATCAATCTTTATTTACACTAGAGAAACAAAATAATTCAAAGTACAATATATACAAAATGATATTAAATAATTCACTATATATATATATAATAAAAAGGAAAAGCAACATGAGAGTTCAATAATTCTAAATCTACCCCATTAATATAATTAATAGAATGATGTTTATAGGTTGGGGTATATATATTTATAATTTTTTATTTTTTTTAAAAATATATAGTCCCACTCTCATTTATATGTGTATGTAAGTCATAGTAAAAATTAATGAAAGATAAAAAAAAAGACCATTTATTCAAGTTGATTAATTGTTCACTCAGAAATAAAACAATTACAAGTAGATATTATTAAAAACTTATTAGTAAATAATATAGTTTTGTTAGTTCTAGAGTTTGCACTTAATGTTAATTATATAAAAACCTTACTTGAGATCACTTTGATGGATCAGTGTTGAATTTCCAGAGGGATCTGTAAATTTACTTTTATTAATAATTATACATATTTATTGACTATGATCCATTTTCCCCTTTATATATCAACATATGATACATATCCATTCACTGCTCCCACTTTTAAAATGCAGGTAATCAAATTTGAAAATGAATCTTGAATACACAATAAGAGAAAAAAAATCACAATACATGAAATTTCAAATAGAGATAATAAAAAACAAAAAAAATAAAAAATCACGTGAATCAAAAAAGAAAATATCTATATATATCCTGAGGAAAACAAGCATTTTGTCCACAGTTAAGAGTTTATAAACTTAAATGTCAATCTCCATGCATAACGTTCTTGTTCACCAACTCTATTGATATTTATATATTTCATGCTACTTGGTTAAAACAAACACATACCAATTATCTCTTCTGAATGTATATAAATCCATTGAAGATTGATGTTCACCAGCATTTTGTAAAATAGACATTTTGATGGATAATTTTATAATGACCGAAGATAACTTGGGAATGCCCATAGTATTGGCTTTACCCCACACACATTGTAATGACCATTTTATCAATGACTATTATTTATATTGTGGCTTCAATATATATAAGAAAATGTATTAATCTTGCAGAATAAATTAAATCATTAGCTCATTCCTGCTAATTATAAATTGAAGTTTGTCACTTCACCAGCTAAGATTAAATTTCCAGTTTTCTTGTATCCAAGTTATAAAGATTTTGTATTGACTTTAAAATATGGACATTAAGTTTTTAAATTTCATATCCTTATTGTTTTTAAACACCAAACAGTTTTTCCTTTTTTTAAAATAAAAGACTTAACATTATGTGCTGATGGTTTGTTGTTAGCCAGCAAGTGAAAAATGCTAGATTGTTTTCTCATGCTAGATAAAACCTATTGTTACAAACTAATCAAAAAAGACAAATTATAAAACATTATTATTATTATTATTATTATTATTATTATTATTATTATTATTATTATTATTATTATTATTATTATTATTATTATTATTATTATTATTTATTTATTTATTTATTTATTTAGTCTTCATTATTTAAACTCGATCACCTAGCAACAATTTTGACCTCATATATTTTGACCTTTGATTATGTCTGTCTTATAAGTCAATTAATTATTATTTTAGTTAATGATATTAAATGAAGAAAAATAAATTAATTTCTACAAATAGACAAACATATTAGTTTATATGTATGTTTATATACTCTGCCCTCCTCCTCCGTCCTTCACGTCCTCTACATAAAATTTATAATAAGGATTAAATATATTTTTACGGGTTCTAGCTCAGTTTCACAAATGAAATATCCAACGTTAATTAAAATGATTACTGGTTCTAATCTTTTAAAATACAAATACGGTTATATTTTTAAAATTAAATTAATAAATATTTATTATTTTCATGAGACATGGAGTGACGACACGGGGAACGAGACAGACTACATTGAGATATTATCCACATGATACTATCTCAATGGCATAAGAACACTATTCCCCCTTTTACTATACTAAATAACTAACTTATAGTATTCTTACGACTTTCTAAGCTCTTTTCATTACGATTAAAATAATAATCATGTCTTAATATTCTTTGTAATAATAATCTAGCTCAATTAAATAAGATTAAGTAAATAAATAGAATAAATAAAATAAAATCAAATAAATCTCAGGTTCATAAATTGTACTCTAACTGATTTAAAATTACGGTAGTAAACTATGAGAAGGGAATTTTATGTCATAAATTCACTACGCAGCAACTAACAATAATAAATAATAATAATAATAATAATAGTATAATATAATCTTATTACTTCCTAAATGAAATAAATAATTACGTACGTGGCAGTATTTTAATAATCCGACAACAAAATACGTGTGGCAACATTAGCATATAATTTATTTTAATATTGTGGCAACCAACTTATGACCAATAAATGATATAATTATGATCTTTTAATTTTATCATACAAATAAATTTTCAAAATTATTATAACACTTTTATGTTTACCTATTTGTGCAAAATTATATGTCTGTTTCAATTATAAATGTGTATTGTGATATCATGCATCCATGTGGAGAAATAATAACGAAGACACAAAGCTTTATAATAAATTTACAACAAAGTTTATTAATAACATAAACAAAAAACACTATTTTACATTATGTACATTGGATATCCTTACTCTCCTATCACAAAATTATTTTACTAGTTTATACAATAAAAATTAAACTTCTCCTTATTTTTCTAGTTAATTCTTATCTTTTAAATACTTAAGAAAGTACAGTATTATTATTATTGGATTTCTTATTTAGTTTAGCTTGTTACAAAATGTATTTATTTATAATTATCACTAATACTTTGTATCCCTACTATTTTTTAAAATTATATTTTTATAAAATTACATTCGTAGTAAACATTCCACAAAAATAATAAAACTCTAATTTTATATTAGTTATATGGAATCCTACAGATTCAAAAAACATTCTTCTACATTTGATATTACGTTTTCTTGTTCACTATACAACGCTTATTAATATAATATACTCATTCAAGCCTTGCTTCGGATGGTAATTACAATTATTAACACACCATGCACAAATATATGTGTCTATTACACATTATTGAATTATTTTCTTAACAAACATGCAACATTTATTTTCTAAATATTATTATAAAAATATTCAAATTTTATTATCACTTAAAAAAAAAACTTTGTTTTAGATTTCTCTTTTAAAAATCTTATATTCGTTTCCAAATTGGTTTTAAACTATATTATATGATTCTTTCTCTCTTTATGATTTTTGTACTTTCACTTTTATAATTACACAATTCTAACACATTCCAGTAAATAAAATATTCTTACTTAAACGATAACATACCCTCAGTTCTATTTTATTCATTATTTCTGTAAAATATCTTTCTGACGATGCAGATTCACGAAAACAAGGATAGCGAAAATAGATGCACAGGATCAAAATAACTAGAATATTATCCGTCATAAACCTTGACAATAATGGCACAGTGAATTCAAAGACACTATAGAGGAGTGACCTTTGTCTGTCTACCCACCTCTATTATAGGAGTGATGCTAAAGCTATTTCTTCAGCTTTATATAACATCAAAGAGTTTAAAAGATACGTAAAGACACTGCCCAAAATATATGTGTTCAGTGATAGGACTTAGTTAGCTATACTGAAACCACACAAACTAACTATGATCCAAATACTTTATTTTTCTTATTTCTTAGCAAAACATCATCTTGGTTTCCTCTACACTAGTACTACCAAGTCACTATCCGATCTTATTTCTCTAGATTTTTCTATACAGTACATCGACAAAATCTTATCTACATTTCTAACAATAATAAAATTCATTTTATTTCAAAACTATACAGCTGTTCTCTAAGAAAATCTTTTACTACTTTTCTCGTATATTTATCATATACAAACTATTTTAAAATATCCGAATACTTTGTTACATGAAAGTTCAAAAGAATCACACAATTATTTTGACAACTTATACTATTAATTATACTTGAAATAACTTATTGCATGCATATTTAAAATTATTCTTATCTCAGAATATGTTTTAATGTTGTATAAAATGTGTACTTATAATTTTAAAACTTTCACACATCATTCTTAATCAATAGATGACCTAAAAAAAAATACATTATGCATTATGAATAAATACCAAAATTACCAAAACGATCTTGATCTTCTCGGTCGTGTTCTGTAGGCTTCACCATTCCATTAATTCTTGTAGATATAAAAATTCCATACATACTTTTTATTTTTAAAACAATATTTCTATCATTCTATTAAGCTATTATATTTAAATCTCATTATTATTAAATTTATGTTTATATGTTTTCCCTAATCTAATATAGCATTTTATATTTTAAATACAATCAATAAAAAAAATATTTAAATTATATTTACGATACTTCTTCACCAGACTTTCTTGAACCGTTCATATTTAAGCTAAAAATATATATATATTTTATTTCTTCTTCAGTCAATTAATGTTCTATTTTAAAGTAAAACAATAGCTCTGTTTAATAAATCTTCATAGACGACAATCCTTGGTTTTCATAATATTGTATATAATTATTAATTCATGGCCTTCTCTTTTACTATTGTCTGCTAATATTTTCCCGCGCGACTTTTCCGATGCATCTTGTACGTACTTTTATTTAAATCTTCAATAAATTTTCTGATTTCCATGGATCCATTTTCATTAAGTCATTTAATTTTATATTCCTTTTAAGCTCAAGCATTTCTTCCAATTGAATTCTTTATAATATTTTTATCATTTCTCTTAGATAAAGTTTTTCTGTTCTTTTCCCTAAGACGTATAATAGCACTTTCATATTTTCTTTACTCTTCTTTATTTCAAAATTCTTGTACTATATTTTTAATAATGTTTTCCTTTAAAAGATAAACATTCTTTCCTCATCATTATTTTTCTTACAATAAAACCGCATATTAAATTTTTCATAGAGAAGTATAACATAACTTTAAAGTAGCCTTATAAATTTTGCGTCATAATTTTTTTTCCTGACGGCATGTAACTTCTCTTTTAAATTTTCATGTAGCGTCCCATTTATACTTTTCTGAGTGACAATAACAAGTTTCTGGTTGAGCATAAATAAAGTTGTATTAAGACAATTTCCCAATATTTTTCCTTCGGTAATAAATTTAGATATTTTTCCTTGTACTTCCATCTCTACTGTAGGCTTTGATTAAATTCGAATAAATTCCCTGGTAAGATAACTTTTAAAATTAGCAATCCATATCGATACAGTCAAAATATATTATATGTTACAGAAGAACTTTTTTAAAATAAATAACAAATTTTAAATTTATATCACTTTTCCAGCTACGGTGTTATCAGCTACAAAAATGTGTTACTTTCTCTTTCACTTACACATTCCTTCTCCCCGCTCTGTATAATTCCTATATTTTGTCTGCTAATTTACCTTCGTTGATTGGTTAATAACTGTATTTTAGCGTGAACAAATTTATCCAGTTTAGTTTTATAACAGAATAGACGTTTAAAAATGAAGAATTGATGACGTAATGTCTTAAATATTATTTAGACTAATATTTTTAAATTCAATTATAGTTTTATAAAAAATCATCTAAGCTTTTAAAATAATTATTAAAACAATATTTAATATTTTAACTTTTACTTTAATGATTGATGGCAATTATATCTAGTTTTAAATTCACAAACTTTATTATTATTTTAACAAGCGTGTGTGTGAAGGTATATAATATACAGTCACGTGTTTACTAACTTTATCAAATGATTTTTTATTTATGTCTCGGTCTAAATTACCAAAACTGATATATGTTATAAAAAATTTGGAAAATAATTAAAATTGTAGAACTAAATATAATTCTCACCATCCTAAAGTTTATTTTAAAATAGACTTTATTAAATTTGACTATTAAATATATTTACAACACTACATATAGTATTTATTTAATTTATTAGTTTTAAATATTATACTCAAATTATTAACATACTTTTAACTATTCATAGCTGTATTATTTTATATGGCCAGCTTTTACAACCATAAGCAAGGATATTATTAAGCTTTATTTAACTGTTTTCTTTAAAATAATCTATTACATTTTTAGATACCAGGTATTTTCAGCTTTAAATTGTACTATAAAACATAATTATCCTACTATTATTTATATATCATACAAATATAACTCAAAATTTAAAATTTTTTAATAATTGACCTTTCTACCTTATTATGACCTACAGATAAGGGCACAATACGTATATACTTCATGTGTATAAGCAGGTATGTAGAATAAATTATTTGCCTACCACTTGGCCTAAATTCAAACATTGTGAAAAAAACTGGGATAGGTGTGATGGTTGGTTGTAAGTCATTTCTTACATATATATATACTTATCTATTTTCAAAAATTAGAACAAAATACACATGTATTTTAACATGGTAAAACATATAAGCACAAAAGAATATATGTATACACATCTCTAATTATGTACACATATATATGTAAGTCCATAATGGATTTTAATATAAAATAATCCAAATGGACTAATATATAAATTAAATATTCATTTGAACATTTTCATAAATAAAAATACTTCATTCATGCACACAGAAATATCTTTAAAAAAAATCATAGACAAACATCATTTCCCATAAAAATATTTAAATATATATATAATGATTTATATGGCTATATTATATAAATATATACATGCTCATATGGAATATACATATAGGTTTGTGAATGTGTGCATGTGCTTATAAACTTGTGTGCACATTGGCATTTCTTTTTTGAGTTGGATAAATATTTATATGAGCTTATGAATATTGGTATCTATTAAATATATAAAAGTGAAAGTTTTTTTATTTGTTTGTTACCTAAAAATGCAACAAATATTGCACCAATCTTGATAAATCTTTCATGATTTTCTTTTTTCCCCAGAAAATTACCTAAGCTATGAATTTATGTTACTTAATTGTTTTTAAAACCTTGGTAATTTACAATATAAAAATGCATTAGAATCAATCATTTTCTAATGATGTCATAAAAACACAAAAAAGGCAGCATTGATTAAAAGATTACAGACATTGAAAAATGTTGTAACCTGTATATTGAAATACATATTAGAGAAATGAAAATAATTTTAATTTTTGATAGTCCAAGGGTAAAATTTTATTATGTAAATATGTTTTTAATTAGTTATGTTTTATTTGGACCTGTATTTCATTTCTGACTTGCAAGTGGATCATGAAAAACATAATACAGTGTTAAAATTTTATAACCGTTTAAAAACTTTATCATGTGATGAGTATATTAAAACTGAAATCCTAAAAATGTATCAGTTGCAGTGATGTAATTAATCATAAAATGTTATATTTTTTGCAATACTGCTGTTGTTAACTGATGTATTATTTGCAATATAAAAATATGTTGAAATTGTAATCAGTTTCATGTAAATATATATGCCATGGGAGCAGCCACAAATTTCATAAAAAATGTTAAAATTTAAACTATTCAAATTAAAACCATTTCATTTGGCATACAACATTGTTTATAAAAATGCATTACAATAGTAGTTTTTAACTGTTGTTGATATCTCATGAATTATTTCATGCAAATATTACTTGAATATATTTTAATTATCAACTGCAGTTTATTCTTTTAAGATTTGCAGTCAACAATTTAGAAAAAGGATTAGAGCTCTGAAACAAAGAATTCAGGAATATTAATTCATTATCGTTTATTCTTTATCTTATATATATATATGTGTGTGTGTATGTGTGTGTGTGGGTGTGTGAAAGTTTATTTTTATTGCACCACTCTTATTGAATCTTACATGATTTTTTTTTTTGATTTTTGCTTTATTGTAATTAATTGTTTTAAAAAATTTGCTAATTTTTTATTAATGCAAGTGAAGTTGCAGAAACAGATAGTATATATATAAGTGTGTGTGTGTGTATCTAGGTAAATATATTTTTACATTTATGATTTCTAGTAGAAAATAATCATACATGTTTAAAAATTTTTACTTTATTGTACTATGCAATACATTTTGTTTTTCATGTATTATTATATATCTATAATTTTCTGTCTTTATAATTAGTTTTTAATATATATACATATATTGTTCAAATGATAATTCTGCCTATTTGATTGTTATACACAAACTAACTACTAGAGGACTCTATAGTCTCTGAAATGAGGAAGCAAAAGGATGTAGTAATAATTATAATTTTATACTAATGGAATTCGAGATATCTGAATAATAATAATACTTGTAGAAAGGGTAGCAGAGGTGGATGGTAAATAAAAAAATGAGATTAAATTGAATAGGTTTAATAGCATCTTGGAAACAATTATGAAAGATGGTGGTTTTAAAATTATAAAGAGTGGGTGGATTTGGTGAAGAAGATTATAAATGAGTGTTTATTTGGAACTAATAAAATTAAAAAGAGAAAATTTTTTAAAGAATGCAAAAGAAAAAAGAAAAATATGTAAGGTTATCCGAGAGGTATCGCAGCCGCCATGCAAGCAAGTAGTTGGTTGCAGACGGTTGTGGGTTCGCGTCCCGGCCGATGCTATGACACATGGAAAAAAAAAAAATTAAATGGGAGAAAAAGGGTTAAAGGTTAGATTAAATAATTATTTAAGAAAAAAAGAAATAGAGTAGAATTAAGACAAAAATGGAGTGAACTTAATGAGAAGCTAATGGAGAAAACTAAGAATTGTGAAAAATTTGGAGTTTTATTAAAAATAAAAATAAGAAATGAAGTTATATTGTTATATGCAGAGAAAAAGGCAAGAACTTGGAAAAAATATTTAATGATTTTTTTTAATAAAAACTTTATGTGCATATCAGAATTTAATAGAGAAATAGATAGATTATAAAAAAAAACAAAAAGGATGAGATATGACAGTTGAAATAATAGTAGATATGGGGAAATGTTTATGGCTTAATTTAAGACAAAGTTTTAATAAAATTATAATTGATAACAGGATTCGAGAAGAATGAGAAGCTGTAAGAATAAGATTAGTATATAAAAAAGGGAAAAGATTTTCATTGTTCGTTAGTTATAGATTAGTAGCAATAACTTCCAAAGCTTATAAATTGTTTACATATATTCTAATCGATAGAATAGTGCTTGAATGAAAGAGAATGAAATTTTGAGGGAGATTCAGAATAGATTTTATTCAGGAGAAGAATAAGGAATAATTTATTTAATTGTATCTCAATTTATTGAAATGGAAAAAAAAAAAAAAAAAATTATTTATTGCATTTTAAATATAATAAAGACATATGATAAAGGTGAATAGAACTAGAATGTGAAGAAGTCTTGAAAACATGGAATTGAATATAGAAATCAGTGGAAATTAAATATAACATTTATTTCCATGTATTTATTTAAGAAATGGGATAAAAATGTAGAGAATATATTATAGATATGTAATTGTTAGGATGAAGAAAGATGATAGATAGTTGAAGAAAAATAATTAGAGCTATGGAAAACAAGTATGAGTAAAAAAACAAACAAACTTGGAATTAAAATAATAAAAATTGTATATGAAAGTATATATGATAACACTAAAATGAGTAAGAAAATAAAAATGAAATAAAGATTTAGTTTCTAGTTTTAGTTTATGGGAAAATAGAAGAGACAATATTAAAAAATTTATTTTTCAGAATTTGAGATGTTAAAATAGGCAAAATTCACTATATATATTGCCACACACAGCATCTAGAGTAATCAATGGATGGCAGAAGGCTTGTGCATAAAATCCCCATCTAGTGCTACCCATCCAATATCCCCAGACTAGTTTCTGGCTTATGGCCTTCATCAGTGAGGAGCCTTGGATCTGAGAGCACTGTGTCTAGATCATAGGATCTAATGCAACCCTCCAGAAACCACCTTTTATCTCCATTTAACTACAAAACTATGAGTCTTAAATGGAAAACACCTTAATGTTTTCAATCCAAGCCCATTAGCTTATAGGGTCATATGGGTCTGAACCCAGTTCAGTACCATACATTTTGGTGTCTTTGGTTCTATAATAACCATAGCCACCACTATCCTATTAGGCAGGATTGGTTTTAAGCCAATGAACATGACTACCTCCTCTTATGCAATATATATAGTGAGTTTTGCCTGTTTTAACAACAGTTATACACAAGCATAAGAGAATCCTGCCTAATAGGATAGTGGTGGCTATAGTTATTATAAAACCAAAGACACCAAAATGTATGGGTACTGAACTGGGTTCAGACCCATATGACTGTATAAGCTAATGGGCTTGGATTGAAAACATTAAGGTGTTTTCAGTTTAATACTCATAGTTTTGTAGTTAAATGGAGATAAAAGGTGGTTTTCTGGAGGGTTGCATTAGATCTGACGATCTAGATGCAGTGCTTTCAGATCCAAGGCTCCTCACTGATGAAGGCCATAAGCCAGAAACTAGTCTGGGGATATTGGATGGGTAGACACTAGATGGCGATTTTATGCACAAGTCTTCTGGAATCCATTGATTACTCTAGATTGCTGTGTGTGGCAATATATATAGTGAGTTTTTGGTCATGTGATGTTTATTGGCTTAATTTAAGATGTTGAAAGAGAATCAGGATAATAATTTAAAGATAAAGGAATAAAAGAGATAAAGATTTTATGATTTTTTGTTTACATCTTTATAATGAAATTGGGTAATGTGATAACAGGATAGCTTTTATGAAAATGGGGCAGAAAGGAAAAAAAGACGCCTAAAAAAGAGTAAGGAGTAAATGAGTTTATTGTGATATGCAATGTTTTTGGAAAATGGGAATGTTTAATTTGATTAATAGCATTTCTAATCATATAGCGTATGCATAGAAACTCTTAACTTCACTTAAGAAGTCATTTTTCATTACATCACTTCTGATAAGATGCAAAATAAACCAACTGAAAGCTAGTCTATTCAGATATTTTTAAAAATTATGTAAACTATATTTAAACTATTTTTTTTGTATTTGTAAATAATCAACACATTTGTTATATACATAAAAAAATATTAATATATTCTTCAAAAACGGAAAGAAATTTGATTCATTAAATAAATCATTTAAACTAGTCTGGGGATATTGGATGAGTAGGCATTAGATAGGGATTTTATGCACAAGCCTTCTGACATCCATTGATTACTCTGTTTAGCACAGGTGGCAATACTGTATGGAGAGTTTTGCTCTGTTTATCAACAATTAATGTGCTAGTATAGGAAATGTGATCATGTGATGCTAAATCATATAATATAATACAGTATAAAATGTGCTTCAATTAATAATTGAAGCACATTAAAAACGGCAAAGATTAATATTTGTTGAAAAGGCTTTTATATGTATGATTATTATATATATTATTGCTGTTATTTTATATTATTCTTTTATATATGAATAAGCATTTATTTTTATAGCGTCTGTATACAATTGTAATTACATTTGAATATCGGACTTTCAAGCCAATTGTGCAAACGCTTTGCGAGTGTTAAATAATAAATGAATACCCTCTGACCAATACAAGATATAGAATTTATGCAGGAATAAAAAGAATCCCTCTTATTCCTACAACTCAAATATTTATATAAGTATAAATAAATGCTTATTTATATATATGATTAAGTTTCAGTTGGAATGACGTTTAGTAAATTCTAGAAAATTTCATCAGCGTCATTCATTCAGACATTGTATATAGTAATTTAAAGTGACCGTTCTATTGTCACGCCGTCTGTGCCAGTACTTCAGATTTGCTTGAGTCATAGGAATAAGAGGGATTCTTTTTATTCCTGCATAAATTCTATATCTTGTATTGGTCAGAGGGTATTCATTTATTATTTAACACTCGCAAAGCGTTTGCACAATTGGCTTGAAAGGCCGATATTCGAATGTAATTATTCTTTTATTATCATATACATTACTTAAAGCTAAATTTATTTATTGGATATGTATGTAGAAGTTGTTCATTTTGTGTCCATGTTTATAATATAGAAGAAAAGATAAAAGTTTCCTTTTATAAATAAAAATTTGTCTTTTAAAATTATTTGAAAACAAAACGTTATCTGCTTTCTACAACTAGGAGATTTTAATTTTAAAAATTATATAAATTATTAATTACTGAATTCTGCAGTATTGTTTTTTTTTAATCTTTGAATTAGGAAACTAGAATTGTTGTTCTTTTATAGTCGCGAGCAGGAAGATACTATTAATTCTCTTTTAAATTGTAGGTGAGAGAATGAACCTTTCTGCCAAAGCCTCTAATGCTTTAATATTTGCATAACTCATATACACTCTCTGATGAATATGCTTATCAAAATCTAGGTCAGACTTTTGTATTCTGTTTGCTAGATTTACTTCTTTTTTTTATTGAATTTAATAAAATTTTCAAATTAGTTTAAATTATTTTGGCTGACATTTGTCTATGTGTTTCATTTTCTCGATTGTCCGAACAATAGTTAAGATCTCTTGCTGTTTCCCTGGATCTAGTTGGTGCAAACCATCATCACCATCCACTTTTGATCACGGTAAACAAATTTTCCAGATATGCAGTGATCTGGTGGTGCCCTCTATGATCAAAAGCAGATTGAGTGTCCGTTACAATGTATATATATATTGTAACTGTAACTGCCATTTTTCACAATTTATAATAATAAAATCAACAATAAAATGAAAACACAATATTCGAAAATTAATTTTTGTCTAGGGGAATAAAGATAACCAATGGGTGACCATGTACATGATGGAGTGACTAAACAATTTTATTTTTACTTGTCTAATTTATATAGTCACAGATAACAATCAAACTGGACACTTATAAAAAATAAGTTTCTATGCAGATTCAATTATATTTCCTGATTGCTACTCTCCCCCTCCCCCATCTTAATACTATTATTAAATGTCAAAATAAATAATTGACTCATTCAGATGAGAAATAAACAAACAACAAAATTATTAATAATAACAATAACTTTAATTAACAAATAGAATAATAATAATAATAATTATTATTATTATTATCATCATCATCTACATATGAAAGTATGAGAGGAAAAATCTTTGTGAATTTTTATTAATTCATTTAATTACCTTGATATCTTTGTGAGCTCACATGTATTTCTGACTCTGTAAATGTGGTTATATGGCCATTAAAATCATTACTTTTAAATGTCTTAGCAAGATTAATCTTTTAACTTTTTTTGATTTATTCCATGACAGTTGTCTATGAAGATTTTCCTGTTATTTAGCAATATTAACCTTTTAACTTTATTTGATTTATTCCATGATAGTTGTCTATAAAGATTTTCTAGCTATTTAGAGCATCGAAGTAAGCAGATTTACAAATTAATTCATAGAAGAATATTTCTATGTGATAATCAATTTAAATGGCAAGTTTTTTTCTTATAGCAAGTAAGAGTCACATTTTTAGTTTTATCATTAGATCATAATGAACAGGTTGGCAGGATCAAAGTTAATTTGAAGGCTCTTTTGTTTACAGCTCCAAGATCAGCTACATAATTGGAAAGGTCGAGGAAGATAATCATTACCATTTTTACTGACTTCTATTCAGCAAGTGATATTATGAATAAGTAACAGATTCCCATCTTTTTTTGGAAATGCTGATGATTGAAGAAGCTTCTGTTGGTTCCTATAGCAATGTTCTTTATTTTAAAATAATAATCATTTATTTCAAAATAACAATTATAATACATTTAACTTTTATCAATTACTATTATCATTTTCAAAACACTTTAAAATTTAATTTGTATACATGACTTTTAATATATTTTAGAATATATAATAAACAATATGCATATAAAAGCAACACCTGCAAACTCATCCATGGAGGTTACATTTGCCCTTCTTCCATTTAGGAATAAAATAGTCAATTTTCCATAAACATTTGATTTTCTTTCTACTCTAAAGAAAAATTTTTTTAATTTTACAATAATGTCACACTTAGCCATACTTCTTTGAAAACAAACTTACAAGTTGGTACGAACATAACAAATGATGCCATGCTTAGTCTAAACATTTACAAATCCATTACATTGGTAAGCATATAGAAAAAAAATTTTCTTTCATTAATTTCATTAAAATTATTTATTGGACTTAATCATCCAGCTGTAATTCTGAGACAAACAAAGGAATATTCTACTGACAATGTTTGTATCATGCAACATGAATACCAAAAGAGCTATCTCACGCATAAATATAATATTAACCAAACCATTACAATGAAAAATACATTTAAATAATGACTTGCTCTACTAGGAGTCTTAGAGATTAATATACAATATATCATAAAATTATATCTGGCTCACTCTTGAGTCTTAGAGGCTGACAAGTATAAAACTATGTTTGTCTCACATTTAGTGACTAATAAATATAAGACTATACCTAGCTCATGTTTGTGACTTAGAGGCTAACAAATATAAGTATAATATGGTTGGAAACAGTGTTGAGATAAGGACTCTGAGTATCATAAAAACATGACCTCAAAACAATGAAAGTTCCTCCATTCATCATCAACACAGATAAACTTGACTAATCGCTGATAAACTCATAAAATTAATTTTAGTTTTAAACTACAAGTATTTCCTTTTACCCGCTTTAGCAACTAACCCTATCATATTTAGTATATTTATCATGACTTTTTTGCCAATTATTATTTTAGCACTTGAGCAGCACAATTCATTTTTAAAACTAGTCATTTTCTTGATTCTCAATAGTATTCACTTTTGCAGAAGAAAGGTTAAAAGAACATGATTTGTATGTTCCCTTTTCCATTTCTCCATCAGTAACAACAAATGCATTGTTGTTGTATTGATGAATTATAACATAAAAGGCCTCATAAATATTATGAAATTTTTTATAAATGTTTTTTTCTGGGTATCTTACAGGTTTAATTCAAATCATCACCTTATCCCTGATATGAAAGACATTATTTCCTATTTTTTGTCAATGTTTCCTAATTTCACCCATTTTTATGAATTTGTCTAAAGCATCAGCTTTATCCTGTTCAGGGCAGATCTCATCCAGTATAACAAGCAATTGGGTCTTGATTAAACTGGGCATGGATTTGTCATAATATAAACAAATGGGTTTAAATCCAGTAGAAAAGTCCAATTGATGAAATTAAACACTTGTCTTATTTGGTTAACCCAGCCACAATGATTGGTATTAACATAAATTCTAAATAATTGCCCAGTTCCAATCACATGGATTTGATTGAGGGTTTTGAATTAAAGTAAAAACATGTTTGATTGTCTTTTCTTTTATCAACTTCTGCCATTTGACTATATAAATGGAGAGCCATGTTCCATAATGATAGCTTCAGATATTCCCACAGCAATCGAGTCCCAGGCTTATAACACACATATAGTGTGTTTGGCACTTGCTTGGGGCACTGAGTATGCTGCTACAAACTTGGAAAATATATCATACCCTGCAACTAAATATTTCATTTTATAAAAAGGAGGTAATGTATCATAGAAATCAGTGGTTAAGGTTTCATCAGGCTTCTGTGGAATTACAGGGTTTAAAAGCCCTATGTGTGACTTATTTAATGACTTAATTCTCTGGCACACATTTTACCAGTACAGCCAAAACACTGTGGTACATTTTTGATCAGTAAAACCAATCCTTTAATAACTTCTCTATTTTCTTAGCATTGAAGTGACTATATAAGTACATGGTCACCCATTAGTCACATTTGTTTCCCTAGACAAAAATTAATTTTTGAATATTGTGTTTTTATTTTATTGTTAATTTTATTATCAACTGTGAAAAAGAGCAGTTACCATTATTACATTTAAGTGCCTTGTTCTGGGATTATTTTTGATCAAAACAAACAGGGATTGAACCCAGTTTAGTTTAACAATTTTTTTAGTAGTACTAAAAAAAATTAGTCATAGAAATATGAGATACAAATACTTGGCCAGATTAGAAATATAATAATTTATTTTGTTATAAAAAAAATCAATAAACTCATAAATGTCTTAAATAGTGATATGGATTGATATAATTAATAATATGCAAATAAAATAAGGCATTAAAATTAAAGTAAATTGCAGTGATAGAAAATCTACAGGGTGCAAAAAAGGGTGGGTATTCTAGTTGTGAAATAAATAAAAAAAATATTAGTTTTATATACAATTATTAGAGAAAGTTAGTAGCTAATTTTTTTATAAATTATATATATATGATTAAAATGAAAACTCAGGAAACCTAAAACTGAGTCTCATAACAATAAGTTTATGAACATGATTGTGAACATGTTCGCAGAAATTAAAAAAAAAAAAAATTAAAAGCCAAAGTGACAAACAGACAAAACAAAGTGAAGATTTTAAAAACAAATAAAAAAAACATGGGGGACATGTTCACAGAATTGAATAAAAAATTTGAAAAAATAATGTGTAAGATCTTAAAATAAATAAAGAGAACATGGAAAGCATGTTCACAGAAATAAAAAACTAAATAGGTGTACAAAATGGACTTAAAAGCCAAATTGAGAATTAGACAAAAAAAACAGAAAACAGATGGAGCAATTAAGTAAACAAATAATAATTAGGTTGGAAATCATTTTGTAGAGTTAGAAAATAAAATTGGTGGATTAAGTCTCACAGTTCTATTGAATAAAGGTGAGCAGAATAGAAAATTTGTTCAAGTGCATAGGATAGTTGAAGAGGTAAAAATAAAGAATAGGCAAGGATTGATTCAATCTAAGAAAGAAATCAGCTACCTGATTTAAGCAACTGAAAATATTCACATAAAAGGGGAAAGTCAACTTAAAATGCAGAAAGAGATAACAGAGAAGTTAGTGAAAATAGAACTAATAATAAAAGGAAAAAAAACCCTCTAACTTAGCATAAATCAATATTTAACATGAATAAGGCAGCATTTATTCTCTTGACTCATTTATTAATATAGAAGATTGATTAAAACATTTTGGTTAAAAATAATGAATATTTAAATAAAGTGTGCAATATATCTAAAGGTGTTTTAAATTGATTTTCTTACAATAGTTGGCAAGCCTGAGAGTTTTCTCAATTTAAATTTTGCCAATAGAATACTTTGAGTGCTTTATTCTGGGTAAATATCCATCTTATTCAGGGTTAGAATGTATTTTAAAATATTCATTGTACGATGCTATGAGTCTTAAATTTAAATGCTATATACACCTGGGTCTCTTTTTACGCAGATTTATTTAATGCGATTTTGAAGTTACACGATTTATGTTTCTCCGGAAGTCGAACTCCAATAATGTGCTATTACTTTAAATAATAAATTTTGCACACTTACGTCGTATTGAAAGTAATAGCACATTATTGGAATTCGACTTTCATCTTAGTAATTTAAATATTTTCAGTGCTTTATAATAGTAAAATTTTATGCAATAATAAAATTAAAATCATGATTTCCACATTTTATGTATACACACATTAAATTTTACAAGATTATAATGTAAATTCATTCAAACATTGTGCGTGTTAATTTTGCATTTTAAATCACATTCTGTTTTTGCTTTTTAAAAAAGAATGTAATCAATTATTAATCATTTAGTGTCTGCAAGTTTATTTTTAAAAGGTGAGTAATAGAAGTGGGCACAATTAAAATTGAAAATTAAAAAATTAAAGACAAAAATAAGAATTTAATTTTTAGTTGTTAGATTAATTACTAATTACGTTGTCACAAGAAAACCATTAACACAACATGAGAGTGATGTTGGCACTAGTATTTCCTCTTGTGAAGAATCTGATTTTTTACCAGTTTGCAAATGAACCTGTTTACTGGCAAATAGCGATAATAATTAAAACATGTATAAAAAAATGTAAATTACTGTAAATTATGCATAAAAATATATTGTTTTGAATAAAATTAAATATTATAGTTAAAAAAAGTTTGTCTTGTATCAATTTTTTTCAAATTTGAAATTTTTAATTAATCATATTTTATTTCCTTATTTTTTTTTGCGCGAATTTTAAAGTAATTTTACGTTGGTGCTTTGCTTTTATGCGATTTTTGAAAAATCACAGTCCATATCCCCCCTTTCACAAGGTAAGTTACGTCTATTTTTGTGCGATTTCATTTGCATGTGTTTTCTGAGGAACCTATCTATCATGTAAAATGAGAACCAGGTGTATATATATATGTGTGCGCAATACTTTTGCATCCATATGTGAATATGTTTGGAAAAGTGGGTTATTTTTTTTTATGCATTATTTATTTGATGAGGCTCCTCACTGATGAAGGCCACAAGCCAGAAATTAGTCTGGTGATATTGGATGAGTAAGCAGTAGATGGGAATTTTATGCACAAGCCTTCTGGCATCCATTTATTACTCTGACTTGCACTGAGTGGCAATAAGTGTAGAGAGTTTTGCCTGTTTTAATAACAGTTATGAGAAAGCATAGGAAATGGTGATCATGTGATGTTTATTGGCTTAAAATCAAATACAACATTCATGAATGTGCACAGTGAATTAAAAAATTAAAATATAGTCTGTGTATATTACAAATTTCTAATTTTTATTTTTTAATATTTTTTTGAAGCATTGAAATAGAAGTTACTAATATTTACGACTTTATATTCAAATGACCGATAATTTATATATAAAAATTTTAATTTATTTTTTTAAATTTATGTTTATTTATTTATTGATACTTTTCTTTTTTTTTTTTATTATGATTATTATATAACTATACGGTATACTGATGTGGATATGAAATAACAGCACTGCTATGGCCATTAAATCAATCCGTAATGAAAAAAAGTCATTCAAAGCAGTATTATCATATATAAATCAAAGGATCATTTCTAATAATTCACAGTTGTAAAAAATAATTTAATTTTGATATTATCTTTCTATTAATTCAAATTCAAATGATGTTAAGGCTTAAAATCAAACTTGGCATATAAACAATCGATCTCTCTGCTCAATATCTTTATAAGTTACATTCAAAAAACAGAAATAATATGATTATACAAAAAAAAAATTTTCTCTAAAGCTTGCGAATATAGATATATAATTAAATAATCAATAATAATTAAAGAGAAACAAAACGACCGTATCAATTTAATAAATTGATTAATTTGAAATTTTCTGAACGTATGCACTATTATATCACTTTATTTTGATTTTGTGTGTATGTTTTTTTTAAAATAATTATATTGTAATTTCTTTTGAATTATTTCTTGAAAAATGATTGCAACTAAACAACTTTAAAAACTAATTTAACATATGCAATATATGTTGATCTTCATTTTATTATATAATGAAAATATAATAATTACAAATTTAAAAAAAAAACACACAAAAGAATTTTTTTTTTTTTAGAAATTAAAAGCAAAAATATGTAGGTGCTAACTATAAATATATTTCGACTAGTAAAATTTAGCTAGGCTTTGGTCAACTGATGTCAATAAAATGTATTTCAATCATATAAAAAGTTTATTCATTTCTTCATTCTGTTCTTTTCATTGCCCAGACCTTCAATTCTACTTATCATTTACCATCTCTTATATTAGCAAGCAAGGTCCGTCTTTTTCATACTTTCTACTTGTATCCATTCACCAATTCACTCCAAAACATTTTTGTCTAAGGGAAGATTGCCAAAATAAATTGAATTTTTATTCTTAATTTTCTTTTCTATAATAATTAAAATATTGAAAATAATTATGTAACTCATTAATACAACATACATTATACTTGGTTTGGAAATGGTGCTGATGGGCCTTTGGTTTTGTGCTAGTTTTGCATTCATTTTGACAGCAGAAACTTAAACTAAAATATACTGAATTATAAGCACAAAAAAAGTCTGAAAAGGTCAGAAGTAAAAAGCTTAAAATGACAAAACAGTATTGTATACTGTTTTGTAATTTTAAGCTTTTTATTATGTAACTTTATATTTTTTATTAATCTCTAGGACATTTTTTATTATTAATTCTGCCTAAGTTAATAATTTATAAATTAATAAACTCATAAAATAGCTACTCTTTAATATATATATATATATGTGTGTGTGTGTGTGTGTAAAATATAGATGCAATAATTTACCAGAATGTTTTATTAATATCAATGTGTTTTTTTGTTACATTACCAAATACAAAATGATTATTAACATCTGCTTTCTTGAAATTTACAGAGATAAACAATCTAACAAATGATATAATTCAGGACAAATTTGAAAACAAACCCATGTGTAAATAAAGCCTACTTCAGTGTTGTGAAATATTAAACTTCACTATGAATTAATAATCTAATATTGAATATATAATAACTAATAAATAGCATTTTAAATTAGGTGTAATACTCATCATAGATAATAATTTTCCCAAATGCCATTAATATCAGTTAACCAAATGTAAATGTAAAAAAATAATTTATGGATTTTTTTTAAGGAATTATCTACACACTCTATATATGCTAAGCAAACATTAATATATCCTAATGTCATGTGATGAAATTCACTGTGGCTTCTCCTTTTTTGAACTCAGGAATCTCTCAGCCACTATACCCAGAGAAAGCTGTTAGCCACCTTACTTTTCCTTTTCATTCTCAATCCTGTTTTTCCCCTATTCTTTTCTATCTTGCTTCATCCCATTTCCATAACATAATCTTTGTTAACTCTGTGGCCTTTATTTCTAAATCCTCCTATCTTTCCCCAAACCCAGCATAAAAACCAACAACCCACATTCTGTATAAACCCTTTGTTTATATTTATTCTCCTACAATGACATTATTTGTACCATTTCTGCTTGCTGGCATATACATTCAATTATAAAATGCTTAATATTTTTTATGCATTCCTTACATAACTTGAAGACTAAATCACCTATATTTTTCTATTTATGTGTATATTCCATTGTTGCTAAAGATCCTGATCAAACCTTAAACAGTAAACTACTTTCCTTGCTATTATTATAAATTAACTCACATCCATTATTCTGTTTATTTCTATATATATTTAAACTCTTTTTACTCTCCATATTAGTTCTCCATCTCCTATTTTTTATTAATATTTATTTGTCTATCCCATTTCTTGACACTATAACACTCAACAATTCTTCTAGCACAATCATTCCCCTTTTGTATAAGTATATTAACATAAATTATTTATCCAAATCTTCTGCCAACCCTATCTTGTTGCCTGCCCTTTACTCATAACTGAATTAAATACTATTTTATCTATTTTCTTATTATCTAAAATTTCAATCTACCAAACATTTTCATTTTGTTTTTGCATCTCTCATATAAAAACTTGACCATCCCATTTCTCCTTGAATTTCCTCCTTTGCCATCCTTACATCTGAATCTAATACATGTCTTCCTACTTTTCTTTGTGCTTTTTCTAAGTAATCTAACACTCCATTACTAACACATTATGCATCATTGTCACATGTTAACCCTGCTACTGCCACTCCCTTGCATACAGTTCTAGCTACATCATATTTATTATATTAAAACACTGTTAATTTTTTTATCAGTCCTTTTTTTTTTGTTTCATTTATCAATTGTTTTCTTCCATTCATCCAAACACTTTTCCTGATTATTTAAGACAATTTCCAAATAGTTATACCTATTCACCTAACTTTATATCCCCCAATAAAAATTATTTCTTTTCTCTTTCCCCAATATTTATCATCATTACTTTTGATTTTTCTTCACTAAATTTAATCTCCATCTCTTTTCCTACTTTTTCACATGTTTTCATCATCTTCCATATCTTTCCTACTTTCTGTGCACAAGAAGGCACCATCTGCAAATAAAAGACACGATAATGTATATACTCTCTTGCCACCTATTAATGGTATCTTTATCCCTCTTTGTAGCCTTTCTATTGCTCTCTCCATTTCTCTCAAATATAAAAAACCAAATAAGTGACATAGGATATTCTTTCCTTAGTCCCACCCTATTTTTAACTTTAACTTATTCTATATTTCCTAATTGATACATATAGTAATTATTTTCATACAATCTTTTAATAAGATCCATTAAAGCTCCATTCATTCCCAAATTTACTAAACTTATCCATAATCTATTTATATTTACTTTATCATATGCCTTCTCTATATCTATTAAAACCATATATAACTGTCTACCTGTATTGCTACTCAAATCTATAAGTTGTGTAACTACAAATAAACTACATCCTATATGCCCATCTATTTAAAAACCTCCTTACATTTCTCCCACTATATTATTTTCTTCTATCCATTTTGTGATCCTTCCAGCCACCATATATGCGAAAACTTTATATAACACTGACATTACCATTATTGGTCTATAATTGCTTAACTTTCTATGATTCTAACCCTTCTCCTTAAATAGTAGCCTTACTCTTGTATCATTCTAACTATCCAGAAACTATCTCTTCTGTGCCATCTTATTAAAACATAATAATAGATTTAATTTTTGTCCTATTTTCTAAATTCATCACCATCTTTACTGCCCATCCATCTAAACCTTTTGCCTTTCCACTTTTCAATTTTTTCCCTGCCTCATTTCTCTACTATATGCTTTTATGTTTATTATCTCTTTGTCCTTGACATCTAACACCTTTTCTATATCCATTTATGTACTTATTTAAGATTGTCTCTAATTTTTCTCTAAAGCTATACTATATTTCTTTCTCATACATTTCTTCTTTTTAATATATTTCCAAAATTTTACTTCCATCTCTTCCACCTTTACTAGTATCTTCCAACAATTTACTATTGAATTTTATTCTCTCTATATAATTAGCTATTTTAGCCAACTTTTTTTTAAAAATACTTTTCCCATTTAACATTAACATCTTTTTCACTTTCTTTGTTTTTAATAGCACGCTTATATTCTCTGCATGCTTTTTTCTCTCTGCTTTTACTAACTCACTTTTCTATTACTTTTATTCTTCTGAATATTTACACCTATAAACCTATCTATCACTTTTTCTATTTCACCATACCAGCCTTATATTCATCCCCAATCAACTCTTTCATGCTTTCTTCAGCTTTTATTTTATATTCTTCTAACTTATTCTTATCATTCACTCTCTATCCACATCTTTCACTATTCTTTCTACTTTTATTACTATTTTATATCACATTACTAACCATTACTATTATAAAGAAGTTATGATCACTATTATATACTCCTGTCTCTTCATTTTCAAACACCTTAATTTTCCATAGTTTATTCATTCCCTCTTTCTCTACTAATACATAATCTAGTGTGTGAAATATATTATATGATAAATTTCCAATGCTCAAATTCGCTCTCTTTCAAATATTTTTCAAAAGCTGTCCATTCTTGTTATCTACATCATCAATTTCTTCAATATTCCCATTCATATCCCCTATAACCATTATTTTCTTCCCCCTTTCTTTGAAACTCTGTATATCCTTAATTAGGCATCCATATATGTTACTATTCCACACCATCCATTTTTATCTGCTTAACCTTATACCAAACCATAAATGTTCTTGACATTTAACAGTATTTAAATATTTTTTTGACATAACTCCTAGACTACCACCCTTTTTTCTTTTTCTTTTCTATTTATATCCTGAAATACCAAGTCTTCCAATATAGGTTCTTCTTTTTCTCTTAGATGTGTTTCCACTACTGATAGTACCTCAAGCTCTTTATTTTTAACTGCTTTGTTTAATTCCAGCCACTTTTTTGATCTCATAATAACTTGCATATTCAAATATTTAATTTTAACAATTTCTTCTTTCCTAACTACTCTTTTATAAATTCTTTTGATTCTTTCTTCTCCATTACATTTGTAAGTAACTTGCTTACCATTAATTTTACAGACTTCATTCAACTCTCCACATCTACATTTATATCCAAATCAGCTACCTTTTGTTTATTGTTTACATCCCATTCTTTCTTTTTCTTCTTGATAATACTGCACTCACCTTTATAAGTTTTTTGAACTATAATATTCTTTATAAATCAAACTCCCTAAAACTTCACTTCCTTGTTTTGCTAAATGCAATCCATCTTCACTATATAACTCCCTATTACTAATAAAAAAATCTTCCACATCCACAAACATGTCATTTCTCTCACACAATTTTTTCCATCTCTAGTTTATAGAACACGTTCTATCTAACATATACTTATTGTCAAATATTGGTAATAATCTAAACTATTCCTACTCTTCCCTTAATCTTACTCAAATTACTAATCAATTCCATGTACTCATTCATTACTCTCTCTGATGGCTCTGACAAATTATTTGTCCCTATCATAACATACACATCGCTACTCCTTTATTGTTTTATCCTATCTGTAACATGCTTAATTCTAGCTCCAGGCAAACATATTCTTATATACCTGTTACTATTTTCTCCACATTCTCTAATTAGTGAAGCTCTTATCAATACTGTCTTATAGTTTTACTTTCCCTACTTCATCTGTAATATTCTCTTCCACTTTCTGGACTTCCTTATCTACTAGTTCCTTATCATTTCTATTCATTAATTCCTTTATCTGCTCACACTTCATCTCTAATAATTTTAATATTGCTTCTACATCTTTTACCACTTCTTCATCTTACTTATTCTTTGGCTAACCATCTCCATTGCACTACTTATTTTGTTATCCATAGCTCTTGACACTCCACTAAAACATATTCTATTCTATATTTTTCAACTACATTTTGCTCCATTTCTCCTGATGTTCTCTTTAAGGTATCTACACTTAAAAACCACTTTTTCATCTCTTTTATCACATTTACACACTGTCTACATAACCACAAACCTGTTAAATCCTTCTTAGTCTTATTTAAGCATTTCAAATGATAAACCTTATCACATGCAGTATACTCTGCCATAGCACACCTAATTTCTTTCTGACCATTATATATACATTGTGGAATACAAATGCAATCCATATTTCTTACTTTTCAAGTACCCTATTCTATATTTAACTTTATGCTTTCTCTACTACTCTTCAAACCCTTTTATACAAAAAGAGAAAAACTTTTCTTTTTTTCCAGTGGCAATAAACAAACACATTTTCTAACCTTACACCTCAAGAATATTATATTCTTTCTCAAATAAATCACTTTCTTTTTTAAATTAAAAAATTATTTAATAGCAAACCTACTAAAACCAACTAATCTTATGTACAACTTGGTTTTAAAGCCTCCTTGCAGTAACACACACACACAAATATTTTTTTTCCTTTTTTATTTAAGATGACATAACAAAACATTTTCTAAATATTAACAATATTATTCCCGATCTTTCCAAATCCAATTAAATCTAACTCTCTTTATCCCAATTTTCTTTTCACTTCCGCACACTAAGCAAAAAAATTTAGTTGCAAAATTTTTTTCCAGAGCATATTAAAATATATATAAACTTTAACTTATCTTGTGGAAGAAATTAGTCATGTCAGTACAACAAGGCAGTTTATTCAGCAGTGCCACCTGGATTGCAATCTTCAAATTGAAAATCAAAAGAAAAATCATTTCTCATCAGCTGCTAAGATTATAAAGAGATTAATAAAAATTGATAGATATTTATATGCATAGCCATTATCCTTATACATGCATTACCCTTATTATCATCATAATATGTATACTTACATTTTTTATTACATATACAGTGTTTGCTTATTATCCATAAATCCACATCATATTTATGGTCATTTTAGTTGCAAATTGTCATGAATACAGTGATCCAGTAATTATCATTAATCTGATAACTTCTTGTTGATTTTATTACATCTACAAACTCCAATCAAACACTAGTTACATATTATCATTTTTATTAAATCTCTGTTGGCAGATATTTTTATTTTTTTATTTATTTATAACAGTCTTTCAATTAATATTTTTGTGTAGATTTTTAAAAATTAAATTATAATTATGCACAAATACTGTATATAGGATTATACATAATAAAATGAAATAAATTAACCATGTAAAATTTTCTATATAAATAAATATCAAATAACATATATATGAGGTGTTTTATTTTTACTATTTCCTGGGAAATTGTGTCAATTTGTTTTTTAGGAATAATGAAGTTGATCAATAAAATTACTAAAAATTTAAAGTTATTTTTTTTTATTTCTTTTTATATCTAAAGGTGTAAGGACCACAGTCCAGTTCTGACATTCCTAGTACTCAAATTTCTTATGAACTCCTCAGCAGTAAAGCAATTTTTTTATCTAAAAAATAATTATCCATTGACTTTCACAAATTTTTAACAAAGTTTATTTTAATCATAAAGGGTTTTTTTTTTTATAAGTGTCATAGCATCGGCCGGGATGCGAACCCGCAACGCGGGCAACTGCCTGCAAGTGCAAGGCAGTTGCGCTGACCTCTCAATCCCGCATTGCGGGTTCGCGTCCCGGCCGATGCTATGACACTTATAAAAAAAAAAAAAACCTTTATTGTCTTGCATTGGTGGTCGAGAGGTCAGCGCGGGTTCGCGTCCCGGCCGATGCTATGACCCTTATAAAAAAAAAAAAAAAAAACCTTTATTTATTTTAATATCTTCTGATTCAAGATTTTATATAAAATAGCAGGTTTATTAAATCATTATTTTTATTATTTACAGTTTTATTGCTAATATTTAAAATAATTATTAATCCATTATTTTCTCTTTGGTCATCTTGTGATTGAGTATCTTTATATTATATTGTGATAGTGTCTGATGACGATCAAATCTTCATCAAAGTTTTGGTCAGCTAGCACTGTATTCAAATGGTAGTTGACTTATAAAATGTACAAGTATAAATGCAATTTAAAAACAAAAGGAACATTTGTGAGCAATATATATATGTACATGGATATTTATATTATCAGATAGGTCATAAAATATTGTCATACTGCAACTATATTTTTTATTTTTGTTTATTTGTGATATTAATTTTTTGGTTAATAAATTTTCTTTAATGTGTTTTAAATTTTTGTGTGTCTAAGATAAGAAAGAATAACTAATTAAAATATATATTAGTTTGTTTAATTAAATTTGTAGATAAAGAAAAATAAAATATACAAAAAAATTGCATTAATTGTCTTTGGTACAAATACTTTATAGAAATTTTTTTAACAGTGTTTAATATATTGGAGTCTAATTAGAGACTTTATTGAATCCAAATTCTTATAATTCCTTTTTGTGGTTAATTAAAGGATTTGTCTCTTTGATATAATTTTTTAAAAATTATTATCAAGATTTGATTTGTAAAGTGTTTAATAAAAAATTCTTAATTTTTTTTTTTTGTAAAGATTAAAAAGACTCATCCACAAGCTGATTAAAAAAATAAATTACTTGAAACCAAAAATAAAAGATTACAACATTTTGTTTTGTGTGTGTGTGTGTATTGACAATAGTTGCAGAAGAAATTAGAGAGAATCATCAATCAGAGAGAGCAGTGAGCAGTCATAGGGCCAGCCATTAAAATCAGAAAGCAGGGAAATCCAGCAGTGATGATGAGTCATAAGAGAGTCAATGAGCAGCTTTGCCATCAGCAGTCTAAAATCAGAAATCAGACCAATGAGAAAGTGAGCTTACAGTGTCAGTGAATGGTTGGTGATTGCAATATAATGTAGAAACAATAAAAAAGAATTATTGGGGAACTGTTGGAATCCATTTTTGAAAGACTTAACAAAAACATTAATGCAGCCAGAAGACTTAAGCAAACAAACAAAATGGAGTAAAAATTTACCAAGTACAGCCGATCTAATCTTCAAATAAACACCATGTGAACTGTACTGGAAGGCTGAAACCCTGCCTAGCAAGAAAAGTAGAATTAAAATTGTCTTTTTCTCCTGTTTGATTCTGCACAATTGAACAGCTTTGTAAGTGAGAGCATGCCAGGGAAGTCTTGTTTTAACAAACAACAGGGGGAAATGGTGACCATAGAAGCCAACATGATGTAATGCCTCCTATAAATAAATATTGCTGTTGAGTCTTTGAAATATTTAGAGAGAAGAAATGAAATGTGTACCCCCCCCCCCATTTTGATATAAGTAAGAAAAGAATATTTATTATTATTATTATTTCTCTTTCCTTATGTTTCTTTTTTGAAATATAGTGATTTAAGAAATTAATATCTTAGCAAAATTAAACCATACATATAAAAGTGTATACATGCTTATAGTGTTAGAAAATGTATATAATTTTTTTGTATTTCTTTAAGAAATTAATATCTCAGCAAAATTAAAGTATATGTATACAAATATCTATTGGCTATAGAGTTATATATATATTGTGTGTGTGTTTATTTGTTAATGTGTAGAAAACATGAATTGAAACATATCTCATTGATATTTTTTTTTTCTTCTGGTGCAATATCACTGATCAAGATGGATATTATACATCTATATTTTTTTATGTGTTTAGTATTTTATATGTGTATATTATATGTCCACAAATTTTTCGAAAGAGTTTATACAGTAAAAAAGTAATAGAAGGGAGGGGCTGTTCTCTTATTCTGCAGTAATTAATTATAAAAAAAGTAGGCATTCCCTTATTATGCAGTAATGAATTATAAGGGAGGGAGTGTTCTCTTATTGCACCTTAATATATTATACATTAGATCCCCCTCCCTTCTTTTTTGTTATCTTTATTATAATTATTGTTTGTTTATTTTTTAATATTTCTAATTAAGATTAATAAAATAAGTTTTTGCTGTATTTAATCAAGAACTGTTGTTCAATATTTTACTCACTTCACTCCAAAGTTCATATGAATAATATGTGTATTTATTGTAAGATAGGCTATTCTGCCCTGAGAATTAAGATAATAGAGCTAGCATATGGAGTAATCCATAAGAAAATGTTGGATGTATATTTCAATAAAGGTCCTGTAGGACATCTTTCTAAGAAAGTGTCACTTAAAGCTTTTGGGTTTTATAAAATGATTTACTTTGGCTAAGCTTGTCTGACCCTGATGGAGATGGTTATTCATATAGGAGACTTAGGAAATATAACTGATATCTATCAGTTTAATATCCTTTTTAACAATAATTAGTGAAAATAGTTATTTTGCTTTACGCTATCTTCTGAGTTATAGGGTTTGAACTCAGTAGTGATGGGTAGGGTAGTTTTCGTTACAATATAATAATGGTAAAAAAAAAAACACATTTTTTTTTACTTTTTTTTTCTTTCATTATTCAGAGTTAAAATGATAATGACCTTTATAATTCTGAAAAGAAATCGGATTGTATAGCTAATTAAAACAGTAGAAGAAAAATAAAAAGCATTGAAAAAATTACGAATACGATCATCTTTTAAAAGTATAGTATCATTTAAAATAAATAATTTTTGTATCTATTATTGGTTGGATACTTTTCATACGCTATTTGTTCAAATGGTAAATACATTAAATATCTTTGCTCTAAAATTTAACTACGTTGTGAACGTTTTAAAGAGTTTTAGATGAGGTAATATGAGCAAACCTTTTCTATATTTGTTTTTAATCCAGAAAAAAAAAAAAACGAAGACTTAATAAGATTATTTTTTTAAAAAAGGCTTAAAATTTGTTTGTAAATCTAAAAATAATTTTTTATTAAAAAAAAAAAAGTCTACTACAATACTTTGGTCGGATGTGACATTGAAAAATTTTAAATTCTTGATTGTAGTGATTATAAGTGGAAGAATCAACTTATACTTGCAATTTTGTTTTTGTTTTAATTCCCTTATGTTAGTTTATTTTAAAATGGATTAGCTTACTTTTAGTATAATTTTTAGGTAATTCTTTTCAAGCTATATAAATATTTATTTCGGTTTCTTTGTAGAATAAAATGTTGAGTCATTAGGTTATGTTATTGATACAACAGTCTTTTCTGACCTTTTTCTCATTCTCTCCCCATTTTTATTTATTTATTAGCTTCAGTTTTTTTTTAATGTTAATGTAGGGTCTGGTAAATCTGAGTCTCTCATGCTTTCACCCATCTCCCTAAATGAATTGGTATAGTAGAATTGAGTGTTTGTATAACCTCATTTTCAACCTTTAATTGGAAGCAGCTTAATTCTATTTTAAATCTTTTCTCTCTTTTTTTGTTTTGTTTTACTCTGTCTTTTCTTCTTATGTTTTCTGTTTTTTAATGACGGTAATAATATTCCTATATCAAAATTAATTCTAAAAATACATGTCAGCATATAAATTAATCAGTTATTTTGATTTTCTTTACTTTCTTTTACATTTATATATTTACATTCTGCGTTATTTATTTTAAGCGAAAGTTTTTTTGATCGAATTTCTAAATTCTTGATTGGTAAAATTATGAAAAAATGGATTGCACAATGAATTAATATAACTCATCCAACAAACAATAGAATAAATCCAAGAAGGAATAAAGTTTTGATTTTTAGCTACAATTGGAGTTAAAATAATGAAAGGCATATCTGATATAAAAAGTACAATCATGATCTTAGTAAATCCTTGCAAAGCCGTTTTTTCACGCTTCAATCGTATTGCATTCCGATTTGCATCTTGAATTTCTTCAGTAATTTTAAAATTTGCTGTGCTATTCAAAACTGCACTAACTTCAGCTACGTGAACTTTTATACAGGAAGTTTTATTTGAAATCATCACTAACATCCTTTGACGCAATTTAATGAAAATTTTAAAATATACTAAAACAATTATGGGCATAGGCAAGCAGTATCCTAATATAAAAAGATGAGGATGATTATAAACATAAAAATTATCATTAAAACAATCATCATGTTTATCGGTTGCTGTAATAATTTTAACGTAGGCCGGAAGCCAAATTATTCCTGTGATCAACCATAAAAGTGCAACAATACCTAAAGATTTTGAAACAGAATTAAAACTACGATATTGTATTAACCATGTGATTGAAAAGAATCGATCAAAGGAAATCACAAGCACAACATATTTTGCAGTACAAGTAGTATATTGATCTAAAAAAATCCAAATTTCACAAACATATTCTCCTAAAGGCCATTTTTTATACCACATGTTTACTGTATAAAATGGTAAGCAAATTATTCCAACCGTAATATCAATACATGCCAAATTAAAAATATATACATTAAAAGGAGTTTGAAGTCGTTTATTAAAAGAAATAGTAAGTAACACTACAATATTTCCAAATACTGTACAAACACTTATTATAATATTTAAAATAGTCCATGAAATTCGCTCCCAGGTTGGTGGATAGCGACATAAAAAATGATCCGAAGAATTGGTAGAATTATTCATAATTAACAAAAAACAGAAATGATTTTGGGATGAAAGAGCTTCCAAAATTTAAGCATAACTTTATTTTTCACCATAATTTGGCCTAAAAGAAAAAGAAAAATGTTAAAGCAAAATTATTTAAGTTGTTTATTATTACTATTATAAATAAATAAAAATCAAAAAAGTGCAAAGTAACACTAAAAAAAAAGAATTGTAAAAATTAATTTTTATTTCAATTCCGTAAAAACTTTAGTAAAGAATCTGATTGAATTGTATATTATGGTTTTTAACTTATAATCCATGGACTCCGTTCCTATGATACTTTTACATAGAATCAACAAAGACTAGAAGAAATGTTATGATTTTTGCCAATTAAAATAGGAAAAAAGAATGAATGAAAATAAAAAGGAAAAGAAAAAGTTCTTAGACTCTCTTACTTGTTTTAATAAAATTTTGCCCTTCTAATCTACTATCTTTATTAAAACAAGCAAAAATAAAATTAAAAATAATAGCTTGATAACAAAAAAATATTCAATACTTTAAGTTTTAAATTTTGGGTTAAAGTACTCTCCTCCATTTAGATATCATTAGGATATAATTTATTTTAAAAGGAATTTAATTTCAGTTTATTAAACACTTACAGATAGCCACACAAAAACAATATGATAAAAAGGAAGCCCCATTGTGAAAACTTAGAAAAAAATGTGAATAAAGCAAGTTTTCATTGCAATGAAGTAGAGAATTTTATATGGATGTATAAAGTGCTTTTGATCAGATCAAATAACACTTTAAAATTGATATGGGAGTTTTTAATGCTAGAATTGGTAAATGATTGAAAAATATAAAACTATGGATAAATTTAATTATGGTAATAGAAATGAGTGAGGACACAGACTAGTGAAGTTATCAGTAAAATAAAAATGGTATATTATAAATTTAATTTTTTTTTTTAGAAACTAAATGAAGGTACAGAGAATTGAATTGCATTTTGACTAACAAAAATAAATATTTCAAGATTATAATATTCTTAATAGATTCAACATAGAAAGTGATCATTGATTAATGAGATGTAGAATGTTTATTAATGCCTTACCATGTTTACCAGTAAGAGATAGAGTCCTTGAAAGTTTATAGAAATAAAATTATTGGATGTGGTGAATTTAAAAAACTAGAATAGAGTCAAAATTACAGAATGCACAAATAGAGATCATGGATATACTGAAGTAAAAAACTGAATCCCTTTTGGGTAGTCATACAGCTAGCCAAGTTTTGTCACCTAGCCTATTTGTAATGCTCATCACAGTTTATCTGCATGCAATTGATGCATCCTGATTATAGACCAAGTGCTGGTACCAACCAAAAGCCATAATCCAGACTTTGTATAGATGAAGATGCTGGCATAATTGTATGAATGAGTAATGAACACCTACCTACTGTGAATTTACAAAAAAGAATTGTAAATCATGAATGGAGGCTAAAAACCCATGGCAACACATTCATATAGCCTTTTCCATAGATTCATAATCTCATTGGGCCAAGTACATGCTTGTAAAAACTATTAATACAGATTGTACTATCAAAGCCCTTCAAAAGTTTTTTCTAATCAAGGCTATTCCAAAATTCTTGTATTCAATAATGGAACAGGATTTACTTCTGCCATTTTCGAAAAATATTTAGCAAACAAAGAAATATGACACATTTTAACCCTACCTTATTATTTAGCATCTAATGGAATTACTAAAAAGGCAGCATAATACTTAAAGTCTGCTATAAAAATGGCAGTCTTGAAGGAGGCATTGGTAGAAATGTTTTATCTACATTTTACTCCAAGTGTATCTAACAATAATACTAGCAGAGTTATTGTTACAGTGAAAGTGTTATATACATTTAACTAACACTGTTATAAATTCAGAAAGGAACAGAAAAAATGTATTTTGGAGGTAAAAGATTCTAATGCAAACTTAGAAATATTTACAATGGGTGAGACTGTATGGACCAAACATTTGATAAAATAGATATGGATTCCTGTTATCATCATGGAAGTTGTATCTGGAGTTATCAGAGTTATTAAGCTTGAAAATGGATTGCATGTTAGAAGACATATAAACCACATGCATACTCATTGGTATAAAATTGATAGTAAAGATATGCTAGACAATCCTAAATTGAAATATAGGATAAGTGAAAAATGTGAAGATACCTCTGATGTTGAACCCAATAACAAATCAAGTGAGAATGTTGTAAATTTAAGTGATGAGAATATATCATCAAGATCAACAAATGAAGCAGAACTAAATTCAAATAATGATGAAATAAGGCTCATACTTGTATCTAGACATCAGAGAAACTGCTGAAGATCTGAAAAGTTTAAAGACTTTTCTAGAGTAAAGTAGTGATGTTTGGACTGTCTATATGTATATTATAAAGTAAAGTTTATTATTGAAATTTGTAAATTTTATGCAGACAGTGCATTCTTATTATTTTGTTCACAAATGGAGCAATCTAGAAAATTTATCTATCAAAAAAAAAAGAATATTAAATTATCTTAATTAGTGAAATTATTAAAAGATGAACTGAGTCTCTTGTGTGCACAATATATGACTTGAAAAGAATTATCAAGTTAATAATAATGAAGATTCTCATGAAGGAAGAAAAACAAAGCTATGTTAAAACCATATTTACATCTCTGAATGCTTTTTAGAATAAATATTGCCAGTAAAGGAAAATGATAACTTTTAAGTGATACAGATTTTGTTAATGATATTATATACAAAATAACTATGATCAAAGAGTAGTCCAGTTATACATACTAATGGATACAAATTGAAGAATCATTAGTCAATGAAATATATATATTTACCATGTGTGAAAATAAAGTATTCTCATACATAATCTTATATTACTTCCTGTTTCAAAGTTAAGGAATAAATATTATTATTTCTATTATTATTTTATTTATCATTTACATTATTATTATTGATAACTTTTATCAGCATTGATAATAAACTTGCTAAATTTTAAAAATTTTGTCTTGTATAAATTATTTCTACTTTTGATGCCGATATGGCTGGTAATAGTAAAAATACCCCTGGGTACACAGCAGATAGCTAATACAAAAAGCAACAACTTACCAATAAATCCTTTACTGAAACATGACAATGATGAAAAAAATATTAAAAAAATGTTTTAAACCTCTATTAAGGAAGAATGAATATCTAGAATTTTATAAAATATTGTGGAAAAAATGTTAATAATGATATAAGATAATGAATTAGCAAGGAAAAGCTATAGAAGAGAATAAAAGTCTCAAATGTATAAAGCAATATTTTAGTATTGGAAGAAAAGTAGCTTTTCCAATAAGAAGGAAAGAAGAAATTATCACTAAAAAGAGAGATGTTATTATAAAATATGTGCAAAAGTTCTAAAAAAATATATATATAATAATAAGAAACAAAGATTGCATTTTATGAACTGTCTAATATTTTAAAAGAAAAAAAGACATTCAATTAAATCTGTAAAGAATAAAAAGTGATGGCATTATTATTGATATTTTAAAGGGGAATTGAACACAGACTTTCAAGCTACCTTCAGCTATTCACATCAGCTCCCTTCAGTTATCCACTTTATCTTATAATGATACACATGACCACATAATGTGAACATGCTAAATTATCTCCAATATATGTATTTCATGCTGAACCAGATCTCATCAGTTGGTCCAGATCATTTCCCACACATATATAATCAGTGCTCAGTTTATATTAAGATAGCAAGTCTTCAAACTTTAATGGACAGACTTTAATCTTCTCCACTCTCCACCTATAACATATTATTGAAAATCTGATCATGGAATGCCCAAAGCTCTTGTTGATGCCAATGTTGTTATCATATTCATGATAACCAACTGATGAGTGCTAGTTCAGCATGAAATGCATATATTGGAGATCATTTATCTTTTTCACATGTATGTGATTATGTGTATTGATTATATAAGGTGGAGTGATAACTGAAGGGAGCTTGAATGTCTGTGTTCAAATCCTCTCTAATTACATCTAAAGTTCGGCATATTCTTTATATGTGTAGTCAAATATTACTGATTCAGCCTGAATTCTGCCCATATCTCTTTTGTATATTTATATAAATGTTTATTGTACCCATGCATCAACAAAAGCTATGAGCATTCTGTCATCAGATTTTCAATAACATGGATGACTGAAGGGTTGGATGGTGAAGAAAAATAAAGCCCATTCACTAAAGTTTAAAAATTTGCTATCTTAAAGCAGAACCACAGATTATATATATGTGAGGGAGATAATGACATGGACCAACTAGTTGTGATGAATGCTGGTTCAGCACAGAATGCATCTATTGGAGATCATTTATCTTTTTCACATGTATGTGGCCATGTGTATTGGTTATATAAGATGGAATGGATAGCTGAAAGGGACTTGAAAGTCTGGGTTCAAATCCCCTCTAATTACAACTAAAGTTCAGTATATACATTATACTTGTAATCAAATATTATTGATATTTTAAAAGAAACCAGTGAGAAAATAGAATAATTATTGGAAAAATTATTTGCCAATTGCCTAAACAGTAAAGATATACCAGATAATTGGAAGAGTATAATAATAATAGTGATATTTCTGAAAGGCAATAAAGAAGATACCACATATTATAAATGTATTTTAATGCAATTTTATTTTTGACCATGAAATACACTATTCTATGATCTGACCAATTACATGCACTTATTATTGCTTGTTAATAAGATCTGTTTTTGCATTATGACTTCTAATTATAATGTAGCCTATTAAATGTCATTATTTTGTAAATGGTTGCATCTAGAATTCTTTGCAGCAATTTTTTTTTATTTTTTTTTAACTAATCAAAGCAGTTGCCATAGTCAGTTTATGCAATGTGCAAAAATTCGATAACAACAGACTATTTAAGCAAAATATTAATACTTTATTTTAGCAAGCTTATAAAATCCTACTGTTTCTATGAATGAATATGTGCATTAAAGTCTCACAAAACGGTCTGACTGACCATTGGTGTAATAATACTTACTATTCAGCAAAAAATTTAGAGTTTTTTTTCTCTGAATTCTTTAAATATAGCATTATTAAAATAAGGATAGATACCATTACATAAAAAAAATTTTAATACTATTTTTCTTTAATCAATACATTTAGAAATTTCAGGAATATGAAATATTAAATTAGACATGCAAAAAATCCAACACCCTGCAGTCTTCTTTAACTAATTTATATGCCTTTCAAATAGCTTGTTGCTATCTACTATAATAAACAATGTGTTTTCTATAATTTTTTTCCTCATAACTTTCTTTATCTGTAACATCTTCAAAGACTAGAATAGATGGTGTAGTGCAATAATTTATTTTTTATATATATTTATTTTTTCTTTAATTTAGAGATTATCTGTAATTATTTTACTGTTACATTTAGTGTTTTTTTGAGTAAATAAAAATGTAATCATATTTAAAGACAAATTCTCAACTATATTTTATAAGTTGTCTTCAATATTCAATATAAAATTACCAACTATATTAAATGAGTTCTTTTCAATATAATTTTATTAATATATTTGTCTCTGTCTGCTTATATATAGGTATGTATGTGTATGTCTGTCTTTTTTTTTAGTAAATGATGTGGCCATGGTGAAATTAAGGCAGTTTATGACACTGGACAAAAGTTAATGTTTGGGCTTAGCAGTGCTAGTTAAATATTTTAGCAGATGTAGTATAAACCATAGCCCTACTTTTTTAAGGTTCTTCATTAAATTCTTGAAAGTTGTGTAAAACCACCATCTATTCTATTATCATCTGTAAACCTGTCAGTTATATGTTAGAAAAATTTCATGATATATGTTTTAAGGGTTCTAGTAAACTATTAACTGTGCAGCCTTTGGTGGCACTGTTTCTGTGTAAAAACACAGAATTATACCGCTTTCATGGCTGAACCTATGGCTAATATACGAGTGATCATTAATATATGAGTAGATCGTATGTAGTGGTTATAATACGTGGCCAATTCTTCCACGTTCAATAACACTACATCTACTAATAATACTATGATCGTATAGTTTGCCGTTGATTTCATTGCAGGTTGAATTCCTATGTATATTGACAGAATTTGTATTGTCGCTAGAATTTAAGATGAGAGTGTGAGCATTGTCATCTTTTTCAAGTGTTTATTTGTTGATGTTTATGATTTTCTGTACTTCCCAACTGAAAGATTTTTGCGTACTAGTAATTTTCAGCATATTATTGATATTTGTCAAAAATTTTTTTTTTGGCTAATTTTGGCTTTTTTGGGGGTCAAAAAAGACAAAATACAATTTCTCAAGCTCTCTGGCAGATGATTGGAGTTGTTTGCGGAAAAATACCATTTCTGTCATGACTCAGACGAGAGTTGAAAAAGAAGAACAAAATGTCTACCACGTTATTATATTTGTGGGATGTCCCAAACAGAGAAAGTGAGGCAGTTGGGTTTTTGCAAACCCAAAACATCCTGCCATTCATTACAGTTGATTTAGTTCAGTCATATGTGGTTAATAAATTTATTTTCTGGAAAGAATTTGTGTTTTGTTTGCGATTATTTTTATCTGTAAATCATGTAATTAACACCCAGAATGACAGTGTTAAAAAGGGGTGGTGTAGTTTGTTGGACATCTTTTGGTTGATTGATTTTTTTTAAAAAAAAAATACTTCTTCTTTTGACATACCTATTCATTCCGTTTAAAAGCAAAAACAGGTTTTTTGTTGTTGTTGTTTTAAATCAATAAACAGCATGTTAAGTAGATTTTAAAAATGAACCCGAGCTTAATTTTTGTTGTTAAAAAAGAATCAAAATACCGGAAGCTTTATTTGTTATGAAAATAAAAAATCTTTAACAAACTTGTACGACTCTTAAAAAAGATAAATAAATAAATCCTACAGAATGTAACAAAACTGGTTAACATACATATTTTTTGTGTTAAAAAAACAATACCGCGATTGACTTTTTGTTTTTTGTTTTGGACGTTTTATTTGTTATTATTAAAAAAAAGCAAAAAAAATCAAAACCCGCCAACACAAAAAAAAACCCCCCGTATTTATAAATCTAAGAGAAAAAAGAAGTCCCGTTTTATTATTATTAAAAAAAAACCAAAAAATCAAAACCCCTGTTTTATTTGTTATTATTAAAAAAAAACAAAAAAATCAAAACACGCTGACCAAAAAAAAAACCCCGTATTTATAAATGTAAGATAAAATACCAAACAATTCTTTTCGTTTATAAGCAAATATGGACATCTAAGGCAGAGTTTGTCGGACAGGTTTGAATTTTTTGTTGCTAAATCAATCAACAGCAAACCCCCTCATTTTTAACATATTTCAAAAAGAAAGTGTCGATTCTAATTTTAAATAACAACAACAACAAAAAAAGAAAGTCGTATGTAAAGCAAATTGTGTATATTTGAGATATTCCAAAAAAAAGTTAAAACTGTCCCTTATTACTTTGAAATGTATCGAATCCAAAACAAAAAAATAAAAGACGTCTGTAAAAAAGAAACAGTAGATTTAGAATGGAAATCCCCCCCCCCCCCAAATAAAGGCGTATGTCAAAAATTATGTACTTTTGAGATCCAAAAAAAAAAGGTCAAAGTCTCCTTTATAGTTTGAAATTTATCAAATGAAAACCAAAAAAATAATTATGTCCAAAACAAACAACAACAATATATATATAAAAAAAATAATTATGTCCAAAACAAACAACAACAATATATTGAATATTAAAAAAAAAAATTACAGCCGTATGTCAAAATACGATCTATTAGATAAAAAAAAATCTATCGGCCCGGTAATGTTAGAACGCTCTGTTTTTAACTAGAAACAGCGCCACCAAAGGCTGCACAGTTAATAGTTTACTAGAACCATTTTAAGTTGTACTTACATGCAGGCATATTTTGGCTCTTTGCTGTATTTTGTACAAGCATGGCATTTTTGTGCTATCTCAAGTGCTTCTAACCTTTAAAAAATGCATAATCATGGTTAGCTTTTGATAAAAGACAAGCAACTCCAAGATTGGATGCAGTAGTGTAATGTGACTATCAATTGCTATCATTTTATGATTTATGGAAAGCCATTTCAAAGTGGAAAGAAAAAATATATATATGACCTAGCCATTGTGGTGTTTTTTCTTAATCATGATTGAAATGAAGTCTTTTATTACAGATTCATTAATAATGTAATAATGAATAAATTAATACTGTTTAAATTTAACTACTACATTAATTAATCATAAGTTTAGATTAAAGGATGTTATGTAAAATTATGGTAGTAGGAAAGAGTGATGTGAATTACTTATTGATAAGCTGATATTGTGTATGTTTTAGCAACTTTATGTGAATTGGCTGAATGAATAAAAAATATTACATTTTATTATATCAAATTTTACATGATCACCAGAGTGGTGTCTCAAAATATATATATATTCAAATTTCGGGCTCTCTGTAACAAATATTACAAGCCTATATTTGCTTAATTCTTATTGGATCATATATTTATGTCTAGATATTGATAAAATATTTAAGAAAAAAAAGTGTCATTGTTAATAGCTGACCAATCAAAAATTTTTGTCATGTTTTTTTAATGCCTACATATAAAAAAAAAAAATTTGTAATATTTTAATAGTAGTATGATGAATTTATCATTGGAAAAAATTAAATCTAAAATAAATCATTAACTATTTTTTTAAAAGATATTTGTACTTACTTGATGTTATTTGCTTAATATCTAGAAATAAACCTTTAAGTAAGAAATTTAAATGTCAAATGGTGAAAAATACTTTTCATAATATTTTGACATATAAATATTTACTGCCAGAATTTTCGATTTATAAACTCGAATAGGAAAAAACGATTAATTTATTAAATTGTTTAGATTTGACAGTTTATCGGGTTTTAGATGGTTTTCTTATTTATTTAAATAATGTTATCTGAAAAAGCTTGTACATATTTAAAATAATCTATCGTTGATTTATCTAAACTCGGCAAAACCGGAATGATATGATCGTATAAAAAAATATTAGTTAAATCTAATTTTTTAAGTCAGAGAATATTCTCATTAGATTCTAAATACATACGATTTCATAATCTTCAATTTCTTATTCTCTGTAGTCAATGTCCGTGTTTCAGATCCATATGGTAAAACTTTTTGATCAATGTTTCATTAATATATGTTCTATTAGTTATTATTTCTTTTATCCAGAGCATTTTATTTAGATAACATGGATCTTCTTTGGTGATATTACTTTATTTTTTGATCACTAAGCTTTCTTGATTATATGTTATACTTAAAATATTTATAATTATTGCAAGTTTTTTTTTTATCATCTATATAGCAGTTATAATAATTATTCTCTCACATAAATATTTGGGCGTTTTTTTATACAATATATTCGCTATTAATTCTGAATCCTTAATTTTTTTTTTTTTTTTACTAATTTATGTAAAAATATTGTTCATATCATTTTCATTTTGCATTCTAATACTATGCTATATATACTATGTTCTTGTTGATTATTTCTAAACAATGTGAATCTTAAATAGTTTGTAGTAATGTAATATTAAAGTTCTTAAAAGCTTTCATTTTTAACACTTGAATATTGTATGAATGCTTTTATTAATAGCTTTTTTGTTTTATTACTTGTTCAAAGCAAAAAGCATTTTCAGAAAGTAATCTCTAATTTTATTAATTTCCCTCTTCACTCTCTTCTATTTTGTATATAATCAGCTTATATTCTTATGGATATTAATCTGCAATTCTTGTAATACTTTTAATTTATTATATTTTGATAACAGATATGATTCAATTAATCTGATTTGTATTGCTCTTTTACACATGCATTTCTTGAAACAGTAATCATTTTCAATAGTTTTCAGTATATTCCATCTTTACAAAGGTGAAACTCTCCATACAGTAGTGCCGCTCAGGTAAGCCAGAGTAATCAATAAATGCATGAAGGTGCAGTGCTCTCAGATCCAAGATAGCCATTTTATTTTAAAAGATGCTAATTGGAATTTTTGTTTATTTTACACTAATTGATATTTTCTCTTTCTGAACATTTTTGTTTAAAATCATGTTTTTGTTATCCTTAGGGTTTTCTTTTAAATCGAGTCTTTATCCAGACATCCATTTTTTATGCATTACATCATTGGTTATAGAAGTTGTTTCTTATTCTTGTGTTTTAAATATTTTTTAATTTTTTATTTTTGTAGCTATGAATATTATACTATTCCACTACAAATCTTAATTACCTTACTTTTTATTTTACTTTACAATTTATTGTTTCAATTAATTCTGAAAATTGACTCGTAGTAAATCAAAAGATTTCGCATATGTTAATGTATAAAAGAAAACTCTCAAACCAAGACACTTCAGATTAACCTTTAAAAGTAAGAATTTAAGTTAAAGATAAGACAACGATGTGTTTGGGTTTGAGAGTTTCCTCTATACTCAACACGGCATATGTTGAGCTATTATATAAATTATTAAGGTGCATATGTAAAAAGATAAAAAAAATTCTCTTTAATTAAATAATTAAAATGCAAACTCCATCTACTAATAAACTTATAGCCATCAAAGGTCAATTATTTATCAAATTTACTGGTATTATTTCCAAAATAGAAAATAGTAGAGAGGTAACATTAATGATAATGTTATTAAACTATAAGACTTCTATAAAAAAAAATCAGTACTGATAACGATTCATGTTTAATAAATATTTGTCATCATAAACAGAATGCCTTTAGTTCACCTTCTTATAGTTTGGATTTAAATTGATTAAAAGTGACTGTTTAAATAGATATAATATGATATAAATATAAAATGAATATTTAAAAAATCTGATTTGACTTAAATTATTTTTTTATAATTTATATTTTTCACTTGACTATAGATACGTAACAAATCATGAGGAAACTGAGAGTGTATATATGTTTGTGTATAGCACCAGTAAATGTATACAAACACGCACACACCAACGTATTTATTTGTTTTATTATAAAAATATATATCAATATTATTATTACATGATTAATCTTGATAATAAAAAAAAAATTAAAAAGAAAAATGAATCATTCAAATTAATTATTATTATTTTTTTAAAAACATGAATGTCTGAAACTCAATTATTTTTATTTACAAAAAAAAAAAGTCAGTTTTGTTTAGCAGAGCAATATGTCGGAATACAAGAAATTTTTTTAAAAAAATCTAAAGTTTAATAGTGTGATAGGTAGGAAGGCAGGGAAAAAATATTGGATAGAATAATCTAGACTCCTGAACTGAACAGAAAAAAAAGTGTCTCCAGAAATAGTCTCAAAACAAGAACATATTTATTTTTGAACTTATGAACAAAATGAATTGTTGATCAAAAGGAAGAAAGTAGGAAATTTATTTCTCTCTTATCAGCCATATTTCTAAAGAGATTGAGCAATTCTCTAGTTTAAAAAAAAATATATCTTACTAAATCTTTTAATAATTTTTTTATTATAGAAACAATACATGCAATATTAGTTTGATTCAAATAATAATTATTTCAATCAACAAACAATGACATTAGAAGCTTCGTTATTCAATCGCTAAATAGACCCCCCCCCACCAATCATACTTTGGAAAAACAAAATGTAACTATAAGAGACCTGAACTCAGACTTTCAAATTCCCCACAATTATCCAATCCATCTTATACAACTGATACACATGACCACATAATGTGAAAAAAATAAATTATCTCCAATATAAGTATTTCATGCTGAATCAGCACTCATCAGTTTGACCAGATCACCATCTCCATCACATATGTACAATCACTGATCAGTTTATATTAAGATAGGAAATCTTCAAAATTTAATGGAAAGGCTTCAATCTTCTCCACTCTCCAACTCTTCAGCCAGCCTTATCATTGAAAATCTGAGGATGCAATGCTCAAAGCCCTTATTGATGCCAATATTATTAACATAATTCATGTGTTGAAGATAGTGATCTGGACCAAGTGATGAGATGGTTCAGCATGAAATACATAAATTGGAGATCATTTATCTTTTTCACATGTATGTGGTCATATGTATCAATTGTATAAGATGGATTGGATAGCTGTGGGGAGTTTGAACATTTGAGTTCAGGTCCCTAAACAGACTAAAAAATTTTAATAATATAGTTTGCAAAAAAATAATGTGACTCAAATAGGAATGTTATTTTTTTTTTTATTTTCTTTGTTTCAAAATATATAAAAGTTAAATTACTAAAATTCTAAAAATAACATTTAAAAATAATATTGATAGAAAAATATTTTCACTGATTTTATATATACACACATTGGAATAGATGTAAGTTTTCAAAAGAGATAATTAAGCATAGGCTATGTATTTGATCATTTTATACTTGTATAATATTCATAAACTATAAGTGTAAATAATGTAAAAAAAAATACCTACTTATAAATATCTATTTGTAAACTATATAAAATAGACTTTATTTCATGAAAACTGTTCAAATAATTTTTATTTTATTTTATAGACATTGATACAAAGATTTGCTTTTTAGGATCTTATGATTGAGTTATTTATTTAATTAATCATTAAAGAAGATGCATCTAAGGTTATTTTAAATTTATATTAAAGGGACAAAACCTTAACTCTTATATGTACATTAAGTAGGTAGAGAAACATGTTTTATATAAGATGATGATATATACTAGCCTCAATAATGTTGCTGATAAATATAGCAGTTAATATAAAAAAAAATATATAAGGCAAAAATTCGATGTGTTTTTTTATAGAATAAAAACATTTCCCTATTTAAAGATATTTATTAAGTGGCATGTCAAAGAAAATGTTTTATAGAACATTGTGTATATTATAAGAAATATTATAAATATTATTATGATTTGAAATAGTCTTATAAAATTTCTGCTCAAATTCATAATTGAAGTTCTTAAACTAACATGGGTTATAAAAAAATGATAAACAAACATGTAGAATAACAGTAATTAGAATGTAGAGTCAAAATAGAATATGTTTTTGTTTTGCAAATGTTTTAAGTTCGTTTTACAAGATGTATGAATTTTGGTAAAGTGACACATATTTATTCATTGCTCATATAAATAATTTTAAATATGTTTATTTATTTATCTGATTTTTATAACAGAATTTAGAAGGGCAATTCTAGGCGATTTATAAAAAAAATTCAAGTTATAAAATGAGAAATTAGTATGTTACTCACATCAGGTATTTATTTATTTACTTTATTATTGTAATAACGTGAAAGCTAAAACTTTCAACAGATACGCCTTAACATGCTTACGTGACAGCCAATAAGATGGAAAAATGACATCACATGGACCTCTCAATTCTCAAACACAAGTCAGAACTATAAGAAAAAGATGGGTCCCATCTTAACCTATGTCTCAATTTATATATAAATAAGCCAGACTCAAGCATTTTGAACTAAGAGTGTGAAGCTTAAATACCTTCACATTTAATTCACTAAATATTATATATAAATAAACAACGTGAAATCTTTCGATTTACTACGAAGCAATTTTTTAAATCTAATGAAATGATATTAACAAATGTAAATATATCAAATTTATTTTTTAAAAATTGCTTCGTAGTAAATCGAAAGATTTCACGTTGTTTATTTATATACAATATTTAGTGAATTAAATGTGAAGGTATTTAAGCTTCACACTCTTAGTTCAAAATGCTTGAATCTGGCTTATTTATATATAAATTGAGGCATAGATTAAGATGGGACCCATCTTTTTCTTATAGTTCTGACTTGTGTTTGAGAATTGAGAGGTCCATGTGATGTCATTTTTCCATCTTATTGGCTGTCATGTAAGCATGTTAAGGCGTATCTGTTGAAAGTTTTAGCTTTCACGTTATTACAATATTATCTGTTTATGCTTAATAAATTTGATATATTTATTTTATTATTGTTTATTTGGTTAGTCATTAATTTAATTTGTATTATATTTTATTTATTGCATATTTGTAATAAATTATGTTATTGTTATTTTACATGGCAGTCCTTATTCATCCTTATTATTCAATAATTTATGTTATTGTAAAGTTTGAACAAGTATCTGTTAGTACTAAATATTTTGCAAGTTTTGAACATAATTTTATCATATGCTCTTTTATTTTTACCAATATAATACTTTGTCTCATGATCTATAGTTTTTGTAAGCTTACCATAGAGTTAATGTAATAAAGGTAAAGAGAAATAATGTAAATATGTATTGGGTAAACATCTAGAATTTCTTGGTGCTCATAAATTATAAATAACTGCATTTTGGATGGATTGTAATCAATTTAATAGATTTATTCATACATCACAAAATTTTGATTTTTAATAAAATATTCCTTTATCTCTTATCATTAGGAATATATATATTATTAAAATTAATCAACACTTAGATAATCCCAATATCAATAACTATTAACAATCTCAATCTGTTGTCAAGGCAAACTTTTAACAATAAAGGTGGCATCCCTATATATATATATATTGTAACCTGATTATAAATCATTATTTTATAACTGATTGATAGACAACATTTGGGAAAGCTAAAAACTGACACTATAACCTGCATAAAATAGATTGCCATTCTGTCACATATGCTGGCATCAAAGGTTACACAAATAGGCACTATATAACATGGATTTTTAAAACATCAGAATATGAGTACTTTTATAGACAATACCATGGCTAAATATAATTGCTAACATATAAGGTTCTTATATTATGCCAAATCTTATCTCAGGTTTAGTTTTATCTTATTTAAAATATAATTTCTTTATAAATTTAAAATGTCTTATTTTAGGTCTTAAAATATCTTTATCTCATGGTTCAAATTCAGACTGAAATGCACTTGAAACAAAAATGATAATGGTATTACTTCTAAAAAAATATAATAGCTATCATTTAAAGTATATATAAAATATTTTATATTCTAACTTAACTTTATCCTTGATATCAATATTTTAAGAAAGCAGAAATGAAAACACATAATAATAAATATTCAAATACTTAAATAATTCATGACAAGTAAGCTGAAAAACATTTCTAAATATTCTAAAGTTATTTAAATATAATTATTTCTTTTCTATTAATTATAAAATACATAAATCTTATATCTTCTGATGCAATTTTGGTTGTCGTCAATTAGTCACCAAACACCGCCTGATGTCGCTGTTTCCATACAAAAGCACAGAAATATAATGTTCACATGGCCTATAGAACAGTTCTGTTTATATTGGCCACTAATCAGCTTTTGTGCTTTGTGGTACCATCACACACTTCACAGATTGCTACAGTATGATGTGAGGGTGTGTATAATTGAAGTTGTCCTAAGTCTTGGCATGTGCATTCGAAGTACTTATGTTTTATATGACCTGACGTAGTTTTAGATATTATTAATTGTAAGACAAAAGATGCATTTCCATACACATATTTTTAAGGTTAAATGAATTTTAAAAGTGTACATTTTGGTCATTTTATAGAAATCATGCATAAAACGTATTTTGTGCAGGGACAGCTATGAGACTTTCAAAGCATAAGCTTGGCTTGATCAGAGGGAAATTTTCAAATTGAATTGTGTTTTGTAAATTGTTTTAAAATAGTGCTGAATTTGTTTTTTTGATTAGATGTTAATTGAAAAAAGGAAATATTAGATTTTATTAAATAATGTTGTTTTTAAAAATGTTGTGTATGTTGTGACGGACGATCTTTCAGATTGTCAAAGACATCGGATTCCCCTCCCTGCAAATTCCAGTGCTATGCACTGACAAGTAGTAGTGTAAAAAAAGTAAATTGTAAATCAGCTCAGCAATGTTATATCTATTGGTTTTTGACTAGCAACAGTGACATCAGGCGGTGTTGGGTGGCTAATCAATGATAACCGCAATTTTTAATAAGCAATTATATGAAATAATGCAGAAGGCAATAAGGATATATTTTATCCTGCCAACTACATAACAAGTGCATTTGAAATAAAGCAAATAATATAATATTTATCTTCTGAAAGTACAGTTACCATAATTAATAATATTTACTAAGGCTATAAACTTCAAGAGTGTGCGTGTGAAAATGCGAAGGTAAGGACCTCCACAGGTCTTAACCACAAACTTATGCTTTGGAAAAAAAGAGGGGAACCCTTCTTTACTTCAATCCTGAAGTAAGGAAGGGTTCCCCTCTTTTCTTCCAAAGCATAAGCTTGTGGTTAAGACCTGTAAAAGTCCCTACTTTTGCATTTGCACGCGCACACTCTTGAGGTTTATAGCCTTAGTAAATATTACTTACGTAATCAATGTGCATTTAAACAAATTTATAATTAATAAGCAAAATGAATAAACGAACTTTATGTGCCCATTGAAATGTACTTTTAAAATAATTAATGATGAAAACTTTATTAAAATAGATTTTCTGATAAATGAATGTGTTAATACAATAATGTCATAATGGCAATGAAACAAAAATGTATTTAATTAATAATAAAAATATTTATTTACAACATATAACATTCCATTTAATAAAAATATTTTATTTACAATAAGCTTTATTATTTCTTTTTAATCAATTATATTATATTGACAGATATTAACAAACTTTATACATGGGTGTACCTATTTTCAAATCATTCCTAAAAATTTTATAATACAAGTTATATTCATTACCCAACAGTTCTCTCATTTTTCAAATATGGTCTTGATTTCACACATAATACCCATAGAGTAACAACAATACATTTATATGCATATATCCAGAGCCACTAATAAGATATTTAATGCTTTTCATGATGCAAAACAAGTTTGAAAAATCAGTGTGGAGACACTTTATAAGTTTTTAAAAAGATAGCAATAAATATTACACATTGATATAATCACTAAAAACCAGTCAACACTTAGATAATCCCAGTATCAGTAACAATCAACAATTTCCAAGCCGTTGTCACGGCAACTTCCTTTTAACAATAAGGGTGGAATCCCACCCTTATTAATGGTCTAATATATTTATATAGACAATAAAGATTGCAACTTGACTACACCTATGCTGGGGTGAGGAAATACAGATGCTTAACACTTATACTTTAAGTTTAAAATTATAGTGGAGCTAATAATGAAATATAAGTTAAACATGACTGTAGATATTTGCATTGTTCTAAAATGCACTCTTACTTTGAAATACTACTCAAAGTGGCTAAGGAAAATACAAACTAGCAAAAATACAAATGAGCATCTGTTAACTTGGTTACTGACAGTGCTGATAAATAAATGAGCTGCGTTTTCACTCATGGAGGAGCTAAATGCATAATAAAGAGCAATATAATAACATGCACCTAAAATTTTGCCTAAAGAAATAATACTAATAATATGGGGCATGGAGCCAATAATAAATGCACATACAAAAAATCACATAACTCATCCACTTGGTCTAACATTATATGTTTACAGTGATGAATCTATCATTGAATGACAGTGGCAACATTTAATTTATAAGCTATCTAAAAACATTCTCTTGCACACACTGACATTCATAGTACTTTTATTTATAAATACTTATATCAAATTCTAAAAAACCTTTATACTTTTAGGTGCAGTCAATTATTTAAGTTTAACTCAGGATTTAAAAAACTCCAGAATAATAGTAAAATTAACTCCCAGAATAAACCCTTTTATCATACATCTTACCAATTTCATTTCTTGAATATCAACATTAGAAACATATTTATAATATCAGAATAAATATTAAATGTGATATACAATACCTAATTATATAGCACATAAATCATCACTATAAATAGTTTTAAATAATAATCAGAAAATAATAATAGATTCTTTTCTACAGTTATATAATCAATAATAATTTTATACATAAAAAGCTTTTTTTATCAGCTCCTTTGGTACCCTTTTCAAATGTTACTAATCTATTTAACATTAACAAATTATTTCTGATATAAAACCATCCAGTGTCTAATAATGAAATTAAAATAAACAATAATAATATAAATAATTAAAACAAATCAAAACCCTTATATATAAATTCAAGAATTACAAAATAATTGACTATATCATAGCAATATGTTAAATAAATATTATATGCATTTTTATTCAATTATATATATCATCTTATATAATTTTTTATTCAATTTTAATCAACAATTATTAACCAAATTTATAGAAGTCTTGTAAATATTCATACAATTATCTAAATTATTTTTTATGTAGTATGTGTAAGGTATAACAAAAACTATATTATTTTTTATGTAGTATGTGTAAGGTATAACAAAAACTATATTGATGCGAATATAAATGTTGGCTGATCAAATAGTAAAAATCTTGATCAATTAATAGGTGATTATAGATCAAAGGATGATTTACAGTACAAAAAAGTAATTGTTTATTGTATATAAAATTAAATGTGAAATTGTAAAATGATTTACTTTGGGCATACTGGAAAACAATTAGAGGTAAGAGCCAAGGAACATAACAATGCCATTAAAAGAAGATATGATAAATCTGCATTATATATTCACTACTTAAAATATGGACATAGAATAGATGCTACAAAAAGTATTAAATATTTAAATTTTATCAAAGTTCCAAAAAGATGACAAATATATGAAACATACTACATTAAAAATAATTTAGATAATTGTATGAATATTTACAAGTCTTCTATAAATTTAGTTAATAATTGGTTGATTAAAAATGAATGGAAAATTATATAAGATGAAATATATAATTGTATAAAAAATGCATGTAATATTTATTTAAAATATTGTTATGATATAGTCAATTATTTTGTAAGTATTGAATTTATATATGAGGGTTTTGATTTGTTTTAATTATTTATGTTATTATTGTTTGTTTTAATTCCATTATTGGACACTAGATGGTTTATGTCAGAAATAATTTGCTAACATTAAATAGATTAGTAATATTTGAAAAGGGCACCAAAGCAGGTGCTGAAAAAGCTTTTTATGTATAAAATTATTATTGATTATATAGCTGTAGTAAAAAATCTATTATTATTTTCTGATTATTATTTTGTGGAAGAGCAGCATAAGGATTTTTATTTTTTTCCAATTTTGATAATTTTAAATACACTCAACCAAAAAATATATGTTAAATATAATATCTTCTTTAACTTAGAGATCAAAGTTCTTTTTTTTACAAGAAAAATCTCTTTTGTTCAAGTCCTTTTTATTTTCTTTGGATGATATAGCAACAGACAGTCTTTCATTAAGACAGACAAAACACAAATATGAGGATTTATAATAAAATTCCTTGAAAACTGTTCACGATGGAATTTAACAAATTCAAAAGTGAATGCCAAGAGTTGACAGCAGATTGTTGAAATAGCATACACTTTCTTTTATAATACATTTCTAATGGCAATGAAAATCGAAGGAGTAATGGGCAATGTAAATTATCAATTGTTTTTCATAAAGTTTCATATTATAAGTTGACATTTTAGTGATATTAATTATGATAATGCACATTTAAATTACTTCTTTCTTTTGTGAATATAAGGCAATATATTTAAAGAAATAAGCAATTTGTAAAAGTATCAGAATAAATAAATCAAAGAATTTGAGAAAATCGCCATGTTAATTCAGTGTTAGTTTATTCATTTTAACATGAAAATATTTGAATAAATTGTTTACTTAATAGGTTGATTTTTATGATTTTATTTTTTATTATAGTTTGATAATATAAGTTCAAATAATGGTTACTTCTGCTTTTAATAAATTCAATACTTTGATAATAGTTTATTTTCATAGTCAAATTTAGCATAAATATAATAATTTCCTTAGCAGTTTAAATTAGTATTAATAACTAATTAAACGAGTACTTAAATTATTGAAGATAATTTTAATAGCAAAAAGTTTAAAGTTAACTAATGTTTGGATCTAAGAATAAAATAATGTACTTTTCTTTCTGTGCACTGTTTTCCACTGCTTCTTTTGAAAATTACTAGGTTTTTTTAAAGATCTTTATAAGATCTATTGTTTGACAAGCCAGCTGAAACATATAGTTTAGGTGTAATATTGTAATGGATAACTAGTTAACTCTTATTCAGACACGAGGATGATAATGAATTAAACTTAAACTTTTTTAAAACTGACTTTTTTTTAAAAAAAAAGTTAAATACAACCAGTCAATTTAATAAAATAAAATAATTAATTAAGAGTATGTCTGTTCTTTTTATATTAGTGCGCATGTTTCTTTTATACATTTATGCATACCAAGATTTTCTACTATATTTCTGGTATTTAAACCAATCCTCTAGGTATTTATTAACTAATATATACATATGCACTGTTGCACAGATAATAAAGCTAGAATAAAGCAAAAAAAAAATTTTAAATTTATTAAAATATAAAGCTATTAAATTAAAGAGCTGAGCCCTTTCAAGAGACTACTTGCTATAAGTATGAGAGCAAGTAGTCCCTTGAAAGTGCTCAGCTCTTTAATTTAATAGCTTTATATTTTAATAATTTTTTTAAAAAAATGTTATTCTAGCTTCATTATCTGCACAAACAGCACATATGTATATATTAGTTTATAATGTTTAGTGAAATAATAATCTATGTATTTATTATAATATTTAAATTAATACCACATTACTGACTTTCACAACTGATTACTTTAACTTTGATCTTTATCAATTCGGACAATTCAACCATGTGACAGTCTAGATCGATAATTAACTTGACTAATTATAATTTTATTGAACTCTAATTAATAAATTATTTGTTTAATTCAGATAAAATTATTCATTTATTTTCAAATTAAACATTCTTTTATTCAAATACACTATTTTCACTATATTTAACTCTTTTACTTGATTCTAATCAAAAGCTTTTAATATTGGAAATGAATTTGATGTACTTTTTTTAAATATATATATATTTAATAAACCTTTTTAACTTTCAATATTTCATATGCATGCTCAAGCATTCAGACACACACATGTACATTAAATATAGCCATTATTTTAAAACAGTGAAAATAAATTAGCTACTGATTAACATTTAAGACTAATCAAAATTGATACTTATCCCAGTTTGTTATGTTTAATACCTTTAAAATTTTAATTTTAAGACTCTTACTTAAACTGACATTTAATAAAGTAATACTTTAAACTATTTATTTTAAAAAGTTTAACAGAGTTAAATAACCATTTTTAAACAGTATAAAATAACTTTATCTATTACATTTACTCCAAACATGGCAAACTCTAAATTAACTATTCTTAAGATTCAAACTATCAATTTTATTATTTCAAGAAAATATTAAACAATCTAAGTTATTTATTAAATAAATAAGAGCTAATTAGGTCAACTAGATTACTTTAATCCATATTGACATATTTAGCTTAAGATTTTTATTATAAAAGTACTAAAATTCATTTATTATAATCTAAAAAAATGTTTTAATACTTCAAAACGTATATTTAACCCATAGGCTATATATATATAATATTTTAAATACAAATATAAGTTTTATATACCTGGAGTCCAAATGTAATATAGGGAATTTGAACTCAGATTTTCAATCTCCCTTCAGTTATTCACTCTATCTCATACAACATAATACATATATTGGAAATCATTTATCTTTTTCATATGTGCGTGGTCATGTGTATCGATTGTATATAATAGAATGAATGGCTGAAGGGAGGTTGAAAGTCTGTGTTCAAATCCCTTGTAATATACATATAATGTATATTAAAGCTTTGAAGCAAGCAAAACTGACATCTATTTTTGCAAGAGTTTGAATGATAAAATATTGTGTTTCTATTGTAAAAACTGCCTAAAAGGGAGTGTTAGTATTGTTTGTTTATATTATTAATTGTTTACCATCTGACTAATGTAAGAAGATGTTACCTTGACTGTTCATGACAACCAGATTCTGTATGATTTTAACATACAGTTATGATTTACTTAAATAACATTTTTATTTAATTTTGAATACGCACTCATTAAAAATAAAAGACCTGCAAAAGTTAATACAATAAAGTAAAATAGTTTAATAATATCTATAAACAAGGAAACCTAATTATTATGAGAGTCATATTTTATTTTTAACACTTTAATCTAATAAGCAAATTGGTTTACTTAATTTATAACTTTGTTGGTCCCCTCCTCTTTAAAAAGTAGCAAACAAACAATTTTTAAAAAACGATTTACTATAGTAACTTTTTAAAATAAAATTAAGACTAATTCTAACATCTTATTAAATTTTACTGAATCACATGGTGAAGGAAAAGACAAATCAATAAATAAACCGACATATTTAAGAATGAGAAGAAAATAGTCATTAGTTAATATTAATTTTTAATTGCTTTAATACAAAAATGTTTAATAAAATATTAAAATTAATAGTTGCAATGCTGTTATTGCTTAATATTTATATTTGACTTAGGCACTAAAATGGAGGAAAGTTGCTCTTTGGGCCTTCCAATAAGTGGTATCATTTCTAATATATTTCTTAATAAATTTAAAGAAATGATTCTCCCTAAATACTTTACATCATACCCTACATTGTTATTCTCAGGATAGATGGGCGATGTTCTCATTTGTGTCTGTGATATTCTTATCAGTCAGATTCAGCAAGACTTACCACTCACCATGTTTTTGAAATTGACTCAAGAGAAAGAAGATAATTTTAATGGTATAAAAAGTCTCCATTTACTAAACTATAAAACGTTCGTTAAACCTCTTCAGGTATGTGGTTTGATACACCCACAGTTGCTGAGACCAATGGCGCACAAACTCACAAGGCTCAAAGCATTCCTACACTGAAACCGCTATCTCTGTAGATTTGAGTTAGACCAAAAAAAAAAAACATGGATATTGCAATACTGGTTTCAATGATTCATGGCTCATTCAGATTGTTAAATTTTTTTACTATAAACTACGACACCCCCTCCACAAATCAATGACAAACTTTGCATATCCATTCCCTACTTACCTAAAATCACTCATCTAATTAATAAAACGGTCTCACCCACCCATAAAATTACTCTCTGCACTCCACTCCTCCCCCACCGCATAGTTTGATCAATAACTCCAAAGATAAACCACTTCCCAACCTTCACTCTCAAATTGTTTACAAAATTAAATATCAAAATACATGTTTCTCATAGAAGTTAGCAATGGACACGAAGTGAAATTTTGATTTCAAAAGTTCATCACATTGTAAGCCGATTAACTTCAATAAATCTGACGAAATGTTCTTTTCAAGTGGGCATTATTCCAAAGAACTTTAATGCTCGATTTAACCACTGTTATCGTTGGTCTCTTACTCAAGACAATATTTATTTCTAATAAAGTTGACTAGTTTGAATGTTCTCTTTTTTTATTATCTAACTATATCTTTTTTAAAAACATTTCTGCTTGCAAAAATATTTTAATCCCAATACCTATACACATTTTCATCGGTAATAACTAACGTTTTTCGGACATCTTAACCAATCATGGTTATTGATTGGTGAATTTTTTAATTAAACAAATTAATAATCTATGAATTTATATATTGTTATTTGTTTTAAAATTTAATCGGGAAGCACACCATTAAGATATGCCATATCTATATAAATCTCATCTATTTAATCAACTTCTTTAAATAAAAGTAAATTCATCTTTTATTTGCTTTCAAACATAAATAAATTGTGTAGGCCGGCAGATGAATCTTATGATTCTTTGTATAAATACATTGTCTATTTATTCTTCAGAAAACAAAGAGATATTGAAACAATGACATTGACTAATGGATTTTTGACATGTTTTTTTACTATACAAAGTAAAAAAATGTAAATGAGTTTGCGTAATAAATCTTTTTATATATCTAAATTGAAGGCCTTATGATCAAGGTAATCAATAAATCTGCTTGACTATGTCAAAGAAGTCACGTGATTTTAAATCTGGATGGAACTTGGAAATTTTTTTTAAATTTCCAATAATCTTACGCTAATTTTTATTTATTTGTTAGCATAATCCATAAAAATATATATGTATTTATTTAATTACTGATCAATAAATTAATGTCTATTTAGTTTTAAGTAGAAGAATAAAACAAAGAAGCAGACGCAACTTTTATTATCCATGTCTGCGAATACAAAACTCTTTGACTGTTTAATAAAAAGATGCTGAGGAGATATTTGCCTTGCAGTGACTATTTGAAGACTTTTCGATCTTAAATGTCGTATATACGCATTAGCAAATTTATATTTATATAAAACATATTGTTTCTTGTATTAAAATAAATAAAATAAACTTTATAAATTATGTTCATAATTCTGGGGTTTGTTAGTCATAAAACAAAGAAGTTAAAAAAAATAAAATGGTTTGTCCGTTGGATTATCCTTATTAAAACCGAGTTGTCCTGGCGTGTGGCTAGTCTTAAATAAGCCTGAGATAAAGTTTAATTATCTTCTCAAACAAAAATCATTCTGAATTTATGTATCAACAAAAAACAAGCAATGTAAAATTAATGCTATTGATTTGATTTGATTTATTATTGTGAGAGACAATTTTAGATTCTGCAAGTACAAGGAAGTTAAGTAGAACAGACAATAATATATAATGTTTAGAAGGTTTTTTTCATAGTGACAGTACTCTTATAATGAGAACGTATTTGTTGGAATAGTTTGTATATATATTTACCTCAATATGTGAATGTAAAGTGAAGGTTGGTAATAATCTTGTTAAATTTTAAACCAAGAATGCTCGTCTAATTTAGCCGTAGTTTCATAATATATTAATATTATCACAATGATTACATCTTTGTAATGCAAGATTCTATCCAGTTGGTTTAAATTAACTGGGAAAAAGTGATCATATAAATATATGGTAAAGTTATTTGAGTGATTTAAATCTAAATCACATTTTCCTTTTGTTGTGTTCGGTCTGGATTACAGACCCAACTAACAGTAAATAATATAAAATAATACTGAAACAAGTATTATAATTTAATACATTTATTATGTACAAATATATACAAACAATATCCAGTATACAAATGCATATTTATTAGTTGAATCTTGGAGTTTATCATAACTCTTGTGTTCAGCCTGCCGCTTCCAGCCACCCCTTATGGCTTGCCTCACAGGTAAGGTCTATGACTCTTCCAGCTGTACTAGACAGCTTGCCTCGAACCGAGTGTGATCTTAGCAGCGTCCGGTCTCTGTGGGACTTGCCTAGCTGTGTAGATCTAAATAGCATAGTGCTATTAATGGGAGAACGCAAACGTCTGTTTAGGTTAGACACATTCTTCCATTAATAGCACTACGCTATTTAGATCTACGCAGCTAGGCAAGTCCCACAGAGACCGGACAATGCTAAGTCACACTCGGCTTGAGGCAAGCTGTCTAGTACAGCTGGAAGAGTCATAGACCTTACCTGTGAGGCAAGCCATAAGGGGTGGCTGGAAGCGGCAGGCTGAACACAAGAGTTATGCTAAACTCCAAGATTCAACTAATAAATATGCATTTGTATACTGGATATTGTTTGTATATATTTGTACATAATAAATGTATTAAATTATAATACTTGTTTCAGTATTATTTTATATTATTTACTGTTAGTTGGGTCTGTAATCCAGACCAAACACAACAGATTTGGCGCAGTCGACAGGCTCCCCTGTTTCTCACAAAAGGCTGACTATTTATACTCAGATCCCTGACCTTATTGAAAACCTTCAGATTCAGCAAGCATCGTTGCTCATTGGCCTGTAATAATCATTGGCTATGCTTTTATCTATAATTAGCCTATTGGCCTGAGGCAAACAATGCTTAATCCGATCAGATAAGGCGGCATCTGGAATAGTCCACTTCTGAGAGAACGGAGGACTATAACACCTTTAAAATAGACAATGTGCAAAACCTTCATAAATATTTTATATAAATATATAAAGCCAGACATTTATATAATGGCAATATATTATTATCAACTTTATTTTATATTATAAAATCAATTCATTTCCCAAGATATTGTTTCTAAAGAATTGGGAATATTTTTTATAATAAAGAGTCTTTACATCACATATTTTTTATAATATAGTAAATCCCATAAAATATTAGGACCTATTCTAAGAATGACTAATAATTTTAATTTAGATATCATATTCATATTATTTATAATGTTAGTTTTTCTAATACTTCATTATGGTTCTATTTTATAGAATTCTGGCACTTTCTCACATATTAACATGATCAAAACTTTATTTTATATTATAAAATCAATTCATTTCCCAAGATATTGTTTCTAAAGAATTGGGAATATTTTTTATAATAAAGAGTCTTTACATCACATATTTTTTATAATATAGTAAATCCCATAAAATATTAGGACCTATTCTAAGAATGACTAATAATTTTAATTTAGATATCATATTCATATTATTTATAATGTTAGTTTTTCTAATACTTCATTATGGTTCTATTTTATAGAATTCTGGCACTTTCTCACATATTAACATGATCAAAAATGTTCAATATAAATCCTGAAAACCGATTATCATTAAAAGAAATCTGTGAATTTAAATTGTAATTTGTTTAATAGTAAATGTATGATATGTTGATATTACAAAAGATAATGAAAGGGGAAGTAGATATTTCTGATTTATAAAATTACTATATAGACAAAGTGAATAGTAAAAATAAAAAAAAGTATTCTATACATCTCAGTTCAACTCAGATTGTTTAGAAAGACTATCACTGATTAGGTAACCATATTTTTATAACAAATATTTTAATAATATTTTTAATCTATCAAGTACTTGTTTTTAGAAAACAAGTCAATATTTATTGAAGTGCAATAACTTTTTTTTGATCTATTATTTATTTATTAATAAACATTGAATTAAATTATTATTATTATTATTATTATTATTGTTGTTGTTGTTGTTGTTGTTGTTGTCGTTACTATTATTATTGTTGTTGTTACTATTATTATTGTTGTTGTTGTCATTACTATTATTATTGTTGTTGTTGTTGTTACTATTATTATTATTATTGTTGTTGTTATTATTATTGTAACATTTCTTCAGAATAACCTATTATTTAGTTGCTTTTTGGGGGCTATTTATTAGTATAGAGCTTATTTTCAGGTAACTTTTTTCCTTATTTCACCAACAATGCCCAGTTTATGTAATTTGTCTAATAATTTAATTGTCTATAAGATGATCAAAATAAGACAATTTAGTCTGCCATTTACATTTCAAGCAAAAGTTTATATTTAAATAAACAAGTACTCACTTGTTTGTTTGTTTTCATGATTCATGGTATTCTTAAGATTTATTGTTAGATTCATAATTTAAAAACTATAATATTTTTTTCTATCTTTATTCTTCAGTATTTAATTTTTGCATACATAAGAGTCACAAAAAAATATCAGTTTAGAAACACTGTCGATCTCCATTTTTAAAAGGTATGTCTCTACATCTGAAAATCTTTCTTTTTTTTATTGCAGCTTTGCTCATACTTTGTTGTTGATAGATAATGTAATGAATCAAAACTATTGGCAACTTTTATGTCTTCACTATTAATTTAAGTAAACTGTTATCATCATATTCATAAATCTCAATTTTCTCTGTAGTTTAAGTACTTCAAAGTCTTTATGTTAAGCTATAAATATAATGATTTTATCTTTATTTATTCAATCTACAAATTGAATAAGTAAGGTGGCAATGTAAAGCTCTGTGAAGTTCTCAATTCCCATTCTACTCACTGCAGACATTTTACATAAAAACAATGAGATATTCTGGTATACCAATTTGTTTAAGAATATATAATAAAGCAACCATGTATACTTTATTATTGTCTGCTATTTTATTTATATGCTGCCCAAAAAATAATAAATAAATAAATAAAAATGTAAACAAACCAAAATTTTAATTTTCTAGTTCATATTGCAAATGCAGGTAACATGGTTCATGCACTTAAATTTATAATAATTAGCTTGATGTCACTCCATATTATACTTTTGCATTTTATTTATCATAAATTTTAATAGTATAATAATTATATAATTAAAGCGCTTAATCCTGTAACAGATTGGCAATATCTATAGTTAGGTCTAGGAACAGTTTCAGAATAAAATATTTATTGTGTATTAAAACTCAATAAATTAATTGATTCGATTTCTTACAAAGATATGTTTACAAATAAAAAATATTCTAAAAAAATCATATCTGGACTTTGCAAATATTGAAAAAATTAGTCATTAAGGTAATAAAGGATATTTTCATCACTCAACAGTGGGTAGAAAAATGGTCTAAATGAATGACTCCAGAAAATTAACAAAAATTTACTTTGACTGATAAATCTATAAAATTATGTTTTAAAATATTAAAATTGCTTTATAGTTTTTAGAATATCTCAAAAGATTGCAGTGTTAGTAATGGTATTACATTATCAGTGTCATAAACTGTAGTCATCTTACTGGCCATAGTTTTCTTTGTTAACATTATAGTCAAATTTATTAATTTTTATTTTTCATCACATGATCACTGTTTCTTATGCTTGTTCAATCTGTTAAAACAGGCACAACTCTCCATACAGTAGTGGCACTGATGAAAGCTACAAGTTAGAAACTAATCATGGGAAATTGGATGATTATGCACTAGGTAGGGATTTTATTTACAAACCTTCTGGCATTCATTGATTACTCTGGCTTTTTGCCTGTTTTAACTTCTATTTTTAAGAATAAAATGTATATAAATAAAATGTGTATAAATGTGTATTTTCATTTTAAATAACTATTATATGATTATTGTGTAAAAATAATCAGAAATATTTTGTAAAGTATGCAAAAATTCATATTGCTTGTTATTCCAAAAATTTTCTCAAATTCTCACAAATACAAAAAACCAAAGCTATCAAGGATATAGAGGCAGGACTAAATACATAAGATGACTAAATACAGTTTATTGTTACTGACTGTCTGTTTTAATAGATTGGTATAAGCATAAGAAATGGTGATTGTAGGACGTTTTATTGGTTTAATACTACCCTAAATAGACTGTAGAATACAGGCCAATTTTTGATCATATTTTCTAGAATTTTTACACTTATGTGCTAGGTAGGGGAATCCCTCTTAGGTTGCCTAAGCATACAATCTTTTTACTGCTAAAGCTTCTGACTCAAATCCAGTTTTAATCAGATTAACGTTTGTACTGCCTTGAATAAAGATCACAATTAAGGCAAGTCAACTTACTAAATAAACTTCTTTTCATCATTGCTTTCTTAATTCTCAAGGAGCTATGTTAAGAAATGAAGGCTAAAAGATGAAATTAGAATTGGATATATTACGCATGCCTTTAAAGAATGGAAATGTAGTTGCAGATATGTATTATTCTATTGTTTAGAGTTAGTGTAAAAAGATGGGCAAAGGTATGAGAGGTTCATAGGAAATTAAGTGACTAAAGAAGTAGAAAAGCATTTTATTGGAAACAGTGGATAATTTTTAATAAACCAGTATTTAATCTGGCAAAATAACAAATAGTACTCTTGTCAAGTGCTGTTTGCTATCCACAGTTAATTCCACATATCTGAAAAAGACATTGCACTATCGTCCATCTGTGGAACCCACATTAGCTTGAGCACAGTACTCAACAACATATAAAAAAGGTGATATATGTATATTGTATGATTATAAATAGCTAGCAAAAGAGGAGAAATAACAAATAAAATGGTTTGCATGAATTTGTGAAAAGAGCATGTATTCTTTGGTAAATGCATCACAAAATACTTGTACTAATGATTCTTTTTATACAGATATCTTAAAATTATGTCATCCCCCTAATTAAAACATTGTAACTATTTTAAATTATATTGATTTAAGAAATTAAATCTATCAAAAACATTTCAAGTCAATTTTATTTATTATGTTCTTAATTCTATTAATCAAACTAAAAAAAATGCTTAACTATCTTTTTATTTTCTATTATTAAAAGGATTACATTGGAGAAATGGATCTAGTTTTCAAATAATATATTTAAAAAATACTTTATAATGAATACTTTTAATTGTTGCACTAATAGTAAAAAATTAAAAATATATAAAAATATTTTATAATAAACATTTTTATTTACTATGCACCAAAAAACCAAAAATAATTATTTTCTTTAACCACTATTGGGTTATTTATATTTAACTCGAAATGAGAGTGTGGGGTGTCCAGACATTAATTAATTCAATCACTATCTGTAAGAATTAATTATTGAATTAATTAATTTTGGGGCACCCTATGCTTTCAATAACACTAATTATGATTGAAGAAAATAATTACTTCTGGCTTTTTAATGTGTAGTAAATAAAAGTATATATTATAAAATATTTTTATATATATTATTTTTAATTTTTTGTTATTGGGATCTTTATTACAAAGAATAAAAACAATCACAGTCTGTGTAATATTTGAAAAAAAAACCACACATTAAAAATCAACTCTTAGAATTATGTTGCTTGCCTGGTGCTCTAGCACATAAATGCTCTCACTCTAAAAAAAGTATAAACAAAATTTGGCAGTATATTTTTCTGAGTTATATATTTTGTCAGCATGAATTCACAATATTATTAGAATTCAAAACAAACTTATTCTTTGATAGTAATATATAAAGTGTATAAATTATAAATAAAATACACATCCATCTACATGAAATAATACTTTCTTCAAATTTGAATCATTCTTCATATGCCTTAAACATTAATAGTATGGCCTGGGTTTTCATATTTTGTGGAACAGATGTTGTGTAACTTAAATGTATTCTTTCATATATATGTTAATCCTTGTATATAATTTGCTATTATTAAACTCTACTTTACACAGAGGCAAAACTCTCCATATAATAGCTCCACTCAGTGCATGCCAGAGTAATAAATGGAACAAAGAATGATGATCGTATGATGTTTAATGGTTTAAACTCTACTTTTTATAAACAAAATTGATTCGAATTTTTTTTTAATATAGTAATATTTTTTATAATTATGTCAATTCAAAATTTAAATAGAGATTATAAACTACACTGTAGTCTGCATTCAAGTGTTTACAATATTGTTTTGTTTTATAAAGAAAGTGATTTTAAAAATAAACTTTTACAATCAAGAGAAAATAAAATTTCAAGAGTGAATCAGAAGGAAATTCTATTAAAAAATTATTGAGATAAACTTATAGTTGTTTGTGTATATATGTTGAAAAAATGGAGACTACATTTTGGTATTATGTAAGAAAAAAAAACCTCATAGAATATGAACAGTTTATAATAAAAACTAATCAGCTTGTAAATATTGTTATAGTCCTCATTGGCCTTTGGGCCAAAATAGTCATTAATCAATAGAATTTCTAAACCTTATATATAGGTTTAACTTACATTATATTCCTAGAAAATTATGCATATGATGCACTGCCTTAAGGCATTAGTGTAATCTTTGATTTTATTTTTATTTATTTATTTATGTTTCTTTCATACTTGCATTAATTTGCCTATCATAATTTTCTTATGCAGCTCTTGAGACTATGTTATTGATCTAATACAACTTTTGATTTTTCTATATACATGGTTTACATATCATATTTATATGTATTCATTGAAACTTTCTTATTGACATAATTTTATGCTATCATTGATTTCTTTTGTATCTACTCTAAGGTGTAAATAAAGTTTTAATTTCGAAAGTAAAACTGTGAAACTCTTGTGTGTTCATTAAGCATTTTTTTGTAGAAATATGCAAAACTGGAGAGAAGTGATGAAAAGTATTACTTACATAAAAGCTCTGAGTTTATGACTTCTGTTGATGATGAACCAAAAAGTTTGCAGTGTTTAGTATCAGCTTACCATAAGCATAAGATATGAATTATGAATTTCATTACTTTATTACTTAATTTTTGCTTGGTTTTCAAGATTTGTACCAATAGCAAAGTGATTACGATTCATACAATTAACCTAAGTATGTTTTTTTTATTTCTTTAATTTCTTCTTTCTCATTAGAAATTTTTCCAGTCATCTGCAGGTGTTTGTCATATCTATTATTATAAAAATTGCTCATTCAAAAAGTTTACATGAACCAGCCAAAAACAAAATTTTATTTTGGCAATGTAGAAGTCTATCCTAACTGCATTCTATTTTATTTATTATTGTTGTAATTAATGTAATTGAGTACCATATGTCCCAAAAACGCTTAGCTTAGTACTCAATTAAATTAAAAGCTTATTTGTCTGTGCACAACGCACTTATATATTTACATATGTCATTGAAGTAAAACTTTATTTATTATTGTTGTTATTATTATTAACAAACAATAACCATGTTGAGTTTGATGTAAATATAGATAACTTTTAAAAAATTGTCTAATTAAAATTATCTTTTTTATTGTTGTTGATGTTAAAGGTAATTATTTTAATATATATTAGTTCCATTTATATTGTAGGTTAATGTTTTCAAGAAATATGTAATTATTTCTAATATTCTTGTCAATTTTGCTTATAATCTGATTTGTCTATTTTTTTGATTGATATGAAAGATAATCAACTTTGACAGATACTTATTTTTTAAATCAAAATAGAGTATTTAAAGATTCAAAAACATATTTATTTAAAGATTCAAAAACATATTTATTTTTCTTTTAACTCATGACATTTTTGACATTAAAAATGATAATTTTATTGCAAGATGTATACATTACTATTATGTGGAAAGTCAAAATCATGTGTGCACATACAAAAGAATAAAAATTATGAACAGAAAAAAAAAGAAAAATCAGCATTGATTACTGTATAAACTATAAATTTACTTTCTAGACTCACCCCATCTTATTTAAATTAAAATATTTTTTTTTGTTACAAATTATTATTATTATTTTTTTAAAATATTTTTATTTAATACACAATATCTGTTTGTTTGTTTATATTGTTGTTTGTAAACTATTACAATCACTTTTATTATTTAAGTTAGAATAAAATTTTAAAATCAAGGTTTAATAAATTTAAATTCAATAGAATTGGTTCAAATTTTGTACATAAGAAAGCAATATGAGACTGTAATATTATAAGTAGGTAATATAGCTTCTTAGATCTGGATCAGTGTGCAAATTTTTTTTTAATATTTTGATATCAAATTTACAGTTCATTTTTAGAACTTTGATATGGTTTAAGTAAGACTCATGAGAGGGTGGTATAGAGATTTTTTTGGATTCAATTTAAAGTTATAACATTGTAAAATTGAGGTTTAATAAATTTAAATTTAATATAATTTATTGAAATGTACATTCTTTAAAATCACTACCAAAGTGATAGAGGAGTATACTATATAATACTTTAGATAGGTGACCTAGTTTCACAGATATGAAATAATGGGCAGGAAAATTTTGAATAGTTTGATATCAGATTTAAAAATTGTTCTTAGAACTTCAATATGTTTTAAATAATGTGTGTGATTTTCTTAGTTTCAATTGTAAGCTTTGTAGTTTCAAAATACTTGTATTAAGCTTTTTTAAAAAAAAAATTAAATAAAAAAAAATTCAAACACTTTTCAACAGAAATGTAAGTTACTTAATACTTTTTATACATATACTAAAAATGATATATACATAAGGAGTATATATATTAACTTATTGCAAAAATATCTAGTCATATATATATATATCACTGATGATGCATGACTTTTGTAGGAATGGAAGCACACTACCTAATCTTTTTTTATAATGTTTTTATTTTACTTGCTGCAACAATTTTTCATATATACATATTACATACATTCAGATTAACTCTCTTATCTGTAAGTCAGACTGTGGCTAGATAATATGGAGAATTCATTATCAAGATATTTTTATTTTCTAAATATTTTTAACATTCTTAAATTTTAACTATTAATTACATTTTAGCATTGTTTGATCTTCTTATAATCAACAACTAATACAATAGTCAAACTCATTATTTGCCTTGCATAAAAGCAATTCAATTATTGGTAAAAAAAAAATTGAAAGTTAACAGAAATTTCATACAAAATATAATGAGTTTGAATTGTTCATTCTTCTTTTTTATGTTTGGAAAAATAGTTTAGAAAAAAATATGGAACTCTCTTATCTGTTAATTAGACCGTGACTAATTTGAGTATAGATAATATATTATCAAGATATTTTTACCTTCCAAATGCTTTTAGCATTCTTAAATTTTAACTTCAATTAAATTACATTTTAGCATTGTTTTAACTTCTTATAATCAACAAGTAATGCGATGGTCAAATTCATTATTTGCCTTATATAAAAACAATAAAAAAATTGCAAGTCAACAGAAATTCTATACAAACAATAATGAGTTTGAATAGTTCATTCTATTTTTTTATGTTTAGCAAAATAGTTTATATGCATGTGCAACTTGTTGGATCGATTTTGTGAGGTTGAATATGTACATATTTTAATGAATTTTTTTAAATAGAATTTTAGTTAAAGCTTTCAAATTTTTTAGTGAATTCTTCTGTGAAAGCACTTATTCTGGTCAATACCTGAAGCCTTTGTCCCTGATAAATATATAAACTATAAGTACCAAATTGCTTTAAAGTCAAATCATATTTGATTAAAGTATAATTTTGGTAAGCTTTGGTTGTTTTTTTTTTTAAAAAATTCTAATCAAAAGCAAAAATGTCAAACACTTTTCACTTAAAAAGATACTTTCAGATTTTGAGTCAATTAATGATATATATATAAAATTATGTACACATAGGAGTATACATATTAACTTATGGCAGAAATATCTAGTGATATATATATAAAATACAATACCCGTTATAAAATATTATATATATATAAAATTTTAACGGTAAATACAATATTATAGTTTGAACTATAATATTGTATTTACCATTAAAAATTTTATATATATTAGTATCAACCCAATTAAAAGTAGAATATAGTTTTACGTTTTTATTTATTATGCCAATACTAAAAAATTAAAAATAAATAGAGATAAAAATCTTTTTGTACTGAATACTTTTATTTACCATACATTAAAAAGCAAAAAAAAAAAAAATTGTTTCTTCAACCACAATTGAGGTTTTAAGATTTAACTTAAAATAAAAGCATGAGGGTACCAGAAGTTAATTAAGCTAAATCCCTATTTTTTATAACAAGGCTTTTATTTCAAGTTAAATCTAAAAACCTCAATTGTGGTTAAAGAAACTTTTTTTTTTTTGCCTTTTTAATGCACAATAAATAAAAGCATTTAATATTTTTTTAAAAAAATTAACTCTATTTATTTCATCATTATTTTATTATAATTTCTATCAAATCATCTTTTTTTTATTATTTTATGTAAAAATTTTATTCATATGAATTAACATCATAAAGGCTATTGAGTAATTTTTCAAGAAATATGACAATTAGATATATATTATATTAAAAGGCAAGAGAGTCCAATGATCTTGATTTTACAAATTGTGATGGAGTACAGATTACATAACAATCGAGGCTTGGTGAAATGTTAATAAATTCTAAATACATAATTAAGAACTAAAATCAAAAACAAAATTAATTTTTTTCAGTTTAAAGCATGCTTTCTCTCACACAAAATTGTAAATTTTCTGTTTGATTTATAATTTTTGTTTTTGGCAAGAAGGTCACATGTGAGCTATCAACAGACAAAAGTTTTATCATTGGAAATTTATTGTTTTTATATATTACAACTTTCTGTACAGTGACAGTGCAACTACTTATCATTGTCATCACTTGAGTTCAAATTCAGACTAAAAAACTTTAAAAGAATTGTGTTTAAGCTTAGAATTTTTCTTTCAAATAAGCAAGGATAGGAAATCACCCAATTTTTTATTACCTGGCAATTAGAAACTCTGGAAAATAATGTATTCTCCTTTACTGATCATCTATGGGTTTCTTTGCTCTAAAAATTTAATTTATCTATATTAAAAACCCTGATTTAAAGTTATGTTTAGTAATTAAGGCAATTGAGAATTAGGTAGTATGAACGAATTCTTTGCTATTTTCTTGATAAAGTTATGGTATGAAAGTGGCATACAATAAAAAATTTCAATATCCTAAATTTAAATCTATGTCATAAATTTCAAGCTACAACATAAATAACAAAAATCTTTCATATATATATATATTTTAATGGTCAAGTTTGTACATTCACAGAACAAAATCCAGAATCCAGGCAAAGAGACCAAAGCTGATCAGTACAAGATGGTGAGATCCCTAGTCTGAAAATGCCTCAACTCATTCATCTATGCTCCAAGACTCAATATCCTATGGATGACATGCTTGAAAGTACATTCGCATATTCTTTCTTCACGGCTGACATAGGTCAGGGAGAAACATGAGACTCAGGGGTTTAAGTGCTCCTAAATTGACTAAATATATTAAAGTAGTGGTATGAAAAGGAGAGATACAGTTTAGAATTTATTATTAATGCACAGATTACTCAAACATATTCTATAACTAACTAGGACTGAATTGGATTGAAACTAAATAATTAGACATTAAGTGAAACCAAATTAATTTAAGTATGCATTTATTTAGTGATTAATATAATAAAGAATATAATTTCAGCATGTTAAATGCATGCAGGTATTACAGTGGATGAGAGAAGGATCAAATGACTCTCATCTTACATATTAGTTATGTGTATGTGTACATACACATCACTAAATTAAGCCTATATTGAAATATGCCAACTCCTATCTTTTAACTTGGTTGCTGATATTTCATAAATAATTACGCTAGCCCTTTTGTAAAATATCAGTCATAATATTATAATCTAATCACATTTACTAAAAAGTACATAGAAACCAGCTCAACAATATAGATTGAACTTGGAACTCAAGATATCTTTCAGGATAATGCTGAATATTAAATGGTGGATGGCAAAGACTTGGCTTCTCTAAGTTGCCAACATGCTATGGCACAGGTAAATATTAATATTACAATCATTCTATGGTAAGATTATTGAATTCAAGGGTTTTTGTGACAAACACCAGTACCCTGGGACCGAGCATCATGTTGCTTATGAGGTGAACACTTAGAGTTTGATGGTGAAAGGTCTTACATGTTTTTCTGACCTTAACCCAGGGTTCACTGATGCCCTTCCCAAAAAGAGAAAAATGGAATGGCTTAACTGGAGTCCCATCTTAAGAGGAGGCAGCAAAATGTTAATAATTATTTAAATATCTAATCTTCCAAGCAAGAAATATGGCACTTAAATTAAAATCATATGCACCTGAACAATAGCTTTGATTAGCTTAACTAACAGAGGCCAACTCTTAAATAGCATTATAATATATATGCTATTAAAAAGGGAATAATTATATTATTGATCCTGTTAACATGTTCAATCTATACATATTAATTATCATTTAAGAAGGAAAAAGTATATTCAAAGGGACTTATTAAATGAATTAACAAATAAATATACTTTTAACTATCCTTAAGGCTAGTCTAATACTTTTTACAATATAAATTAAAATTGCAGATTGTATTATTAAAAGCAAGTCACATTATACATTTATATTAACAAACAATTAACAATAATGAGCGCAGAGTGATTTATTATTATTACAGCATAGGATTTTGAAACTGTGTACATAAATGGTGAAATTAAGGAAATAATTATAAGAAGATATTTAAAATTTTATCTTTTCTAAATTTTACCAAATTTAAATGCTCGCTGTTCAAGGCATTGGCATATATATATGTAAAAGATTTTAAAATAATTAAATGGTAAAGTATAGACATAACCACAGTGATAGATAATCAAAAATTATGAAAGATATTAAGTTTGTTTAACAGAAAAGAATTACAAGGTGGATATACCAATTACATACTTTAAAAGATTAATAAATTTAAATAAAATTTATAATATCATTAATTTGAACATTCTGAGGGTATTTTACATTTAATTACATTTAGCTAGCTTTAGATTTAAGGTTTTGAAATTAAATGGCAATTAATACAGAGCTCTGCAGTTTTAGATTTATGTTACTGGTTATTTGAGCAGCTGGATATGTAGGTGCTTGAACTTCAGACTTGGTGAGATTCTTTCATGGGCAGGCTTCTGGTGTAATCTTCTTGCATTAGACTAGGCTGTAAAACTTCAACTTGCAGTGCCTTTGTTTTTAAGGTATCAGGTGGTAGTAAAACCCCACTATTCTCATGGAGAAATAGCAAAAACTGCTTTTTCTTAGCCAGACCTATTAAAATTTTAACTGGCATGGATTCAGTTAGCAAACACTATTACAAAAATGAACTTACTCATGAGAAAGTTATTGCACCTGAAAACCCTTTAACTTTAATATTTACGTTAAAACTTCAAAATTGCACAATTTGATTTCAAAAACTATTATTTGAATTTTCAAGGCATTATAAACTCCTCTCAGGTGTTCAATAGTACCAGTCCAGCAATTTTATTATAAGACTTAACAAAGTTTAAAACTGATTATTATTTTTATTCTTATCGCAGGTGTGGCAGTTTAATGCAAATTCTTGTTTACAACAAAATTGGTTTAATTACTAAACTAAAAACTTTTACTTTAATTAATAAAACTAAAAAAAACCTACAAAATTAAATCATGCCACCCTATATATATGTATACCAATACGGTTGGATTATACATCTACATACGAATTTATAATAATAAAAATTAATAAATTGACTTTCTAATATTAACTCTGTAATAGAAACATTTTTAAAAATAATACACGAAATTTATATGCTATAATAATTAATATCCTATCTATTTACAGTGTTTGTTCATATGAACATATATGATGCTGTATAAGTAGCCATGTTAGTATATTTTTAGTGCTTCATTTTTAATAGGATTTGAACCTAGCACAGATGAGTAGGAAATCAGGTTGATGATGAAATGGTGAGGAATTGAAAGGTTATTGTTTCAATATATATCTTAAAGTATGTTATTGAATTACCTAATGTTTATGTATGTAAGTATATATATATATATATATATATATATATCAGAGAAAACAAATTCGGAGCACTGACAATATAAACAATTGAGTGAGTATAAGCTGACTTATCTTTCACTTCTGTAATTGATGTGATTCAAATCAATTACCCACGGAATATCTTGAACACACACAAAAAAATTATTTCTGTAAAAATTGATTGGATTTACAGCATCTAGAGAGCACTTAAATCAGAGTTTGTAGTTTTTATTCTGGTGATTTCTGGCTTTCTAATATTCTATCATTACAAATGTGACATATAATAATTTATTTGCCAAGTTTTAAAATGGGCAGAAACAACTCTGCCCTATGCATTTTAATATCAGTTATTCAAATAAATTTGTTTTAAATACCTTAGTTTATTTAATATTCATTCCTATGATTTAAATCAATTACCCATACAATATCTTGGGCATGTAAAAAAATGATCTTCTTTTGTAAAATGTTTTTAGTTAAATATAAAATTTACTTATACTTTTTTAATACCTTCAAACATAGTGTTTCAAATGTTATTGTTTTTTTTTCTTCAGGTGTTAAAAATTAGAATTTGAAACTTTTGTATTCATGAATACTTAATTTATAATGATACTCTGAGCAATTAGGCAATAAAGACAACAACAATAAAAACTGAAGTTCCTCTTGATTTCTTCATTTTTTTTTTTAAAGATTAAGGTTGATTAATTATTTTCAAATATCATGGATTATCACACTAGACTGACTTATGGGGCTATTTACTTACTGTTATATGTGCATCTACCCAATTTTTCATTTTATTTTTTTCCTTCAGCCCAATATTCTTGTGTTTTTCCAATTATGCACATGAAATTTCATTGGTATATGCATTGCCTACACCTTTGGATACATCTTTTCCTTTAATCATTGTTTTATGTTATTTCAATTATTTTCAATGGAATGAATGCATATACTGTTATATGTCACATTTGCACAGTATTTCTTAGATGCCGATGTTGCTTTTCATTATTTCAACATTAGTTTTATAAAAATTAAAATTCTTCACAATATGAAATATCTTTGCAAAGCTAATATGATATTGTATTGATTGAAGAATTTTTTACTTTGCCTGTTATTCCTGATATGAATGGATAAATGATAGTACATATAATTTTTTTATTTTGATGTGTTTTTTTTTTTAATTTTCTTAAAGATAGTTAATGGATAACCATTCTTCATGAAAACGGACACCCCCTCCCCTGACTGGCTTCTGTACAAACTTTTTTTTGCTGTTTCATAATGATTCTATAGTTACTCTTTTATATATATTTCTATCATGAATAAATAAATGTAAAACCTTAAGCATCACATGATCACCATCTCTTATACTAGCACATAATTGTTTATAAACAAGGCAAAACTCTCCATACAGTAGTGCCACCCTGTGCCAACCAGAGTAGTCAATGGATGCCAAAAGGCTTGTGCATAAAATCCCTATCAATACTCATCCATTATCCCCAGACTAGTTTCTGGCTTGTGGCCTTCTAAGATATATTGGATAAGTAGGCATTAGATAGAGATTTTATGCCTAAGCCTTCTGGCATTACTCTGGTTGGCACAGGGTGGCCCTACTCTATGGAGAGTTTTGCCTTGTTTATAAATAAATGTATGAAATATTTTCTTGTGTGGGATTTCTATAAACAATAGTTTTTATCATGCCACGAGATGGTCTTGTTACAAGAACGTTTAAAAATTCCAATAAGTCTGTTCTGTCAAAGACAACAGTCAACAGAAATTTTATTTATTTATTTATGGGGATGTTTCTGATGTCTCTTTTTAAAAAAAAAAAAAATTCAGCATTCATGAATCTAAAAATCAAAGATTCAATTCCTATTCTAGCTATTACCTTGTCTTGTCATCAATACCTGATTTTAAAAAAGCTGGATAATGCCAATGAAAATATCATGTTTTGTACTAACTTTTATATTATTACTAACAGTTTGGAAAGTATAAATAAAGTTTGAATTTTTCTAAAGAAATTTAAGAATTCAATTAGATGATGGAAATAGATAAATATATAATTACAAGTAAAATACTATCATTATATACTTCCAAACAATTATGTATACACATACTCACAGAATTTTTTTTAATCATGACTATTATACAATAATTAGAAAGCGATATGACCTCATACGATGTAAAATTGGAGGTTGGTATAAATAATTTATAATTTTATTTTCTTTAGCTCAATTTTTTTAAAAAAAAATGAATATCTTAATAGTGGATATAAAATAAACGTGAAATGACTGAAAATATACTTTTCATATCTTAAAAAGGGTATCTAAGCGTAAATGTATGTAAATGCAGACATTAAAGAGAAAACTGTTTTAATATTTATCATTAAAAATAAAAATACGCATTTATTTATTGCGTCTAAAAGTGCTTTTTCTTTTTTTCTTGGAAACGCATATTTTAAATTCATTATTGAATTTCTTTCGGTACTTTATACTTTTTAATAGAAATTATTATAGTTCATTAACAAATTACGTCGGTAAATGTGGCATCAAATAACTTCAAACTTTTCAAGTTAAATCTCACGCAATTGGAAATTTGCTACAATATGATGATTTGATTTGATTGATTTGTTTACCGAATATTAAAAAAAAAAACCTCTAGCAATTTGTTTTAATGTAATAATTACAATGTTGACTGTTTTTCAGACTTTGTCTGCTAAATATATTAGTACACTACTGTAATAATAAAATTAAAAACATTGTGTGGTGATCAAATGATTAAGAACAGAAAATGTTTGAACTTTGTGTGTGTTTTTAATATGGGCAAAAAAATATGTGATTAGAATGTGAAATTTAGAAATATGACGTATTTATTTCTTGAAGCATCTTTTTATTATTATACATTTTTACATTGATTTATTAATCAACTTTTTCTTATTATTCATTTCTTGAATAAGTTTTTGTTTTTATCTATTTCATTTTATTAAACATTGGAAAGTATAGTCAAAATAAGAGTTATAGATCACATGACCCTATTCTCTTAAGCTTGTAAGTTATAAACAATGAGGATTGCCAATTCTTCACACTTCTCTGAGGAGTGCCAAAGCACGAAACCATGGTCAGGGGTATGGGGAGGGGTTCCTGACAGAGATATTTTAAATGCTTTCTCTGGCTGAGCATTTAACACAAAGCTTGTTGGGGAATTGGCAATCCTCATTGTTTTTATTGGAAAATATAGTTTTAAAAAGTCCGAGTTTCATTAGAACAAAAATTTAAAGACACTATTTCAACAACTGATAAGAAGAATTTAAATGATTTGAGAATTGACATTTGTTGATCATAGTTTTTTAGATTTTTTTGACGCATTGAAAGTAGTAATTATCTTATTACATCTATTGGTGGTGCCCTTTTTTATGATGCAAATGTTATTTTGAACTTGCAGAAGGATTTAGATAATGACATTTAGTAACACATCCATTCTTTTTAATCATTTAGATATAGCCAGAGCTTATTAGAATTAAAACAGCTATTTATTATCTAAAAACAGACAATCTTTATGTCCTGGAGAGATACCTAGAAAAGCTTTAAAATATGATGATGGTGCATTAGCTTTAGAAATAATGGAAATTTAAAAAAATATATGCTCATGAAGTTTTGCCACCTATTAATAAGAATGCTCTATTGTTTTAATCCTTCAATAGGATAGATAAGATTATAATCATTATCATAATACTTATTCTCTAATTTTTAAAGATTTTATTGAATAGATTGCATGGGTTGTTTCAATTATATATAAAAGAGATTCTGTGTAATTTTAGAAAATCAAGAAGCACAATGTATATAAATTTTGTTGTCAAGCAAATACTAAAAAGTGTTAAGAATAAAATACTGATTTACGAATTGTTTTGGTCAGGAATTTAGTTCTTCTAATTGGTTATACACTAAAGCTTTTTTGTAGTGTACAACATCTATATGAAACACTATGAAAAAAAATATAGTCAATAAATCAATTATTTTATATAGCACGATGTTTATAAACTGTAATATTTAAACAGCATTAAGCTGTTGCACATGCGCTTTGCAGATTTTAACTTTAAATGACTGAATACTAACACTTCAAACACATGATAAAGTCTTTGGAAAAGATAGAGTGGCCACTCTATCTTTTCCAAAGACTTTATCATGTGTTTGAAGTGTTAGTATTCAGTCATTTATAGTTAAAATCTGCAAAGCGCATGTGCAACAGCTTAAAGCTGTTTAAATATTATAAATAGTCAATAAAAATTAAAGTCATATATCACATGACTTAATCTTTTTAAGCTTGTAAATAAAAACCAATGATCTGTGCCAATTGCTCTAACAAGCTTTATTGATAAATGTCATCAAGAGAAAGAATTTTAAAATCTCTATCTAAAAACCACACCCCAACTTCAGACCAATGGACTCATGCTTTGGCACTCCTCATTGTTTTTTTTATTTACAAGCTTAAAAAAATTAGGTCATGTGATATATGACTAATTTTTATTGACTATTTATAGACTTTTGCTTTAAAATCTTAAGCAATGTTGTATTGTTAAGACTATTAATATATGGTTTGGCTGAAGATGTCTGAAAATTTCAGATTTTCCACTCAATAGATAACATTAGATAAATGCTGGCTTTGAGTTGGTATATTTAGATCTAGTGTCTGAAACTAACCTAACACCTCACTGAGGAGTGCAGAGTGTGGTTTCTAGATAGAGATTTTAAAATGTTTTTTTCTCGCTGGCATTTATCAATACAGCTTGTTAGAGCAATTGGTACAGCTCATTGATTTTAATATGAAAAAGTTTTTACTGCAGGTGAAAAATTTAAGGCAAATTTAAAATAAAACTGGGGTTTAAACAAATACCTGTATAGTTCCAACTTTATTTTTGAATATTATGACAATGATCTTTGGAATTGTTTATAAATTTTCTACAAGCTTTAAATATGTTTTTGATTATTATGATAATAGTTTTTGAAGCTGTTTATAGATATCTTTTTAAAGCAAGAGATATAATACAGAGATTTTAACTGCAGCAATTAAAAATAAAACAAGAACTTCATCTACTTGACTTTTGGATTCATAGTATGGTGATGATTATGCTATCCTTTTCAATTCAAAAGACAATCTACAGATTGTACTTAATGTTTGACGTGCATGATTTGGTTTAATACTTAATAGTTTTTAAAAATCAACTCCTTTATCAGCCAGTGATAAAAAAATCAGAAACTTTTGTAATTAGAGTGTTATCAACTAGAGAATTTAAGCTTATTTAAATATCAAGGTAGTTTTTTAAAATAGAAAAGTGGTTTACATAGTCATAGCAAAACTCATATTTAGTGTAGTTAAAGAGAAAAAAAAATATTTGCTACAAAAAAAAAAAAAATAGCATAGAAAAATGTCAAATAAAGATAATAATGTTCCAAGATATTCTATATGTAGGCATGATTGTGTTTCATAAATCAGCTTGTATAATTGTCAGCAATCTCATCTTTATATATTGTTGTAGTTGTTTTATTATTATTATTATTATTATTATTATTATTATTATTATTATTATTATTATTATTATTATTATTATTATTATTATTATTATTATTATTATTATTATTATTATTATTATTATTATTATTATTATTATTATTATTATTATTATTATTATTATTATTATTATTATTATTATTATTATTATTATTATTATTATTATTATTATTATTATTATTATTATTATTATTATTATTATTATTATTATTATTATTATTATTATTATTATTATTATTATTATTATTATTATTATTATTATTATTATTATTATTATTATTATTATTATTAAACAAGACATAATAAATTATCTTCATTCAAATTTTTTACATATCTGCTTTAGACTGGCAGGTCCCGTAACTTGTTTCTCTTGCATTAATACATTCTAAATGAGTCTGACAAGGAATAGGAAAGATAGGAATCATGAACATTGCAAAATCATGAACTCCTGGTGGGTAGCCACAGTTTTCACCAATAGCACTGGCACACATCAGCTGGCAATCACAAAATCCCCCCCCTAGAACCTGACCATTTTTACAATTCTCTTGCCCTTTATAAGGTGTAGGATTACTACATGGTGGACATACAAAAGCAGTAATGCAGGTCACAAAAAGTCCCAAAAAGATTATTCTTATTGAAGTATGCTTCATATCTGAATCTTGTAAATGCTTGGCATCTATCATGTGATCGGATCTTCAAGGAATTATTATTATTATTATTATTATTATTATTATTATTATTATTATTATTATTATTTTATTATTATTATTATTATTATTATTATTATTATTATTATTATTATTATTATTATTATTATTATTATTATTATTATTATTATTATTATGTTTCAAAGGATAAGCTTTATTAGTATTCTAAAAGGTTATACAAGTTACATTTGACTACATAGTTCTTAAATATAAATTGGTTCACAAAACTACATATGTACAATGATTTGATCAGTGATTGTATGCATTATCAAACTAGAAGTATTTAAGAAAAAAAGACAGTTCAACAAAGTCAATGATGATCACTCAATCATATGATTATATACAATTAGATATACTTCAATTAAACTAAACCAGGAATGTGTCTAATTTGTGTCAGTTGACTTCAGAACTGGCACAAAGGTCCATGTTAGATATGGTTTTTTTGTTAGTGCTTTTATATAAGTTCTTCCAGGTGTCAATGTACTTAGTATGATCTGTAATCTTCATGTCTCTTTCACGTATGGTTTGCAGCTTATTTCTGAATGTGTTTGGATGTCTTCTGGGGTTATAATTGTATGTAAAATTACACCTTGTACACCATAGGGCATAGAGTAAAAATATGCAGATTCTTATTTCAGCAAAGATACCCCTTTTAAAAGAGTCAAAAAGGGTTTTCATATTGATTTTTTTATCCTTGAGTGAAGTGCTAATAATTTCATGAATGTTTTCTAGACTTGGGCATGAGAGAAAAAAGTGGTTTTGTGTCTCTGAGTCCCTATGGCAAAGATTACATATATCATCTATATCTTTATAGTTTCTTTGATATTTCAAAAAATGTTGTGTAGGTAGCGAGTCCAGATTTATCTATAGGAGAAAGTCAAAATATTTTGGTTCAAGTGACCATAGTTTGACTTGGTGACATAATTGTTTATTAGTGATATGGAGTGGAGTTTGTACATCATCTTGACTTGGATATAGAAGTTGATAAACTTCCCAATATTTATATTTGGCTTGTGGTGGTTTGAAGTTAAGAGTGTGGATTGTTAGTAATGGTGTAAGTAGTGTGTTCAGATATCCCTGGAGAGGAGGTGGTTTATCTGTAGGGCTAATCTTGGTAGAAATTTCTAAATATGGGAATTTTTGTGCACATGTAGATATTATGTTCAATGTTTTTTGTATCCTGAAGACATGTATTGAGTGAAGGCCAAGGCCATTTTGTGAAAAGGGTTTTCATAGACGTTTTACTGATATTGAGATAATCTTTTTTCCCCAGAATAATTTCCTGCATAAGGAGTCTATTTTATTTGTAAATGCCTTGGTATAAATGATTGTTGGAGTAAATAAAAGATTTTTGTAATCACTAGCATGTTAAGCAAAGCCATTTTTGTATATAGAGGGAGGTAGGCTTTGGAGAGTGCATTGACAGTCTTTTCCACTTTCTCTATTAAATTTTTCTGTATGAGCGATCTCATAGGTGAATGACATAAATAGAAGTTAAACCCATGAAATGTGCTTGGTCTATCTTTGAAAACTTTTGTAATGCTATTACCGGTGAAGATCTTCCATGCACACGATTTCTCCATATTAAATGTTAGCTTATATTCTTTTGTAAAATTGTTAAGTATCTTAAGAAGTTTGGGAATTTGCTTTTGGGATGATAGAAATACTACTATATCATCCATATATGTGATGCATGAGATGTTGTCATTGATGGTAGGCATGTAGACTCCTGAAAATTCATTTTCTATTATTTTTATAAGAGGGTTGATATAAGCAGTGAACAATAAGGCACTGAGAGGTGAGCCCTGAGAAATGGACTGATGCGGCACTATTGGAGGTGAAGTTTTCCCATTTAGGGAAACATAAATCTCATGGTTTAAAAGTAAGTTAGCAAGCAAGTTTAGATAGGCATTGGGGACTGAGTATTTTTGCAGAGTTTTAAGGAGAGTACTGATGGAAATCATGTCAAAAGTGGCTTCAATATCTAGTTCAATAACAATTGGACTGTATTTTTTATTATCTCTAACAGTTTCTATAGTTGACTTGAATAGAAAGATTGCCTGCTCTGGTGAGGATTCTTTTTTGGCAAATTGCATTTTTGATAGTTTTGGCAAAATGAATGGCTTTATTTTATCTTTTATCACTGATTATATTATCTTTATGCCAAGGGAGCACATTGAAATTGGATGTAGGTTAGTAGTGTTTGAGATTAATTGTTTCTTTTTCATGAATGGCACAAGCATAATTTGATTTAAGCCCTGTATTTTATAGATGTCTCTAGTGAGGTAGGAGACTAGGTTAAGCAAATATTGTGCTGTGATTTTATCAATATGTTTGTATACAAACTTGGGAATTCTATCTATGCCAGGATGACATGAGTCTGGCATCGCTTCTATTTTTTGAATGAAATATTTTAAAGAAATATTAAATTCATTTTCTGATCTATCTTGTGAAAAAGCCATTAGACTTGGTGAAAAGACCCTCTGGAATTTTTCACTATACAATATGTAAAGCCACTCCAACATAAAATTTCCGTAGACAATTTCAGTTTGAACTTTAATAGCTGTTGGGACTCGCACCTGGGAGGGGTAGCCTAGCTCCCATCTAATGAAGTTTCTGATATACATGTGTGGCTTATTTAAATATAACCTTTTCTTTTTAATGGAGATATATTCTTTAAGCTGGTTTGTTAACTCTTGATATGTTTTATTTAAAGCTATCAGACAGGGATGATCGAGATTTGATTGGGAAGTGCCAATAATTTTTTATAGGTATCATTCATATGCTTTAGTAATTTTGTTGGGGGTGTTGATGTTCTGGTAAGATGATCAATGTTAAATGAAAGCAGATTAGTAAAAGCAGACCATGCTTGGGCTGGATCCATTGTAATATTCTTCAACTTGTGAAGATATATGTATACTTCTGAAAAAAGATATTCTGTTGTGCGTGATGGTAGTAGAACTCTGATGGTTCTTCCTGTATTAATTATTGTTCTATTATCAAAATTAATTTCCAGTGACACTAAAACAGCTGCATGATCAGAGAGGGGGGAATTCTTTAATTGAATGCATTTCATGTTGTGTAACAATGGCAAATAGAAAACCAGATCTATAAGTGATGAATGTCTACCATTTTTAAATGACACAGTCTTCTCCGGCAGAAAGCCTCTTCCACTCATCATCAAAAAAGACAGCTTATGTAACCATTTGCTGGTGAAGGTCTGATATGTCATGTTGAAATCTCCCAAACTAATCATCAGATACATAGCATTTGTGAACCTGGAGTTAAGTGTTTGTATAATTCTGTTTATAATAGTGGGACCTGGAGGGATATAAACAATTGCTATGTTTAAGGTGATGGCTTTATGAGTAAATGTATGTAGAATTTTGAAAGAACTAAATGGGCAGGCTTTATCAATGATAATGCCAGTACCTGCTGATGGAGTGTCAGATGTGTTTGAGAAGGCTGTATAGCCCTTGTAATTTAGCTTATATGTAGGGTTGATTAATGAGACACTGTAGATTTTTGTTTTGATAATGCCCATGATCTGTGGTTTAACAATGTCATACCATTTAGCGAGGAGGTCAATTTTTTGTGGGGAGTTTAACCCTCTAACATTAAAAACTCCTATTTTAATATTCATTATTTGTATGTGTCTGCACATATATATCAGAATCTAAGCCTAGAATAGGAAAGTTTTATTCTAAGATAAATTTAAATATTTTAATAAAGGAAGCTGTAGTATATTTTAATGGATCAATAAATATGCATTGTTCAATTATTGTCTGTAGATTTGAGAGAAATATCACTGGATCTCATTTTCCTGTCTGTGAAGGGGTTTTCAAGTGAAACTTTATTTATGTTTGTAATACTATCAGTTTCTTCTTCCATTGGATTATTTTCTGAAGAGTATGTGGCAATTAGAGAGGCACTGTAACTTTGTGTGATGTTAGCTTTTTTTCTAGAGACTGGAGGAGGGGAACCATTATTACTACTTTTGCATTCTAAAGCTTTGAGTTTCTTTGGATTATTATTAGATTTTTTTTTATCGGCCGACCTGTTTTTCTAGTAATTTGTAAAGTTTCTGGAACTGGTTGGGACGGCAAAACCACGAGTGATTCCATTATTTCGAGGGATGTTTTATTAAGAGGGGGTGAGATTTCCGAATTAGGAGAAGAGGAAACTTCAATGCTATTGAGCCCTGTAGTATGTAGAATCACCTTTCCACTATTGCTGATGTCAATATCATTTTTTCCCTCAATATTATGGTCTATCGATGGCACATCTTCATCTGCAGTCACTTCTTGATTACTATGGAAATCTTCTTTTGGGCATTGATGTAAGGGGTGTGTGCTCATATTACAATTATTACAATATAAAGCTGGACAGTTGTTAATAAGATGACCGCATTCTTTACAGTGAAAGCATTGCTGTTTTAGACCGTTTATAACAAGAAATAATGTTGCTTCTGCATCTGCAAATTGTGTTGGAATATTTTCCGGATTTATGTTCTTTCACAATTTTACTTTAAATCTATAATTGTTAGTAAATATTGGGATGGGTGTATTTTTAATCTGTAAAGGCTGAAAATCTATCACCTTCCCGAACGGTTTCATAAGTTTAATGAAATCTGTCTCTGAGTAACCTAGGTAAGTTTTTTTTAATTAAGCCAGTAAAAAAGTTTTCTCTGTTGGGATTGACTACAACTAATGTGTATTGCCCCAGAGTTTTCATTTCTTGTCGGAACAATTCTTTGTCTTCTTCATTTACAAATTCAATAGCCAAATAACGCAGATTTGGATGATCTCCCACAAAAACTATCAAATTCCATAGTTTTTTATTATTAATGTCTTCGAATAGACACTCCTTAGGGAATCTATAAAATGAACAGTTTCTATTCGTAATTGCTATGACAATGGAGCATTCAGTGAAAAAATGTTTAAATGAATTTAAATGAATTGAAGAGATCCCTAGGGATGATTTGATTAAAAACTTCAGAGATTTTTTTAAGGCTATCATTAGACCAAGGCTCTTTTATTGCGTTAACGTAGGTTTCAGTAATTTTTGGGGTAAGATCTAGTTTCATCAGATTTCCTGCTGTAGAACAGTGAAATCTAGGTGCTAGCTACGTTTTCCTTGAGAAAAACAATTGCGGATTATTTTCACTTTTTTTTTATAACCTTTGATGGTGATTTTGCAACTTGTGCATAGGAACTTTTAACTGTGTCTGAACTGGTGGACATCATGGCTAGATGTTGGACATCTAAGTCCATTATGCAATCAATCTGAGTTGCCTTTTTGTATTTCTCTCTTTTTTTAAAATTAATTTATTAGTTTTCTATTTTATAGTTATTAGAGATATAAAACTCTTACCTGTAATTGGTATATTTTATGATATTCTAATAAATTGAGAAGCACAATCTGAACGAGTGTTAAGCTAGAGGCGACCTCTGGTGGATCTATCTATCTATTATTATTATTATTATTATTATTATTATTTTATTATTATTATTATTATTATTATTATTATTATTATTATTATTATTATTATTATTATTATTATTATTATTATTATTATTATTATTATTATTATTATTATTATTATTATTATTATTATTATTATTATTATTATTATTATTATTATTATTATTATTATTATTATTATTATTATTATTATTATTATTATTATTATTATTATTATTATTATTATTATTATTATTATTATTATTATTATGTTTCAAAGAAAAGAACTTTATTGATAACCATAGAGTTACATTTGCTATAAGACACTTCGTATACATATATTTACATTGCTAGTGAGTAAACCAAGTTTAAGTTGGTATCTGTGATGTACAAAAAAGGAACTTAACTTAGGAGGGAAAGATATTTAAACATTGTTAGGGGGGTGAAAATACATATGTATACGTTACATTTATGAGTGCTGCTTGCTGTAATCATAGTTCTCCAAAGTCTTGGGTTATCATTGTTCAATTTGCAAAACTTCAACTTTGATGTATATTGCCATGCTGGGTTTAGTTTGCTTTCCAGTATTTGAGGTCTGATTTTGTTGTTACTGTCCTTTATATTAATATTATGCAATCAAAGACAACATTCTGTTTTTTTATTTGTAGATAATTGCCACATTTTTTTTTATATATATATTGGTTGAGGGCATAGATTTTGGTTATTGGGAGCCATCTTAGAGGTTTGATTGTTGTGTTATCAGTGACCAGGTTGCTGCATAGATGTCTGGATGTGCAATTTTATTGTCTCTGGCTCGTAGTTTTGCCAGTTTGATATTGAAAGTTGATGGATGTCGCCTTGTGTTGTTACCTAGAGTGAATGTGCATCTAGTGCACCAGTATGCATAAAGCATAAAAGTGGCTGCACGGACTGATGGAATAGAGCCTTTGCAATATGAATTAATGATTGTTTGAAGGGTTGTGTTAGATTGTCTATATGCTCCTATCATAATAACTCGAATTCTGTCTAGTGCCGGACAAAGATAGAATAGATGTTCCTGTGTTTCTTCAGCCCTGTGACACAGGGGACAAAAAGGATCAATGTTAGTGTATAGTCTCCGATATCTCAGAAAATATGTCGTGGGCAGTGCTTGTAGGTTTAGTCTCAGCAAAAAATCAAAATACTTTGGCTCCAGTGACCATTTTTTAAACCTACGGAGTAATTGTAGATTATTGATTTTCAGCATTGTCAGATTGGTGTCATGGGTTGGATTTGGATGGATTAATGAATAAATTTGCCAGTATGAATGCTTGTATATTGTCTGAAGAGATATCTGTGGAGCTGTGGTTTTTATATGATTGATCATTGATGCTAGTTGGTCATAAGCAGGGGGTGGTCTATCTGTTGGTGTTATTTGAAGTAGGCATTCAAGCATTGGAAAGTGTTTGACTGTGGATGTTATTAAGTTTGTGGCCTTCTGTAGATGGAAAATATAAATACTATGAAGTCCTAGTCCATTGTGAATAGGTGGTCTGGTAAGTTGTTTTGCAGATATTGACACAGTCTTCCTCTGCCACAAGAGCTTATTACAGAGAGAAGAGATTTTGTTAATAAAACCTTTAGAAAATGTGATAATGGGTGAGTAATAGGTGATTTTTGTTATGGCTAGCTGGTTAAATAGCTGGATCTTGGAGTATATTGAAAGATATGCCTTTGAGAGAGAAGTAGTAATTCGCTCTGTTTCTTCTTTGAGTTTGTTCTGGATCTTGACCCTCATTGCACTTGCACTCATATAAAAGGAAATCCCAAGAAAGCAGATGGCTTTCCCCCATACATGCCCGTGTACTGCTTTGCATTATAAAGAGACCAAACTGCCGTCTTATTTAGATTGACCCTGAGTTTGTGTGTAGCTGCAAATTCTTGTAGTATTGTATGCAAGGCTGGTAGGTGTTTTTTAGATGGGAGGAAGACAGTTATATCATCCATATAAGCGATACATGTTACCTGCTGAGATGTGTTTGGTATTTGGATGCCAATGAATGTTTGCTGGATTTTTATTAATAGAGGGTTGATGTAAAAGGTGAAAAGTAAAGCACTCAGGGGGGATCCTTGTGAGATTGATTGTGTTGGAGTAAAAGATTCAGAATTTTTGCCACTGAGTGTAATATGTATATCCCGATTTAACAACAAGTTGGTTATAACATATAAAATATGTGCGAGGTATTGCGGTGGCAGCCAACATTTTAATTAATATCTCGATTGCCACAGAATCAAAAGCTGATTCAATGTCTATTTGAACTGCAACTGGGCTGTATTTTTTCCGGCCTCGCACCGATCCCAATACAGCTTTGAAAAGAAGTGCTGCCTGTCCTGTAGATGATTGCTTTCTTGCAAACTGATATGGTGAAATCAATGGGAGCAGATATGATTCAATCCTGTCTTTAATGACTTTCTCAATGATCTTGATGGCTATTGGGCACATGGAGATAGGCCTAATATTATTAAGGGTGGTTATTGGAGCTGGTTTCTTATTAAATGGTACTATTGCAATTGGATAAAGATTTTCAATGTTGTATATTTTTTGTGAGAGATAGTTTGCAAGATTACATAATACTTGATTAGTTGTATGGCTAAGGTGTTCGTACACAAATTTTGGTATGCCATGAGTGCCTGGATGACAGGCATTGGGCAGAGTGGCAAGCTTCAAAGCAAATTCATTAATGGTAAATGGTGTATTTGTTTCAGGTGATCCAAAATAATCGGGGGGTGGGTTGAAGAGTTGATGTGTCTGAAGATTCTGTTTGAAATGCTTATAAATAGGTTCAATCATGTTATGTGCTGCATGTATAGTTGTTCCAATTTGAAGTGCCATAGGTACTCTAATGGTGGAGGGAAAACCCATGGCCCATCTGATGTAGCCTCTAGTCCATGTATGTTGTTGACTGAGGCAGATTTTGCTTTTTTTTATCGCTAAATAGTCTTTAAGTGCTGCACATGTGCTGTTATATGCCTGGGTGAGCTTATATATATGCTGATATGTATTTTGAGTAGGTTTAGACATTGTTATCCTCTTGTGAAGTTCATCTGCCAGAGCTAATAGCCTGGAGGGTGGAGGTTTTTTTTTGGTGACATGGTCAATATTGAATGAAAGTATATTTATGTATGCCTGATATCTCTGCACAGCACTTAGTTGTAGTCCTGCAAGTTTATGGAGCATAATATATGTTTCAGAAAAAAGGGATTCTGGAGTGGATGCTGGTATTAGAATTCTCATTGTTTTCCCAAGTGGTAGTGTAGTTGGCTGAATTTCAGTTAGATCAAGTGTTGCAGTTTGAGCAGAGTGATCTGAGAATGGGGATGGATTGAGCTTGAGGCTGAAGTAATGATGCAGCATTGGTGAATAGAAGCAAAGGTCAATTAAAGATGTGTGTCGGTTATTATGGAATGTTACTGTGTTTGGTGGTAAAAAACCTTCAGCACTCATGAGTGGTATTGCAATTTGATGCAGCCATTTTGAGATGAAATCTGTGTACTTCATGTTAAAATCTCCCATGATGATAGTTGGGTAAGGAGTTGATGCTAGCAGTGAATTGATGGTGAGTATTATGTTTGATATGATGACGTTTCCAGGTGGGATGTAGGTGAAAACTATGTTGAGAGTGTTTGCATGGTGATGAAATGTAGCTATCAACAAGTTTGCATCGATATATATGATTCTGAATGATGTGAATGGGCAAGCTGGGGTTATTAGTAGGCCAGTTCCACCCGCAGGTGATGACATGTCCCTGGAGCATGCAAAGAAGCCTTCAGTGCGAAGATGCACTGTTGGGTCAATCTGTGATCCACTATATATTTTTGTTTCCAGAAGTCCCAATATATGTGTCTGTGTGATTTTGGTCCATTCTCTAAGTTGATGCAGTTTGTTTGCCGAGTTCAAACCCCGCACATTAAAAGCTGTTATTTTGACTTTCATTATGGTTGTATTTTGGGATTGTTCACATTTCAAAATATGTTAGTGACTGGTTTTCATTGTATGAGCTGTACATTGTTGGAGTTTTAATTGGTTGGTTAGATAGAAGTGATGTCCATTGGTGACCAGTCATCCGTTTGAATTCTGGTTAATGATGATGCGGTGTTGTACTCTTCTGTTTGTGAGTTGTTGTCCTCTTCTGTTTTTGGTTTTTTATTGTTTTTGCTTCTTTTTGGGCGACCTGGCCCTTTTTTTTCTATTGTATTTACTTCAACTTGTGGAAGGCATGGCATGATTGCTTCCATGATATATGTTGATGTGTTATTTTTTATTGTGTGTGTGATGTTTGTTCTATTGGTACTTTGTGTTTCACTGTAATTGCTTTGTGATATTTCAGTTGGGTTAATATTTGAATCATTCGTGCATTGTATGTTTTGACAGTTGCTTGTGTTATTTTGAATTGCTTGTGTGACATTTGGATTTAAGTGCTGCATTCTGTTTGGTTCATTTATACTGTTGTCTTGGTTTTTTGTAGTTTGATCTTCTTTAGATGAAGAAGTTGTTTGCATCTGGTTATTCATATCTGAATTTATCTTGACTATGTTAGTGTGGCTGATATCTTCCGTTTGTGTGTGGTTGAGCTGATTATTTGTTTGCTGTGATTGTAGACTCTTTCTGTTATCACATTGTTTTTTCAGATGGTCGCTGTTTAGTTCATCTGTGTTTTTATTTTCCTCATTGGAATTTTGATTAATGAGAGGGAGTGAGAGTGTTTCTTCAGGTGGAGAAGTTGTTTGCATATTGTTGTACATATTTGGATTTATGCTATCATTATATATATGGTTGCTGTCTTCAGTATGTGTTTGGATGGCCACTCCATTTGTTTTTTGCGATTGTGGATTCTTTTTGGTGTCACATTGCGTTGCCAAGTGGCCTCGCTTCCCGCATGTGTAGCATATGGGTTTAAGCCCTCTTATGAAGAGGCTCAGCATGGCTTCCTGATCTGCAAATTGTGTAGGAATATTGTTTGGATCTATTTCTGGATGCAATCTCAGCTTGAAGTCAAAGCTATTGCTGTATACAAGCACTGGCGTATCTTTCAGATAAATTGGGTTGAATGCTGTGACTTTTCCAAATGGCTGCATCATTTTCTGAAAGATTTTGATGTCATATCCAAGGTATGCATTCTTGATTATGCCAGTAATCTGGTTATGTTGATCTGGATCTACTGCAATGAGTGCATAGTTGCCTAAAGTTTTAATGGTGGTTTGAAACCGGGTTTTTTGGCTTTCTTGGTAAAATTCGAGGATTAAATACCGTGAGTTAGGATGGTCAGCAATCCTTAGTATGCTATCCCAAAGTCCGTGTAGTGTTATTGCTTCATAAAGTAAATTTCTAGGAAATTTATATAGCGATAAATTTGCATCTGTAGCTGATAATATTATTGAACGAGGAGAAAAAAATCTTTTGAAAGACGTATGAAGGCCACGTGGGATCGTATTATTAAACTGTTCACATATTATTTTCAAATCCTCATTATTCCACTGGGCGGTAGGGGGGCATTGATTTTCTTGCGTTTGTATATCTAGCTGCAAAATATCATTAGTATTTATTTTTCGGAAGCGATGGAAAACTTTATTTTTTTCTAAAATTGGAACTTGATTGTGTTCTTTTTGTTGTAAATTATTTTTTTCCGAAGAGAAATTATTTTCCTGTAAATTATTTTTAGCTACGTTGGCATATGTTTTTGCTTCACCTGTAATTTGCATAGGCTTGGATAGCATATTGGCGCCGTTCTGCTGGTCACATGACCGGGGTGTCGCCATTGTAATGCTTTTTACGTTGAGCAACGAATATTATTTTTAACAAAACAATTCATAAAAATATCTATTTAGTTAAAATACAAATTAATTTGGATTGTCCAATACTTACTGTTCATATATATATAACTGCAAGTCAAAGATGTGTTGGTTTTAGTGTTTTCTTTGGTTAAACTCCTAAGATCTCTGTAAACAACGATCCGTTAAAATCATCATTTGCTGCGAGACTTTTTATTATTATTATTATTATTATTATTATTATTATTATTATTATTATTATTATTATTATTATTATTATTATTATTATTATTATTATTATTATTATTATTATTATTATTATTATTATTATTATTATTATTATTATTATTATTATTATTATTATTATTATTATTATTATTATTATTATTATTATTATTATTATTATTATTATTATTATTATTATTATTATTATTATTATTATTATTATTATTATTATTATTATTATTATTATTATTATTATTATTATTATTATTATTATTATTATTATTATTATTATTATTATTATTATTATTATTATTATTATTATTATTATTTCTTCTTCTTCTTAAACTGGAATGGCTATCAGATTAAATCTTGGTAATTTTTTATTCCTTTACATAACAAAGTACAAAATAAAGTATTTTAAGTAAGAAAATAAGTCTAATTCAATAAAACAAAATCGAAGCATTTATTGCTCATTATTTATGCAAGAATTGAGCACCAGAAAAAACAGAACTGGTGGCAATATATGAACCTTAGCTCCAGAATATGTCACTTCCCTAAACAATGCAGTATAATAGAAGCAATTATTATCTTGTAATCTTTTGCTGTGTTTATTCCAGAAAACGTTTTTTACACCAAAAACAAAGAGAGAAAAAATGGCAATAAAAAGCTGAAGAGAAAAAGAGTTAATAAATATCAAATTTAGAATATGTAATTGCACGACTTATTAAAACTGGTATTCTGCACAAGCCTTCTGGCATCCATTGATTACTCTGTTTGGCACAAGGTGGCACTACTGTATGGAGAGTTTTGCCTTTGTTTATTAATTAACTTATTAAAAAAATCTTTTGATAATTAAAGTATCCTTAAAATAAAGTTGCAAAACGCAAAATTTGTTTTTACTGATTAAGTCCCTTGGGTTATTTGTAAATATGAGAACGCCATAAGTTCTCGAAAGTACTTACAGAAATAACCAGTTTCTCTATAGTTATGCATAAGCGCACTTATCAAAGTTATTACATTCCGTATAGAAGACATATAAGTAGCTAACGTTATTAAATATTAAACACTTATTTTATTTTTATAAGCAATAAATATAAATCTGAACTGACAATTTTTTTTTAAATAAAAAATTATTTTAAACACACACCTATTCTTCATTCTTGACATTTATTACCTTTGTTGTTCAATGCTTAAAACAATTTATTTAAACATTGTGATATGCTTTTTCTATTAAAGCAAGTAGAGATATAAGGATATCTTAAGATTATTATTGCCTTAATATGACTTTTGTAACATTATTAATTTTAGAATCTATCATATCGCATATGAGAAATTAATTAGCTAGGCATGTTTAAAATTATTTAATTAAAAATTGAATTTGACAGAATAAAGAATGTGATGTGGGTAAATGCTTACATTTTACTTACTTATTAAATTTTTTTTCCCAAGTTGTAATAAAAAATTTTAGAAAAAAAATATCAGTTATAACTTTGTTAACAAGATGTTTCAGCATTACAAAGGGACTTCATAGAGATAAATATAGGAAAAACACTGCAGTTGATTTGATTGTGCAGCTATTTTTTGAGATAATTTACTAATTATTTTTATTTAAAAAAATTGCAAAATTCATATATAATATTGATCATCTTAGTATTATTTAGTACAAGCATACATATTCCAGTGATATACATTTTAAAAGATAATACTGATCGTATCAAAATATAAAAATAAAAATTTTAATGGAATTGTTATAATAATCAACACTTAAGCTATCAACAACCTCAACCTGTAGTCAAGGAAACTTCTTTAATAGGTTGAGATTAAAGATAGCTTAAGGGATTATTGTAATCATCTACATTTGTAAACCTATTAAAGCCTTGAGTGATTGATAATATTGTCTTAGGAATTATTATCAACAGTGAAGCTTGGCAACATTGGATAAATGTATTTATTCAAAAAGTTATTAAATGAAATGTTAGATAGTTATTGGACACATATTCCTATTCAAATATCAAGTAGAACAAAATAATAAATATTTTAATTCTATGTTATTAAGATTAAGATAAATTTAGGGTTAATTATCATCAAAGAAGGAAAACAAATTAAATCTAAAAATATTATTTCTTGTTATTATAATTTAAAAAAAAAAGATTACCATTTGACAAAGGTGATTCTATGTTTGGCAAGTAGAAACTGCTTTATACTGCCATAATAAACTTATTAGAAGTAGTGATATCATTATTTGGTTTAAAATAAATCTTTTCCAAATATATTGTGTAAATAATCTTTTAATTTGTAAATAAATTGCTGATAATTACAATTTTTGGTATTTAGCTTGGGGCTAAAATATTCAGCCAATCAGAAATTCTCATTTTTATTGACATCTAAGCCACATCTTTTATGACATTATCATTCAAATAGAATGTCATCAATCATGCAAAAAGCTATTTACCATTGCCTAAAAGTCTATATAATACTGACATCTTCAGATTTTTTTCAACTAACACGCTTAAACTGAAGCTGCATAAACAAAAACTGCAGAATGTGATGTAAAGTTATTGATAGGTTTAAAATAATGTAAAGAAGATATAGCAATCACTGCATCATCATGATGCCCAAAATGTCAAAATCCATGTAAAATTATCGATGGTTGTTACTTAAGGAATTAAAAATGTAGACTTCCCAATTAAACAAGTAATATGTCTAAATGCAGGCAATGGTGAAGCTAAAGTACAAATTGTAATATTAATTGGCTGAGCACTTTTGAGAAATTTTATCTTCTCATAATCATAGCAAATATGTTGTGTGAGCACACTAGAAAATGTATGCAATAAATATTTAAATCACACAAGGGTAAAACAGTTTTACTACTAATACTCACAAAGATGACAGACCATTCTTCTTCTTTCACACATACTAAAAACTTTATTAAAACCTTTTCTCTTTCCTTCAAGCTAAGTTTTCATACCCCCTTCAACCAATAGATTAATCAACAATTCAAAAGACCACCTAACCTCTGATCAGACACCTCACACAGTGTGCAAGATCTTATGCTTCAAAACCAGCTGCAGTGTCATATACTATGGTGAATATTATGCATCTCTTTCTACTCATGTCTCTTAGATCTGTTACTTATACAAAAGTGCTCTGATAAACCTGAATATAATTCCAAATTTTTAGAACACCAAATGTTTATAGGCCATATATATGAATTACTTTTTGCTTCCATCACAAGCATAGAATGTCATGACTCTAAATGTAAAATCAAAAAAGCATGGCCTTTAGCTAATGTACACTATAATCTGTAAGAAAGTATGCTTCTCTCTCCAAAAAGTGGACTTTCTAATACACTGCGCATATATTTAAATATTTGTTGCATACATTTTTATTGTGCTCACACAATCTACTTGCTATGATTATGAGAAGATATAACTTCTCAAAAGCACTCAGCCAATTAATATTACACTTTTTGCTTAACTTCACCATTGTCCACATTTTAGTGCATTTAGACATATTAAGAAATTATAGCATAATTTGATAAACTTATCATGCATTAAATATTTATTTATTACATTTTATACATAAATGTCAATAAACAAAAGCATTAATTAATTTTATAAAATCAATCTGCTGGGTCTGGCCATTGAATGGTAAAACCATTCTTTGTTTTTATTACAATCTTATTATTTATAATATTTGCAATGTTCAAATATAATTTTTTAAAATTTATTTCATTTGTAAACACAAATTTCTATCATATCAAATCCAATTTATTATTTTCTGATATAAAATAATGTTGAAAGCTTACAAAACTTTCACCAGCAACAACACTCTCCATACAGTAGTGTCACTGAGTGCAAGCCAGAGTAATCAATAGATGCGAGAAACTTTGTGCATAAAATCCCTGTCTAGTGACTACTCATCCAATATACCTAGACTGAGTTTCTAACTTGTGGTTTTCATCAGTGAAAAGCCTTGAATCTGAGAGCACAGTATTTAGATCTTAGGATTTAATGTAACCCTCCAAAAACTGTCATTTACTTTTTTAGCTAACTATAAGATTTTGAGTCCAAAATGAAAACACAATAGTGTTTTCAAGCTACACTCATTAATTTGTATAGTTGTATAGATCTGAATTCAGTTCAGCATTCATACTTTTTGGTGTCTTTGGTTCTTTAATAACCACAGTCACCACAATCTTTTGGGGCAGGATTGATATTAAATCATCAAACATTACATGATCATCATTCTTTATGCTTACACAAGCTGTTTTTCACAGATCAATGCAAGCCAGAGTAATCAATGGATGCAGGAAGATTTGTGCATAAAATCCCTATCTATATTGGATGAGTAAGCACTAGATAGGTTTTTTTTGCACAAACCTTCCTGCATCCATTGATTACCTGGCTTACACTGAGTGGTGTTACTTTATGAAGAGTATGACTCTGTGAAAAATAGCTTGTGCAAGCATAAAGAATAGTGATCATGTGATGTTTGATGGTTTAAAACTTTCACCAGGAAGAACAATTAAATATGTCATAGTGCTGTATTAATATGCACTATTTCAATTACAAGTTATCAATATAAATAAAGAAAGAAAAAAATCATTAAAATTTATAAATTTAATATATTTTACAGCCATTTTTTATCTTGAGGTGCTGTATGCAATCATGTTTTTTAAAAACAACAACACAATATCAAAATTCATAAATTTAAATAAACTTTGCACTACTTGGCAGCAGCTCTTTTTCTGTCTAGAGTACTATGCATAATCATTTTTACTAATATCTTTCTTTGGTTTACACTGAAAGCACATACGTTTTATTTTTCCTTTATTATTCTTTCTGAATTAGATGTATAGTATTTTATATAATAAAATGTTTTCTAATTGTAATCTAAAAGTTTTGAAAATTTAAGAATATTCATAAACCAATAACATATCACACAAATGACTTCAGCTTACATATTGTTATTTCAACAGTATACTTTAGTAAGTAGTAATGAATGCTAGATAATACTGTTTAATAAATCCTTATAGTGTGTTGTACTATCCAATATTCTCAAACTAGTTTTAAACTAATGGTTTTTATTTATGTTTTTCAGTTTGGTTGATAGTGCAAAAGTAAGGTAAATAACAGCAGCTGGAAAGAAGGTACATTATATTCTAAAGGTCCATTTGCACTGGTCCAAGATTCAAAGCTTTTCATTAATAAAATCCATAAGTTTGAAACTGATCTGATGATATATTGGATAGGAGAACACAGAATAGGGATTTATTAAGCATTACTATTTGGCATCTATTATTATTTACTAAAGCTTATAGGAAGTGGCCTAGAGATGGTGACAAATTATACTGATAGGACATTGATAAAGACAATATGGTCTTAAATATAGCAAAACAATTATAGTCTACTGAAAATGAGACTGTTATTACATTTTTAAGGAGAAAAAATTTTATTGAAAAAAAAAATTATTCCCCAGAATGTATTTTATTGTAATGAAAGTCAAGTATTTCACTATTCATTTTATTTAAAAAATACAAATATGATACAGTAAATTTTTTTCTTAATTTTATTTTTTAATTAAATATAAATAAGTAAACACACACTCATTAAAATATATGAAAATGTGCACCTATCAAATTATTATTAATAACTACATTATTTTCTAATTTTGTTTATATTATAATCTTAATTTATATACATATTCTATACAAATAAAAGCATCTGTATTATATATATATATATCGATTAGATATTAATAAATTTATTATTTATATATTTTAAGTATATAGTTGTTTTATAAATTGAATATATTTCATTTTAAACAATAATATATATATAATATATATTGTAATAACAATAAAAATAATACACATAAAAGTAATTAACTATTATATACAGTCTTTAAATCTGCAGAACTTCATTTAATACCTTAACCCTTCTCAACTGTTGCTAAATTTAAAAAACATAATGGAAACAAATGTCATCAACTCAAATTTTACAAATTCCAAATTTTAACAGCAGTTTGTCTACTAATTATATTCATTTTATTTCTATTTATTAAAATTGCTGTCTTAATTCATTTTGTATTATGGTTTCTCTCTTTATGAAGAATTTTAATACTTTCAATATCAAATTTATATTTACAAGTCCTTTCATGATTCAAGAAAACTAAAACAGTCATTAAATCACTATTATTTTTACTTTTCACATGCTTGTATTCATGCTCCTTTAATCTTTTTTTAATATTGTATCTTGATTCACCTATATATGATAACATATCAAACACAAAAAATTGATATACAACATTACTTTTCTTCTTGACAGGTATGACATTTTTTAGAATTATCTCCTAATTTATTAATGATTTGTAACACAAAATAAAGCATTCAACATATCCTTAAAAAATTTTACTTGAGCATTTAAAATATATGGAATAGATATCCATTTTTTATTATCAATCTTCAAGACATTTAAATTATTATAAGTCTTTTTAAGTTGACAAAAAGTATTGTTATATATATATTGAACCGTGTTTGAATATGTGGATTCGAAACACCGGTCTCTTAGGCAGAGAAGAACATACTCGGAGAGTATGTATGCCCAAACGATAGCTATAAAGTATATAACTAACGTTACATTTCCAGGACATAGCTTCTTCTCGGCTGTTGAGTTGAACACCACATCCAAAGCACTTTTTTTGTTTGTGTATAAACACGGGCACCAGCTATCTATTCAAGGATGAATAAATAACGTACTTTGAGCAATGGCCACTAACTCAATGCCTAAATCTGAAACTAGCTCAGCTGTTTGTAATCACTAATAGATTATACATAATTAGTGGTTAAGACTTGATAAAAGAATTGTAAAAAAGAATTTATAAAAAGAATTGATAAAAGAATTTGGTAAAAGAATTGATAAAAAGAATTGACCGACAAATAAAGTTTAATTTTAAAGATAATTTATTAACTAACATTTATTTACTAAATTTAAACATTCTAATAAAACACACGCATATTTTAAATTAACATTTCTAAATAGTTTAAATATTCCTATAGATTTAATAACAGAACACTCTAATTTAACTAATAAACATTGATATAATGATCACGCACATATTAACTCATGCACACACATAATAATGATAATAAAGGACTACATAGCATTTGAAATTTAATCACACACATATCAATAGTTCATTTATGTATGATATCGAGTTCATATAATTAGACTCTTGGAGGATTCGCATGAATTAATGAAATGCAATGGCTATTACAGTATAAACGAAAATAAGCAAATGTTTTACCTAGGATTTTGAACGTAGATTTAAAACTTTGTTTTCTTGTTGTTTGTTGTTTCTTCCAGTATGAATGGTTCCAGTATGAATGCTTCCAGCTGGCTGGGAAATTTCCTTGCTGAGTTTCCTGATTTTCACGATTATTACTATCGGAGACAAATAGATACTGACGGAGATTTTCTAAGATGTTAAGCTGACATTATTTCACGGGCAGATCTGCTGTTTTCTCGGACATATGGGCTGGAGATAAACGTGCATTCCCAAGATCTTCTCAACACTGCATTTTGTTTGTTAACTGCTCAATTAATTTCTGAACTGCACTACTCAATTACTTTGTGAACTGAACTCACTCAATTAGATTTGTGGAACTGATTGTCTCCACTCATTGTCCGATAAAATATTCAGTATTTATACCAATGAAGTGTTTTCTTTTCAATATCCTCCGGCAAATATCTGTTGTCAGAATTCTTTATCAATTAATCCTTTGATAAACGTGTTTTGGAAGATTGCTTAATTAGTAATAGCCATGCAGAGATGTTGTTTTATATTTTAATTAATAACCATTGCCGTGTTTTTTAATAATAATCTTCTTTAACTTTCATTTATTTATAATAACATTTATTCTATTGTTGACAATCACACATATATACGCACATATATTAGTTTTAACATTATTTTTTCTTTAATTAAACTTGAATGAAAAGAGATTTGTATGTTTTAACTTTTTAAATTATATTTTTACGAATACTAATAAAAACTCTTTACTTCCTTTTATAACCCTTAGTTTCATTTCTCAAACCAAGACTCCCCCTCCCCTTTTGATTAATTAATTGTAGCTTTTTTGATTTCAAAAACTAACGCTAGAAAACTATTTAATTCTTATCTTTTTTTTAAAACTAACTGAAATAAACTCAACATTTAATTTCATGTTTCTCTTTAACGAAAGATTATTTTAATAATATAATTTTAGATAAAATTACATGTGCCTATATCAATATAGGTACAATATATATATATATTGTAACCATGTATTTAACCCTTCAGGTTAGATATATATTTTAAAGCATTATTTTTTTATATATAAGATTAAGTAAGTTTTTTTATTTGTACTATTATAATAGAATCTTCAATTATGTTACAATAATATGAGTTAAAGTAATTCAGTTAGCCCAGTTAGCAATTATTAAGAAGATTATCTTAGATTGTTTAATATTTACTTGAAAAAATAAAATTACTATAAAAATTAAAGAAGACTTAATCTAGACCTTAGTATGTTTTAAATAGTTGTAATAAATAAAATTGTTTTATGCTGTCTGGAATGATTGGTTAACTTTATTAGGATTTTTAGTTGTTGATTTTATTTAAAATAAATAATTTTAAAAAAGTAACAGTTATGATTTATTAAATACCAATTTATAGGAAAGTATTTAGAAGTAGGATTTTAAAATAGTAAGTATAATTGACTGATATTAGCTCTAATTTTTAATTGACTTTAAATGTCAGTCAATAGTAAATTTATTTTCATTGTATTAAAATGGTTATATTAATGTGCATGGGTGTGTATAGATATTTACAGAATGCATGTGAAATATTGAAACTTTAAAAGACATTAAAAGCAATAAGGGTATTTTAAAAATTAGGTACTGTCAATCAATTTTAAAATTATTAAAAGAAAGCTTTTAAATAATGCAAGAGGAAGAGTAAAGAAAAAGTATTTGAATAAAAAAAATGTTTAGTTGGAAATTCAATTAATAATTTTATTAAATAATTGATTTGATAATTATTTAGAGTTAATAAAAATTATTAATTAACTAGTTTATTTACCAAAGTAGACATCACATGACTAAATTGTCTGAATTTAAAGTGTAAAGTTAACATCAGCTCAATTAAAAGTCAATAATGACCATTAATTTAAATATTATAATGGAAATTTGTAACTCATTGGTTTAATAAAGAGATAATGCAGTGTTGATCTTGGTGCATGGGTAGAAATAAAAGAAGACACACACTAGGATAAAAATAGATACTTAAAAATTTAGATACTTCTTCACACTTCACTTCATTTAAAATTTTAATTTTCTTTCAGTTTAAAAGTAAATTGTTTGATTTTTATTTGGCTATTTTAAATCAATGTTAATGTTTAAAGTATTATTGTTTATCATCTTCATGATAGAATAAAGAACCAGTAAATTGTCCACACAGTGTTTCTTCTAAAAGCATGCTTTCAATTGAATTATTAAGCAACAATTCTAAAAGATACTAAAGAAAATTCTAATATTTTTTTCAAAGAATCTAAAGGAAAAATTATGTAAAGAAAGGTATATTGTTTCATTGTTATAATATTAGTTTAAATTCCGAACTTTGCTATAAGACTATCTCTGGCATGTTTGAATTAACTTTTAATGAGTTATAAATACAAATTATTTGCTACTAAGTAACAAGTTCAATTATAGAATGATGAATTTTTATAAGATTATTAAACCTATAAAACAAGAAGTATTGACAATTATTTAAAATTATCTTAAATGACAAGTGTTTGAAAACTAAATTTTCTAATTATCATAATTAAAGACTATATCCAGTTTGTTTCACATCAAAACAAATAATATAGCTATTCGTCTCAAGTTTACTTATTCAGCTATTTATTTGAATATTGTTTTTAAATTACTGATTGCTTCAACTATATCGTTATTATATTTAAAGAGGAATAAATATAATTTAAATTTATTGCAGTCAACTTGTAAGGATAAAACTTCATAAAGAGCAATTTAGATAAAACATTATTCTGTTTGTTGTTCCTTTGATCTTATTGACATTAAAAAATGCATTTTGACAGAAGCTGTTTGGCATTAAAATCATTTTCCATCAGCTATCATTTTACATATATGAAATTATTGCAAACTTTTTCATCAAAATATTGCTGCAAATATATATGTGTCTGTTCTACTTTATTAAAGGACAATGTGCTCATATATCACTTCAAGAAGCAAACAAAAAGATTGAAAAGTGATAGTGATCCTTATACAAAGGAAATGAATTATTTAATTTCTAAAATGGCATTATAGTTATTGTGTATACATATATTTTAGAATTATTATAACTATAGCTTATAGGTATTACATTATGATTAGTATTAGTTATATTAGAAATATGTTTACATGAATGGTGTTCCAGAGGTGAAATTGGTAAGATATATGGTAGAAGTGTTTATTTTATATGTTGGTTTTATTATTCTGGAGTTTTTCCGAATGAGTATTTAAAATTATAAATGATTGTACCCAGAGGTATAACAGCCTTTTGTATATTTATAAAAAGTTATGAATATAAGCATTTATTTTATATAGCGTATGTTTACAATTGTATTACATTCAAATATCAGCCTTTCAAGCTAATTGTGCATACACTTTTGCGAGTGTTAATAATAATAAATGAATACTTTCTCTCCAGTACAAGATATAGTATTTATGCAAGAATAAAATGAATCACTTATTCCTACGACTCAAATGCTTATATATGAGCAAATCTGAATACTGGCAAAGCGTGAAGATGGAACAGTCACTTTAAATTACTATATACGATGTCTGAATGAATGACAGTGAAATTGTCTACAATTTACTAAACGTCATTCCAACTGAAACTTAATCATATGTAAATAAGCATTTATTTTATATTGTATTGGAGAGAAAGTATTCATTTATTATTATTAACACTCAGAAAAGCGTATGCACAATTAGCTTGAAAGGCTGATATTTGAATGTAATACAATTGTAAACATATGCTATATAAAATAAAATAAAATAAATGCTTATTTACATATGATTATGTTTCAGTTGGAATGATGTTTAGTAAATTCTAGACAATTTCACCGACGTCATTCATTCAGACATCGTATATAGTAATTTAAAGTGACTGTTTCATCTTCACGCTTTGTTTGCCAGTACTTCAGATTTGCTCATATATAAGCATTTGAGTCGTAGGAATAAGTGATTCATTTTATTCCTGCATAAATACTATATCTTGTATTGGAGAGAAAGTATTCATTTATTATTATTAACACTCGCAAAAGCGTATGCACAATTAGCTTGAAAGGCTAATATTTGAATGTAATATAATTGTAAACATACACTATATAAAATAAATGCTTATTTACATATGATTAAGTTTCAGTTGGAATGACGTTTAGTAAATTCTAGACAATTTCACCGATGTCATTCATTCAGACATCGTATATAGTAATTTAAAGTGACTGTTCCATCTTCACACTTTGTTTGCCAGTACTTCAGATTTGCTCATATATAAGCATTTGAGTTGTAGGAATAAGTGATTCATTTTATTCCTGCATAAATATTATATCTTGTATTGGAGAGAAAGTATTCATTTATTATTATTAACACTCGAAAAAGCATATGCACAATTAGCTTGAAAGGCTGATATTTGAATGAAAAGTTATGAATGAAAGTGTTATAAATATCAGTATGTCTATGAGAATTTTAAATAATTTTATACATAAAGTGCTGTCACCATAATCCAATAATAAGTTCGTCAGTATACATATAATCTTAGGCTGAGTGAAGGAATTATATACCTTTTATATGTGTGCATAAGATGGAAGATTGTTTTATTATTATTTTTATTAGCTCCATGGCTTTTATTATTAATAGTATTATGCTATATTACTTTTATGTGTATTATGCCACTCCATGAGAGAGAGAGTGGGGCTCATTCATTCATTGACACCACTTGTGCATAGAACCAGGTGTTCAATCATATTTGTGCTAACATATATTTCATGTCCAGTATGCTTAGAATTTAAATATTAGATTATATTTTGGTGTATATCTTCAGGCATATGCAGCTTTACAATTTATTAATAATTCCACTATAATTTTTTATTTAAAGTATATTATCAGCATCAAGCATAGATATTTCCTCAACCCAACATAGATATTGTTAATGTTATAAGTGTTGTTATATTGCATAATATTTGTTGCTATTATACTACTATTTATTAATCATCTCCACATTGATTTTTTAATACTATTTTTGATTAAATAAAATGCATTAATATCTCTTAGTAGCCTGGACAAAGGCATATACATACATATAATGTTTTATGCTATGGGTATTGGATTTGGAAATAAAAATTGTATTTGGAATAAGAGAACTATTGTATAGTAAATATAACTTATATGATAAAATTGTAGAAATGGTTTTAAGAAAGATACACCAACGTATTATTTAATAATATCAGTAAATTATAGGTAGTAAATTAGAAGAAACAATCACAATTATTGTAAATAAATATTTTTATTATATGTTGTAAATAAATATTTTATTATTAATTAAATGTTTTCATTTCACTGCCATTATAATATCATTGCATAAACACATCTATTTATCAGAAAATCTACTTTAATAAGATTTGCATTAATAATTATTTTAAGAGTACATTTCAATTATCACATAGTATTTATACATTCATTTTGCTTAATAATTATTTAATTATTTTAACTGCATTCTTAGAAGATAAATGTTTTATTAGTTACTTCATTTCAAAAGCATTTGTTGTATAGTCGGCAGCATAAAAGATACCCTTACTGCCCTCTATATTATTTTGATATTGTTTATTCAAATTTGTATCAGAAAACATAAGATTTCTCAGTCAGTAGAAGTGAAATAATTATATTTTAATAACTGTAAAGTATTTAAATGTTTTTCAAGTTATCAATTATATATTATTTCAGTATTTGAGTATTCTATTCTTATGTAATTTCTTTTATACTCTCTTAAAATGCTAAGACTTCAAAATAAACTAAAAGAAAGGTCAAATGTTTCATGTTTAGCTTAAATAATATTTTTCATATTTTTGTTAAAAAGTTAAAATATTACCATTAACATTTTGTTCCAAATGCATTTTATTCTGAATTTGAACCCTGAAATTATGATATCCTAAACTTGTAAAAGAACCTAGATTTGAGATAAATATGTTTTTTAAACCTGAGATTATGATATTTTAAACTTGTAAAACAATTCGTAATTAAGATATTTTAAAACTAAGTTGTGATATTTTAAACTTGCAAAAGATCTTATGTTTAAGATAAATACAATATTTCTAGAATATAAGATAAGATATTTAAGAGTGAAAACAACCTATATTTAAGATCAAGATATCTTAAAAATTCAGATATAAAATATTTTGGATTATAAAAAGAATATTGTATTTTAATAATCAGTTTTAGTCATGGTATTATTTACAAGAGGACTCATATTCTGGTGTGCTTTTAAAAATCCATGTCATATGGTGCCTGTGTATGTCACCTCAGATTGCTGTTGGTCTATCACTTTATTATTGTTGTTTAGGTTACATGGTGTTTGGTTTTTGGTGACTAATGTGGTGGATTTATAGTAAGATTTCTTTTATGTTCCACCACTCTTTGGTCAGTTCATTAGGCTTATTATATATATATATATGTGTGTGTGTGTGTGTGTTAAAAGTGCTGCATATTTGCAGTTCAATAAACAATATATTTTATTATAATCAAAGTTTATTAACAAAATGTGAGTTACTATATTCAATGTATAATATATACAAGAGTTGCTTGGAATAAAATATAGTAGATATCATCACTCAAGCTTATTTAAAAATGACTCAATCGTCTTATCTAGTAGTAAGAGTGAAAAATTATTTAAAAGCTAAATATCACATTGTGATTCCCAGCCAAACAAAATTTGAAAAAAAAAAACCCTTGAATTTTATCAGCCTTTTACTTTCTTGATCACAACTTTGTCTATAGTTTGTAAACTAACAAAAATTATATATCACAAACCCATAATAGAAATCTTAGCGATGGTAAGGCCTTTTTCAAAAAGTTTCTTTCAAAATGATTTCAGTGATATAACCCTGAGTTGAAATGTAGGCAAAGTCAAAACATTTCCCACATGAATGCATTAAGTCTTTTGTCTATGCTTGTTGTTGATCATAAGGAGGATAAGGAATAAATCAGTACTATTAATATATCAAAGATTAAATAATAAAAAATAGGATATGGACAGGCAGAGATTCAACTTATAATTAATAAAGTGAATAAGGTGAGGAAAGCCAAAAAATGAATCACAAATATTGATATTTTTTAATCTCAAATACCCTGAATTATCTAATCAAAAATTTGTATCATGCGAGAGTCAAAAATAGTATTATCCCAGAAAAAAAGGCAAATCTGTGGAGGTTTCTGTATAGTTCATATAAAGTATTCATCAATCATACTTCTAGTAGTCCAAGATTAGCAAGGATATTTAATTGAGAATACGAAATTGCTAGCAATGACACACAATTCAAAATATGCTTAATAAAAGACCAAAAGTTAGCTGACCAAAGACAGAAGAGCCTTTATCCTGAATTCTTAAGGAAATTATAGATGACCCATAAAATTTCTATGGTGATCACATTTGATAATAGCTCTGTATTCATATCAGAGAAATGTGGTGTTTTGTATGACTATAAATTTTATATATATAGTTACACTACTATTCAACCTGGAAAGTAGCAAGCTTGTGAAACACATGTTAAAAGAGGCAAAAAATATTAGCTACATGCCATTTGCAGTACAATGGGTGCACATATATTTTTAGTCAAATAATCCTGGCCTATTTCCACATTAAGTATATGCCTGTAAAAATATTTATTGATAGGAAATATTTCTGCATTTTTTCCATTGAGAGAATATGGAAAGATGTCAATCCTAAAACAGATAGGTATGATCTACAGATGTTACTCTAGTAGAGAAAGTAGGCATCCAGAAAATAAATATATATTAAAACATGGAAGAACAGTCAAACATCATAACCATCTAAGCTCTAATTATGCACAAGAGACATAAAAAAAAACTAACCAATACAGTGGCAAAACATTAATGTCAAGAAAGCATCCTAAAACTGACAATGGATCAAAGCAAAGATAAGATAATCATAGACATCCATAACTTAAAAAGTAACACATGATCACTATCTTGTACTAGCACATAATTGTTTATAAACAAAGCAAAATTCTCCATACAGTATTGCCACCCTGTGCCAACCAGAGTAATCAATGAATGCCAGAAGGCTTGTGCATAAAATCCCTATCTAATGCCTACTCATCCAATATCCCAGGTGCAGTGCTCTCAGATCCAAAGCTCCTCACTGATGATGGCCACAAGCCAGAAACTAGTCTGGGGATATTGGATGAGTGGGCATTAGATAGGGATTTTATGCACAAGCCTTCTGACATTCATTGACTACTCTGGTTGGCACAGGGTAGCAATACTGTATGGAGAGTTTTGCTTTGTTTATAAACTTAAAAAGTGATTAAAGTTGGGATAGTAATGCAAGAAAAATAGAAAAAGTGATTAAAGTTAAAAAGATAACTAAGAAAGAAGCATCAAAAAGGATAAAGTCTACATTGTCTATAAAAACTCCAGATAATTTTGTTTATATAATAAAAATAAATTGCATCCCACCTAATAAATAAATTCCCAAATGACATTTGCATTCCTATAAATTAATCCTGAAGACAATTGTTTTTATCTTTTTTCTTTTCACCAATTTTCAACACTAGGCAAAGTAAAGTATTCATGCTAGGCTTACAAGAATGATATCTAATCATTATCCAGTAATTCCACTTCTTTTCTGGTTTAGTTATTTTTATTAACCAATGTAATGCATAATGCACCAAAAAAAGCATGTCATTAATGTCTTTGAAATATCTATAGAAAGAAGGTTTGCTAAATTAGATTATCACAAGGAAGCCTATCGACTTGTAACCATAATTCTACTGAAATTAAATAAATGTGTTAATTGCAGAGGCTAATTAACTTGTCCATTAAGAAGTATAAACATAAAGGTACCTTAATGTCTTGTTCATAAATACATCAACACTGAAATAAACAAACACATCATGCCCAATATTACAAAAATCTATATAATAATAGATATATCATGACCTTCTGTAAGCTAAAGAACTTAGTCCTTATTCTTAGGATAAAAGATCACATTTTTAAAATTTTCCCAGTGATTTCATTTATACCTAGTGTGTTTTTGGAAGTAACTTAGTTGCAAATTGATTGTTATTTTGTCTAGTTTTATTTTTTTGAGGTAGATATATCATTAGATCAAATTATGATCCCTTCGATTCATTAAATGCACTAACAGCATTGATAAAATAGTCAGATCAAGTTACTAGCATAAAGATTTAGACAGAATATAAATCGATGTTAAGCTTATTTTATATATAATATATATTTAAAAAAAGATGTTAAACTTATGCTTTAAAAAAAAAAAAAAAAATCTGTCATAGCAATGAGTTTGTGCTTGAGGTCAAAAGATAGATTCCCGCAAACTCACATATTAAGCTTTCTGCAAATTAATTAATTAATTAATTAATTGCTTGAGAGTATCTATATATATATATATGTGTGTGTGTATAGATAGAAAGTGAATAAGTGGGATAGCTAAATAATATAGATAGATAAACAAACATGTATAATCGTAAGTAGACAGATGAGTAGAAAGATGATGAATAAAATTATGTGTGAGAGAATGTGATAGGCTACCTGCACTGATTCTCTATTCTAAAGCGCGTATATATATATATGTCTACGTGTAAATAGTTATCTATCTTTAAAATAGTTTTAATTTCTCTAAGCCGAACTTATCCTAGAGATTCCATTTTGTCCTTTTTAAAGCAATGATTCATTCGAACGTACTTATTAATAAAATACAACTTTTTATTGTTTATTAATAATTACTTGAGACTACTATTAGTAATTAAGCGACTAAAATAAAAAATAAAAACATTAAATATATATACAGAACTATTTGGTTCACGTAGTAAAAATCCCTAATTAATATGTTTGTTGTTTAACAAAACATTAATGAATATATATATTCAAGTTTTTGTTTTAATCAGTGCGTCTTTCATCTTTGCTCAATTCTATCGTAACCATCCGTCAGCCCAGAAATCAGAACACCTCCCCCATTCTGGATGCAATTTGAAACTTCACTTTTAAAAGGGACCGAAACGTACATAATACATATTATAATTTATTTTCATATACACACTTTTTTTTTTTTTTTTTAGATATTAACGTCATGTATATATTTTTAAATATATTTCGAACTACTATTCCATCACCCATCCATGAAACATATACTATATATTATTTTCGCCTTTTAAATAAAATAATATTAATAAAAATTTTATTATTAAAAACAAATTTAAACAAAAGACTCACAAAAAAATATTTACTACTTTTATCATATGATTTTATATATATATTTATGTAAACGAACATAGTTATATATATATCGATAAACTGATAATGACAATAAAAATAATCCAATAAATAACTGTATATACTGTATAATAAATTTACCTGGATATTTCTTTCTTTCGCTTGCTGCACTGAAATAAAATAAATGTATTTACAATTTTTCTAACATACTTTAGTAATCAAACTTTAAAAGGCTTGCGTCACTTGATTTTCTATGATTAGGCTATTAAAATATTATGTTAAGCCTTCACCATAATTGCGTGACTTGAAGTATTAAGGAAACGCTATTTAATATTCTATAAAACGACAACTTAAGTTAAGTTAGTCAAGGAGTAGAATCTCATTGAACTAGCGAAGCAGCACCCAATCAAATACATTCGCACTAGTAGTATAAATAATAATAAAAATTTAATATATATGACTTTTTTTAATTTTATTTCCAAAGCTAATTTTATTCATTAAAACTTGATAAATGTTGACAGTTTACTTTATAGTTTTTGTAAAGATCGTTGGACTCTTTTGATTCAAAAATAAAATGATCTTATTTTAATGCTAAATAAATTAAAGGCTTATAAATAATACGCAATAAAAATATAATAAAAATTGGCTATACAAAAAAAATATATAATATAAGATACCATATCCGCCACAATTTACACTTCACAATATTTAAGCTAATAGTTGGAGTGTTTGAAATGCTATATATATATATGTATTTGTACGTGTGTGTATATATATGGATAGGTATTAATTGTATATGTTGTAGCTCTGATGATGACTGCTGGACAGTTGAAACTGTGAGCAAGAAGAGATAAAATAAATCATATGTTAAAAGTGCATTGTGAAGTGAAAATTGTGGAGTATATGATATATTATATATAATTCAGCAAAGCAAATAAGAAGTGGAAGTAAATTTTAAAAAAATATATCAATAAACAATCGATTTTTTGAAGCAATTTAACAAAAACAAAGTTAAATAATAGACATATAAAAATTATAATGTGTGTGTATTACTAATGTCATTATCCCTATCACTCAACTGTATTTCAATTTCATGGGTTTCAAATACTAAAATAAAAATACTAATGATTCCTGATATTTATTTTAAGCAGTGGCATTAGTTATTTTAAAACAAATCAAGGCAATGTTTATGGGCTTTTGGACCTTAGGGATTTTTTTTGGTTTATATATCTATTCAAAAAGTATTAAGATATATAATATTATAAATATTAAAAAATCTTGCATAGTGATCCAAAGATTCAAACTATGCTACTGATTTTGAACTAACCAACTCTCTTCTTTAAATCCAGCTATTATAAGTGGCTTAATCTTGATTAATCAAAAAGCATATTAGAAGCCATGAACATATATAATCCAATAATTACAACTGTGCAATTAAAGAATAGTAGTAATAGTAATAGCTTCGAACGATATGGGATTGTGCTCTAAAATAAACAACTATTTAAAAGGTGATTAAAAAGGAGACCCTCGTGTAATTTTATAAAAGAATAGTAAATATTTATATGTTTACTAAAATAAGATAGAACTAATAATAATAATTTGTAATCAAATAATGATTAATGACGGATTTACATTTTTACTGAAAAATAATTATTGGAAATAGAAACTAGTTAAAACATTGATATATATAATATTCGAAATACTGTACAGCCATTCTTCATATACCTGGAGTTTAATTGGAAATGTAGGGGATTTGAACACAGACTTTCAAGCACCCTTCAACTATCCACACTATCTTATACTACTGATACACATGATCATACACATGTAAAAAAGATAAATAATCACCAATGTAAATATTTCGTGCTGAACCAGCACTCATCAATTGGTCGAAATTATCATCTCCCACACACATATATAATCAGTACTCATTATATTAAGATAGCAAATCTTTATACTTTAATGGACAGGCTTCAATCTACTTCAAGAGTGGAGAATGGAGTAGATTAAAGCCTATCCATTAAAGTTGGAGAGTGGAGTAGATTGAAGCCAGTCCATTAAAGTATGAAGATTTGCTATCTTAATATAAAGTGAGCACTATTCATTAAATTAATTAACTTTTAATTTATTACGTTATTTCTTTAAATAACCAAAGTTAAAAAAACAATACTTTTAATACTAGAGGTAACAATCTTTGACTAAGCTTAACGAACCTTTTGTTAAATTTTGGGAAGACAAAAAAATGATAGAAAAAACATGTTCAAAAAAAAAAATTAAATTAAAAAAAAATTACATTTTCTAAAAAACTCCTTTTATAATTTTAAAAGAAAAATTGAATGGATTAAAAAATATATACTTCACAATTTGAAAATATAAACTTAATGAAAATATTCAAAATTATCAATTCTTACAAACAAAAACAATCACTTTTTGCTATAAATGAAAATACAATATGTGCACAAAAATACCTTTAACCTTGGTTTTATTCTTCTATAGAGTTCTTCTTTCCAGTTATAATTTCTAGTTTTTCCAGGTAAATTTTTTTACAGGTTTCTACACAATGCATATGAGTAAATTGTCATTTTCTTGGTATGCAGTATTTTCAGGTTAGTCAACAGAAAAATTTTATCCATTTTTTACTCTTAAAATTTGCAGGTGAGACTAACACATAAATAGACTCATGCTCTTGGTTGAAGACAAGATTTATTTCAGATTACTGCAGGAATAATGTCTTCTTCACATATTATTCCAGTGAAGGCAGGCTATATGAAGAAAAATGATATTAGCTTTTAGCTAACTTAGCAAATGGTTTTCATTGTAGAAAATATTTTTATAACTAAACTCATATTGTGCTAATAGTTTGTTTAGAACTTCTGCTGTTTTATGCAACATCTTAGTCAAGACTTCTGTTATACTATACAATTAGTGAAGACCTCTGCTTCTTTTCTCTTTATGAGCAGGGCCAGGAACTTCTTTTTCCTATTGCATTCTTCAATAGCTGGATTAAGACTTGACTGTTTTCTTTAACAGCTGGATAGAAATGACTTTTTACTAGACAATTAAATCTTCCAACTTATTCCCATACTCCTTGTAATTTTGGAAAAACCCTGCCTCAAATCAATAACAATTCATCTTAAAACATGACAATTTTTATAACAATCAATTATGTAAATTTTTACAAAATCAATGGTTCAGTTATTTTTCTTCTTAAACATTGACATTGAAAAACAAGTCAAAAAATTAAAATAGAATCATAAAATGTTTGACTTTTTTTTTAATTAAGACATTTTCTTGCAAAAAGAAAAACAAGACAACCAGTTAATTGCACTGATTTGATTTTTGTATTGAGGAGAGGTAAGAACAAAAAAAAACAACTCTGACTAATTAAAATGATATTTAACAAAATGTCAAAATTTATTTTTTTCCTTTTTTTTTAAAAAAAAAATACTATTAAACATAAAACTTTATTTCTCTTTTAAGGTTAAAATTACAATTTATTAAATAATTTACAACAAAGAGAAAATTATTTTCTCTTAGTACATTTTCACAGTTTAAATTAAAACCACTAATTAATTATGATTATTAAAGAAAGAGAGTGTGTAAAAAAATTGTTTATAAAATAATTCCTCTCCCTTCTATAATAATTTATAACTCTTATTAAAATATTCACGTATTAAAATCATATTATTTAACAAATTTAATGTTTGATAATTACTTTATTATCATTTTGGGACTTAAAATATTTAGTTAATTGAAGACTCATTATTACTGTTTGTTTTTAATATAGCAATGTAGTAATGGCTACAATATATTCTTCAAATTTGCATATGTTTATTTATCTGCATAATGAACAAACATATTCAAAGTTGAATTACAATTACAAATGATGGGAAAAATTAATATATATATATATTGAAGCAGTAGGATCTAAGTTTGATCCTAGCTTCATGATATCTAACATGTAGCCCACTTCAAACCCTAGCACTAACCATGAATTTCTGAATGCAATGGGGTTTTATATGTTCAATACATGCTTGTTTCATTAAAAAACAGTATTATACAAAAATATGTTAAAACCAACTATTTTAATATTTAAACAAATCAATATTATAAATAAATTCATGATAAAATTATTCATGAAAACATATATTATAACTGCGTGGATTGTGTGTATATATTTATAAATATTTAAATATATATTTGTTATAAAGTTTCATTGCATCAAAATGTTTTATTTTACTTTTAAACGGTTTGTTCAAATTTTAGAGATTAAAAGCTACATTTTTTCGATAAGCTTTCAGACCATCCTTTCCCAAAAACAATGGGGAATTTTTATTAATTAGCAAAAAGATAATAATTTAAAATGTAAGGATGGTTCCTGATTAAAATTGTTTTTCAGATTTACAAATTCATTTTCTAATTAGAAAATGAATTCAAAGTTAATGAGTTTGAAAGTCTTATCGAGGGAATGTATCTAAAATCAATTGATAAAAATTGTAAATTTTGATAAAGCAAGAAGCATTAGTCTTAAGGCATGAAGAGTTTATAGGCGGGAAACCAGAGTCAAAGTAAAATAGCCCAGAAAACGTTTCCAAGCAGCCATTATTATCTCATTAGAAGAGAAGCCATATTTGTTTTAAAAAGAAGTGCTACTAAAATCTAATGCATTTTTAAATTATAAATCTATATAGAGTCTCCATCATGGTGAGGGGCTAAACTTTGGGAGTCTGACTGCTGGGCCCAAAGTCTCCAGAAGATCTTTAATGTAGCTGCTAAACTAAACTTCTTCCACACCAATATTGCTGCCAAAACCCAAAGGAGTTAATCAAAATGCTATTCAACTAGTTCACAAAATGCGTGCCTACATTTCATCCAACTGGACTCTGCCATGTGTAATCTAAGGAGCCAACCATGAAGGAATGGTAATATCTTTCTTGAAACAACCACAACTTTCTGGCCAGTTTCCAAACTTTATTTTACACCACCTATTAAGCTATCTACTGTAAAATTTTCTTTTTATTTATGCTATGTAGTAATTCTCTATCTTAATCTCTAGTCTTTAAATTAATACTTTGTTAAATTTCTCTTTCTCACAATGGCGGTTTGTTTTACTAACTGTATTATATATATTTATTGAGTAATTATTAATGTCCTGTATTTTTGATTATATGCCAGTAATACTTCAACTTGACAATAATTTTTTTTGTTATATGTGCCTTATGAAAATAATCTAATATTAAGTTTGATAGTAATTTTTACCCATTGGAACTAATTTAAGATGGTTCTATTAATTATCGAGTTGAAGGATTGATACAATCTTTGCTATTTTATTAATGGCTAATAATAAATTATTAGCTCAGTTTCTAACCTATGTCCCTGGCTATTTTATCTAGTTTACAAATGTTTATCTATTTATAATCTTAAAGTGTTTTATTAAAGGTCGGTAAAGAAAAGTAAATGAATATATTCTAATTCAAATTTTATACTTTCTATTCATCTTCAGGGAGGGCATGACGTTTAGGGTATAATTAATATGATTTTATAATTACATTAAGTATTTCTGTATTAAAGCTTGTTTGACTTTAATTTAACTCAATCAGGTCATCATGTAGAGCATTCTTTATATAAATGGGTTTTATTCATTAACCATGATGATTACCAAGTCATCATTTTTCTGAACGTTGCTGACATGAGCCATCTAATGCTTCGTAAGCTTGTCCTCAGTGATAATATTACTATTACTTTAATTATATAGGAAGAAAGCACTTCCTCCCTTGCTCATTTATATTGGAATGAATCCTTCATAGGGCATCAAAGACTTGGCAAATACAAGCCGCCCTGCTATTTTCTCAAATCACCAACAGGCCATTATTTTTCATATTTATACTTATAGCTCATAAGTCGTCAGTACCATTTTTTTCTCAGTTCCAGTAAAGCCTGCTCCCATGCTCGTAAATCGTGATGAATTGATTTTATTAAAGTTGAATAAATTCATATTCATTTGTCATTAAATAAGTTCTTTAGTAAACATTAAAGTTATGCCCTAAATACATATCTTGCTCTTTGTGAATTGATTTGCAAATGTGAAAATAAATCTCACATTCTTTCCTTTAGAATTAGAATAATAATTTCAGTCAAATCCAAATACCTTTATCTATCTTTATTTACTTGTTGGGGCATAGACATATATAATCCTTCTATAATATTGCGTAATACTTATTGGCATATAATAACGACTGCCATTCTTATTGTAAATTATAAATTCCATTTAAAGACTAGAGGGAATCTATATAATCATAATCTAAATGTTGAACAAAACATTTATTATTATTAAACATTTTATTAACACATTTGGTTTTTAACTTTCTTTATTATTCAATAGTTATTTTAATATTAATACTCGCTGCCTGTATTGGCAGCCCGAACATATACATATATGAGTTGACTTAGAAATATCCTTAGTTATTTTATTATACATTATTAGTGTCACATCAGGGGTCTCAAATCATCATCATCCATTGAGCTAGTTTCTTGGCGCATAGTCATGTACTATTGACATATGTCATCCATTGATTTGATCTGAACTCGTGAGTTGGTTTGAATTCAGTTTGGTTCGGCTGAGTTTGAATCTGTCTTTGCGGTTGGGTCGTGTTGGTGTGGGTGGTTTTTTGACCAGTACAATATATATATAAGCTTCATCTATGATGTAATTTAGCAAACAATCAATTAAAATTGGCAATTGTAAACTGAAATAGTGAATCTAGTAACAGTATTTTTTGTTAATTTAAACTACTTTTTAATCTAGATATTATAAGAGTCATATTTTAATGCATCATTTATGTAACATTACATTATTTGTGGAATATATTATAATGGATAATTATGGAGATGAAAAACAGTTTCTCCAAATGTTTACATATTTGGACAAGCCAAAATGCAATGGATTTAAGTGCACTTGGGTAGACAGATGAATAAGCTGATCCACAAATGGATTTATAATAATTTAAACTTATAATAGACTCATGAATTTATAAAGCACCAATGAATCTATGTGTTGATAAATAATTTATTTGGCAAAGAAAATAAAATTCAATAAATAAAAAAATTATTTTCTAATAAGTGAGTAGTATGGAATATATGATTAAATATTTTAGTAATCAAATAACTGTGTAGTAAACAAATCAAATAGTGCTTAAATTAATAATAAAATATAAGTTTATTAAGATGAATATCAACTCATTGAGTTTATTTAGATAAATAACACAACTTTAATTTTAACAATAATTTATTATATACTTATAATATATCTCTGACTAGATTGTGATTGCTCGGTAAGATCTATATCTAAAGATCATTAACATGTCTGTTCCCAAAAAGGATTAAATTTATATTCTTTCATGAAATATAAAATTCTTTTTTTTTTTTTTCAATTTTTAAATATCTCTTATACCTTAAATCAAGTAATACTTTTATTATAATGGTCATTTTATATATTTACACTAAATCTTAAATATTAATCAAGATTTTAATTTTGATTTGTTTTCTAAAATATTATGTCAATGATCAACTTAAATCTTATTTACTTGATTTATCAATTAAATGCATACCAAATAATATGGACTACATTAATAATTTTAATTACAATTTATCCAAGCCACTTTGAACACTTTTTAGCAAAGCTCTTTATTTATACACATATACATACACCTATGTTTTGACTGTCCTGCAGCCTTCTTCACAGTTAATTCATTTTAATTTCTTAAAAAACATTTTTTAAAGAAATTAAAATGAACTGGCTCTGAAGAAGACTGTAGGAAAATCGAAATTTAGGTGTATGTATATGTGTACAAATAAAGAGTTTTTCTAAAAAGTGTTCAACATGATTTGGATAAATTGTATTTATAGGATATTACAGCACAATAAAGAAAAGTGTGATTTTGGTAATATTTATGAATAATTTGAATTATTAAAAAGAAAAAAATGGATAAATATCTATAAGTATATTACTGTTATTTCTTTGATTATTAAAGATAAGTAAAAGTTATTTGAGTAGATAATTTTAGAAAAAGTTTATTTATTAGTGTTCATTACCTAGTTCAACATTTAATATTCATATTACCTTTCCATTTTCCTGTGGTGTCTTCTTTAACATTCTTATGATGACAAAGAAAGACATAGGATTCAAAGGGCATTGTTATTATTTTATGATATCCAACTATTCTTTTCATAAACAGTATGATTCATATTCATGGCAAAGTTCAATGGTTTGATGATCAGCATAGCATTTGTTGTTACCCATTTTATTTATTCCTAAAGAAATTAACTGATAAGTGTTTATTTTCTCTCCCTCCTACATAGTCTTTACTCACAGTACATTATGTTTTTATCACAAATCCACAGATTGTTCATGAAAAGTAATAAAATAAAACAATTTTTTCCCCAAAAAATTGTTTTTTTTTTGTGAGCTTTTTTTTTGTTACTTGGTAACAACAACAACACATTCTTTCATTCTTAGCTAATGGGGCATGAATTTATTTATTTTTTAATTTTAATAAAGTCCATTGCTATTATTCAATAAGTCATAAAAACATTTTATGTTTAATTTTAATAAATAAATCATTCACTCACTTTACATTCACTCAAAATTCAAATATATTTATTAAGCATAAGATTTATAGGTGTTTTCTTTATTGATATTATCCATAGACTATAGAAAGATACTAAATGATGACTGTGCATGTCACAATATATATTTGCATTTAATTGTATAATGGGTCACCATTTACATGAAAACAAAAATTTAACTTGATTTTTTGTGGTGATTAAACAAGATGCTAAGTCACCAAAATAGGTGTAACAGTGATGAACTTAAAGATTATTTATGTTTATTAAATTTGGCAGATATGCAAAAATTAAACCTCCTCATTTTTTTTATTTTGTATTAATTAATTAAATTACATGATATTTATCTAAGTGATGACAATCCAAAGATTATTAATAATGACCAAGCTGTGCACTCAAAATTTTCTATGATCTTTTAAAATATTCCTACATTAATATGGGCTACATTTTCTTCTAGGGTACAACCTAAGGATCACCAAAGTCTTATAGGATAATTTATAAAAGATATGAATATGATATCTTCAAGGCACTTTTTTACTTTTAATGAAGTCTAAATGCTGTTTAACTTTAATTGGAAAAATTAGAATAATCATCATTTTTCACCATTAATATTCTTTCTAATATCCCAGGAAATAGCTTAGTCATGAGCATGGGAATGTTGATAATAATGTTTACCTAAATCAATATTAAAAATAGGATTGCTAGAGGAAAAAGAATGGTAAGAGATTGGAAATTAATTTTAAATAACTCAAACAATTTTATAATATGAAATGACTGATAAAGATGGCATAAAACTATATATTTACACATATGCACACATAAATATATATATATTCTAACCTAGTCCATTGTGCATCTCACTTCCAGGCAATATAATATAAAATAAAAATGGGTTAGCTCAGTTAATGATTGCGTTGGTTCAATGCAAATAATTAATAAATAAAATATTCTGCATTATATTAAAACATTCTATTAGCAAAATAATGAAAAGGTTCAGTTTATAAAATAAATAATAAATATTTATTATTATCATGAGACTTGGAAGTGAAATACAGGTAACAAGAAAGATTACATTGAGCCAATATCCCACAGGATACTACCTCAACAGCATAAGAACACTACCCCCCTTATTACTATTTCAAATAAATAAACTTATAGTACTCTTAATAAATCCTACTCATTAAGATTAAACTAATAATTAAATCTTAATCTTTTTATCTATAATAATTTAGCTCAATAAAATCTCAGGTTCATAAAACTATTCTAAGTTAATTAAAATTACTGTAGTAAAACATGAGAAGGGATTTTATGTCATACTCTACTACACTTAAACTAATAATAACAAATAATAATATTCTTCATTGTATGAACTAATTCTGTATATCTCTTTCTTCATTATAATTTTACTACCATAATAAAATAATAAGATACTATGATATAATCTTTTATCTTCATATAAGAACATAGTAAATATGTGGTAGTATTTATAATCTGACAAATAAAGGTATGTGGCAATGGATAGCATATTATTCAATATATCATTATGATAATTAATTTATGACCATAAAATAATGTAAAAATATGATTACTTAATTAAATGAATACCAAGAAAATATTTGAATTCTTAAAATAATTCTTTGTTTATCTTTGTGCAAAAATTATATGTTTGTTTCTGTTATTCTGGGTATCTCATGCAGTGTAATGGGAAAATGAAACAGTCAGGACACACAAATTTAACAAAATTTATTATTAACAATAAAATAAAATAAACAATTTATTTACAATATTTACATTGGATATCCTCAATTTACACTGTTCTACATTTTTTATTATTTAGTTATTAAAACAATCCAGAGTTTATTTAAGTCTTCATTCTGACTTAAAATAATAACAATAAAAATACCATTTTATTTATTTATTTCTAATTAAACTTATGATAAATTACATTTATTTATTTTTATTAAAAAATATATATATCCTATCCTTAAATATTATTTAACTATACTTTTTTTTCTAAAAAAACAAACAAACATCCATAGAAACACACTATGGAAAAACATAAAAATTAGATTATCGTGTATGGATCTTTTAAAAAAATTTTTTTTTTCATCTTGCAATGTTAAAAGATGTCATATAAAATATCTATCTAATAATTTATTACTAGATTTTGTGGATATCGTTGTTTACTACACTATGTTTATTAAATATAACATATCCCATTTAATATTACTTTAATACTATATAGTTGTAATTACCGATATATTCCCTATTATTTAATAAATACAAAATTATACCTATGCTTATTATTTATATCATTTTACTTTACAACATTATATTTTTAAAAATATGCAATACTTATTTTAAAACAAAATAAAGCCTTTAAAAGTTATTTAACATTTTAAAGAACAACTTTGTTTCATATACTTTATTCTTGAAATTTTATTTTATTTCCAAAATAAATCCAAAAAACATATTTTATGATTCTTTTCCTTTTAGGATCCATTGGATTTTCAATTCCAATCTATACAAATTCTACTTCTTCAAAGTAAATGAACTTATCTCATTCAAACTATAGCATATCTTAAATTCTAAATTATCTATTATTTCTTTTCAAATATATCATACTGAACGATGTAGTTACATTGGAAATCTAGATAGCAAATAGATGTGTAGGATCTAGGGAAGAAAAACTAGAGTATAACTTATAGCATACATCAAAAAATATCATGGTACAGTGTATCTATAAGAAATAGAAACCTGACCTATTTTGTCCAAAGTCCTCCAATACTATTAATGATGTCAAGCTATTCCTTCAGCTTTATTAAAACATCAATACTTAAAGAAAATAGACACTGTCCACAAATAAATATACAATTACAGGGCTTTGTTATCTGTATTGTATATCCACAAAGATTATAAAATATTATTCATATTCCCTCATCACATCCTATTATAACATCATCTTGGGTTCATGTTCACCATATTACTAACAAGCCACTATCTTATCATTATTTCCTAAAGATTTATCACATCTTACATTGACAAAATAACTATCTTGCATATTCAAAACAATAAATAAAATTCATTTATAATTAGAGCAATCTCACTGATCCACAAGAAAAGTTTGCTTACTTTCTTATTCTATATTCTAAACCTTTACAAACTAGTCATATAAATACTGAAAATTCAATAATATGAAAGTTTTTAAAAGAATCATATAAATATTTATTATCATGTTGTAACTGAAACACAAGCTTATTATATACCTGTGTCTACATATGTAATATAGGGTATATAAGCACAGACTTTCAGATGACCCATCACTCTCCACTCTATCTAATAACACTGATACACTCAAGCACATATATGCTGAAAAGATAAATAATCACCAATATACGTATTTCATGCTAAACTAGCAATCATCAATTATTCCCAAAATAAATCCTAGTCTCATAATTTTAAAAGTGTTGTATAAAATGTGTTTACATATAATTAAACATTTATACTTCCATTCACTATAATTCATAGGCAATCAAAAAAAAAATCAAAATATACATCATTAGCTTGTTATCACCTATGCAATCTTCGGTTTTCCATCAATTAGATACATTGCATACATGAAAAATATATCCATACCTTTATTTAAATGTTCTTATTTAAACTATCAAATTATTATATTATAGGATTTTAATATTATCAATAGATTAATGTTCATGTTCCTACTCTTATAAACTAGAAAATTTACATTTAAAATAAATAGTAATAAATGAAAATCATATTTACATAACTTCAGCTGAAAAACGAATGTTATTTATAAGTCCAAATATTTCCATTTTTTTTCTCAAAATTTAAAAAAAAAAAAAAAATGTTTCTTCAAGAATAATTCTACAACCTCCTCCATTGCTATGATGACGAACAAGACAATATGTTTCCTGCAGTAAGTGTTGAACAAACTTCTGGTATAAAAATCTCAGGTTTTAAAAAAAAAAAGAATAATAAAAAAAAATATTACGTCTTAAAATCTTGAAAAATTACATAAAATAATCATCAATTGATTCTAGAATAGTTAATAGAATAATAGTTTATGACTTCTATAGTCCAGAATGATGATTATTAAAATCATAATAAAATTATATTATTAAAATAATAACTTGAAGCTCCTATCTGGGATATTCCTTATTAGCTGGGCAATGCATCATATCCCTTCAGCTTAGCTTAAACTATCCGGATAAACTTTTGTGCAATACTTATTTCCATAATTCCATATTTTATTTATTAACATGTTCATTTTCTTTATAGGTTTCTTCTTCAAGGAAATTTATTGTTATTTATTATCTATTCAGAGGTTTTTTTTTGTCTTAAATTATCAGCTTTTAAAATAATTTTATATATGTGTATTAACCCTCTATATGCCTTAGGTTTTTTTTTATAACATATGCTTTTCTAAAAAAATTTCCGTGAGTCTTTTTTTAAAATAATTTCTTGTAAATATTTTAAATGTTTCCTTCAAAAAGGATATAACATTTACTCTTATAACATGATATTTCCATAAAGTTATTACAGAGTATACTTGTTCTATTGTTTATTAATACCGGACAAGACTATCTTGCTATATAAAATAAAGTGTCTTTACTTTTAATCAGCAAACAGTTTTTCTAATGAGTTTCCCATACAATGTCCATAAAATTAATTTATTCATTTGAATAGTCCTCTTGTTCAATATTATTGAAACTGCATTAATAAATATTATACTCATTTTAAAAATATTATAAGTTGAATACGTTTTACTTATTGGTATATCCATTTTATTATTGCGAAGTTATAATTTAGATTTTGACGAATACTACTGGCAAAAGACTTTTAAAATTAGCAGAGCATATTAAAAGAAGTTATTATAAATATTTTTATTTTACACTCTCTTTTTGCAAATACTTTTTAAAATAATAATAACCTATTAGCTTTGCAAATAAATTGTATGAGAGCACTAAAAAATTGACTAAATAATAAAATTAAAAATTACTATCACCTTGATAGCTATTGAGATGATCTCTACTACCTTTAATACATTTTTTAATCACCCCGATATCCCCCGTGCAATCCGTATTTATATCCTAGAAAATACGTCATTCTATTGGTTGATTCTTTTGGTTTGATACCAAATTTGCATAATGTTAGAAACTTACACAATTAAATTTCAAAATTAAAAAAATTATGATGTATTATAACTTTAACCAAAATATTATTTAAAATATTACTTTTAGATCAATTATTACTTTACTAAATTACTTAAATACCTTTAAATGACTTATAAAAATAATATTTAATAATTTATCCCACCTTTAATATTTAATTTATCTAGTTTACTTTAAAACAAAATATTTAAATTTTTTTATTAACTGTATTACATTATTTAAAACATTTTATACAATAGTTAACTTAATATTTAATATTAGCTTTTATGATAGGTAATAATTATATCCAATTCCATAATGCAATTTTACAATATTTTGAACTTTACTAATAAATACTGGCAAGCATGCATGTACAACCATATATTATTATACAAATCACATGACTAATATTACCAATACAGATGTTATCCGATATTCTGTCTGGGAATAAATAATAAATTGCTACACTTATTGTATTAAATAAAATAATACAATTATATAAAATTTGGAAGAATAATTTAGAAAATATAGAATTAAATACAACTTTCACTACCATAAAAATTACTTTTAAAATATATGATATTAATTATAATTATTAAATATAATTTATAAATTTAAATATAACATTTACTTAACTATAAGTTTAAAACTATTAAATTTGAACTTTTAAACATACTTTTAAATATTTATAGCTGTGTTATTTATTATGGCCAGCTTTTGCAACCATATGTAATAATATTTTTAGCTTTATTTAACTATTCTTAAGTGATTCATTATATTTTTATGCATTACGTATTTTCATTTAGCTTTAAATTGTACTTTAAGATATTATTAACAAAATATAACTAACACATCAAGAGAACATACTCTAAAATTTAAAATTTTTAGTAATTTACTGAGATGAACTATTTCTGACCTATAGAAAAGGGCACAATATATATATATATATGAATAAAACAGGCAAAACTCTCCATACAGTAGTGCCACTCAGTGCCAACCAGAGTAATCAATGGATGCCAGAAGGCTCATGCATAAAATCCCTATCTAGTGCCTACTCATCCAATATCCCCAGACTAGTTTCTGGCTTGTGGCCTTTGTCAGTGAGAAGTTTTGGAAATATATAATATTGATTAGAATTTGTGCAACTTATTAACATTATACTAAGCTCAGATTTCTGGTTCTATATAGTAATTGAACTTGCTATATATCTTCAATATGTAAAATTTATTTTGAATAAGGATCTAAAAAAAGAAATTAAAATACAAATTACATTGGATTGGTTTAATTCAAAGAGTAGAATTGTGTTCATCAAAGTGCTTAAATGAGCAATAATTATTATTCTTGAACCATTATAAAATTCTTATTGCATACAATTATACTGAAAATTTTACATATTTAACTGAGATGAATAATTAATAAATATAAAACAAACCAAAATATTTACTAAAATCTATAGGAACTGAAATGTTAAGTAAGATCTTAGCAAATGCATATTAGTTCAAATACTTATTCTAAAGTAATTATTTCTTTATCTGTTTTGCATCAAGTTTGAGTTTACACTGGAATAATTTCTAGGTATCTATTTTTATTTTCAATATGATATCTTCAACTTTTTGAGGTTGCAACATTGAAGAATGGATTAGAAATTCAACTTTTACAACTTGTGAATTAATTTTCAAGTATTTAAGGCATAAACATAGGTATCAGTTTTGGATTACAAAATTTGGCTCCAGTGGGTCTTAGAAAACTTCATGACAGATGGTCTCAATGACACATTTCTAGTCTTGTTAATGGATCTCCCACAGTGAAAGTTATTTTACAATTGAAGCATAGATAGTATTGATAAGTATTTTACAACTGCAACACTGAAGTTACATTGTGTAGTTAACACAAGTCTGTAGCTTTGAAGATGCTTTGATAGACTCATTATTATTATTACTCTAGTTTCATATTCTTGAAGTTTCACTAGTTCTATTTTTCTACTGATAATTCTTTATTATTTTATATTTTATATCTCTCTCTATTAATCGCTTATAATTCCTTTACAATAGTTTACCAATACTTCATGACTCACATACTTGTTTTTGTTAGTTTGCTTTTATATAATCTGATTACTACCATATTATTTTTACATTCTGCTTATACTCTTATTTTTCTCCCTTTTCTAATATAAAAGCTTCATTTTGTTTATTCAATATTAATTAGAACAAATTAGCAGTTTTCAGATTTACAACCACTTTGCATCATATTGAAATTATAGGTAATGAACTTAATACTACTTTGATATTATATCTTTTGCATTTTATCATCATCAATTCTCATAATACCTATTTTTTTTAAAAATGAATGCATATATATATATATATATATATATATATATATATATATATATATATATATATATATATTAATTTTAATAAGACACAATTACATGTTTAAAAATCTAGATTACTATTAAATATAAAACTCAAATACAAGTACAATATTCTTTTAAGTTATAGTACTAAAAAAACTCTTATTGAGATAGATTCAAAGTTTTATGTTTAGCCTTTTCATTTTAAACCCTTTAAAAGTTATTCAACTATAATTTATTAATGGTAAAATAGTTGTTTTTAAGATTTCAAATGATCAATTCTAAACAAAATGTACTTCTTACATATTTTTTTCAAAATTAGTTTATTGTAGAATTAATGAATATTGTTTTTTAACATTATTATTTACTAATATTTGTTATATTAACATTGCTTTGTTTTTAAAAATATTAAGTTGTGCAAGTGTTTTCATTCTCTTTTATTTTTTAAGAAAATATATGGTTGCTTTAAATTAAGAGGAAATTTTGAAAATATACATTTAGCATCAAGTATGTTTTATTGAAACATTTGTTCAGAATTTTTTAGAAAGTATTTAATTTTAGTTGGTTTACTTTTGTGCCAGCTTATGCATATTAAATTCAAATATACATTTTTAATTCTGCTTTCAATTACTATTAATGTTCTTATGCTTTTACATATTTTTAATAGGAATTTATTTGAAGATCAGTTATAAATAATTATTATTAGGGCTAATCACTTTATATATTTTTAGATTTTTTTTTATAAGGTATGCTTTTAAGTATACACATTGAGACAAAATGCTTCAGGCCCATAAAAAAGTAAATGAGTAACTTAATAGGTAGTGTGCTGTCAAATCATATTCCCCAAAATTAAATATTCTCAGTTATAAATGTCTAAATCTCAAGCAGCCAGTCAAGAAGATACCATTTGTTCTGTATGTTGAAATAATGTTAAATATTGAAATCTGGGCTTATTAAAACAAAGATCCTGAAATATACATATAATTTTAATTTCGTGCTCTTTGTTTGAGTAAGTTCATATTTCAATATTTAACATCATTGCCACATATGGTTCAAGAAATGTCTTTTGGAATGGCTGCTTGGGATTCAGATTTTTATATTTATTCACAAGGGGTGTAACTGAAAATACTTTATATTTGTGATGATGATTTGACATCTTATATTTGATTTTCAGTTAATGATATGCACTGGAATTATTTCTTATATATATATATAAAATATATGGAAAGTAGAAATATCCATGGTCTATTAAAAGTAATTATACTTAAAAAAATGAAAAAACATTCCAGTGCCAAATGATCCCTATGGAAGCAAGATATTTCACCATCATCATCGCAGTAAAAAGAATCAAGCCCAAGCCAAAAATAGGACTGTTCCAGTATATATATATTTATAATATATATATATATATACTGACCATGCAAAGAGTTCTTAATAAGTTTTTCAGAATATCCTTATCCTCACACTGGTTTCTAGTTCCAACTTTCTTCTGAAAAGCTTGTTAAGAGCTATTAGCACACTCATTATATAATATTTGTAATACAAGCTTATTAAATTAAATCATGTGATATATGACTTGCTTTCCTTGCAATATACTGAAACAGACATGTTGTTTCATATATATAATTTGAAGTCCCCTCCTATTTAAAAACTGTTGAGATAAAATAAAAAAAGCTGATATAGTTTTTGATGTATAAAAGTTAAAGAAGAGGATGACAGCAATTTAAAATCAATATTTTAAAATATTAAAATTACCATTTAAAATGCAGTATTTTGTAAAATTTTAATGTTTTCAGATTGAAAAAAAAAGAAGGCTGTAATTAACAACTAATTAAAAAAGATTGTCATGGGCATAAAAGATCAAGAGATGTTTTTCAAAAACATCAGGTAGATGTTATCAAAATCTGTTCCAGCTAAAAGTGGATGGCCAATAATGATGGGATTAAACACATGGGCCTCAGAGAAAGATCATCATCACTTATGTAATTGGTGCTAGATCTATCCAAAGGAGGATTAATAAGAAAAGCATGAGAAGATAAATAGGGGAGTAGAGATTGCTTAAGATTTTTTTAGCATATGTGTTGTTAGAAAGCATCAAGACTGTTACTGGTGGACTAATGAAATTCAGATTACATTAAATACAGGTCCAACAAAGCTTAGAGCACCATGAGTAATAAAAAGAAGGAACCTGTAACTAATAAAAAAATAAAGAGACAAGTGATTAAAATATTATATCTTCAAATGTCTGGGTAAATACAAAACAGCTTTTCTTTCTCCTCTTTCACCAAATTCAGCAATGGAAGTAAAATGAAAACAAGGCCTGTGAACTGACCATTGACTCGTTAAGCTCTGCTCTCGGAACACCCTTATTAATTAGAAAATTTACAGAGAACTGCCAACAGATGAAGATTCAGATAAGGAGACTTGTATGCCTTTATAATACTTGAAAATATTTTGTAAAACATATTCATTAAGTTAAACTATAAAATAATGAAATGTTACTTTTTAAATTGATTGTTTGTAAAGTAATACAAAAGAAAATATATTTAAAAATGGAATGCATTGGAATAAGTTGAAAATATTTTGTAAGATGCGTTTATTAAAATAATTTATGATTTAATGAAATGTCATTTTCTGGGTCGATTATTTATAAAATAATGCAAAATGAAAACATGTTTATTTTAAATGACTAATTTTATGTGGAGCATTCTGGAGTAATAAGATGATCTATGCGTTATTAAAAGATGAACTGAAGACACAAAAATGATTTTGATAATCTGAAAATAATTCTATAATGAAATTCATACTAATTTGTATCTATGTGACATTTATTATTTTTACCAAGTGCTTCAATAGAATGAATTAAATCTGAATCCCCTCACACATAAATTAAGAAAATGTTTACATAAGTGAATAAGAAATTATAGATTAAAAATTGATATATTATATACACGAATAATGATGAATATGTATCCACATACCTGAATAAATAGTAGATGTGAATTAAGAAATAATAATAAATACTTCCAAATAATGACTTCAAACCACACGGATATGATGAGTAAGTGGTTCAAACCCACACTGGTGTAATGTTATATAACAATAAAATACTATCAAATAATGGCTCCAAATCACACTTATATGATGAGTAAGTGGTTCAAACCCACATTTGGATAATATGTTAAAGAAAATAAGGTTATTTTCAGATACCTGGATAAAACAATTGCTTCTATGTGCCTGGATAAAACAAATGTTCTGTATACCTGTATAGAATTAATTGCTTCTATATGCCTGGATAAAACAAATGTTTCTGTATGCCTGGATATCATTAAGTGCTTCTAGATACCTAGATAAAGACAGATACTTCTATATGCCTGGATAAATCAAATAATTCTAGATATCTGGATAAAAACAAATACTTTTACATACCTGGATAAATTAGATGCTTCTGTATATCTGAAAAGAATTAAGTGCTTCTAGATACCTGGATAAAAACAAATACTTGTATATACTAGATAAAATTAAGTGCTTCTAGATACCTGGATAAAAACAAATACTTCTATATACATGGATGAAAATATACTTCTATACACATGGATACATATCTATGCAGATGAGGGAACTTCAAATCAAGAAGAGCAATTCCCACTCAGGAAGGATCAGAGACATCTGTAATGTGCGCATGGATATGAACACAGCCAGAATAGAGACTGTCAACCAACTTTTTCTTCTTCTTCTTTAAGAACTTTATAACCAATATTATTGTTAAATAAAATTATTTTCAAAATAAATAATACCTCATGTCAATTTCAATTTGCATCATTCATCCATTTATGCACTGGTTCACAAGAATCTCATGTCACCTGAGCTATGTCCAGAATAACTCGACATGGGTAAGTAAGGTTGTAGTGAGATGGAACTCTAGTGACACCATTTGGGAAACCAAACACATACATTTCTAGATGTTTCCAGTTTCTATGGTGCTACATCCTCTGATGAGCAGAAAATATTGTTGTAGGTGGGGTGAATCAGCATTGGGGAATGTCAATCAATAGTTCTTTCCTGCAATATGCTCATCAGGAAATAAAATCAACCGAAAGAGAGGTTGATTGTTATGTCTGGTTACAATATATATATATATATATATATATATATATATATATATAATGTACATAATTCAAAACTAAATAAAAAGATCTCTCTAATAAATAGATTACTTAATTTATTTCTGATTTTGACAAAAATAAAGTTAAATTGTTATATAAAAAATACTATATTTTAGAATAAAAAAAAAAAAAGTTATTTTGATATATTGTACATGTAATTACAAAAGGCAATTTAGTTAAACATATTTTAATGTATAAATATATAAAATGCGCTAAAATGCACGAACACACAAAGCTGAAGACAAAGAAATCTTAATATTGTAGATTGATATAATCTAAATCTATGTATCCAAGTATGTGGGTAAGCACTTTAATAATAATAAACACATGATGTGAAAAACCGATAAAACATAGGATATTATAATAAAATAATTATTAAGTATATGAATTATGACTTAACAATTAAATAAGAAATATGACAATCCAATAAATTCATTCATTCACTTATTCCACACTCTAAATCATTCCATACTGGATGTACATATTACTTTTGATTACATTACAATGCAAAAATATTCAGTGACCTCCCATATTCAAATGGCATAAATTATACATTAATTATATGCAAACAACATTATGAGCATAATAAAACATATAAATAACAATAAATCTAAAAGATTATACTTTTAGCCTTTTTACTACTTGAAAAGTTCTTAATACTGAAATCACTGACTTCAATGCTATTCTTCACCTCACTATAGTTTGAATAATGATTCCATAAAAAGTGTAAAATATTTTAATATAATATTCTAAATATTTAAATATCACATAGTCAAAATAATTAATCCAAATCTGAGGCAACTGAGTTAAACGTTGACACAATTTTAAAGCCATTCAAGGTAAAATAGCACAATATTCTTTAAAGCAATATGAGGTTTATAACATCATTTCCTTCAAAGCAATACAAAATTTAACATGACGAAAAATTTATATGAAGTACAATATAAACTTTATAAGCAACAAAGAAGCACAGTATTACTTCAAGCAAATATGGAGTTTATGCTATAATATATACATTGTAGAAAACACAGTATTTCTTTCATATTTATAGCAAGCAAAAATTATTCCAATGAGATTTATATAGCATGAATATTTATGAAAAGCAATACAAATTATGGTAGGGAGTTTAATATTATTTAAATTTCAAGCAAAATGAATTTTTTGAAGGTCTTAGGTTATAAAAGCATATTTATTTTATTTGTCATAGTAAGTAAAAATATTTAATTATATATTTCAGCATGAATAGTCATTTTTATCTTCATACTAAGTGAAAATATTCTAATAATAGATAATATATTTTAATGCATATAATTTATTCAATGATAAAATGCACAAGCAGAAAGTCAATCCTTTCATGACATATTTAAAAGCAAAATATAATTCCTGGAAATGTAATATTTCCATTTCACTTCTAGATGTTAAAATAAACATTTTATTTACTCTAAGATTAGTAGAATGCTACTTTTCATAAATATCATTTTTAATTATAAAGACATTATAATATGGAAATAATTTACTACCATAATAAGATAAATGCATTTTAAATTTTAAGAACTATTATCGTACAGCTGCTTCTATTATTTTACAGTATACTGAAAGTTAACAAAGTTCAAATCTTATTAAGGTTCAGTGTAATGAGAATACTTGTAAATAATTATAATAAGCAAACATACAGTTTACAATTAGCTGTAAAATATAACTTAGAAATTTATTCAAATAGATAAGCATAATTCTGGTATTCAAAAATATCAGAAGACTTTTAAATAAACTTCAAGCATAAATAAACTAGATTGAAAGTTAATTAATAGTTCATAACAATACAATTTCATATCCCTCTGTGATTATTCCTGGCATAATAAAGCTATGTGATAGCTTAACATTTTCTTTCATTAATAACATGGTGCTTAAAGAATTTTCTTGGTGTATTGTAAATATTGTAGTAAGAGGGTAGGCTGAAGTAAGAAGCCCAAGAAGATATTTAACTTAGCCATTCATGCCTCTAATTAACAAAACAACAAGCAATTAATAAATTAACACATTATAAGATGATGAAAAAGTAATAAAAGAATAATGAGGAATAATGGATGTATACATGGTCAGTTGCTTTTATATAATAAGTCAGGTGGTATGAAGGAATTCAATGATTGACAATTAAGGCATTAATCAAATAATTAATTTATCCATAATCAGCTGTCAAATAAAAGTTTCTAAAAATAACTTTTTTAAAATAGTCTGTTTGGAAATTTAAACAAAATAAACTAAGATTATGTAATACATTTATAAATAATTATCTAACAATAATTAGGTATTACAAAGCAACACATTAAGAATCTTTCAAAAGTTTGCACAAATTAAAATAATACTTTATGAAAATAATAATGGAGATTTTTTTAAAAACAGAAACATATTATAATTTAAATAATATTACATTTTAATTCTTTTAAATAAGGAACTTTAAATGTAATCAATTTCTTTTCAGGTTTTACTTTAATCTAAGCATTAAATATGGCACATGCACACACACACACAAGACGTAAAATATTAAACATGCAAAATTAGAATTGTTTTAAAATAAATTACAGCTAATTTCTAGCCTTATAGAAGGTTATAGAATATTATCATATATTTAAAATATTTTGTTTTAAAGCAAGATAATAATAAGCTATACTTTAATAAAAATATTAAATCTATGGTTTTAAAATATATAAAGTTAGACAAACTTATACTTTTAAAATAATTAAATTCATCTTATTTAAACTTGTCATTAAGGAATATAGTATAATATCAGTTTTCATATCTAATAACTTATATTATAAAGAAGGAACAACCCCTTCAGTCATGCACTTTAAGAATCTTCTTGCTATCACCCATAAGCATTTACTTAAAAAGGATAAGTGTATGCTTATGCTTAGAACTTATTTATACATAAGCCAGTATTTGCTCACCATGTGAAATTAATTTAATTGAATAAACTTATCATATCTATAGCAGAAGAGAAATACAATCTCATTTTTAATCACCTGCAATGAAATATATAGTACATTTTGAGAAACTCACAGGAGATATCAAACAGAAGCTTTTGAACATCTCAGACAAAATTTGGACTGATATAAGAAATGTGAAAGTTGCTTAAAAAGAATCATTACTGGTGATAAGACATGGATTTATCACCATGAACCTGAGAGTAAATGGCAGAGTATGAAATGGAAACATCCTCAATTATCAAACAAGAAAAAGTTCAAAGTCAATCATCATCTGGAAAATTAATACTTATAGTTTTCTGAGATTCTCAAAGACCAGTATATTGTATTTGAATATTAACAGAAAAAAGTATAACAATGAACAGTGCGCATTACAGTGAAATGCTCAATGAATCAGAAAAACACAGAGGACTGATATCTAAGAACATTGTATTCTTGCATGATAGTGTACATTGATATCCACTCAATGCTCACACTATTGACACTCTCTCAAATCTTTATTTTGAGTTGTCAGGGCATCTTTCCTACAATCTCAATCTTGTTTCATCAGAGTATCATCTGTTTGGTATCTAAAAAAATCCTATGAGAATGAAAATTTATATCTAATGAAAAAGTGTAGACAACAGTGCATTTATAGTTAACACTTCAGTCTAAAATATTTTTAAATGAGAGAATATAAAAGCTTCTTGACAGATGGACTAACTGTATTTAAAAGCAAAAACATTTATATTGCTGGCATATCCTGAATTTTCAGTTAATAAATAGTGAGATGTCAAAGTAAACTAACCTTCCAAAATTAATAAATGATGTGCTAAAAAACAACAACAGTAATGTATATTAGCAAAACTAAAAAATAATCTTCACAGCTTATAGTTAATGTGTTGTGAGAGTTATCAAATAAAAGGAAGAAGATAGGACTAAAGGTAAATGCTAATATGATTAAAATAATACTCAATGGATTTTTTCAAAAAAGGAAAACAAAGATTGATAATGATGAATTAGAAGTTAGCATTAGATGGAAACATAATGGATTACATTAATTACAGAATTAAACTTAGATGGAATGCTTTTGGCAGAAATAATATTAAATAGAAATCTGTTTATGTGTTTGAAAAAGGATTTAAATAAATGTTTTTAACAGTTATTATTTATGGATCTGAGACTTTGACATTTAACAGCAACACAGAAACAAGTATGGAAGATTAAAAAAAATACATGGATGAGAAAACAAACAGGACTTACTGATATTATTGAAAGAATTAAAAGCCTGAAATGGAGCTGAACTAGACAGTTTGCTGTGATAGTAAAAGGGCAGTTGAATCTTAAGTTTGTATAAGATCTAAAAGGAGACCACATGTGAGATTGATGAATAAAATAAGGAAGTGTGTTAGGGTGATGTAGAAAAGAGGGGTTAGACATCAAAGAAACTGGATTATACATGAATAGACCTTCATCTTACATTGTATCAATAATGATGTGGATGATGATACATATATCATTTATGAAAACAAAAATGTAGTTTAACATATCTTTATAATTTTATATAATAACTAATTGCATTATTTATTTAAAAGTAACATTATGTAATTAGAAAAGAAATTATTTACAAATACAAATTGCAATATCATTTAAAACTAGACAACATTTAGACAATCCCAATATCAGTAACAATCATCAATTTCAAACTGTTGGCAAGGCAACCTCCTTTTATCAATATTTACAATATTTATATATATAAAATTTGAATGACTGTGCCATTGCAAGAACTTTTAGAAAAGGAAAGGAAATTAATATTTATTTAGGTACTTTGGTATTAGACCTACAATGTAGGGGAAATAAGAGGTATTTTCACACTCACAAAAATGTGTAATGTCATGATGACATCAAATTGAAAGGCAATAAACTCTGTTAGTATAGTGTGGAAATGTGTTTTTCTTTATCAACATGATCTTTTTTTTGTAATACTTTAACATTTTCAGTTATTGTTGAGATTTCTTTCTGCCATACTTAATGATATAAAAGAAATGGTTCAATCAAGATAAAAACCTAGTAAAAGTCTTATAATTAATATGTATTTTTTGTGGTTTTTTGTTTTTTTTGGTTTAATTTGTTTATAAAAAATATAGTTACTAGAATTTCTGTTGAAAATCCCAGCATACTCTGCAATCATGTGCTACATTTTCAAAGGGAAAATGTTTAGTAGAGTTCTCCATTTTCTGTGGTAATAGTATAACTGAAATCTTTTGTTTCAAGGTGACAATTCCTGTTATATATTACACAGAAAGTATCATATGCATATAGTTAATGTATTTTTATAAATATTACTTAAAAACCAAAATCCTTTACTGTTTCTTTACTGCATATTTAAAGTAACAATTTTTTTTGTGTAATGGCATCATTTCATTTAGATCACAACTCACATTTTTTATTTCAAATGTTGTTTTTAAAAGTTGTTAATGTGAAGGTCATACTACATATTTTAATTTTTTGTTCAAAATCATACATTTCTTATTGAAAATAATAAATGTTTATTATTTTTTTACTTTTATTTATTTTTAGTTCTGCAATATGGAGCATGTATTAGACCTACTGTGCCTTTTCACATTCATTTCAACCTCCTGGTAACTTTGTAAATCTTGCCAAAATATCATGTACAAGATCTGTGTATATATTATTTTGATCAGATCACAAGATTATAAAGTTATCAGCAAATTGATACGAATGTGAAAAGATGCAGTAGGTCTAATACATGCTCCATGTTGCAGGTCTAATGCCAAAGTATCTTTATTTATAAATTAATAAAGTTAATTGGATTATTTTAATGATTATTTTTTTAAAAAGAAAGAATTTATTAAAAGAGATAATTATGACAAAGCTTGTATATGAATCAATAAATAATTGTAAAATTAATCAATCTTGTTACAAATGATAGATATAGGGAAAATGTGTAGACAAAAATGTTGTCTATGTTAGATAAATTACTAAATAAAGGTTATTTTTGATATCAGTAGCATTGTAAATAAAAGGTTCAGTGCATTGGTTTGTTGCAAATAAAAGGTTCACTCCATTGGCTTGTTAAGTTCAAAAAACGTTTATGATGAAAATAAATACACCATATTCTGAAACAATGACTGTAAATGATGAATGAAAATGTAGAATATTTTTAAATTGAATAATGTTTCAAATATTTAGAAAATTGTATGACAATGAAAAAAAATATTTAGAGTAAAACAAGCCATAGCAAAATAATTTTTTAATAAAGATAAAACAATGTTTTGTGATCCAGTAAAGTTACAATTTAAAAAAAAAAAACAGATTGGTAATAGTTTTCTTTATTTATTTAGAGTGAATATAAAGTAGATATGAATAAAAAAATAGATTAAATACTTGTGAACTATACATTTGAAAAAATATAGTTAGTAATGTCAAAGAGTTAAAATAGGCAAAACTCTCTCCATACAGTAGTGCCACTCAAAGCCTTATAGGAATGTGGTGGCTATGGTTATAAAAGAACCAAAGACACCAAAATGTATGGGTGCTGAACTGAGTTCAGACCCATATGACTATATAAGCTACTGAGTTTAGATTGAAAATATTTGTGTGTTTTCAATTTTATTCCCATAGTTTTGTAATTATGTAGAGATAAAAGGTGGCTGCTGGAGGGTTGCATTAGATCTTAAGATCTCAGTGCAGTGCTCTCAGATCCAATGCTTTTCACTGATGAAGGCCATAATCCAGAAACTCTCTTGTGTATATTAGATGAGTAGGCACTGATTACTCTGTCTTGCTTTGAGTGGCACTACTGTGTGGAGAGAGTTTTGCCTATTTTAATGACAGTTATGACCAAACATGGGAAATAGTGATCATGTGATCTTTTAAGGTTTAATGTTAAAGAGAAGAAATAAAATAAAAAATTTTATTGTAAGAATTATCAAAAAAATTGTATTAAGCATTTATTAGGAGGGAGATTGTTTTATTAAAACTTATTGAAAACTTTAAAATTATATGGACATATGAAATAATATCATTTGATTTCAGAGATGTTTTTATTGTTTAAATTTATAAAAATAAAAAAGATTAAAAGGTTGAAGTAACTATTTTGATGTACCAGTTAACCATTACTGCAGAAGTACTTTTACGAATTTTATTAAATAGAATGCTTTTAATAGAAGTTGAGTTATGGTGGTTTTAAAGAATCAAAAAATAAGCTAAAAGAAATGTTATTAGTGGAAAATCCATACAATTAAATTGGAAACTGGTATTAAATAGAGATGTGTACTAGTTCCAACTTTAGTTTTTATTTTTATGACAATTGTCTTTAAAATAGTTTATAGGCAGTTGTGTGGGGATAACAGCAAATGTGTTTTAGTATTGAAGTTATAATTTTTAATTTGAGCCAATTAAGAATATAATCATCTTTTTGGCGACTAAATGTAGAGTTTTCTGATAATTATGACAGTCTTGACAATTCTAAAAATAATCTATAGAAGATTTTTAATATTTTGAATACAACCTATAAATATCTCAGATTCTTTATTGGTCAGTAATGAAAGAATATCTTTTAAAACTTTATTTGGGTGATGAAATTCAACATGTTATTAGCACCTTATTGATCCATATGATGTGTTAAACATTAGTGTTTCTTGTCATAGGGATGCAATTTCTCAAATTAAATGCTTTGGCCTGTAAGAATTGCTATTTAGTAAATTTATTGTATAAAAGCAAGATATGAACCTTCTGTTGTCTCAATGAAAAGTCACTAAAAAAATTCATTTCAGGATGCTTCATACGATTTTTAAAATATGAGGAAAAATTTAAAAAACGAATGATATGTTACTCAGTTTGCTAGATATGAGATTGACTATTATTATATTGACATGTCTTAGCTGGATTGAATATGTAAAGTAAAAGAATAATAGATCGTCTAAAAATATTTTATGGAAAATCTAAACAGAGATTTTGTGAAAGACTTATTTTGCACGATAAAAATCTTAAAAACATTGTAAAAAAGGTAATATTAATGCTTTAATTGGAATATTATGAGTGAAAAGAAAGTACAATTAAAAGCTGCGATTAGACTTGGTTGAAATCTTTGTGAAAAGTTTGTTCTAGAAGTTAAAAGACACATGATAATCAAATAAATACTTTAGGACCAGTAGGTGATATATATTATGTAATTATGGTTTTCTTTTTACGTTTTTCCTTTGAAGATAGAAAAGTTATACTCATTTTTGATTAACTGCTAATAATCCCTACAGAAAATATACTGGATGGGTCTACATTGGGTAAAAAAAAAGTAAAGACAAAACTGAAAATTAAGTTTTGATATATATATAAGGAAATGCTTATAGGTGTTTGAAAATGGTGGCACAAAATAGAAAGACTTGGACAGTATTTTCAAATTAATGTGAGAGATCTATCATTTGGAAGATAGTTAATCATGCGAAGAAAAAAAATAAAATTAATAATAATAAAAACAGTAAACAAATGTATATTAAATACTTAAATTAAGTATTTTAGTATAAATTGATATTATAAAAAAAAAACTAATTTAATTATTAAAAATTAAACAAAATCAAATATAAATAAATTTATTTACCTCCCCCTCCCCCTTTTAAACTCTTTGTAAATTTTTTTTACGAATTATTACTGTTATTTATTTCCTTGGTAATTTTAGAAAAGTCTACAACACTGGATAAAATATAATTTATTGTTTAAGATTATGCTGAGCAGTAGACAATTGAACATGTGATCTATCCTTTTTACCTTTAAAAGTAATCTGACTTGAATACAAGATTTATATACTACTAAAATTAATCCATAAAAGATAAAAATTGGAAACCTTTGAGGAAATTTAAATAGACCAGTTCTTGCACTATTTCAGAGACAAATCACGACTTAAATTCCCAATTTTTAATAAACTATGGTCTTCAGAATACGTTTTTTTTTATTATTAAGGAAACATTTATTGGAATACAGATTCTACAGATTACATTAGATTTCAGCTCTCTATTTTAAAAACAAAACAAAGCAAATTTTTGTTATGAATAAAAACAGAAACACTCAAATATTAAATCATATATATATCAACATTTTAAAAGTATTTGGCTGTAAGCTAACTTTTTTCATTAATTTTACTTTTAATATTGCCTTAACAAATGGCTACTTTACAAATGCATTAATTCTTGTGTTAATAATAAGTGATATATTCTTAATATAATGTAGCATAAAAATGAAAATATATACCAACATATTTTTTCCCACACGAAACTCAACACAAATAAATATTTAAAGAGATTTTGACGGAAAACTGATATCAATTTCATAAACTTATCAGAAAAAATAGCCAAATCTATATGATGATCTACTTAGTGCTGACCATATTCACTAAAGATTGGAGATGAAGATAGAACTAACTACATCAGAAATAAATGCTTGCTGAGATTTAAAGAAGTTCAAAACTTACCTCCTCCCCCCCCCCCCAAATAAAAAATAGTACTAGCATCTATCAAAACAAAAATCAATAAACTTATCTCCAGGCTGCCTTGATGTAAATGCTAAAACATAAACACAGTGGAGTCATGAACATAAAAACTACATGATGAATAGTTGAAAACATTATTTGGTTGAATTAATAACTGTTTGCACTTTTCACAATTAATGAAAAGTTTTTTATCTGGTTGTAGCATTGGAAGGACCATGTTTTGAGCAGCCATGTCATAACATATTTTTTTGTTATTTATTAATCTGCATGTATTAAACCACTAAACATCACATGATTGCCATTTCTTATGCTTGCTCATAACTGTTATTAAAACAAACAAAAATCTCCATACAGTAGTGCCACTCAGTGCAAGCCAGAGTAATCAATCCTAAGATCTAAATGCTGTCCTCTCAGATCTAAAGCTTCCTTGCTGACAAAAGCTAGAAACTAGTCTGGGGATATTGGATGAGTAGGCACTAGATTGGGATTTTATGTACAAACCTTCTGGCATCCATTGATTACTCTGGCTTGCACTGAGTGGCACTGCTATATGGAGAGTTTTAATCTGCATATATGTATCACAACTGGAAACTATATAAAGATTTTGACTACCAGGTTTATATCATAGAGCAAACTGTATTCCTCTAAGCTAATAATGCTACTATTTAGGCAATGCAACTAAATATTAACTTTGAGGAATTTTTTCATTCACCTAATTTAAATGTTATTAAATCTCTCCGAGTTATTTTTGAACAATGAGTATTTTTATAATGCTTGCCAGTTATAATAGACAGCATACAAACACTTTTTTTTTTTTAAAGTCAGATCATCATTCAAAAACTTTTTATTAAAAAAATGCAGATGTGTACACGCACATGCATATATATAATACTTCGGATGAATTATTAATTCAATATCATCAACAAATCATTATTTAAAATGTTATCTTAATATTTTTAGATAACCTCATATTGTTCTTTGAACCAATTTTATCGTCATTTAAGTTATAGATTTCTGGGCAAGAAAAAAAAAGTTGCAAAAATGTCTACAATCGAACCTTTTCCTGATACTTATATTCCAGAAATCTCAATAACTGAATATATTATGCCTAAATTGCTTAAATTTGGAAAAAAGCCATCAATGGTATGCTTATAAAATTTGTTGTTTGTTTTTTAATTTATGAAAAACATATATAGATAAAGATAAGTAATATATATGTAACTATATAACTGATATATAAATATGCTAGATGAAAATGTGTACGCGCATGCTCATTCAGCTTTATTGTATGCTCTGACATGTGAATACGGAAACGTTTTTTTTTTTTTCAATGTTAACAATCTATGACTAATTGCTATTAAGATCATTTATTATTATTTGACAAAAAATAAAAACAAATTCTATCTCCGAAGACTTTTTTTCTTATGCACAGATAAGGATCATTTATCAATCTAACAAAAATTTTAATTTTATATATAGAGAAAATCATCTACGTATTGAGTCAAAATACCTCAAATTATTTTGTCTAAGATGCTTTATTAATATAAATTTTATCTTCCTTGGTTTAGTACAATTGTAGAATAGAAGACTTGACAATTAAAAGTCCAAGAATCAATAACTTGGCTCTTTTATTTCCAGTATCCAATGATTTTCTGGGTACAACAGACCATTATTCTATACAATATAAACTTATACTTCTTTGAGGTAAAACCAAATTATCTTTTAAATATATTTGGGACAAAAACCTATGTTTTTATTCTCATCTGTAATCTTTCTATAATTAAATTATTTAATGTTTAAATACAAGTACATTGTCTATACTGAATATGATGTAATTAGAAGGGATTTGAAAGCAGACTTTCAAGCTCCTTACAACTATCCACTCCTGTCCATTAAAGTTCGAAGATTTGTTATCTTAATATAAACTGAGCACTGATTATATATGCGTGTGAGAGATGCTGTTGAGTGCTGGTCTCAACATGAAATATGTATTAGAGAACAATCATCTTTTTTAAATGTATGTTGTCATGTGTATCGGTTGTATAAGATGGAATGAATAGATGATGTAGGGAGTTTGAAAGTCTGAGTTAAAATCCCTTCCAATTAAGTTTTTTGTTTTAATTTTGATCAGTGTACACATTTTATATTAATATTTTCTTTTTTTTTAAAAGAAAATTTCATTTAGTAAATGCCCTTCTAATTTTATAAAATAAATACTATTATTTTTAATCAACAATATTATTCCATCTTCTCAGCTTATTCATAGATCAACTTTTGTTAGAACCATCTACTATAAATATGAATAGTATGATTAGGTCTCAGATGGTATAGTGTACCAGTCGAAAAACGTCCACCACCTAAACTGCAAGTCGGATCCAAACTCAGCTGAACCAAACTGAATTCAAACCCAACTCACCAGCTCAGATTAGTAGAAATCTAAATCGACGGCACAATGCTATGCGCCAAGAAACTAGCTCAACGGTTGGTGAGGATTAGAGACCCCTGAACTAACACTAATATTGGATAATTAATTAAGGTACTTTTTAAATCGAATCATATGTATATGTTTGGGTTGCCAACACAGACAGCGAGCATTAACATTAAAATAATTCTTAAATAAGATAATTAAGGAACTAAGAAACCAAGTGTGTTTAGAAAATATTTAATAATAATAGTTTTTGTTTGAATTTTAAATAATGATTATATTAATTAATTCTAGTCCTTAAACAAAGTTTATAATTATAATAAGAGTGGCGGTCCTTATTATATGCCAATGAGTATTACACAATATTTTGGAATTCTATGTCTATGCCCCCAACAAGAAAATAAAGGCAGATAAAGGTATTCAGTTGTAAAAGAAATTATTACTCTAATTTTATTTCGAAGAATGTGAGATTTATTTTCACATTCATAAATCAATTCACAAAGAGCAAGGTATGGGTTTAGCATCTTTAATATTTAATAGGAAACTTAATTATAAATGAATATGAATTTGTTCGACTTTAATAAAATCAATTCATCACGATTTACGAGCATTAGAGCATGCTTTACTGGAACTGAGAAGTAAACGGTACTGACGTCTTATGAGCTATAAGAAAAAATGAATATGAAAGATAATGGCTTGCTGGTGATTTAAGAAGGAGGGTGGCTTGTGTTTTGCAAGTCTTTACTGCCCTATGAGGAGACGTGAAACACGGGGGAAAACCAGGCCGGGTCATAGCCACGAACCTTTGGTGTTCCAATTATAATATGAGCAAGTGAGGAAGTGCTTTCTTCCTATGGAATTAAAGTAATAATAATATCATCGAGAACAAGCCTACAAAACAGGAGATGGCTCACATCAGCAATGTTCGAAAAAATTATGACTTGGTAATCATCATGGTCAATGAATAAAACCTATTTATAAAAGAATGCTCTATGTGATGACCTGATCAAATTAATTAAAGTCAAATGAGCTTTTAAGTAAAATTATTTTAAAGCATTATAAAATTATATGAATCATGCCCCAAACATCGTGCCCTTCCTGAATCTAAATAGCAAGTGATTGAAATTTGAATTAGAATATATTTGATTGATTCCTTTATTGACCCTTTTTGCAAAAAAAAACATTTAACATTATGTGGGTATATAAACATTCGTAAATTTGATAGGAGCTGGGGACATAGGTGAGAAACGGAGCTAATAATTTATTATTAGCCAATTATAAAAGTAACAAACATTTAATTTAGTTCTAATGGGCGATAATTATTATCAGATTTAATATTATATTATTTGCGTGAGGCAAATAGAACAAAGGAGGCCATTGAGTCGAAGGATTTGGCATATAATTAAAAATAAACGACATTAGTAAATCACATGATAAATATATAGAATATAGTAAATGAACCATCAAGTAAGAAAGGAGAAAGTTAAATTTAAAGACTAGAGATTGAGAGAATTTATATAATTTAAAATAGCATAAATAAAAGGTCTTACACAGAGATTATTACATTAAAGAATGAAAAGAGCTCTTAAAGGGAGTGTAAAGTAAAGTTCGGAAACTGGCCAGAAAGTTTAAGGTTCATTATGGAAATATATTACCCATTTCTTCCAGGGCTGGTTCCCTTAGTTTACACATCCGGGTTGGTAAAATGTAGGCACACATTCGATCGATTACTTGAACAGCATATTATTTGATTTTGGCAGCATGATTTGTCTGGAAAGAATTTAGCAGCTTCATTGAAGATTTCAGGGGACTTCAGGAACTGTAGCCAGATTCCTGACATTTAGCCCTTCACCATGATAGAAGCACTATTTGAATTATGATTTCAAAAAGCACAGAAGTTACTGGCACTTTTCTGCAACAAAGATGGCTTCTACTCTCCAAACTTTTCAGAGCTATATATACTGTATCTGATGCCTTTGGGCTCATGCATCTTTCATTATCAATGTTACAAAATTTACTGGTTGTTTTTAGATACATTCCTTCGATAAGGCTTTCAAACTCATTAACTTGAATTCATTTTCTAATTAGAAAATGAATTCTTAAAATCAGAAAATGATTTTAATTAGGAAATCCTTACATTTTAAATACTTATCTTTTTTTCTAATTAATAAAACTTTACCTATTGTTTTTGGAAAGGGAAAATCTGAAAGCTTATCGAAAGAATGTAGCTTTTAATCATTAAAACTTTAACAAATTATTTAAAAATAAAATCAAACATTCCTGACGCAATGAAACTTTCGAACAATTTTATGTATTTAAATATTTACAAATATATACACACAATCCACACAGTTGTAATATATATAAATTCATGAATAATTTTATCATGAATTTATCAATAGAATTGATCAATTTAAAACTGAAAGAATTAATTTTAATTATAAAATAAGTTTCCTTTATGGAAATTAGCGTGGATTGAACGTATAAAGCCCCATTGCATAGGAAATTTAAGGTTAGTACTAGGGGTTTGAAGTGGGCTTATGGCTAGATGTCATGAAGCTAGGATCGAACTCAGATCCAACTGCTTCAATAGTGTTATAATATCCATATCCCTTGACTGTTTTTTATGGTTTTTCTCTTTATATAGGATTTTTTTTCAAAGATTGAACTAATGCACATCTGTATATAGCAGCATCTTTGCTTTTTTAAATTATTCAAACCTAAAACTGAATTTCTTGTCAAGCTTTGTTAGCCAAGAAGTCAGCGCAGCTGACTTGCAAGCAAGCAGTTGTTTGCAGACGGTTGTTGCGGGTTTGCCTCCCGGCCGATGCTATGACATATGGAAAAAAAACTGAATTTCTTGTTAAAGAATATTATTTCATTTTTACTCAGTTATACTTTTTAGACAATACTGAAAATAATTTAGTAGTTATGTTGAGTCACTAGAAATATTATTTTGAATAGAAACTTTAAAATTGTTCTTTTCATCTTTCTTCAGTTTTTTATCATTCTCTTTTTAATGGTTCTTTTAAATAATCAGATCATGATTTTATATCTGTAATAGGGAGATAGAGAGAGAAAGAGATAAGTAAATACGCATATTTTAATTATTTTTTAAAAATTAATTAATTAATACACAAATTTATCCATGTTTATATCTTTAAATGATTTTTGATCTTGATATTTTTTCTAACTACATAATATTTCTGGAAAAAAAACCCCTAGATATTTCAACTTTTATATGTTACGTTTATATATATATAAACTAAAATCTTTATTTTATCGTTTAGTTTCAATATTGTATATTAGTTCTGTTATTATGCAATTAATTTTTTAATTCATTCATCAAGATGATTAAATCTTATTCTACTCATTGTTCTGCACTTTTAAAATTATACCTTTCTTGCTGGTTGTAATTTTAATATTTCTTTTTTTAAAAAATCTTTCTTTTTATCTTATTGTTTATATGCTTCAACATGTTATTCATATTTTTTTTTTAGATTCAATTTTAACTCTTGATATATTTATAATTCTCTTATATTTTAAAAATATTTTTTCCATCTAACTTAGTGATATGAGTTTATACTTTGTAAATACATCTCGGTTTTTTTTTTTTTAATTTCTGTAACAATATCTTTACATTTCTGATATTATTGGTACATGTTTTTGAAACAAAGACAGGTAAAGTAACTAGATAATAGAACATTATGATCAAGTAAACACTATAAATAATAGTCAAATAATATCAATTTTATTGCTTAATAAATTGCATTACTTTTTTCACACTTCTTAAAATAATTTTTGTTTTACTTTAATGTTTGCTTTATTACTCTGAGCAGAAACATTAATATACATAAAACAACATGTTGCAATTATTAATAAAAACTACTAATAATATTCTGATTTTTATTTAAAAGCCATTTACTTAATAATCAGAAATATACAAAGTTTATTATATTAAAAGACACTAAAACAATAAATCTGTATGTGGAGTATTGCAATGGGGAGTGACATGATTGAAAGCTAAACATTTCTGAATTGAAATTCAAATGTCACATGACACTCCTAAATAACTATTTATTTTATTATTTCTAATAATGTTATGTTCGGTTACTTTGGTGGTCATGTGATATTTGACTGTAAAACTCAGTGAAGTTTCATGCAACTAACCAAATTGAATTTACTTTTTACATTTTTCAGGTGAGAATCGATTCAGAAATCTTTAGTTCTAAGTTTTGCACAAACCTCTAATAAACAAGATAATTCTTAAACTTATCTAACATATAATATAATCTCATGTTTATATATATTTTGGTCTATGTAAATAAAATTCAGCCTATATAATATATATTAACTTTTACCAGATTGATGTAAATACCAAGAAATATTTTACTTTTAAAGAAATATTTGAAAATCATCAGCGACTTAGAACCTCCCTTATAAAATTAGGAATTAAAAAGGGAGATGTTATTGGAATTTTTGCACCAAATATAATTGAATATTCAACTATTTTATTTGGAACTATTTCAGCAGGAGCAATTTTCATGACTATTGGTATTTTATATCAAGAAGGTAAGTAATAGCTTGATTTTTTTTTCACATTATTGACAATGCAGCTAAATTTAAAATACATTTTTAATTTGAAATATGTTTGGAAATATTCCTTTCAGGTAGTTGATAAAAGGAGATTAATTTGAGGTCAAAATATCAAATTGCATGTCTCAATAAGATAGTGTACCAATTAAATGTATCACAACAAGTTATACTCAAATTTAGCATATATATATAAAGTGTGTGATTCAGACGTTGATTTTTTAACACAGGTAGCATGAATTGAAATTGTAACAGTTGTGTTGTATTCTATTAATTTAGATAGATAGATAGATAGATAGATAGATAGATAGATAGATAGATAGATAGATAGATAGATAGATAGATAGATAGATAGATAGATAGATAGATAGATAGATAGATAGATAGATAGATAGATAGATAGATAGATAGATAGATAGATAGATAGATAGATAGATAGATAGATAGATAGATAGATAGATAGATAGATAGATAGATAGATAGATAGATAGATAGATAGATAGATAGATAGATAGATAGATAGATAGATAGATAGATAGATAGATAGATAGATAGATAGATAGATAGATAGATAGATAGATAGATAGATAGATAGATAGATAGATAGATAGATAGATAGATAGATAGATAGATAGATAGATAGATAGATAGATAGATAGATAGATAGATAGATAGATAGATAGATAGATAGATAGATAGATAGATAGATAGATAGATAGATAGATAGATAGATAGATAGATAGATAGATAGATAGATAGATAGATAGATAGATAGATAGATAGATAGATAGATAGATAGATAGATAGATAGATAGATAGATAGATAGACAGATAGATAGATAGATAGATAGATAGATAGATAGATAGACAGACAGATAGGCAGATGATAGATAGATAGATAGATAGATAGATAGATAGATAGATAGATAGATAGATAGATAGATAGATAGATAGATAGATAGATAGATAGATAGATAGATAGATAGATAGATAGATAGATAGATAGATAGATAGATAGGTAGGTAGGTAGGTAGGTGGGTGGGTGGGTGGGTGGGTGGGGGGGGGGGGGGGGAGGTGTAGAGAAGATAGAAGATAGATAGATAGATAGATAGATGGATAGATAGATAGATAGATAGATAGATAGATAGATAGATAGATAGATAGATAGATAGATAGATAGATAGATAGATAGATAGATAGATAGATAGATAGATAGATAGATAGATAGATAGATAGATAGATAGATAGATAGATAGATAGATAGATAGATAGAGAGAGAGACAGACAGATAAATAGATAGACAGACATTAAATTAAGAGAATTTTATTTGTTTTTTATTTTTAAAATAAAGCAACTAAAGAAATTTATATATATATTAGAGGTTAATACTTTAGTAAAATAAAAAATAATTTAACAATGTCTGAATTCAAAGTTGTATTTGAAAAATAAGATTTTATATATAATAAATTGGAAATAAGAAATTGTTGTATATATTTTGTATTATCAAAATTAATTATCCTTAAAATGATTTGAAATTTTTAATCTATAATTTACACATTATTTAGTATTTTTTGTAATAAATTTTTAGATTGTTTTAAAAATAAAAAATTTCTATAATTTTTCTTTTGCAATTATGAGAATAGAATTCTCTAGAAAAAACTTTCAATATAAATAATGTACATGAGAAATCAATTTATTTTTTACTTTTCCGATTCTCTTGCTTATTATGCTGGTTGTCAATATAGGAGTTACCATCAAACTAATGCGTGACTAGCAGAAACTCCTCAGTGCACTGACAAGCTTTCCTTGCATTATTAATTTGAACCTAGGAATTCTTTCCTAAAGGTATAAAACCAAGGTCATTGGAGTGATCTCAGTAGTATCTAATTAGCTATAATTAAATCAATCATATGACAACTGTATAGAAACTTACAGCTAATAACTATCACCAATGCATATTTCAAATATATGTGGAAAACTGGTTGTGATAAAATGTTTACACTCAATCAAGGAAAACACAGATTTTTGCAACATCAACTTAAAACGTTAAATTCGAAATACAGAGCTTTTAAAAAAAAAAAAAAACATGCACAAAGAAAGAAATATTCTTACCATTACCATTGTATTGTATGAAAGTCATTTATGAACTTTATTTGAATTCTAGAATGTTTTCTTTTAACCTAAAGATTCATATTATTAGTTATTTCATCAATTATTTTTTGGTTAACTTTTTTTTCCATTTTGAATTAACATTATTATGTAAACTATATTTAATCATTTAAATTGTCTTCTATTATTATCATGTTAATTTTAAGAGTTTGAAATAGGAATGTGAGTTGGGAGAGTAGAACTCCACAATTAATATTTCATTTTAAGACATTTAATAACAATTAGTAGTTTGGCTCACAAGAAAAAATTATAAATGTTTAAAAGATAAGCTTATATAAAATTAGATAAAGAGTAAAGTAGAATGTATATGTCAAAGGGAATTCTTCTTTGAAATTGATGTCTATGAAAACAATCCGATTTTAAATATTTTATTAGGACCAATATTAAAGGGGGGGGGGGATTTTGACAGCTTGTTAAAACTAATGCTGGAATGTGCTTTTGCTTCACTGATTTGCTTAAAGTACGTTTGACTTGTTAATGAAAAGTTTTCAAATAGATTTTAGTTTTTAGTACATATAATTTTTTTTACCAATATGTGTGTATATGCTTTACTAAGCAGGTTATATTTCAAATGCTCTTTCTGGTCAAACACCATAATCATAGCTATAACTATAATGCTCATCATCAAAAGTGCACTCAGCTAAATAAAAAAATTAAAAGAAATAAAATCTTCTTCATAAAGCATACATACATATGTATGCAAAAGAATTACATATACAACGAAGGAAAAATTAATATTATAGTACATATATGTATATTGCAGGTGCATTTATATAGTATGGAAAATAGTGATATAGTTTTTTTTCATGTGTCATAGCATCGACTGGTAAGCGAACCCGCTAAACTGGGACAACTGCTTGTAAGGCGGCTGTGCTGACCTCTCGACCACCAACATAGTTATACGAAATTAGTCATGTAATTTAAAATTTTATTTGCCTTATTCTTACAGTTGTATTTTGAAGCACATCTACAGTTTATCAATAAATGTTGAAGGTTAATTTTCTTCTACAAGATTACATATATGCTGCACTAAATTATTGATTTACAAAAACTGTAATGTATAGGGGTTTGAACTCAGACTTTCACATGACCCTCAACCATCCATGCTATCTCATACTGCTGATACACTTGATCACATAATGTCAAAAAGATAAATAATCACCAATACCTGTATTTCGTGCTAAACCAGCACTCATCAATTGGTCCTAATTATCATCTCCATGCCTATATACAATCAAATCTCAGATGCTTTGATTGCTTTGATTGTATCTATACATGGAAATGATAATCTGGACCAACTGATGAGTGCTGTTTTAGCACGAAATACTGTATTGGTGATTATTTATCTTTTCGACATGTGTCTGATCAAGGGTATCAACGGTATGAGATAGCATGGATGGTTGAGGGTCATGTGAAAGTCTGAGTTCAAACTCCCTATATATTATATGTAGAAGTGCAGGTACGAAAAAGCCTGTACTATAAAAAAAAAACCATATTTCAAAAACTATAATGATAATTGCACTAAAATAAACTAAAGATAAATATATTAAACAACCTTGACACCACCACACATGCTTTTTAATCATATGAATAAAGATACAATAAAGGATAAATTATCTTCAAGATGAATTTCATACTTAACCAGTATTCATCAAGTGGCCCAGGTCATCATCTCTCGTATATATCTTTATTATATGTACAGTATTTATCAATAGTAAATTGCTACATTTTGATTTACAAATTTTATGCTTGCTCCATATATGATAGCTACACTATCCACTCTAGATAAATATAATAATAATTATCAGTAATCATTTATTAAATTAGAGATTATATCTAACCCAGCCATAACTTTAAATCTCAGTTAAAGATTAATATATGTTTTTTTAATTAAGCACACATATATGAAGTTATTCATATTTCTCTTTTCCATATGTAATATCTTTTATAAGTATAGCAAGTAATCTTGACATCACCACACCTTTTAAAATCATACGAATAAAGATTCAATAAAAGACAAATGACAAGATGTATTTTATGTTAAACCAGTACTCATCAATTAGCCCAGGTCACCATCTCTAATAGCTTGGGGATCATTTGTCTTTTATTGTATCTTAATTCATATAATTTGAAAATAATTTGGGGTGGTATTGAAATTGTTTAATACATTTATAAAAGATATTACACATGGAAAAGAGAAATGTGAAGAGCGGTTTTTTAAAAAATTCATTATATTAATCTTTAACTGAGGTTTAAAGTTTATTTCTGTGCTAGAGACAATCTCTAGTTTAATAAATGATTAGTGTTAATCGTTACTTTATTTATTTACAGTGCATAGGGTCAACTTTGTGGGTGGAGTAAATTTAAAAAGCAAAATGTAAAGATAAATACTAAAAATGCTAAATTAATGTTTAATAGCTTTTAAAAAAGAAAGAAATTGATAAAGATTGATAGTAATAAATTGCAAAACAATTAACAATTATAAATATATTGTATCAAATTATTAATACAATTAAAAACACAGCTAAAATAAAATTCATCATAAAATTAAATTTGATATACTGCTTTCAATAAAAATAACTTAATATTAAAAGAAAATATAATATATATTCATCATCATCATCAACCATTATCAATCCACTGCAGGATGAAGGTCTCTCCAAGTTCAATCCATCTTTTCCTATCTTTAGCTTCTCTTCTCCACATCACCCCTGCACACTTTCTTATTTCATCCATCCATCTCACATGTGGTCTCTTTCTGGGTCTTTTACAATCTCTTGGAATCCAGTTTAAAATTTCAATTGTCCATCTGTTATCATCTCTTTTAACAATATGTCCATCCCAACTCCCCTTCAGTCTTTTAATTTTTTCAATGAGGTCAGTAACACCTGTTTGTTCTCTTACCCATACATTGCATTTTCGATCCCTTCTTGTTACTCCCAACATTTATCTCTCCATACTTCTTTGAGTGGTCTGAAGTCTCTGTATTGCTCTTCTATTAAGTGTCCAAATCTCAGATCTATAAGTAAGAACTGGCAAGACACATTTATTAAAAACCTTCCTTTTCAAACACTTAGCATATTTCCTTTGAGTATCAAGTTATTTCTACCAAAAGCACTCCAACCAAGTTTAATTCTATGATTAATTTCATCCATTATATTTCCATCTGTATTAATAATCTGACCAAGGTACTTGTAACTGTTAACTTCTTCTAACTCATCATAATCAATCTTTATTTTCATATCTTGAGAAAATCTATTAAACATTACTTTAGTCTTTTTAACATTTATCTTTAGTCCTACATTCCTACTTTCATCTGATAACTCCTGCAACATTTCCTGTAACTCTAAAGCATTATTTGCAAAAACAACGACATCATCTGTAAAATCTAAATGACTTAAATACTCCCCATTTACTTTCACTCCTTTAGCTTCCCATTTTAATCCACAAAATACTTCTTGCAGCACTGCTGTAAAAAGTTTTGGAGATATGGAGTCACCCTGTCTTACACCCTTTTCAATGTTGATTTTCCTATTATCATTATGTAATCTAATTGTTGCTGTTGCATTTTTATAAATATTCTTTAAAATATGATAATATCCTAGATATACACCTTGATGATCCAATGCTTTAATCACTGAAAAAATGTTTATAGAATCAAATACCTTTTCATAGTCTACAAATCTTAAGCATAATGGCAACTCATATTCATTTGTCCTTTCTATAATTTCTCTCAATACCTGGATATGATCTACTGTACTAAAATCACTTTTAAATCCAGCTTGTTCTCTTGGTTGGTGGAAATCCAGTGTTTTCTGTAGACGAGTTGTAATTATCTTAGTAAAAACTTTGTATAAAACTGATAAAAGACTGATAGGTCTGTAATTTCTAATATCTTCTTTATCACCTTTTTTTAAATATTAATATTAATACTGCATTCTTCCAATCATCTGGTACATCTTTATCATTTAGACATTTGGTATATAACTTTGCTAAAAAAAATTCTATTTCTTCACCTGCTTCTTTTAATATATCAATAATAATTCCATTATTACCTGGAGCCTTCCCTTTCTTCATAAATTTAATTGCATGTCTCACTTCCTCATTCAAAATTTTGGGCAATTCAGAAGATATAATAGGTATTGGAGGCACTTGTTCTTTATTACTATATAATTCTTGATAGAAGTCTTCTACATATTTTATGATGTCATCTCTCTTTTTAGTAATAATGCCATCTTTTTCTCTTACTGCAGATATAAATTTCCTACCAATACCAAAATGTTGTTTTACACTCTTTAGACTTTTATTCTCTTCTACAGCTTTCCTTGCTAGTTCACAATCATACTTTCTTATATCATTTTCAACTCTTTTCCATACAATTTTACAAATTCGAGATATTCAATCTTTTTTAATGCATCATTGTTGTATATCCTCATATTCCTTCTTTTCTTCATAAATTCTCTAGTCTCAGTAGAAATTTTATTGGTCAATTGCTGCTTTTTTCTACCAGCTATCTTTGTTGCAGTTTTTAAAAGTGTAACGCTTATTTTCCTATTAATGTCATTCAAATCTGAATCATGTTCAAAATCTATTAATACTTGAAACCAATTTGTAAGTTCCAATTTAAATTCATTAGAATGTTTCTGAAGATTAGGAATATCAACTGTAAATATTGTTTTTCTTAATAATTTTTGTCTCTCTAGTTTTGCATTAACATGTATCTTACATCTTACTAATCGATGATCACTTCCTGTGTTAAATTTATTAAGAACATTACAATCTTGAAATATGTATTTTCAGTTAGTCAAAATATAATCCAATTCTGCTGTACCTTCATTTGGATGCTTCCATGTCCATTTCCTTTTAACATTTTTCTCAAAAAAAGAATTCATAATATAAAGTTCCTCTCTCATTTCTAGTACCATAACCAAAATTATCTACAGCATTTTCATCTTTCATTTGTTTACCAATTCTAGCATTAAAGTCTCCCATAACAATTGTACATCCATATAAAAATCTTCTATAACTTCATCACTATGAGAACTTGTTTGGGCATAAACCTGAATTATCTGCATTTGGTATCTGCTATTAAGTTGTAAAACTAATCTTGCCACTCTGTCTGATACACCATCAATCTCCACAATGTTATTCTTCCATTTTTTTTATTTATAATGAATCCTACTCCACTTGTATTTCCAATATTTGTGCCTTTATAGTAAAGTATATGTCCACTTTTTAAATCAATTGTTTCTTCACCTTTTCTTCTAACTTCACAAAGTCCAATAATGTCCCATTTAATATAAGACTGTTCTTCTTCTAACTCTTGCAATCTTCCTTCACTTGAAAGTGATCTGCAGTTGTAAGTACCTAAATAAAAAGTCATCATCAAATGGCAGCCTGAGTCTGCAATCAGGGGATTCTTAGCACCCTCTGCCTTTGGCCATCAACCGCTGCCTTGGTTGGTGACTTTACAGCCTCCTGGGAATAAGGGCCATGATTTATTTTTGTCTGTCATGATTGTATATATTGAAAAAATATTCTTAAACTCGGGGGTAAAAAGCCAATAAACTCATCACGCTGGTGAGCAGCCCATCCATGTTCGTATACTATATGAATAATCACATAGTAATAACAGCTGCAATGACAAGAATGTATGGAGTGGAGATTAGGAATTTTCCCTGCTTGGTTCCTTTAAGGCCTCCAAGAGGAATCAAAGGGTCTCCTTTCAGTTAATAGCAAACTCCTTTCTGCAGCCATAATATATATTATTATTATAATAATATATTATAATTATATATAATATATATTATATATTATTTATTATAGACATTTATTTTTAAACCCATAATATATATTATGGGTCTAAAAATAAATGTCTATAATAAATATATTTCCATAGTGTTTATCGATCTGAATTTGGACAACAAGAGATGGCTATACTTCAGACTGCCATCTTCCAGTGAATGGAAGAGATACTATGTTGAAATTATTAAGGATGGATCAATAGCATATACATAGATCAGAAAATGCATAGATAACTCTAACATTATTAAAAATTAGGCGGCTGTACTACAGCTGATTGGAGATAGCAAGAGATTTGAAGAGACTGTAATAATCCAGGAAAGAAACATTATAAATGAATGAGATATAAAAAAATATTTAAAGTGATATTAAAAAGAAAGGCTGCATAATAGAATGATGATGAGTAATTTTTTTCCAATGATGATGAGTAATTTTTTTCCTATGCATGTTATTATTTATAAGATGAATGATTTTTAACTTAAATTAATAAACTGAATAAGTACTGAAAAATTTCTCAATACTAATGAGTCTTCTTATTTTTAGAATAAAGTGCATCAAATTATTCAACTTTTTTTAATAATCTAGATTTTAAATTGTTTTAATTATAATTCATTTAAACAAAGTTTATAATGGAAATGCAATCCATTTTTTTTAATTCATGTTACCATTAAATGCGTGATTAAAATTTAATCACATACCACACAACTATGAATTAATAATACTGTAGCTTGATTTAATTTTGTTTCCAATGTTATAAATACATGTTGAATCCAACAAATTTACATCAACAGTATTATCTACAATAAATAATTAAAATGAAACACATAAACACATTCGCACAAGCGCGCTCACACACACATATTTTAATTCAATTTATTGCCATCCATAAATTTTTGTTGATTTTTTAAGCGTCAATGAAAATTTCTTACCACTTATGAAATTTTTTTGTATAAATGGCTGGTAAATTAAATTACCATTATTTAAAATTGTTACATATTTATGTGGTGTTTAATTATATATATATATGCAAACTATTCTTTAAATAGCTCACTGCAGTGTTCCCCATCAGTCTTTTAAATATGAACAATGAAGAGAAGGCATTGCTCAATAGGTTAAACTAACTGCCTGATAGTGAAAATTAAGTTTTTACATTATAAATTTTAATAAGCTCTGATGGGCAATTAATATAAAATAAAAAATGTTTTTATAATAATGAGTGTGTGTTTATATATATAAGAATAAATTATAATATATGCGTATACCGTAAATAATAATGTAATAAAATAAATTGTGCAAATGTATATAGATAATATGTAATAAAATGAATTCTACAAGTGTATGTAGATAATTATCAAATATTACGGTAATAAAGTTTGGTCTACAACAATATTTATTACTTTGCTAAGCCAGACTTTCGATAGGTATCTTTGTCAAAGCACGACTAAAATGAATATTAACAAATATATTAGCATATCCGCATGGGTATAAACGTTAACTAGTCGCTGATTATAATAGATATGCATGTGTAAATTGACCTAGCAATCATCTATGTTATTGGATTAAATGGCCAGTGTTAGCTAAGAGGAGTGTTATTGGCTCTTATATTTATGGAGTTCTTAAAGTTAATTGTGTGCTATACTTCTTTTACTTTTTATTTTTTATTATTTTCAAGGCAAATATTTTTGGCATCAGCAGGTTTAAAGGAATGACTTGATTTTTTCTTATGTCTACAAATACTGAGCTATAATAGTGTTGATGCATTTAGCTCTGTTATACAAATGAGCAATGTGGAGTGATTCTCGATCTTAAGTTTGCATGTGTCTCTCCATAGTATCTGATATTGTAAAACTGACAATTTATGGCATATACCAATTGAACTTCATCATCATCATTAGTCTTATCCTTGGAATTATTGATGTCTATTTAGTGATAAAGGGCATCTAAAACTAATATTAAAATTTTTGTGCACAATCGATATTTTAGAATGTATATAAGGGATTAAGGCATGTCAATCCATGGTTTAGAATTAAATGTTCTATCAAATTTATGTCTATTAAATTTTCTTATTTGTTTGTCAAACATAACCCTAGAGTAAACAACTTTAATTAAATCTTTTTATAACACTCTAAATTTTTTTTTGTCATGACTTCAAACTTATAAAGTTTTGAATTTCTAACAAAAAAGCCTTAAAGGTTGCCATTTTATATTGCAATAGAACTTTTGAGTGTGGATGCAAATAACCTCTAACACTAAGAGGTTTTACAATGATTAAATAATCAATAGTATAATTCTATCTTCTCAAGTCCAGAAATTCAATTGATTAGTTATTGTCCTCCTCTTCCATAATCCATTTAATTTCAGGAAATTGCTTCAGTTTGTTAATAATTTCTTGAATTAGCTTAGAATGAGCACAATCAGAAACATCATCCATATATCTTGTGTATATGAATCTTTATTAGTGTCTAAAAAGGTTGAATAACATCTCTTTCAATGAAAGCTACTGCTAAGCTACATATTATGCCACTAATAGACAAGCCCCATGGGCCAATTTGTAGTCATAATTCAATAGCATTCCTCTTAGCAAGCACTGGCCATTTAATCCAGTGACATAGCCAACTGCTATGGCAATTTACACATGCAAATCTAATTATAATCAGCAACTAGTTTAATGTAAGTTTATATGCATGAGGATATGCTAATATCATCATTATCATCATCAACTATTATCAATCCACTTCAGGATGAAGGTCTATCCAAGTTCAAAACATCTTCTTCAATCTTTAACTTCTCTTCTCTACTACACCCCTGCACACTTTCTTATTTCATCCATCCATCTTACATGTGGTCTCTTATATATATTTGCTAATATTTATTTTAGTTGTGTTTTGACAAAGATATACAGTATATATCGAAAGTTTGGCTTAATAAAGTAATAAATATTGTTTTAGACTAAAATTTATTACTTTAATATTTGATAATTATCTACATATTCTTGTAGAATATGTAGATAATTATCAAATATTAAATATGTATGTGTGTTTGTGTTAAATAAAGAATTTTCAGGATTTTATAGATTAAAATGATAATATAAAATAAGATTTTTCATGTATTTTTAAAGATAATTTTCAGTTATGATTTTTTTTTATATTTTTGATTTTGCACATATAAAACATTAAAGCACTTAAGATAAATATTATTGCTAGATAGAATAATTTCCATTTATTTTAGTTGATATTTTGCTTCATTATGTCATAGTTGGAAATTATCTCTAAAAACAGATTTAAAAATCCCACTAAAATATCATATATATATAAAATAAATAAATCATGGTAATATTAAACTTTTACAACATTAAATAATAAAATATTTGCGTAAATTTACTTTCACTGTCATCTTGCATACAGTATTAAAATAAGTACATTGATTCCCAATTAATGCACTTTTTATGTTGGACTTCATGCTTCATTAATAAAAATAGCTTCCCCCTCTCTGATTTACATTTTTTCTCTATTCGTATAATATTTCTACTTCACCAAAGCTAAGCACAAAATAATGAATAATATTTTTGTAATATAATTTTCACTATATCACTCTCCCACAAGATAGAGACTAGTTTCTATCCACTTTTAACTCCTTGTAGAGGGATGTAATTATAGACATATGCCCAAAGACATGTGAAAAATATCTATGATCCCAAGATGCACATTTTGTTCTAAATCAGCACTTATTATTTGGCCCAGACCACAATCTCTTACACATATCTTATTGTATAATGTATGTATATATATATATAGCAAATTACTACAGTTTAATTGATAAGCACAAAATCTGTTATATTTTAGCTCATGATCATAGACATGACAAAAAATTACATAAAAAGAGGAATAATAATAAAAAAAAGAATGCATTGGTGGTCCAGAGGTCAGCGACGGCTGCTTTACAAGCAGTTGTCCCCGGGTTAGCGTGTTTGCTTACCGGCTGATGCTATGACACATGAGAAAAAAAGAAATATTTTTATTAATAGAAGAAATAATGTGCCTTACTAATAAGTTAATATGTTTTTTTAAAACATGATGTATAATATAAAATATTGGATTATGGCAGGCAATAAATTTATTTTAATATTGCATAGTAGTTAATAAAAATTATTTAAAATAATTTAAAGCATGCTTTTGCGATTTATTATTTAATTCTTTAAAGATTAAATTGCACAAAGTTTTTTTATTTATTGTATAGATTTACTCACCTTTTTCGTTGTTCTTTACTTCTTCAATATAATTTATTTAAATATATTAAATTTAGAAATTCGTCATAAATAATTAAACTTATGTATGTGTATAATAAAATTATGCGCATTACCCAGGCATTTAAATCTATTATATTCAACAAATCAGTTGATATAAATTCTTAATTTATATTCTTTTTTTTTTTCAACTCAAAATCTATGAAAAAAGGTATGTTCAAGTTTAAAAACAAAAAGTTATGCTTTTTTTTTTTTTCATAAAGACTAATTAATTAAGTGACAACAATAATATAACATGGTAAGTATTTTTTTTATTAAATACGACAAAAAAAGAAAATTTATAAAGTACAGATAAATGTGCTTTGTATACTACGTACATTAGAATATACTTTATTATACATATAAATAAATTAACAAAAATTGACCATTGATCAAAAATTATAAATTTGATATATCTTTAATACAGATTCTTTTTAATAAAGTAAAAAAAAGTAAATAATATTTTTTTATATCTCTTTTATTTTAGCATGAACAATCAATTCACACATTTTTTCTTAATTGCTATACTACTTTTTTGGAATAAAATGCCCCGTGTGTTGTCCTAATGTTCATTTTAAAGAAAAATATAGGGGATTTGAACTTAGACTTTCAAGTAGCTTTCAACTATCCTCACTATCTCATATTACTGATACACATGATCACACACATGTAGAAAAGATCAATAACTACCAATATACGTATTTCGTACTGAACCAGCACTCATTTGTTGGTCCAGATTATCATCTCTCTCATATATATATATAGTCAGTGCATCAGCATGGGATTTGGGCTTTTCATCATCAGATTTTCAATGGCATGGACGACTGAAGAATTGGAGATTGGAGTAGATTGAAGCCTGTCCATTAAAGGATGAAGATTTCCTATCTTAATATAAACTGAGCACTGATTATATATGTGTGTGAGAGATGATAATCTGGACTGAAGAGTCGTGGTTCAGTACAAAATACATATATTGGTGGTTATTGATCTTTTCTACATGTGTGTGATCATGTGTATCAGTGATATTAGATAGTGTGGATAGTTGAAAGGTGCTTGGAAGTCTGAGTTCAAATCCCCTATATTTACAATTAGGCTCCAGGTATATGAAGAGTGCCTGTATTTCAAATATTTTTTAAAGATAAACTATATTTATTTTAATTATATTTTTGTAGAAAAAGTATTCTCACCAAGACAAATTGATTAAAATATTGTTACAACAAATAAATTCTTTTTTAAAAAAAAATAATGAATTATTTTTATTGTTAATCAAATTAAAAAATATATGCTGTATATTTGTATATTATAATTGTAATCGGGTTGTAAAAGAACTTGCTTCAAAATAAAGGCAGTTCAATGAAAATGAGTCATTCGGTCTAATAAAGGGGGGGGGGACACAAAAAAAATATATCGTCATTTTTTAAAAATCTATTTAGGTATATGGATTTAGTGAAGAAATTATTATCAGATAACTGCTAAATAAAATTTTGAAATCTTTTATCAATCTCTTGGTAATATTTTCTATCAGATTTATTTCAATCATATTTATTATTTAAAAACAATCAGCAATATTATTTTATTTGATGTTTGCATCTTAAAAACCACATAAAAAAATTGATGTTCAATTGCACTTGAATTTTGTTTTTGCATAACAAATTCAAGTTAGTAAAAGATATTATTTGTTATAATCTATTTCGACTGATTTATTTTTTTTGACAAAAAGAACTTTTATTAAGTATATTTTAAATTTTTGTAAAAATATTGTTTATTTAATCAAAAAAAAAATCAACTAACTAAAAAATTTTAAATTATGATTTATAAATGATTTCAGCTTAGAGATCTAATCTTGTATTTGACCCAGAAAATTGTTGATCTTATTATAAAATCAGAAATGGTTTTATTACTTCTTGCTTAATTTATTTGATGGAAAATCATAAAGAGTGATTGATGGTTCTTTCAAACTTTCAAAACAATATTTTCAGCAACAAATTTAATATTCAATATTTTTTATGTTTAAATTTTGGATACATAACTTCATAAAAATTCTAAGCTGATATTATCTATAATATTTGCTAAATGTCAAAATATAATACATAACAAATGCAATTACTTTATTGTTATTTTAATTTGTTTTATTGCAATTAATTGGTAACTTTTCATTGAAGTATATTTTTGAATATAACCATCATCTCATTTTATGTTTTAAATTCATTAAATAAAAATTGTCAATTTTTATTGGTAGAGATTTTTGTATTGGTATATTAAAAAAATGCAATAAATTTGAAATCTATAACAGTTATTGCTGCTTATAATTTTTTAAATTTTATAAAAAAAAAAAAAGTAAAAAATTCAGATTTCAATCAATCCATAACAATAGAAATTTGGGAACTTTTATACACATTCAGTCTATTGTTCCTCCACATAATTTTTTAGAATTTTCTAGATTAACATCTGAAAATAGCCAGTTTTTTTAAAACTAATTAAAGTAGGGTATTTTTACATACCACACTAATTAATTCCATCTGAACAATGCCTGATGGGTTGTTTGCAAACACATATTATTCTAATTTTCCATGATTTAAAACAATATAGGTCAATCTGAATAATTCCCAGAACTTTTTATTATTATTATATAAAGTTCAGTGAGCTATGTCAGATGTTCTGTTGATTTAGAAGCTTTCTGACAGAAGATTCAGATTAATCAAAAAACAGTTTTTTTTACATCATTGTAGAACCATCTACTATTGGTATAAGCTTGAATAATTTAATGGACACCATGCCCTATAGTACTGCAGTATTATCACTTCCATACTGGTCTTTTAATTTATCTTTCATCAGTGATAACTAGGATTCAAACTGGAACCAATGTTTTTCTGTTAGTGATTTTTTAAAATTCTTATTTTCTACCAATAAGATAATCCATAAGAAACAGTACAATTCTTTTTAGTGAATTTGGATTTACTGTTAATACCAACATGACATTTAAATCTTCAATTAGAAAAAATATAATAATATATTGATGTTGATGTAACAGCAATGTCTAGCAAGTAATAAAAACTCTCTGAATTTTTTTAATGTAATAGTAGAATTTATATAAAAATCAACAGTCTAATTTAGTATCATTAAAATTTTAATGACAGATTTAGAAATTATAAGAATAGAGAAAATAAAACCTCACAGTAAATTCAACAACTTACAATCTCCTTTTTCTTGATCTATCTCTCCAAAAACTTATAGTCATATGTACTTCTGATTAATTTTTTTATATAGTCATATCTACTTTTGATTAAATTTTTTTTCTCTGCAAAACAGATTTTGTTAAAAACAGCTATATCACTTTTTTATCATGACAACTTCTTATATACAATCATTTTCCTATATTACGGTCTTGAAGGATTAATATCAAGCAAAGATTTTTTTTATTTTATGTATCTACATTTAGAAAATTGAAATTTGTTATTATTACTGACCTTTGATGTATACATTGTCCCTATTACTATTGCTAATATTATAACTATTTTTATCAATTAAATAATCAGGGTGACCTATCCAAATTTTATAAGTCAAACCATATTTATAGAATCAAAAGTATCTTATGATAGGACTGCCAAAACATATTATCATATGTCAAAAGATATTTCTATTGCGAATGTATTTTATAATGATTCATTATTGATTGTATTAGTTCTTACAAGATTACAACTAAGGACTATAAATTTTCTAAATCTGTCTCGATTATTGAATAATTTTATAAGCCCAATATACTTTTATTAAAAAAAGATTAGAATCAGAATTATGTGCATGTAATTAAATGATGAAAGTTGTTGCATATCACAAAATGCCGATTATTGCTATTAGTAAAGAAGATAATCAATGGCATGAAAAACTTATGATAGCCTGCCTCCGTATCATCTTGAGTAATAAAGAGAATAAGATTAAATAATAAAATAAAATAAAAGAAATATTGTAATAAAAAGTCTAAAGATATTGCTTGCAATAGAACTATACTTATGGAACCTATATGGCTAAACTTCATATCAGAATCCCATTTTACTATTTCTGAAATCCCAATAGGTTGATTATTTAAGATTTAATAAATTTAAAATTTTCCACCTGTTTTGCACAAAATAACAATTAATGAGTTAAATTCAGAAGAGCCAATTTACATTATCCATAAGAAAATGTTCTATTACTATTTCTTTTGATAAAGTTATATTACAATCAAATTTAAAGACATGAAAAAAGTGTCTTACATCAATAAATAAGAATGATTAAATATACTTTATTGTTTTAACCAATTCCTTAAAAATAGTTTTGAAAATAAAATAAAAAAACATTCAAAGTTTCATATAATCGAAAAGTTCTAAGATTGCTGACAATAATAATTTTTTAAAGTCATGAACCAATTTTTTAGTTGTTGATGGTACTTAGATTGTAACTTCAAATTGTAATATAAGTTAAATAATTTAATATATCAAGCACAGAGTTCTTCTTTTCAAAATAGTTCATAAATATCCAAAATAGAAATAAAACAAACTAATTCCTTCTTTTTAAAACTTGTTTTTTGTATGACTATAATCATGAAAAAAAAAAAATCCAACGTTTTGACTATTTTATATAGTCTTTTTCAAGGCACACTAAAATAAAATAAAATATATGTATAACAAATAACACATATTCCATAAAAATAAATAAATAAATAAAAAATTACAAAATATATTCATAACCAAAAATTTACCTTATCTCACTCCCCTTTCCTATTACCAACAACCACAACTCAAAGAGAAACAATTTCCTTTTATTAAAAAAAAAATCTATATATATCCTTTAAAACATTTAATTAAAAACCTATTATTTTATTTTCTGTTTATATATTAACATCCTATTTAATTCTGGTTTTATTTCATTAATGTATACACTTTCTTTTATCATCCTTTCATTATATGACTTAATACATTCCAAAGGCTTTATATAAGTTAATGCAGAAAATGCCCCAAATTTGAATACCGAAATCCTTTTTCAGTGAACTAAAATTTTTGGGTTATTGTTGTTGTAGTTACAAAAATCTTTCTTTCAGAAAACAAAAACCCATTGTAATATTTTATTTAAAATACAACAATTGATTGATGCAATAAATAACCTAAAGACAAGTATAATGAACAAGCTTCTTAGCATATGCAGTAAGTTAATAAAGTGAATTTCTTAACTAACAAGCATTATTAAATATTCCTTCTAATAATAAATAAATGTTATAAAATCATATGCCAGATGGAAACAGAAGAACAAAAAAAAAAGCGCCATGGAGAACATAACTAAAAAAACCCAAAACAATTAATTAATTTCTCTTATCCATTAACTAATATTTACTAAGGCTTTAACCTCGATAATATGCGTCTGAAAAATGCGAAGGTAGGGACCTCTACAGGTCTTAACCACAAGCTTATGCTGTGAAGAAAAGAGGGGACTTAATAGAATTTTGTTAGCCCAAATAAAAAATGATTAAAAATATATTAAGCAAAGATCAGATTATAATGAAAATAAATCGACTGTAAAAATTAAACAATTTAATAGTTAATTTATTTGAAGGACGTGTGAAATTTAATAGTATCATGATTACTGTATAATTGAATAGTTAGTTGCTCGAAGGTTGTGTGAGGTAGGAATCCTAAAAGCGATACGTTGAGTTTTGTTTTAAAACTATTTAATTGTCGAATCAGTAATTCGATTATTGCATTAAACTGCACATGGCTGGTTAGACAAATATTGAATTCGTTATGGAAGAATTAAATTATTTTCCGATAATGACCAAATTATAAGATGTAAATAAATATTATTCAGGCAAAATGAAGATAAATAGTTTCCAAAATAAGTATTATGGAAATAAAAATATATTATTCAACTGATAACTTGAATCGATATTAATATTTATTGACAAAGTAATAAATAAAAACTATTTTTTCAAAGTAAATAAATTCTTTGTAAATTATAATATTTTTTGCTAATATATATAAAATCTGAAACCTTATTAATATTTTTTAGATTTTTAATTAAAATCATCAAATGCAGTCTTTTATATATTCTAGAAGAAAATAAGCTTAAATTAGGGGACGGGGGTTCCTCATTATTTATTTACATTTTTTGTTAAGTTCTAGCAAAAGTGATTTATTTTATTGCGCAAAACATTGGAAAAATTATTGTAAATATACTATAACTATTTTTCTTGATAGATTCCCTGTATATTTAATTATTGACAACTACTTTAAGTTAATTTGTAAAATTTATTTTATGATTTTATTTTTTTATTATGATCTCTCTCTCTCTTTTAGATGAATTAGTTAACCAATTGAACGACAGTCAATGTAAACTTATTTTTGTTATACCAGAGAAAATAAATCTTGTCGCTTCAGCCGTTAAAAGATGCCCTTATCTTCAGGTAAGTCAAATGTAAATAAAATGCTAATCAATATGTAGAAATTAAAAATAGAATATATAATCATTATAGATATAATAAACATCTCCATACTTCCCCATTCTTTTTAAATTCATATAAATAAAGACAAATGACCCCCAAGATGCATTTCGTGCTGAACCAGCACTCATCAGTTGGCCCAGGTCACAATCTCTCATATACATTCTTTATTATATGCAAAGTATTTTTCTAGAGTAAATTGTTACATTTTCATTTACCATTGTCAAACTTCCTCCACTCACAACTCTGACGCCATCCATTTCAGATAAATACACTATTCTGATTATTACTAATCATTTTCGAAACTAGAGATATATAATCACTTAAGTAAACGAAGAATAAGCATGTATGTGCATTCACATATATTCTGCGCATGCGTAGTGCATGAATGTGTTGATTTTTGCATTCTGTATTCTTACAAATATCTAGAAACTTAATCTAATGCTTTTCTAATGTAGAAATGCATTCAAAGCGTAAGAAAGAATGCAGCAATTGGATTAAATAAAAGTCTATTAGATCCTGGTGATAAATCTATACACAAATAATCTTTCTGTAATTAAAAAAAAAATATTTTGGTATAAATAATTTGCAAGAAAAAATTAATTTTGAAAAGGAATCTTATTTCTATAAAATGTCCACGCCCTGTGTGGTTTGATGCTGTGGTGATTTGGTACATTCTGGAGCTTAAGTTACGCAAATGACGCCCAGTTCTTACTTCCGGGACTTCAACATTTTATGAATTCTCAGCGATAAAATTATTTGTTGATTTAATTTTATTTTTAATCATAAAATAATTTTTGCCTATATTTAACTTTTCAAGAAGTATGAACTCGTCTGGTTTTTATGAATAATAGTCAGGTAGATTACCATTAATCCAAATATGTACTATTCAAAACTTTCTATTAGCCAACAAAATTTCAATGATTAATTTTAATCTCTTACCAAAGAACAAATTAATAGGTACATCCTTTTATAACAAAAATTAAAAAAAAAAAAAACATTTAGTAAATACTTTTAAATTAATGAGTCTAATAGCAGGGAACTGTCTTAAGGGGAGGGGTCCCTATCTTAGCAGAGTTTGCATTTACAGTGAGGGGGTAATAGATCATTTCTTGAAATTTAAAAAAATAATATATATTACAATTGCTAAAAAGCCCTGCTACCAAAGATTTTAAATTAATGGTCTTTTACCTGTAGAAGCTTTCATTAAGCAATTTTCCTAATGTATACACGTCCAAACTAAAACTTTGAAAAACACTTTTTTTTATTTATTTACTGCCTCTATAGAACTCAGATCTTCCCTTTGTAAATGATTTTTCCAAATGTACTTAAAAGTTATTAGTTGCAAAATAGAAAACAGATTTATCAGTCATACATTCACAGTAATGGCTAATGATAATCACATGAAACTTGCATGCCACAGAATCATGCTAGCTCACATTCTATATGCTGAGACATAGATAGCTAGTATTTTACGATATTTTTATTGTTATAATTTGTTTTATTTGTTTGATATAATATACTCTATATATTTGCTTTGTTTTCTAAATATCTATATCCACATCTTCATTTCTTTTTCACTCATGAAAATAAAATTTATTTAAAATCCTGAGTTTTATTATATAATCACTCACATATCAAGTTTTCAATTGATAACCTTCATTGGTATCAAGAAACAACTATTTGCACATTTCCTTGCAGTGATTAACACTTCACAAGATAACCAATGAATTTTTATTTTGTTTTAAATCAATGTTTCCCAAACTTTCAACACATGTGTACCTCTTTAATAATTTTCATAATGCTAAGTACCCCTCATCAAAAAAATTGCATATACGAGGGCTAAAAATATGCATGCAGGTGCTGTAATACTTCAATGTGTATGTAAATGAGAATTAAAGTGCCTGTTGATGCAACAGCTACACATACACAATACTAATAAGTAAAAAAGTTTTTTATTATTTTTATAAGCTTGTAATAAAAAACCAGTATGCTGTTTGTTGCACCAGATGCAGTCAAAGTTTGGTGCTGCACATATCTCCACTAAGCTCTTCATGTACCACCAAGGGTATGTGTACCCCACTTTGGGAGACACTGGTTTAAATAATATTTCTTGATAATATACAAAACTTATTTTTGTAAAAAAAACTTAATAATTTCAAATGGAATAAAATTACCAACTCAGCAATAAAGAATAACAATATAACAAATAATAATTATATTAAGTTAATAATACAATAACTATAATGAGTTATAAAACATCATCAAAAAAAAGGTTTGAATCAAATGCAGATTAGTGTCAAAAGTCTACACCTAACTATAGTTATGTCTATGTGCAAAGTCCATTTCAAATTGAATTTAATTAAAACTTATATAAAATATATTAGACTATAAAATAAAAGTTCAGTAAAAAGTAAACATATTTTGATGTTACAGTTCAATATTTACCTTGCTAAAAGCTGCATTCTGAGAGCTCACATGTCAATCATGAATATAATTATTACACAACTAAAAAAAGTGATATACCAAATAATCTATTTTACAAGAACATATTTTTTTCACATGATCACCATTTCATATACTTACACATGCAATTAATGAGAGTACCAAACTCTCCATACAGTAGAGCCACCAAGTGCAAGCTTTCATAATCAATGAATACAGAAAGGTTTGTGCATAAAATTTCTGTCTAATGCATACTTATTCAACACCCCCAGACTAATTTCTAGCTTATGGACTTTATAGTTAACCAAATAAATAAAGGTGGCTGCTGAAGGGCTGCATTAGATCTTAAGATCTAAGTGCAATGCTTTCAAATCCAAGGATCTGTACTGATGAAAGCCACAAGCTAGAAACTAGTCTGGGAGTGCTGGATAAGTAAGCACTAGATAGGGATTTTATGCATAAATCTTTTTGCATCCAATGATTATGAAAGCTCACACTTGGTGACAATACTGAATGGGGAGTTTGGTAATCTTATTAACATATTTTCTTGTTACTTTCTTGGCCAAATGTTTTAAAACCTTTAGACATTGATGCATTTTCTGCATTGTCAAGAGTTATTCATGTAGAAAGATGTATTATTAGAGATTTGCACTCAATATTTTTTATTGAATATAACACGATTCTTATTATATTTGAATTAAGTATTCAATTTTTCAAAATTTAAAATAGTCACATGGAAAATTTCTTCAGTTTTTACATATTTTTAAATGGAATTGGTTTTAAATATAATAATATATTGGATATTCAAAGCACTAATTGATCTTTTAACTAATCAAAATCATTGCAAAATCTTTATTATATGTAGATTTGTTATGTATAATTTCAAAAAATTAAAAATAAAGCTTTCTATGCAAATGAGATTAGAAAAATTAATTTTTCCACTAATCTATTTTTATAAATGAAATAATTATTTGTGTGATTTAGCTCAGCAATAGAAGAATAGATTCAATAGCTAAAGATTTTCTGATGCAGACTCAACATAGGCTTTATTATGTTAAAGTTAATAAGTGTACATTCAACAATTATATTTTCTTTTTCTGTTTGATTTATAAACTAAATTTTGCTTATTTAATAATCATTGAGTTTTCTATGAACATTTCTCTTGAGATTCTAAATAAGTGAAGACCCATATGACACTGATTTGAATCACGATTTGAGCCTCTATCTTCACTAAAGTTTATAAAGATTCCAACACAACAGAAAATGGAATAGAGTATCAATTAAGTAATTAAAAAAGTTTTTAGAGCTATGAAGATTGATTCAGCTTGTGTATGTTAGAGTCATTAATAACAAATTGCTTGGATTTGTATTTTTTGTTCAAATCATGAATTGAGTTGAGTTTTTTTAAAAGAAAAAAAAAAGATAAGAATAGAATCAGTATATTATAATTTCAGATCTGAGAAAGAGACTAATATTTCATAGACATCATGTACATAGACTATTGTTTTCTCTAAACTTTAACTAGTATTTTCTATTGAAGTAAAAATCTAATTCAGTAATAATATATTGCAAAACTAATACTCATAATAGTGACTTATTGTCATTAATGAGTGTGTGTATTTTTTTTTTTTAAAAAAAAGTTACAAATATAATCCTACAAAAACGATTTTGCAAATTTTTCTTAGTTTTCAAAATAAATGTATATAATTAAAAAAAAACAACAGCTTTTCATTACTCAAGGCGCATGTACTGAGGTTTTAGCCTTATATAAGTATTACGTGCTGACATCGCGCTTAATAAGAATTAATATTTATTACTCTATATTATAAATGTGTACAATTAATCTAAAAAGCACTATTTTCAAAGTATAGTATACTTTCTTTTTGAAGAGGCAAATGCCACACTAATTAGCAAACCACATGATTTAGGATTTGAGTCCAAGACAGTTGAATCTTGATTTTTTTTTTTCAGATTTCAAATAAGTGTCACTAATTAATCAAGCTACTATTAGCTAGAGAATAAGAATTTCAGTTTAGCCTGAGTTAGTCAGCTGAGAATTAGTGGACTGACTAAAAACAACTAATATAATTGAAGTACAATATAACCTTCATGACTGATAGTGGAGATATGTTCCTGTTATGAATGATTAGCTCATATTTTGCATCATATTATTGGGGAAACACGTACTGCAATAGCACCAGGGTATCACAACATCGATATTTATACAAGAGGGCTCAAATCAGGGCAGCTCTATATTTTTTGAACATCAAAAATCCACAGGCCATATGTTCGAACCCTCTACAACTGGAATGGTGTTCACTGAGCACAATGATACCAAGCGCAAGATTAAGGAAGCATGCTTCATTCCAGACGACCCCAACGCCATCAATAGGAGAGATGCCTGCTTCTCCATTTCGAAAAAATGAGCCGTCTAAGCTATTTGCACACATTTGCATATATCTTTATTAAAAAAATAATTACAACAATCATTCGTATAAGCTATGAATATGGGAACACGAAGCTCCAGAAAACCCTAAGCAATTATTAATTCATAATATAGCTAGCTTCATGTATGTGCGTTTCAAACGCAATATATAGCTTTATCCAGATTTGTAACTTTTTTAATGTGCTTTATTAAAAAAAATGTCTACAAAAGTTTTCAATACTATAAATTAAAATATTTTGTTGCAGTAATGCTTAATAATTTTTAGTAAACAAATCATTAATTGGCTTTCACTCTTTTTACTTTAATCCAGCATCGTTTATATTAAGGTAAATTAATCTGTAGATAGTAGATGGAAGTGCTCTGTTCAAATTCTCATAAGAATTTCTGACTAGTGACTTTTTTCAGTGGGGTGAATCAGATTTTCTGTCAACCTTTATTTTTTTAACATATCCAAGCTAGTTTGCTCATATAAATTTGAAAGACTAATCCTAGTTGTATGTACTGTAAGCGTTTGTCAATAGCGGTTAACGTAGTTGCCTTCCAAGCAGCTGGCCCGGGTTCGCTTCCCGGTCAAAGCTTTGACATATAAAAAAAAGACACTTTTTTTTTTACGAAAGTTTTTTTATAATATAAAATGTTTAAAACAAAATTGTATAAATGTGCTATGTGTATGTACAAATAATCGATGATAAACATATATATTTATAATAGCTTATTAGAGTTAGTAGTAGTATTTTTTTTTACTTTTACCTGTCGAGATTTTTTTTTTTCTGCTATGCTTATACTTAAGAAATAAATACTATAAATCATTTGCATTAATAACGTCATAAATTTTAAAATAGTGGCTGTGAGTTTGGAATCTCAAATGCTGCTACGGAAAGTAAGATTTCTATTCGATTCCGGATGAAGTACTGATATTTTACAAACAATTGAATCTTGGGTTTTTAACTATGATGCCTAAACTGATATCAGAGAAAAGAAAAATCTCAAAAAATTATCAATTTAATTTTTTTATCTTTGGAAATATATTCATTTTTATAAATAATTTAAGTAAATAAGTATTTTTAATAAATAAATAAATTTGAGAACATAAAACATACTTTTCAGTATTTTTTACATGCTTCAGTAAGTTTTTATTTTGTTTCCTTGGTGACATGCTGACTAATGAAGTTTAACTTCTTATCGTGCTTTAATCAACTGAGAGAAAACTAATTAAATTTATATATATAAAGACAACTTATTTTTATAAAAATAAAAATAAGTAAAATACAAATTACTGTTTTACAATATTATTTTATTCATAAATCTTTATATATTTCAGCGTCTACGTGTCCAAAGTGTTAATTTACAATTTAATTTTCAAGTTAAACTTTTTATTTCATAAAAAATATAAATTTAAAATTTATAAACTTTTCAACCTGTCTTCATCTTAATATAGCCAAACTTAAAAACATTATTAAAATAGACAAAACTCTCCATACAGTAGTGGCACTCAGTGCCAGCCAGAGTAATCAATGGATGCCAAAAGGCTGTGCATAAAATCCATATCTAAGTGCCTACTCATGCAACATCCTCAGACTAGTTTCTAGTTTTTGGCTTTCATCAGTGAGGAGCGTTGGATATGAGAGCATTGCACCTAAATCTTAGGATCTAATCTGGAGATGTTGGATGAGTAGGCATTAGATAGGGATTTTATGCACAAGCCTTCTGGAATCCATTGATTACTCTGGCTTGCACTGAGTGTCACTACTATATGAAAGAGTTTTGCCTGTTTTAATAACAGTTATGAGAAAGCATAAGAAATGGTGATCATGTGATGCTTAAAAACATTCTTTCAACAACGAAAAAAAGTAATCTTTAAATCTATGTTCTTATAAAGATAGTCATTTATATCTATTTATTTTAAGACATCTGCTTTTAGTCAATCATATTAAATATATAAAAAATTGTTTAAAAGTACTAACATGAAATTAGAGAATACCATGGTTTAACAGGCTTTTAATAAAAGTATTTTTGTGATCTTCTGAAATTAGACCTATTAAAAAAAGCTTATTAGGCATTTTGTTTAAAGTAGTTTTATATAAAACAAGAAATATCGACAATTTGAGAAAATGAAAAGATAAATTAAAGATTTTGGAGATATTTAAAAAAATAAGTTAGAAAGTATGTTTTGGGGGAAAAAGTAAATATCTATATTGAGAAAATTTTGGACAGAAATAGACTGAATAGTGTTTAAAAACAAATGTGCTGCAAAAGAGGTTTGTAGAAAATGGATAGATTTCTTTAGATTCTTTTTTATTCGATATATCTTTTTATGCCATCATCATCATGCAATGATCAAAGGTCAGCAAGTAAGGTAACGAAATGAAGGCTGGCATGTCTCCTGACTATTTTATTTTTAGCCAATCATTTTGGTTATTGTCTTCATCATTATTTATTACTATAACATTCTTTTATAATGAAATTGATCAGACTACCTTGAAAGTTTTTTTTGAGAAGTAACTAAGGTTTTTTTTTTTTTTTAAGAGTAAACAACCCCTCTTCCATGAAATCTTTCTTAATGTCAGAATTTCCATAGTTTCCTGCAAACACTTGTTTATTTAGAAACTAAGCCATGCCAAAAATCCATTGCTATGTTCAGATATCTGTACACACACCTTTTAGTTGTTTTAGAACAACATTGCATTCCAATAATACCAAAAATAACTTAAATGAATAAAAAACACTTAAATAAAATAATATTTAATATATATGTATATTGTCTATATTAAATTGTAGTTATAAGGGACTTGAACTCAAAACTTTCAAGAACCCTACATCTATCCAATCTATCTCATACAACTGATACACATGACCACATACATGTGGAAAAACATAAACGATCTCCAATATACATATCTCATGCTGAACCAGCACTCAGCAGTTGGTCCAGATCACCATCTCCCACACATATCTGAAATCAATGTTCACTTTATATTAAGATAGCAAATATTTAAACTTTAATTGACAAGCTTCAATCTTCTCCACTCTCCAACTCTTCAGCCCTTCATTTCATTGAAAATTTGAGGATGGAATTCTCAAAGCCCTTGTTGATGCTAATATTATTTTCATACCCACATGTATATGGTCATGGGTATCAGTTGTATAATATACAATGGATAGATGGAGGATACTTGAAAGTTTGAGTTCAACTCCCTTATAATTAATTAAAGTAAATAATTTTATATAAATTTATTAAATTTTAATATAGCATCTTTCTCTTTTCTTAATGCAAATTATTCATGTAAACACATTCCATTACTAATGTTAAACTATAATAACTTTCAATAATAATTAAATCTATTATTTCCATTATCTTGTTGTTGTTTTTTAATTTAAAACAACCTTACACTTAAATGCAAGTAAAGGAAAATGTTAACTTTATCTACTTTCTAAAATTAAAAAGTTTAAAATGAAAAAATAAAATTTACACACAAAAATAAAATTGTCACAATGGTTTTATTTTTAAAGGTAGATCTGTGATTACTAAAATCTTTATTTTTAAATATTGTATATTTTGGAATCCATAGTTGGGACGAACTACTACAATAGTAAAAAAAAAAACAAAGTGTTAAATGTTTTATTAAACTCTAAGAGATCCTTAGTTTTTACTTAACTATTATGATGATGATAAAAAACTATATATTCCTATTTTGTAAATATGAATTCTAAGTGAAACATTTATTATATTTCCTATCATCAATTTATAACTATCTATGTGAAGAGCAGACTAAAAGCAGCATTATCTAGTAGTTTCATTTATGATCAAAATGTATTAAATAGGTTTACCATTTCCCTTTATAGAAGACTACATATGATAAAGTAATATTCATATTATAATATTCTATTTTTGCCATTACCTTACTGACTTAATCTCTACCCTAGAGTAAAAACATGCCAAGAACTATGAGTAAACTATTTAAATATGCAATGAGACAAAACTTACATAAGAATAGCAATGGGTCTAAATTTAATTTTAAATAACAAAAATAAATTATTTAAACAATTTGAGTAATTAAAAGAATATTCACAATTATATGCACACACAAATATAATAAGAATATAACTCTGAACTGATATGTAAGAAAAATATACTTATATGCACTTTGCAATTTAAAAAAAAAAAATTATAAGAGCTGCAATGACGCTTCATTAATCAATTTAACTTGTTATATATTGTTGACACACAATTAACATCGATCACATAGTCCTCTCCAAACAAACAATTATAGAAATGTGCCACTTACTGGCCAATAAGTGTGGATATGGACAATAGAAAATGAAAAGATACCCACAGCATAAAATATTTAAATATGATAATCCAAAAGAACAAAAAAATCTTGGATTATAAAATGAGGACATAACCACTTGAAATAAGAGGTGTTCTCCACCTACAATCAAAAATATCAATGGCATACAAAATGGCATGTTTCTAGGGATTTCTTAATATAAAATTTTTTCAATGGATTTCTTAATAGAAATTAACTACTTTGAAAATACAAAGCAGATATAACATAGACAAATATGTGAAAGAGCCTGGTGTACACCAATGAAAAAAATTAATTATGAAAAATATAAAACCACAATATGACACAAAGCCATGGAACAACATGCCATATATCCTAAAACTAATGAATAAAAAAGATCAGTGAGCCAGTAAACCTTAACAGGATGTAGTCATAGTTGACTCTGGATTGTGCCCAGTTTCGTCCATTCTGGTGTTCAAATTTCTTATAAACTCCGAAGCAATAAAGCCGTACAATTATTTTATTTATTCTATGACATGATAATACCCAATTTCTTTCTAACATTTTTTGTATAAATATGTGCGTCTTATTTTTACAATACATGATAAATTAAGAGAAACTATCTTTGGTAATTCTCGGCACCCTATTGGCAACCAAAAACAACAATGGAGAGGAAATTCAATGTTTATTTTTCATTTTAATAGGGTTCAAACATAAACTTATGGCTTTCCTAAAAAAAAGAAATTGGTGCAAATACTCTCAAGACAACTGGTAAATAGGTATTGTATACTGTTTGGAGAAAAGCCTAAATAAGTATTACAGGTATACCCAAAATCACTTCACTGGTGTGGCTTTCCATTCTTTCAAATATCTTTTACTAGATATCAGAAGATAATGTAATACACAAAAAATGGCAAAAAAAAACTATTATAGATCAGACTTATCATTAGCAGAAGTAATAGCTTCAGCACATAAGGCTTATCTCGTTTTCTGGATGTTAACCAAGAAATTCTTCAAACAACTGAAATATTCTTGCATTAGAAATGCCTTTTCATGAAACCCTAAACAAATTTTTATTTTTTTGTAGTTAATAGTAAAACCAAATAGAAACAGAGTCAAAACTCTCCATACATGCACAAATCTTCTTGCATTCATTGATTACTTTGGGTTGCACTGAGTGGCACTGCTGTATTGAGAGTTTGCTTGTTTCTTAACAGCTTGAGCAAGCATAAGAAATGGTAATTTTATGTGATGTCTAGCAGTTTAATACCAATCCTGTTCAATAGGATAATGGTGACTATTGCTATTTAAGAATCAATGATGCCAAAATGTATAGATACTGAACTGAGTTCAGATCTATGAGCTTGGATCAAAAATATTGTATTTTTAGTCTTAGATACATAGCTTTATAGTTAACTAAAAAGGTAAAATATGGGTACTAGAGGGTTGCATTAGATCCTAAGATTTAGACACAGTGCTACCAGATCCAAGGCTCCTCAATGATGAAATCCATAAGCTAAAAACTAGTCTGGGGATATTGGAGAAATAAGTACTAGATAGGGATTTTATGCACAAATCTTCTTGCATCCATTGATTACTCTGGTGTGCACTGAGGGGCACTACTGTGTGAAAAGTTTTGCTTCTGTTTTTTAACAGCTTGAGCAAGCATAAGAAATGGTGATTATGTGATGTTCAGAGGTTTAAAACTAGATAGATTTGATCTTCCTAAATGTTACTAGAATCTTATTAGCAGATTCAAAATCACTTATTATTATTGCTTATCTGCTATATGAATGCATTTAACAGTCTCTGATTTAATAGTTGAAGCCCAACACAAATTATGAACCCCATAGTTAATGATTTTCAAATTTATCCGTGCTGTAGCAATTAATAAAATGTTATAAAGCTATCTGTAGTGATTTGAAATAAAATATAGATTGACTAGGGCTTTACTGATTTGTACATTTTAATCTTTTATGTTTCTTTCTATCCTAATATTTATAAAAGAAACTGTATATTACAAATTATAAACAAGAGTGTGAAAGTTTATATTTATTCAAAAGGTCATTATAAATATAATGTATATCTAAAATCGGAATTTTTAAATGTTACATTTAAGAACTATTATATAGATTAATAGAAAAAAACTTGATCAACCTCAGGACTATCAATTAGTAATAGATGGTTATCTGGCAACATTAAAAGGTAAAAAGTTACTCTGCTTACATAAATATAATCTTTTAGTTTTTAATAACATTTATATTATATTCATGAAAATATCTAATTTGAACACACACACACACTTTATATATATATATAACAATTTAGTCATTATATCTACCTTCACAATCTTTATTTAATATTTTAATCTAATTTTATGTTATAGAAAGTTATTGTCATTGGAAATATTGATGGATATTCATCATTTGAATGTCTTCTTCATACCAGTGAAATTATACCTGAAATCGCTATAAATTCTAAAGAAGATGTAGCTTTTATTTTGTATTCTAGTGGCACTACAGGTTTGCCAAAAGGTGTCATGGTAACACATTATAATTTAATTGCTACTATAGCTAAAGGAGGGTAAGTGTGCTTACATGTGTATGAATATTTATATTAAAATACAGAAAATAATTTTATTTTTACTATATAAATAGTTCTATAAATTTTAGCACTTTTCAGAGTATCTTTTTTTGCTATTCTTATTCTTTAACAAATTCATTTTAAATATTTCTGCAAAGAATAAATGAAAAAGTGGAAATTAAAACATTTTCAAATAATCTTTACTTTAGGCAATACCAGCAGAATTTAAACAAACAAAATCTCTGTTGAAAAGCTTTGATTATTTGAAGATGAAGTTACTTTGTTTTACAAAATGAAATTTATTTCAAAATTTTTACAGAATTAATTTCAACTTTAATTTAAATTCTCTATTACAGTATTTACTTTCCTCATAATAAATTTATTAAACACACATTAATTACGTAAATAATATTTACAGAGGCTGTATCCTCGAGAATATGCGTGTAAAAATGCGATACTAGGGACCTCTACAGGTGTTTAACCACAAGCTTACGCTATGGGTTTCTTCCATAGTGTAAGCTTGTGGTTAAACACCTGTAGAGGTCCCTACTATCGCATTTTTACACACATATTCTCGAGGATACAGCCTCGGTAAATATTATTTTCCTCATAATAATCAAACAACTTTCTGATCTTATAATTTAAAATATTTTTTAGAAAGATTTTAATCTATTTTTAAAATACTAATTAGCTCTCTACAATATCAGTATCATTAATCATCAACAATCTCAATCTGTTGATGAAGACAGAAATCCACTTTTATCTATAATCTAATGAAATCTACATTTTTATCTATGGTCTAATAGCATCTATATAAATCTATTATACCATAGATAAAGGTGAATTTCCACCTTTATTGATCAAAGGGACTTGTCTTGACAAAAGATTGAGATTGTTAATGATATTGGTATTGTTTAAGAGTGACAACAGATTAAGAATGTTGATTGTTAATGATATCAGTATTGGTTAAGTGTTGAGTCCTACATGTACTTACATTAAATATCTATCTAGCCTTGATCATTATAATAAGGATTTTTTTTTTTTAATTTTACAATGTGGGGATGATTCTTCATTAAGTTTGCTAGATATTGGGGATGTGCGATAATTACTACAAAATATATGTAAATAATTAATTAAACACCATACAAATATATAATAATATTGAATGTTAACTTATCTTGTGGCCATCTATATAAATTGTATGATCTCTTAAGCAACTATTTATTAATGTAAAATTTCTGTAGATAGCACAAGATAAGCTAACATTATCCAATATTATTTAGATATTTATAAGATATTTAATTAATATTTAGTGTTTAAATGTTGATTTAAAAGAAAGTTTATTTATAAAATGAATTTGATTATCAACTCTACATTGTCTATTTACATTAAGTCAAAGAAGACCTTAGTTAAATTGTTGCTGAATTATATACAAACTTTAATATCAAATTAAATGTTGCAGATAATGCTTGAATAAAAATTGAGTAGCTTTGATGGGGTTTCAACTTCTTTTTAGGCTTTTGATAATGCTGGTTATAACTGATATATATATATATATCCAACAAAGATTTAATTAAGTTTTTCAACAAAATATCCACTTTAAAAATCATAAAATAATATTATTTAATAAGAGTAAATACTTAGTCTATAATTCCAAATTTTTATTCTTTAGCTTTGTAGAGCACTTTTCAATAATGTATTATAATATTACATTTAAAAACACCACTTTGCATCTTCATATTCTAGTATTTCTACAACACTTTACTCTCTTGAAAATGTTTATGAATATAATCGAAAATATTTCTTTATGAGTTTTTATTTATATTATATTATAAATTGTTTACCGTTGTTTGGAATATATTTAAGTTTCGTTATTGTGTTATTAATATTAGCGGACATTTATTTTGTTTTATTGTGTTAATGTTACATGATTAATGGATACCAAATATATGAATAAGATATGGTTGTTTAAAGAATGGAAGAAAATGTGTGGTGGTAATATATATATATTGTACCCTCACCATTCGATTAACATAAAAACATATAATAGAAATAAATAATAAAATAATGCTCTGGCTAAAACTTTCAATCTTAATATAGTAGAAATGAGTCTTAATAATATCTTATGATAATTTTTATCACTAGACTAGCTCAAATTAACAATAAAGAATATATGGTTCGATTATAGCCTTAATATATATTGCTTTATGTAACGAGTATGCACTTTACAAATTTACTTATTATAAATAAATAATAATAATAATCATGAAAAATTTGGTCAAAGGTATAGTTGTTGGACTACATTGAGAACATTTCCTAAGAACATAATCTCAATGGCATAAGAATACTACCCCCCCCTTTTATTTCAAATAATAATATAAATCTATAGTATCCTTACGACTTTAAAAAATTACAAATAATCTAACATAATATTAGAAAATAAATTATAATCTCTGTTATTAAAATATAATTATCTCAGGTTCTTTAAATAAAAAAATCATTAATTTAATTTATAATATCCTGTAGCCAAGTATGATGAGGGATTTTGCATCATTCTTAACTATACCTCAATAATAATAATAATAATAATAATAATAATAATAATAATGATGATGATGATGATGATGATGATGATGATGATGATGATAATAATAATAACAACAACAATAATACTCTTATACTTAATTCAACTAACAATTGGTACTATATTTACTATTCAATAATCAAGTCACTAATAACAACAACAACAACAACAATAATAATAATAATAATAATAATAATAATAATAATAATAATAATAATAATAATAATAATAATAATAATAATAATACAATTCTCTTATTTATCATGTGACATGTTAAAAGTATCATATAATCTGAACAATATGTGGTGATAAAGAAATATACTTAATTATATGGCAGTAATTTAAATAATAAATTATGACTAAAAATAACATTATAATATGTGATAAACAGAGCAAAACTCTCCATACAGTATTGCCACCTGTGCTAAACAGAGTAATCAATGGATGCCAGAAGGCTTGTGCCTAAAATCCCTATCTAATGCCTACTCATCCAATATCCCCAGAAATGTGATCACATGATTATAATATGTGATATTTCTGTATCATATTCTGTATCATACCATCATTTAAATAAGCTATTTTATTTATAATGTGCAAAATATGTTATATGTTCAATGTTAGAAATTCTGTGGATCGAATCTTGTGGAAGTGAATGGATCAATAATAACACAGATAACAAGATTTCTAAAACAACTTTAACAAATTTATTCTATTTAAAAAATCAACTATGTACAAAATATTTGCAATCTTTAATAAAAACTAACAAATATGATATTAAAATTAAAACAACATCTATACAAAATTTTAAAAAAAAGAAAATATTAGGTTACAGATTTCCAATATAAAAATCATCAATAATGTATGCTTTCACTCCGGCTTATGGATTTTTATTCAGACATATTTATCATGTATAATTATTTAAATTTTATTATTTACCTTACAACATTACATTAGTTTTATTACTAATTAAATGGATAAGAAAATATTACTTTACTTTCAGTAAATATCAAAAATAAAATACTTAGCATAATATTTTATCAATCTAAGTGTGTTTTAAGTTCATTCTAGATTAATAAAATATAAAATAACAAAAACAATATTTGTTCATGTACTAAAATAATAATTTGCTTGGCACCAATCTAAGTTTTAGGATATGCGTTTTCTGTTCAAAATCATAAAATTTAAATAAAATATAAGCATTTATAATACATTTCACATTACTCAGTTTGATGTTTCTTTGTAAATATGCATTATTTCACAATATCATGGTTTTATGAAAATTGTGAAATATCAAAAAAAATATTGTAAATATTAGGAACAGTTATAATTCCTTTATAAAAGAATTAAGAATAATTATGATTCTTTTCTCATTTTTATTATCAGCATTAAACATTCAAGATCATTTGCATTTCTACTTAATTCAAAACCTATCTTGCCTTCTTTTAAAACAATTCATCATTTTAAGTTTATTAATTATTCTTCTTTCACAATACTAGATTACATGATGCATTACTAATGAAATTAAGATACTGATATAATGTATAGGACATGTAGGAATAACTAGAGTAAAGACTTAATAGTATAAAATAATTCAATAATTCACATGGAAAACAGTATGAAGAAATAGGTACAACCTCATCTAATACCTTAAGAAATAATGTCTAGGCTTTCTTCCAGCACTTACAGAATGTATTTAAATACAAATTTCAAAACACTGTCCATGGAAATAAATATAAAAATACAGGACTACATTAACTATATTTGTATAACAACTACTTAGATATAATATAGTCTAATTTTTTTACCTATCTTCTTAACACATCCTACAAATATAAAACATCCAGGGTTTCATTTCCTACTCCCCTGTTCACTATCATCTAAATTCCAAAATCAATTTGACCAATCTACATCATAAAATAAACTAGACAATTTTCCCAATAATAAACAAAGTCAATACATTTATTTATCCAACCATAAATTCTATAAGATGTGGTTTTACACACTTAAGCTTAGACACAAATTCAAATGATTTTGGTTAAAATATTTGATCAATATTAATACATTTAAAATAAATATAATGTGGTTTATTTAGCAAAGAATCATATAAAATTATGGTAATTAATAAAGTTATAATGAACTTTATAAATAAAAAAATTATGTGCATATTTTTATTCATAGCTTATATCTCTTAGTAAGAGATAAGTTTATATGTGTTATTAATCCACACATCTGTATGTTCATTAATTCATGTAACATAGTATGAATATTTTAAAATTCCAAGCAATTCTCAAATATATATATATATATATATATCATATAATAATTTCCAAGCAATTCTCAAATATATATATATATATATATCATATAATAATTAAAGCAATTTAAATTACCTATGTGATTTACTATTTGTAATCATATTTTTGATATCTTCTGGTCCAATTTACATAAAATATAAAAAATACCCACAAATATTATTAATACAGCATTCATCATAAACTAATATACTTTAAAGAAATGTTTTCAAAAATTTTTAAAAATTGTTAAAAGATTTTAACATTAATATTATTAGAATTAAAATTCTCTAAAAATGTAACTTCTACTGTAATCCAAAATAAATTCTAATTCTAATGTTAGTATATTATTTAAAATGATAAAGAACTAATAATAATAATGAAATTTAAAGTTACGTATTCTTTTCATATAATCCTTATATAAAAGTTCTATTAATAAATTGAGGGTTGTGCATTTGCTAAGCAATGAGTATTGTCCAAAGCTTTTTTCTCCATTAAACTCTCCTCCTGGCAAATAAAACAAAAACACAATAAAAAAAATAATATTGGTCAACTTTTAAAATCTGCAAAAATCTTAAAAAAATAATGTCCATCCTGTTGCTAAAGATATTTATTACAATCTATTTTCTGCAAATCTTTTTAGGATAACCATTATTTATTCCATAGTTTTTTTAAATATCCATTGAGGAAATATTATTTTATATATATATTTTTAAAAATCATTAAACATATATAAATTAACAAGTAGCTAGCTAATAAAGTAAAACGAGTTATAAAAATATATGAAAAGATTTGCATATACAATCTTAATGTGTGTATATTCATATGCATGTTTGCACTATCGTGTATCCATAAATAAAGTTCTTATAACACAATGGGACAGTTTGGTGCCAGATTGAATTTTTAAAAAATTGATTTGAGATACAATTTTTACAATAACTTCAGTTTTAATGATATTAGAGCAGAAAGCTATATATTGATAAAAAACTTAAAAAAAAAAATTGGCTAAGAAACTAAGAAAAAAAGAATTTCAATATCCTAACTAAGTTTTAAAATTACATTTTCATACCAGGGATGCTATCTTGTTATATTTATTGTCCCATAGAGATATAATTTATTTGCATATAACTCATTTGTTAGCTGTAGACTTTAAAATAATATGATGCAAGATGTGGCAAAACCACTAGCTCCACAGCATGTACCAAGGCATAGGAAAGAATCTGGATTTGATTTGATTCTTTGCCTATATACAATTGCATATGGTATATAAAACAATTGTGGCTATCACCATGCACCCACTACTTGAAAATTCTTATTATTGGGAGTTTATATTGTCACATGGTACTATGCCTAGTAAATTTTGTGATTGATTCATCAATTGCAACCTTTCTGGGCATCTGATAATCAGTCTTAAAATTTATATTGCTCTGCTCCATAATAGCCTACTTTTATAAATGCAGGCAAAATCATTATTTGTCACGCAAACACAGACATGCAAGTACAAACACAGACACACAAAAACAGACATGCTTATAAATTATTAAACCTTTTGAGAATCATTATGTCTATAAAATAAGATTACCTCAAACTTGGATCAGAGCCCCAAAATTACATTGTACATAATCAGCTAATTTTATAGCAGTCAAAATCACTACTTTCATTATACAAACACAGGCATGCTAGTACAAATACAGACACACTAAAAATTATATTTATTCCTGATAATTATTTTCATCAAATAATAAAGTAATATTTACTAAGGCTGTAACCTCAAGAATATGCATGTAAAAATGTGATAGTAGGGACCTCTACAGGTCTTAACCAAGCTTACATAACATAAGCTTGGTTAAGACCTGTAGAGGTCCCTACTATCGCATTTTTACATGCATATTCTTGAGGTTACAGCCTTATGAAATATTACTTATGTAATCAAATTTATAATCAAATAATAATAAAAATCTCAATTATATACTTAGATGTATTACGTTTGTTTTCAGGATGAAGGTCCTGAAATTACAAAATCATCAATGCATGTTGAACCCAGTTATTTTCTCCATGCAATCTAATAAATTGAGAAAAAAAAATTAAATGGACTTAATAATAAAAAAAGTAATAAAAAATCTCATTTTTAACCAATTATAACATGGCATATATCATTTGAAAAAGGAAAAAAACCCATAGAGAGTGGCAATATTGGTACATGTGTAGTCCATTTGATTTTCCTGCAATTTTAAAATGAAAACAAAGAAATTATAATTTTTAAAAAATGCGCTAATACTAAACTTAACATTGTGTGTGTGTGTGTGCATCTAAAATATAAAATTTTAAAATGCTTACAATGCTAATTAAGTTACATTTGGGGAATATTTTTTGCTAGCCTTATCGTCTTATATATATATATAAGGCATGTAATTCAAAATATATTTTTTATTTATTTGGCTGTTTCTACAGGTCGAATTGGTTGCAAAAAAATATTAACATTCATATTGGATTGTCACCCTTTTATCACGCTTATGGAATGAATGTTTTTCTTATTAACAGTAGTTGTGGAGGAATCTCTGTAATATGTGTTCCGAAATTTCATCCCAAGATATTTTTACAAGCGATTCATGATTACAAAGTAAGAATTTTTGATCAAGATGAACATTTTTAAAAATATTTATATACCATCGTAACAGACAAACACATTTAAAATTTATAAATAGTATTTAGTATTTTTACATTATGCCTAAAGTGAGTACTAATTATGAAACATTATAAAATATTCAGTAGTTAGCTACAATTATTTTTCAAAAGCAAGGATCTACTGGTTAAATTTAATAATAGCAAATTCACTTAATTAGTTTTACAGATATATTAAACAACTTCCATACTTCCTCATTCTTTTTAAATTCATATAAAGATACAATAAAAGACAAATGACCCCCAAGATGCATTTCATGCTGAACCAGCACTCATCAGTTGACCCAGGTCACTATCTCCCATATATATCTCTATTATATGAAGAGTATTTATCTATAGTAAATTGTTACATTTTTATTTACTATTGTCAAACTCAAACTCCACTTACAACTTTGATACCATCCACCTTAGATAAATACAATAGTGATTATTATTATCTCTAGCATAGATATAAACTTTAAACCTCAGTTAAAGATTAATATACCATTGTATTCCCTCTACTTTTTCCAATGCAAATGAAATTTTACTCATAAATCCTATTTTTTTTTTTTTATCATTTCAAATATATATATATAATGTCAATTTGAATCACACACATATATATTTTTTTTTATTTATCATTTCAAATATATATATATAATGTCAATTTGAATCACACACATATATAGAGGAAGAGGCCCATATATTTTGATTTTTTTGGGCCTGAAATTAATTATTTCCCCACAAATTCATTTTTAAACTAATATTTAATTATATTGATCATTGGTAAATCACAGGTTTGATGCAACATTTTCTGCATGAATAATTAAAAAAACAGGATGTTTAGTAATATTTGCTGTCTATCCTTTCATTGAGTCAAGTGAAATTTGGGAGTACTATTGTCAAAAATAATACTTCATAAAGTGTGGTTATGAGAACTCATTTTAAAATTTTAATTCATTGTAAATTTAGAGCTTCTGTGCATAATCATGTGCATCATTATTTCATCTATTACTCTGGTTCATTGAAGTTCATGCCTGTTATTTTGTTTTTGTTACAGTAAAACATTTTGTATTTATATTTTTTTTTCAGATTTTTTTTTTTTACTGCTGTTTCTTTAACCAACAGATCTTTCATATTCTACTCCATTTATCTTTTCATAAAATCTGCTTCTGATAATTTATATCTTTCTATGCTGTTCATTCTTTTCATTGTTTTCTTAGTTTAACTTTCCCTTTCCTCCCTTCACTTCCCAATTAATTATCATTCCTTATATTCTGTTCCAATTCATTATCTAACATAACAACAACATCATCATCTCCTTTCTTCAATGATTGTTATATATTTTTTCCATTCCAAAATCATTTCTCTGATTACTTGATTTGTCTTTCTCTTTAATCTTGATCTTTTTGCTGAAAAATTCCTTAATAATCCACCTCCATTATTCATTTATTTATAACTGTCCATGTTCCCACACCACATAACAATATATTCTATATTATGAGTATCATATATACATCTTTTCTTTTTCATAAATTTTTACTTCCATAAAACTGAGCACAATTCTTCTGTTGTCACTTTTTGATGTTGCAATTGTTTTTTAATAGTTAATTATAAATATTAAAAATTGACTACTTTCAATGTGTTTTTTTCAATTATGATCAATACTGCATTTTTTTATCTTAACAAATATCCAGACTTTCCATAATTGCTATTTATATTCATACATAGTATATTCATTCATATATCATATAATCAATATCCTCCATATACTGTTTTATAATTACCTAGCTGTCTACAAATAATAAATTAAATAAATATCTATCATCGCATAATCTTATATTCATTTTATCACATTTATTTGTTCAGTTTTTAAAAGCTATATCAATATATATTTTGAACATATACAATACTAAACTGTAATAGTTTTTTTCTGTCATACATTTTTTTAAATACCTGGGGCCTATTGTTAGTTACCATCCTTTGTATTCATATATTCTAATAATTACATTAATCAAGGAATTAGCAGTCATATCTATATTTAATGTTTTCCATAGCAATTTCTAAAATATCATAAGCTTTCTCTAAGTTGATAAATGTATCTTTTTATATCTAAGTCTTGTATTCTTTATTAACTATCAAATTGTAAATTCCTTGCACAATTACACTGTCCATCAAATATTTCATCAGTTTCTACAAATAGCACCTTATAATGTTTTCATTCTAGTATTGGAAATACATATCATTCTATAATTCATACATACCATTCTTAAAAACTGATCTTAACAAGCTTTTCAGAATATCCCCAACCCCAGACCAGTTTCTGCTACTGGCATCATCAGTGAGGTGCTAGGATATTCAAACATTAAATTAAAAATACCAGGACAAGCCCAGAAATTTATCTAATGTATAAATATTAAGTAGAAAATCTGAAAATTTCAGACATTCATATGTCTTCCAATCCAGCTATCTAACTTAAATAGCCATATGGGACTGAACTAAGTTCAGATACACCATATATTAATAGCTTTAGCAATATAAAATTTCCAAAGCCTTAATAACAAAAAAATAAAATGACAAGTCAGATGTCACATGGCTTAATTTAATAAGCTTATATTTACACGTTATATATAGAGCTTGTAAAATAAGCTCTTAACAAGATCTGCAGAATATCCAACCTCAGACCGGTTTTTGCTACTGGCATCAAATATCCTAGCACCAAAGTAATATCTGTTTTTTTGTACATGTGTTGTATTAAAAGAGGGAGTAAAAATAATAATAATAAAGTTCTAATAAATCTTATTTTCATTTGGTCAAATTTACTGCAATGATAAAGGAAGAGAGTAATGTCTAAATAGTGTACCTGATTGGATTCAATTAAATATTACTTTAAATTCAGGAATGAAATATAATGGACTTTAGCTAGCTGAATTTAATATAATGGATCATTTAATGATGAAAATAGTTTGACATTTAAGAAATAAAGAAATCTATATATTTTATTTAAGGTACAAGGAGAGACCAAAAAATAACAAAATTGTTCTCTGATAAGTGCACCTGTTGATATATAAGCTTCTGCTGTTATATACTTTTTGAAGAGACCATTTTGCAACAATCTGCAAATTATATTACCATGTGAAGTGGTGATACCATGTAGCACATTTTTTTGTAAAGTGCATTTCTCATATTTGATGATCTTTTATAATGGTGGAAAAGTTGCAATAATATAAAATTTTGTTTTCTTTTAGAGAAAATGGCAGAAAAACAGATGTAATGCTTGAAACAGGTTGCAAGAAAGTCATTCTGGGGGAAACACAAGTTTATAAATGATTTAATGAAATTGTCAAATTCACTATATCCAAAAAAAACATGGTGAATGAAGTCCAATGTCAAAATACTGCTGCTATTTTTTTTTATTGACACAAACAGCATTTTTCTCTTAAAATTAATTTCAGTAGTCAAGTGTTTGTTTGTATGAGTGGTAAAATGTAAACATCCCATTTTGTGGCAAAATGAGAAATACAAGCTTCACCATGACAATTCCTCTGTGAACAGTCTTAAATGTGAAACAATTTTTAATTGAATTCAACATGACCCAGCTTATCTATCAGTCATATTCACTCAATCTCTAACTGTATGATTTCTTTTTATTATCTTGCATAAAAAATACCTCTTTTTTTGCTGACTTAGAGGTGGTGAAAAAAACATCATAGGCATTACAGGGCTTCACTTTGTGTTTCCTAACTACTTTGAAAAGTGAAAAACACATTTAGACTAATGTATTGTATTGTATTGTATGAACAGTTATTATAAAAATATATATGAATATATAAACAAATGCAAAGAAAGTGAAGGAGAAAAATAAGAGTATATACTTCATATTTTCTGAAGATAATTTAAAATTTTATTATTATTATTCACTGCTGATAGAATAAGATAATTTCAAAGTGATTTTAAATTTTCTAGGCATTTTTCTTAATGTTTCAAAATTTTGTAATAGAATCTCAAAATTCTATTAAATCTTTCCTCTTTATCCCTATTATATATATATATATATATATATATATATATATATATATATATATATATATATATATATATATATATATATATATATATATATATATATATATATTGAAGGTGTGGAGTTACCCATTTAAATCAACTTAATTAGAAAGCATGTTCTAGAAGAATTGCACTAGGCAAGAATCAATGTAAACTGGCAATTGATTCTTGCCTAGGGTAAGTTAAATGTTTTCTAATTAAGTTGATTTAAATGGATAACCTCACATATTCAAAATTTCCATCTAAACATTCATTAAAAATATTGTATTTTAATATATATGTACGTATGTGTATATATGTAATATAGTGAAATGAAGTTAACTAGTCTTCACACTTGTGCTATGGAATTGACACCATTCCATCAAAAATGTTGTAAAAGCTTTGATGGGGAGGGAGTGCATGTTAATTCTATGGAGCATGTGGAACAACTAGTTTCTTTTTACAATATTACATTTATATAATATATGTGCATATACTATGTGACAAAAGTAAATATTTTTAATGCCACATTTATTGTAACAAGATAACAGGCTATTAACTTATTATAGCTTGTGTTTGTGCTCTTTAACTACACAATATTTGTATATAAAAACAATATATTTGAGCAATTAATCATATCTGCACTCATTGTGAATTTAGTACTTATTTATTCATTGATGTTTAGATTTTACACATCTCAAACTCATTGCTATTTTTATAAAAGCTTTTTACATCTTAAAATTTTTAAACTTTAAATCATTAACTACTGCAATTGCATTTATATATTGGACTATTTTCATCATCTGATATTAAGTAATGATTGTCTTTAGAAAAATTTAACTTCATTTAAATATTTCAGTTACATTCAACTGTTAGTAATAGTACACGGTTTAGTACATGCACAGTTTCAAGAGATAGTATTCTCCTCTTTTCTTCAGGTATTGCTGGTCTGGTCAATTACAGTACTAGCATTAATATTGAACCTGGACTTTGAGATTCTTGAATATTGGATTTTAAGGTAACATTCTAACCAACTGAGTCATCCTGTCAAATGCAATAGTCAGTTTTCTATACTTATGTATAATGTTCATCCTGATTTTTCCACTTTTTCCTAAGAGCAAAGTTGATTATTGATTTCCATATATTATGTATAGTCATACTAAACTGTCTTGTGGCGTTATTCGCTATTGTCATGTGAGCAGCTTCTTTGATATTTTTTTGTACTTTTCATGAAGAAAAAAGGAGAATAATCTCTCTTGAAATGTTATGCATATACTAACCTGTGTGTTATTACTTGCAGTTGAATGTAATTGGAATATTTAAATAAAGTTACATTTTTCTGAAGACATTCGATACTTAATATCAGATGATGGAAATAGTCAAACATATAAATATAACTAAAATACCATAATCACAAACCTTCAGGAAAGCATTAACTACTGCAAGAAGTGATATGTTGGACTATTTCCATCATTTGTGAGTGAATGTTGAATGTATAGAAAATTTTAAACTTTATTTAAACTTTCTAAATACAAACAACTTGTTAGTAACACACAAATAGACCATACAGGTTGTGTGTTATTAGTAACAAGTTGTTTGTATTTGGAAAGTTTAAATAAAGTTTAAAATTTTCTATACATTCAACATTCACTCATAAATGATGGAAATAATCCAACATATCACATCTTATAATATACCATCATTACAAACCTTCAGACAAATATTAATTGCTGCAAGTTTATCTATTAATTTAGAAATTCTTCTATTAAGGTTTCATGCCACATTATATCATGATAATTTATTAAATAAACTAATGTGATTGTACATCTTGTCTTATACTAGTATAGAAAATAAGTACCATCTTGCTTTATATGTTCAAAACTTTTACATACCTCTTACCTAAATCTATTTAAAATTGCTATTAAATATTATCCACAATTCTTATTAAGCTTTTTCTGAATACATGATTTGATTTTAGTCTAGATATTATTTGCCAGCAGTGGATCTGAAATAATGAATAACTGTTAACTTAAGTTTAAGATCTAAAATTATTTTAAGTGATTGAGGCTTTTTATATTTGGGCAATTCAATATTGTCCTTAAACATTATTGGTTAACATTACAAGAACTTTTAATTCCTATAATGACCTCATAATTTTAAGAATACATTTTTAATAAGATATATGTCTTTATAGTTAATGATGAAAAGTGCAACGTTTTGCAAAAAATAATAATGAAAGCCCAACTTTCAATAAATAAGACATTAGTTTATTAATGTCATTAATACTGTATGGCAATCTCCTATGATAACCATTTATCAATTCTCACATGAACGTAAGAAACTGATTACTACTAGATTGTTAGTACAATCCTAAAAATATAACACTTTTCTGACATCACTTCTAAATATTATATACACAACAACAGTTGGAATGTTTACTAAAAGACTCATCTCAAAGCAATTATTGAATGTTGATTAATAAATTGATGAAATTATTTTTTATAAGAAAAACAAATAATACCCCCTTTTTTTGTTAAATGACACACGAATACTAGGTATCCTTTCTAGATAATTAGTTTATTTTATTATTGATTTTTAAATTTCCAAACCTTATAATTCTTCTACACACAATTGAAGATTATTATTTCCTTAACTCCATATAACAAGATGAAATCCATTACTTAAAGCTAATTGGTTGACTTTCTTCACTAGTAAATAACACACTGAATAACAGTATTTAATATATAAAAATATATAAATTTTTATGTAAAATATAATCTAGTGGGTCAGAGAGTACATTATAAAATGTTTTCACACATTTGGCTTGTGTAAAAAAATAATACAATTGATTTGTAATATCACACTATTATTTTAAGCATACTACTAACGAATATTTTTTAAGGTCTTTAGAGTTTTAATAGATATTATATTTTACAATACAGTATATGGCTTTTTGTTTAATAGTAATTATTCTTATTGTAAAATAATAAAAAGAGCAATATTGGCGATGCTAGTTTAATAAATTGACTCTTAATTATTTATAAATTATGTATAAAAATAAAAAAATTACTTTGATTAAAATTTTCATTTATCTCTCTTTATATTTTATTTAAACATTTCGTTTAACTTTCATGAAACTTAAGGTTGTTTTTTTTCCCTAGCCAAATGTACTTTTTTTAACACCTCCTACTGTTCAGTTCTTAATAGATAGTTCAGAAACTTTATCATATGATCTGAGTAGTCTGGAGAATATATATACTGGCAGTGCTCCGATAGATGATCAAACCATGCAAGTACGTCTTAGAAATAAATTTCCTCACTTCAGACATCTTTTGCAAGGTATTTTATTTCAATTATATTAAAAATATAATTTTCAAAATGTAATTTATTAGTATATAAAAGTTACAGTTTGTATTAAAAATAAGCAAACAAAAACAAACTAAAAATACCACTTACAACAATAAAATATTATGGTTTGGTCATAGAATACGTAAATCAATCAGGCAGAAAACTTATATTCATAATAAGCTTGAGAAATCAATGTTTACTAAATGATAGCATTTAAATATCCTAAACCAATGTAGTCATGCATCTAACAAGTGCTATTTATGTTAACATATATTTCTGGTTCATCTGCATATACATATGCTTATTATTAATTTGGGCAATATATTAACATTTTGACTGGATTCCATTATCTAAAATTATTGCAGACATCTAATATCAGAATTTTGCTTATCACTACCTGGATAAATACTAGTGGGATCCAGCCAAAAGATTGATATAATGTTAATATTAAAACAATCAAAGATATTTATGAAAATTCAGAATACGTGTTCATATTTTTTTTACATAGGGAAATCTTTTGCTCACCAAATGTAAAATAACTATTTACATATTCTACATCAGTTCTTATAGAAATGAAAAATGTACTATTCAGACTAAATCTCAAATCAAGCACAGACATAAACACAATCTCTTTGAGTAGATTTATTGTTGCATATTAAAAAAAACTTGTATTCTTTTACATTTTTGAGATTGAATAATATCATTTGTCAGATTTATTTTCTTTATAAGATCCAAAGTAGCTGACATTAATGACGCATTTATGTTTCCTAAATGCATTAATATTAACAGCATTTAAAAAGTTTGTCATTCCATTGTATATATACACACACACACATATATATATATATATAGAGAGAGAGAGAGAGAAAGGGAGAGAAAAAATGTGACTAAAATAAATAATGAAAATAACGATCATATTAATAATATATATATATTGTAAGGGTAGCTTACAATCCTATCAAAACCAGCCTATATTTGTCCTCACCACCAAACCAAGCCTGTTCAAAACATAAGCTTAACTAATAGATGGCCAGATACATGCTATCTTTTCTTTTAAGTATATATATATACATAACAACTGTTTGCTTTGTTAAATATCAAGTTAGATAAATATTGCAATGAACTGTTTTTCATTACTTAGTGAAAAATAAAAGCTTGTTTAAAGATATCATTTAAATATATTTATATATTCTAAAAATAGAATAATGATCAATGTATTGTACATCATGAATTGAGAGAGAGACTGAGTAAGCATAGTGATGACCCAATGTCAGACCAATCACTAGGCAACCAAGTGTGAAGAATAAAATTTGAATTCTGTTACATAATTTTATTTTATCTTTTGAACTACAACCAATATAATTTGCACAACAATAGGCAGTTATGACAGTGTTGAAGGAAATGGAAAAGCTAGTATAACATATACCAGAAGCTAAGCTTGGTGTAAAAGCAAACCCAGTTCATTTACATCATCTTTTATTATTTTTTAAAATAATGCATCAACCATAGAAAGACCATAACCTGAGATCAAATGCAAAAAAAAATGGCTGACTCATTTGAATTCTTTGAATTATCCATATAAGTTTCTTAGCACAAAACCATAAGAAGTTAAAAACAACATTTAAATTAAAATAAGTATGATAAGTTCATGCAATTTAATAAAATAAATGAACTGTTTTTAAATTGATATTGGAGAAACCATGCTATTATTTGAACATGAATAGAGAGGAATAGAATTTTTGTCAGCACTTAAACAAAATGATGAAATAATTTACTTTTGTGTGTGTGTGTGTGTGTATAAATTGTTAAATACCAAATTGCAAATAAAAAAAATTTAAGTCTGTTATAAACTGCTGTGCAATGTATTACAGCTAAATCAACAGTGCCACAGGACTGAGCATCATTATCCCAACCCTGGAAGTGCAATGACTTTGTCTACTTACTCCTATAATGCCTAAAAGAAATTCCATTTGTTCTATGCCAAATGTCTATATAGATCAAAAAGAAGAGCAATTACAGAGAATGGATGTAATGTTGTTTTCAGCATGTTATATAGAAATTCCAATAAATGATGAATGTGAACCAAGAAGAGTGATCCAAAAAAGAAATATACTGTACCTGCAGATGACATTGTTCTTGAGCTCATGAACATTAAATAAAATAATTTGATGAAAATTCTGATTTTGTTATGTATTCTTGTTATTTATAAATTTGTAAAAAAAATTTTTTTTTTCCCCACAATTGGAAGCATAAGTATCTATGATTTGGAAGAATCCATTATAAGTGAAAGCAACAAAATAAGGGGGGGGTCATTAAGTTACTTTTTTTTATTTGTTTTAAATAAAGTTTAGATCAGCTTTCTCTCCATTGTGACTTGATATTAATTATCATGATATGGGATAAGGTAAGATCTTTAAGACTATTCCATATTAAGTATATACACTTATTACAGGACAATGTTCATGTTATCTGTTTGTTTTTAACTAATAATCATTCATGTTTATATTTTTTCGGTATAAATTACTGATCTTCCTGTGTGGATTTTCTTTACTATCAACCTTAGGGAACAATATATAGATAGGGGGTCCACAAAGAAGATGTAACATTTCTAAATTGAATTGGACAATGAGGCTACAATAGATATATCTGCATAATGTTGTAAATTAGCTAATTAGCTTTATGATCAGTTTAATAATAAAAATTTTTGATTTTTATTTCTTTATAAATAATTAGTGCCTTGTCATGTATTTCTACCATTAGGTAAAAGTTTGGAGTCATGAATATATTTAATTGTTGATATGGTAGAAATCCATTCTTGCCAAGCACAATTAAATATGTTAAAGAGTTTAAAATTTTTCTTTTTACTTGTTTTGATATTTAATAAACATTGTCAAATTTATTTACGTTAAACTAGTTTCAAGTTTATCCAAATTATTTATGCATTCCACTTTTCAACCAATAACTGAGGATATACATATACATACACTTTACTCTTATATAATAATTTAGAAATATGCTTGGATGAATGATTAAATCAATTGTAACCTATATATAGGTACATCAGTTGCTATCCCATATAAGTTCATCCTTGAAGAGAGTCAAAGGCAAATTTCTCCCTGAGTTTGAATACAGAGGTGTGATGGAGCCTGAAGGAGGGGTGAGGTATGAATGAACTATCCCAAATTGTATCTAAATTTAATGTGCATATACAGAGATAGCCCATTGTAAGTAGATATGATCATAGATTATGTACTTCATGCATCATTGTCAGCATCTTACCAGAAGACCTTAGGTCCAATCATAATGAGATGCATTCCCCTTCCCCTGTGGTAAAACCCTGATCCATCACAATATATATATATAACATTATATACCAATAGAATCTTAAAAAAGTAATAAAAATTATCTAAAAAGAAATTGATAACATATTAAAAGCAATAGTAGACTTTTGATAGTTTAAAGAAGAATAATTACTTTTACTAAATATAAATTTAAAATGAATGCATATTAAAGAAGTCCAAACCCGAAGTCAAAGTAAAGTATATCATTGCAATATTAAACATACAGGTAAAAACTTCATCTATCAAATTATATGTCTTGGTATTTAAATGACATATATTGCTCAGTTAAAGATATTAATGTAATTGGCAAAGGAAACTTTAATAATAATATTACAAATAGAAAATGATGAATTTTATTTATTGGATATATAACTTTAAACTATTTTTAAAGATTACATTTATTACATTTTACTCACACCAATTCTTTATCTTATGAATTAATTTTTAAATATATATATATATACATAAGTATAACTGTTTTTAGCAAAGAAAACTTTTATTCCAAAAACATTATAAGCTATCATGTATATATATATTTCAATTGAATCGGTTAACTTAAATGTTTTTAGATATTTTCTCCATATATTTAGCATATTTTAAAAAAAAAAACAAATCATTATAGATTGCATCAATAAAATATTTATAAATGAATTGCCATTTTAAAGAAATTATTTTTTAATATAAATATTCCAGTGCAAGAATTGTTTCCATTGGGGAAAATCAGACAGCAGGTATTGTAAATATGTCACGTGGGCAGACAATCATCATTTAATTATTTACACTTTTCTCAACTACTATACAATTTTTTTGTTTGGTGATTGTCAAACATACTTTGCAAATAAAATTGTTTTTATCCTAAATGTGAAAAATAATAATTAAATAATAATAATTTGAGTAACTCAGTCTAGTAAACATTGTGCATGAATGCAAACGGGTTGAATATTTTGGAGGTTTAGCTTTATTTTATAGTTTAAAACTTTTGTTTTTAGGTAAAACCATCAGTTTCCAAAATAGCAATTATCCAATTCACAAAGACTATGCAATCAAATATTGATTTAACAAGCAAGCATTAGAATAACGTCTTATATTAACCATAGTCTATCCCGTTATAGAATTTAAATAGTATCAAACAAACCTCTATAGACAATACTTGATCAATTCTAACATCTCTTAGAAATCTTGTTTTTCTATGGTAAATGGCTTGATATTCTTCTAGATTCATATATTTCCATTAACTTTTTATCAAAAACAAAAGTTAATGTTTTTTACAAGTATTCACAGTACCAAATACAACAGTGATATTATTTCTGTAAGAATTTTTTTGTTGTTGAAACTGCTTCTTTGTTTAACTTATATAAGAAATAGACTCAGACAATTTCTTGTTCATGCAGTTAAAATTTGAACTTTTATTTCTATTCACAAGGTAAAATTACTGAAAAAACATAACATTGGGAGGGGGCAAGCTGACGGACATTATACATATTGTAACAGTAAATTTATAACAGTAGTCAGGTTTTAACCTGGATATGTAAGATATTTAATCATATACAATCAAACATATATAATGATCTATTCAATGCGGACAGTAAATTTTGGTTCAAATAAATATAAATGTCGAATGGTTAATAAAATTCAAATAAAATAATTGATTCCAATATATATTAATATTAACTAATGTGATAATGATGATTTATAACTTAGAAGTATTTTATTTGTTATTTTATTTTATTTGTTATTTAGTTTCATTAAAAAAAGACACTCAAAGGTGCTAAACCTTCTAGAAAAAAAGTTTACTCTTGGAAAACTTTAAATGATCATCACCAATTATTACCACCATTTCAGCATGTCCCCAGTCTCAGACTGTGGATATTAATTAGCACATGTGTGCAAAAAGCATATATTTGGATTGATTTGCAAACACAAAGACTAAATGTATTAATAAAAAAATGTAATAATTTATTAATAATGAATAAATAAAACTGTTGTATATATACTTGCAACTATTAACACATATACAAAACATTAAATATCATAGTAGTAAAAGATATTTTAAATTTAAGTTTAAGGCCTTATAATATTTATAATGATAAGATCTTATCAGATTAAATATTAAAACAGTCACAAGCCATGGTTTTTGAAGATATCATTCTTTTAATGTTTTAAAGTTGTTTTCATTAGTTCCAGCAGACAATGATAGTTCTTATCCTTGAATACTGATGTTAGCAGCATTGGTGATGTTATATGAGATATATATCAATAGGTCTTCAATAATTTATATGGAACTAACCATTTCTTCCTTCATGACATTATGGAGACATTCTACTAGCTGGTTTTTCAAACTTCAACATTAGTTTCTGGATTCGACTGCATTTCCTTGGCATTTTTACTAGTGAGGGATTTTTTTTTGCCATCCCACATATTGTATATATTCTTTTGCTAAATAAAGTCATCATACTGGCTGTTATAATAAGTACTAAAAACTGTCAGGAAAATATAGCTATCCTAATTATGGTTGAAAAAGAGTTTTAATCAGCAGTTGTTTCTCTCCTTGCATAGATAACAACAACATTGCTTCAAAACTAGATAAGACTAGAATGCAAGACAATATTAAATGAAACACTTAACTTCTGGATAACTAAGAATACCTAGTATTTTGTTTCAAACTAATTTATATCTATCTGATGTTCAAACAGCATATTTTCAAACAATATATATGTCACTACCTAGAAAAAATATACCTTTGTGTCATTACAATATTATATTTTTTGAAAAATACCTTGTTTACTCTCTTCAAAACATGTCGTGGATACAAATTTTTCTTATATTCTGATTTTTGTACATAAATAATTGAAACAAAAGATGAAAAGGAAAAAATAGTTTTCTCTTTTACTTTCTTTATATTTTGTAACATAGGAAGTTTTTAGTTATCTATTTTATATTAATAGCTTTTGGGAACAGTTGCGTCACTAGAACATAGGAAGAAGGAAAATTCATTAATGACCTCTAATTATAGCTCAATAATTTACTTATTTTTATTAGTTTCAAAATTTTAATAATATATTTTGCTTTGCCAACCAGTTTTACTATAAATGTGAAAAATGTTATTGAGAATTCAGTTCAGGAAAAGCAAACTAGAAAAGGTTCAAATTTAAATTTTTAAAAACTATGCAATTCAAAATTTTTTCGTGTATCAAAAGCATTTTATCTTTTTTTTTTACAATGTAATTTATTTTTCTACCTTTCACATATCACAAAGTAAATATTTAATAATCTTTAATAATATGCACAAATTAATTTTTCTGTTAACCTTTAGGCAGTGTATATTTTTATTTCTCAAGTTATACTTATGTCTGTGAACATATGGTAGTTTCTATATTTATTAGTCAATTTATATAACTTTTTATTAAACTTTTATTTCTCAGCAGCATTGTAGTATAACCAATCTGAGCTGCATTAGATTTGTTATATATATATATATATATATAACAAATCTAATGCATATATATCATATATATATATATATATATATATATATATATATATATGATATAATATGGTTACTCATTTCATATCAGGTAAAGATAGGAATATGTAATACAACATAGAGCATTCACTTTTTAAAGACAAGTTAGGCGAAGCAAAGGAAGGTTAAAGCCATTTGAATATAATAATACAAACATACTTTTTGGAAGGAAACAACTCATTACAATAACAAATCAGCATGTCCTATGTATGTGCACATATATGTATGTATAATATATACTATTTATTTATATATTAATAGTAAAAATATATTGAAACATTCACTGCTCTATTAGGGTTTTTCATACGAGTTAACTACCCGTACCGAGTGACCAAATTATGTCCTATCTATTAAATTTGTTTCGTCAGACAATTCAATAAGATTTAATGGATGCAATTATTTTTCCTGGTCACATAACACCCCTTTTAATTAATGTAACTACTAAAATAATGGGATCAAGTATGCCAGCTTTTAATTTATTTAAAAGGCACCAGGATTCTGTATCGGAATCCACTGGCTAAACTCCTTTTATTTATTTAGTTATGACAAAATTATCTGGAAACTCCGAAGGATTGAGTTTCGGTACAGCTTTGGCAAAGGTAGATTTTATTTCCAAATATTAATAATTAACATTAATAAATTTATTAATATTTATTAATAATGGTATTAGAAATAAATATTTTTATTTTAAGAAATTAAAATATAAAGAAACACATGATGAATTAATTAATTGGAAAGACGACACACGCGCTAATCCAGATATGAATCAATAAAAAAAAAACAGTTCAACAATTATAGTTTTTAGGTAAACAAGAGTCTCTTGAAGAATAAAATTTAAAGTCTCTATAAGGATTATTTTAAGCTTATTTTTCTTTAAGAGTTGTTTGCAAACTTTAAGTCACAATTGGGAAAAGTTACTCATAACTTATCGATAAGTTGGTGTAGATTTATGGGATCCAGAACTCTTAGGAATTTCCATTGGTCTTTTTTGCTGGCATCTTCAATTACTGGTCCATTCTATAGCTATCTAGAGAAAAAGCACGGTTGTGGTGACCCTTTTATTGTAAGAAGCGGTATTCACAACGCTCCGTTTCCATGCTTGCATGACAGATTCAGTACAGTAAGTGGCATACCTGTGCAGAAGTATATTACTGCCACAGGTTATGCTTGCGGAAACCCCCAACTCTAAGACATGGAACCAGAAGGTAAAGAAAGACCTAAATCGAAGTTGTCCTCTTCTTTTTATACTTTGATCCATTTTTGAAACTTCTGCGCATATCTTTTGTTTCTCAAAAATACCCATTGATAATCTTGCACATTCTTTATCAAATTTACATTACAAAGTCTTAGTTTTTTTAGCATAATTCTGCCATCTTTAATAATCTAAAAAGATTTTTCTAATTGTAATCTTTTTATTTTTGGAATTCTTTTAATTTTCTAATTGTAATGTTTTTACTTTTGGAATTCTTTTAATTTATCTGGATTAGTAATCAGCATGTCATTTATTCTTTCTATATTACCTTTTATTTTTAATTACATAAAAAAATGTGGATGAAAATTTTAACTTTCATTGTACATTTTTAAAAAAATTATACAAATCAAAAAAAAATTTAATTTCGTCTTTTTAATAAAATTGCCAAATTTACTTTTTTTGAGCTTTTACCCTTATGCTAATATATTTGTACCATATATAAATAAATGGTACAATATATTGTAAGAATTTTTTAAAATATGGGGTAATTTGGTAATCATCTGAAATCCGGGCATGGCCACAGTGGCTTTATGGATAATAATAACTTTTATATTGTATTACCCAAGCAGGTCACTTTACATGACATTGCACAAGAATATTACAGTCTGTTTTGTGCTTCAAAACTATTTATGCATATTTGTTCTATTCATAGCTGATTACTGTATCACTTGGGGGGAGGGGGTGTTAATGGCAAGTCAGTACAACTTTTCAAATCTCCATAATAGAGTAATGTCATTTATATTTAGATAATTTTGTTAATTACTAATAATTGTCATATGGTCCCAACCCTTCCCTAAAAAAATGTTAATATGTAAAAAATTGGCAAAGAGTATGTTCGAATACGCTTCGGCAAAGCTCATGCACTAAGTCATGTTTCAGCATTAAAAATATATGAGACCAATAAAATGTTTGAGAAGAACATGCAATTTTTAAACTTTTCAGAATTGCCGAGTACAGAAAGTGAGACTGTGTCCTTTTTTATTATAGCAATAAAATAATAAATAAAAATAAGTTCAAAAAGTCCAGTTTGTGTTTTTTTTTATTTCATTAGAAATTGACAAGTATTTGGATTATCTTTTTTCAGCGGGGTTAAAATAAATTACTATTTTTGTTTACTTTTTGTTAATAATAACAAAGTATAACCCCCCCCCCAAAGCTGTTTATTGTAGAAGCCAAAAAAAAAAAGGCTAATTCAAATGAAATATAAATAAAAGTAAAAAGTGAAAAAAAGTTGTTTAAAAAAAAATATTGACTTTTTGTTATAATTATTTATCTGAGAGTGGGAGTGGGGGTTTCAAAACAATTTTTTTAACCCCCCAAAACACCAAAGTTACTTTTGATTTAATAATAATAAGAAAAACAATTTAGTCATTCAAAAAAAAAAAGGTAGAAAGAACAAAGTCGAAACAAGTCCCAAATGGTTGTATTATATTTTTTCGGCAGGGTTAAAACAAGTTTTTTTGTCTTGAAACAGTAAAAAGTTTTAAAATCAGAAAAATAAACACAAAGTTAAATTACCAAAATTTGTTGAATAAAGAAAAATGTCAGCTTTAAAAAAAACAATGAAAATGAATATAAAAATTTGTTTAATAAAAAGAAATAATGTTATAAATGAAATAAAAATTTGTTTAATCAAAAAAAAATCATGTTATATAAAAAAAAAGGTTGCGGCCCGGTAATGTTACATTTGATTGATTTTGTATAGCATCAATGCCATCAAACGGCCATGCCCAGATTTCAGATGATTACCAATTAATATTTTAAAATTTATTAAATATTTGACAAAAGATATGTTAATTCACAAATGCACATTAAGTTATAATCCGTATTGCTTAAAAAAAATTACTAAAAAATTGATTCTCAAATGAATTTTATACATTCAGTATTCTTGAAATCATTATAAGAAATTCAATAAACTACTAAACATCACATAATCACCCTTCTTTATGCTTACACAGGATCCTAAGATCTATGTGTTAGTGCACTAAGATCCAAGGCTCTTCACTGATGAAAGCCACAAGCTAGAAACTAGTCTGGGGGTTTATGCACAAACCTTCTGGAATCCATTGATTACTCTGGCTTGCACTAAGTGACGCTATTATATGGAGAGTTTTGCCATCGTATAGGAAATTCAATAATTAGCTGCATTCTGAAATTGTCATAACTAAAACTGGAGTCTTAACAAATGTAGTTAGCTTTTTTAGAAATTTTTTAAATCAATGGCCGGCTAATTTAGCAAGATCCTTTTTGAACACAGCAACCAAATTCTTATGGAATATTTTTAAAATGCTTTACAAAAATATCCTAAAATGCGTCACCTTCATTCAATAGCAAATTAATGATTAAAACAAATAATTATGTTTAAAAGGATTGCTGAGATCAAATATTATATATGAAACTGGCTATGTCCAGTGGTGACCTAATTACAGCTGAATTGCAATTAATAAATAATACTAAATAATAACAGGCGGCTTGGCAATTTACTTTATAATAACTCTTTAATATACTAATTGTTAGTTATAATATACACAGTTAGTGCTTAAGTATATATAAACAAGTCAAAGGCGGTTGATTCATAAGGGTCCAGCGACCTGGAACTGTGGTTCTGGATATTCATATAAATGCAGAGATAAAGTTCTCCAAGAGGTCAGATAGGCAAGGCTGACAGAATTTGCCAGAGGAAGAAACACTTCTGTTCTTCAAGGGCTTCCACAAGCTATTATCTTCCCTCTTATGGTTAAGGTCACAGCTCCCAGTTACCATGTTAATAATCTGATTGGTTGGTGTCTCAACTACACATAACAGAGCTCTGAAATTAAGTCATCAATATACTTTCTTTTAGTGATTCAGAATTTGCTTGGGATACTATCGGTCTCCTTTTGTGTATCAGTCATTAACAATTATATATAAGTGTAATAAACTGTTTAAAGATGTGGATGAACTTTCAGTATAGAAACATTATATATATATATATTGGTTATTTTATACATTTTAATATGCTTTACAAGTTGTGATATATTTGAAGTAATAAATTAATAATTAATCTTTTAAAATCTTAAGGTTTTCAAGTAATATTTTAATTTTAAGCTTTGATAACGAAAAGTTTCACTTCAGTTTATTTATAGTTAATACCATTAAAAAATAAACTATCTACTAATTAAGTAGTCAGAATTTGATTAAAAAACCTACAAAGAATTCTACCTTGAAGATTTTAATAATCTTAGTTGAACTCATAATAGAATAGATGTATGTAGAATGAAAATGGGTGAACAATTAAGATTATTATTAGACATCACGGATAGCATGAATTAAAATAATTCTTTGAACTTTTTTATTCTGGTTAAATAATTAAATGTTAAATGTTTGCTATAAATTCTGGAATTTATTATAAAATAATAAACTTAAGGTATTTATTTATATAGCACTGTATTAATAAATTGTAATTGTGTATTGTAAATTAACGACCAGGCTAATGCACATGCGCTTTACAGATTTTAAACTATGAGAGTATTCATTTATGTATAGTTTAAAATCTGTAATGTTCATTATCCTAATCGCTAATTTGCAATTATAAAATATATAGGGTATATGAGCACAGACTTTCACATTACCCACCACTCTCCACTCCATCTCATAACACTGATACACTTGAACACATATACGGTGAGAAGATAAATAATCACCAATATACGTATTCAATGCTAAAACAGCAATCATCAGCTGGTCCAGATTATCAACTCTACATATATGCAATAAGTGCTCAGATATATATTAAGATAGCCAATCTTCATACTTTAATGGACAGGCTTCAATCCATCCACCCTCCAACTCTTCAACCGTCAATCCAATTGAAAATCTGATGATGGAACGCTCAAAGGCCAGTTATTACATAGTAGAGATGTCTGCATATCCCTAGTAAATGTATTAAATGGATTATGTCCTGTACATGAGTGGTCAAATTGACTTTATGTCAACATGGGTATGATGAGAATTTCAGTCTCAGGGTGGCCTTTGAGCATTCCATCATCAGATTTTCAATTGGATGGACTGTTGAAGAGTTGGAGAATGGAGTCGATTGAAGCCTATCCATTAAAGTATGAAGATTGGCTATCTTAATATATATCTGAGCACTTATTGCATATATGTGTAGAGATGATAATCTGGACCAACTGATGATTGCTGGTTTAGCATGAAATATGTATATTGGTGATTATTTATCTTTTCAATATATATGTGTTCAACTGTATCAGCATTATGAGATAGAGTGGAGAGTGGTGGGTCATGGGAAAGTCTATGCTCATATACCCTATATATTATATATATTGATACAGGTATATAATAAGCCTGTATTTCAGTAATTATAAAATAATAAAGTAACTTAAGTAATTCAAATGTGTGGGTTTATCTATTGTTTATTTATAGAGATATTTGAGTTGTGTGCATATCTAATATTATTTTCATATATGGTCATTATTAATGATAGGCATAAATATCTTCATTTATTTAAAGTTTGAAATAAGAATTCTGTCAATAATTATGTTGTTCTGGCTTGAGTATTATGGACGCAAATGTGGTATTTCTACTCATATTCTAAATAATGATATGCATGCCTGCTGATTTGCATTATTAATATATTCCACATGTTACAGAGAAAATCTGGCACATGATTAGTTCACTACTTTGTATTGATATAATATTTTATAGTTGAAATTATTCGTGCATACACCTGAATTGTAGACAAATTTACTAGGAGATACATATCATTGTTGAGATGTATTAATGTTAAGAATAAGTCACATATGCCTAATCATAATTTAAATGATGTGATTTATAATATGTTTTATCATGAAGTTCACATTTTTGTTTCTTTACAGAGAACTCAGGAAGATACAGGATAATGACTTGTTTATAAAAAAAATATTTTTGCTTATAATGTATTGTAATATAATACTTTGCTTGCATTGTTTCCAGCTCTATGCATACTAGATCACTGATTTTGAACCTTGTCTAAGGATTTAAATCTTATTTAAATATACATGAAGAGATTAATGAATTTGGTGATATTATACATTCATGTCCATATGATACATATAATGTGCTTTGGTTTAGTAGTTTCCAAATTGCTCATTTTGACATGTTTTTGATGTTACAATGGCACTGTGATTATTATGGCTTTTCTTCATTATTTTGTGGCTATCTATAACATTAGATTGCCACACATAGTTTTTCCCTATAAAAATCATTTTAAAATTATTAGTTTAAAATAACTGAAGATGTCAGCATCATACAGCTTTAGCAAAATAGAATATATAATTTGCACATGAAAGAAAACAGACCTGTCCCATTTTGATCTCAATATAAATGACAATTTCTGATTGGTCGATTATTTGACTTTAGGTGATTTTTTAAATTTCTCATTTTGAAAAGAAAAGTTGCAATTTTCAATAATTTATTTACATATTTAAAATTATTTTCACAATATTTTTGTAAAACACATTTTACGCCAAAAATCAATTGTGTACAATTAGAATATATTTGAAAATATTTATTTTTTAGGAAACAAGTCATAAAATGTTTATCATAGTAAATGGAAGAAATCGTTATTGGCTAACAGGAATGGCTTTTATCAACATTGGCAAAGAAATTTATTTTAAAATTTTAAAAATAATAAATTTAATTATTAATGTCTAAGATATATTTTCTTTATTTAATGATGTCTAACCTAACTTCAAATAAAAAATATTTCATTCTATAATCTTTTTGAATTGACAGTATTGCATCCAATAATGAAAAACATCATTGTTATAATTAAAAACTCCATTTAGTAATTCATTTTTCTATTTTGTAAAGTTCAAATATTAACTTTTAAAATGTCTATTATTTAAAAGCTTACATTTGTAATAAATAATGTAAAGATTATCAATAATAGAAAAGGTTTAAATGTAAAAATAAAATATTGCAAATATAGATGAAGTGCTCACTAGGATTTTTCAAACAAGAGAAAAGTTGAATTCTCAAAGAGTCAAATAATATTATACAAAGAAGTTAACAAGCAATCCTGTTATTCTAATATCAAATACTCTCATTGATAATAATAAAATGTATTCAATTGATAGATGTGAAGTCACTATAATAAGATATAGTTTTTATAAAATTTGTTTTATAATCCAATAGAAATTTGAAACATTCAGCTGTGTAATTTGTTAGAGTGTGTTACAAGCAATCATCTCGTTTATCCATTATTTATTTTAACTTTGGTGTTACCAACATGAGTAATTAAACTATCAATTATTTGTGGAACTATTAAAACATATTGATTTACATGTTAATAAATATGTTAATTGACTTACTTAGTTTGCTGTCTGTTTATTTGAATATAATTATATATAGAAGAAACCTCACATTTCTTTCTGATTTAGCTGGCATTAAAGGAGTCATACAGTGGTTAAAGGTATGAGAGACTAGGATTAGAACATTTCCCAGATAAAGTTCATAATTATCCTTTATCACCTCATAGGCTGGTTGTTACAATACATATTAGTGTTTATACAGTAAAGTCTCAATAGGTGCTGTATCAATATACTGTAACAGTCAAGTCTGTACATTCGCGTAACAGAATTCAGAATCCAAGAAAAAGAGACCAAAACTGACCAGACTAGGACTGTAACATCCTAAGTCCGACCACAATTCAACTTGTCAGCCAGTATTCCAAGACTCAAGACTCTACGAATGACCACCTTGAAATTACACATAGTATACCTCTTTCCACACGGCCGACATAGGTCACGGAGATGCAATAAGACTCTGATAATTAAAAGAGAGGTTCTTAATTGACTAAAATATATCACTAATTTAATTTATCTTAATGCATAGTTTTCACATATGTAGACTATAAATAATAATTAGAATTGGATTGAATTAAATCAATAATGAGACAGAGAACGAAATACATTAAACTAATTATACATTTATTTTCAATTCTTCTATCCATATTTCATTTATTTACAATAGCATTTCATTGTAGAATGTACGCAAACATTGGGTAATTCAAAATAGCTTTACATAAATAATCATTAAATTTTCATAGTTGGGTTTAACATGTGCCAATCTTATGAATTGCTTTACAATTCATACATAATCAATCATTACGTTATGTCTATAAATCTAGTTAAGCCAAATCCTATTAAATTTGTGGCTGTTATATAAATAATTATATTGAACTTTGATCATAAATTCATTTACTAAAAATACAATATGACTTAATAACGAGCGCATAAACCAACTCAAGTAACGATTGATCGAACATGGTTTTCGAGAGAAAATTTCAGAATGCTGAAAGTGTTATGTTAAGGTGGGAGAGTTGGCTGAAATAAGATTTTACCAATGCACTATGGCACAGATAAACAATAATAGGAAAAGTCGATCTGCAGATGAATGAAATAACTTCAGGGTTCTTGCGACAAACGCCGGTACCCTGTAACCGATCGCAATGCTGTGTAAAAGGAACATTGTGTTCAGGAAATGGCAGGGGACTTAGTGCTAATCTGGCCTTGACTCAGGCTTTGTTACTGCTCTACTCTATGAGAGAAGATGTGCTGGCAATGCTGTGGCTCCATCTTGATATATGTATATTATGTATAGCAGCAAAACAAGAATAATTTTATAAAATAATATATCACATCCGCCAAGCAAAGAATAGTATATTTTATACTATGAAATACGAGACAATAGCATATTAGCTCTATCAAATTGGGACCAACTCTTGTGTATCCTGATAATAAAAGGATATTAATACATCTGTACTTTGACATGCTCGATCTATTAGGTTACTTATAGATAATAAATACTTTAAGGATGGAAAGCATATTTCGATGGACTTAAGAACTTAAATGACAAATATACTTACAAATACGATCAAGGCTAAATTTAATTCTTAATAAAACTATAAAGTTAAGTTTTTAAATGGTTGATTGAAAGAGCCACATTTCACATATTAAATCATTTAAATAATAAAAAAAATAGGATTTTGAAACAGCGCAGAAAGTTGTTGCTATAAACAAATTACGCGAAGATTTTCAAATAATATCTTCTTAAAAACATGAAATTAAGTGCCCACTGTTTTGAAATATTAGCATATAAAATATAATAAGCATTTTAAATAAGCAAAGAAGTATAGACAATCGCAGTGATATAACTTTAAACTAAATAATTTACTTTTAAGTGAATGGAAAATATAAAAATAGTCAAGATTATTTAAACTTTAACATTAAATTTTGATAGCAATTGACATATTTAAAATATTAAATGGATTTAAATTTTGGTTACATTTAGTTTTATAATTATTTTAAAAGAGAGTTAGCTAAACTTATATATATATTTACACATTTACACAGAGCTCTGTGGTTTGAAAAATAAAATGGTACCGGTATTATTTATCTGGACTGCAAGTTCTTGGCTGTTGGTTTGGTTAGTTTGACTGGACAGCTGGTGGCATCATCTTTCCAATTCTGTTAGGCTGATCTCTGCTAGTGGAATAATGGTGGTTCAGGCATTGCAACGAGAGAAACCCCCGTTCTCCGTGCGGAGTCACAGCAACAAAATGCCCACTTTTAGCCGGACATATTAAATATTAACAATCATGAAGAATGGCTGCGATTCTCTCTAAAATATGGCTGTCTGTCCCTTGTTAAAAATACAGAGTATTTATCTTTTTCTTATCGGAATCTATTGCCTCAAGACTCACTAAATGCAAAAATTTAATTAACTATTTTTCAATTTATAATCCAGATTTTTAAAATCTTAGATAACTTATGTTAGAAACATTCCATAAGCTATTATTATAATTAAGATTTTTCATTGCAAACAATGGTCAATTTAAATTTTAAAATAACTTAATCTTATCTAAGGAGATTTTAATTAGTAAATTTTGAACTAGTTTTACTTTTTACTGATTCCAGCTGTGGTCATTAATGACACTTGTTTACAATCAAAAATCTTTTTAATTACTTGACCAGCTTTTATTTTTAATCTTATATATAGTAGAAACTCTTTTTATTTAAAAACAACCTTTTAACATTTTTTTAAAACTCAACCCTTTTTAACATATTTTAAAAATAATTTACAAACATAATTTGATATAGCTTTTAAATATATTTTCGAGAAACTTTTTCCCTGAAATATATTTAAAACAAGAAATCTTTTAACAATTTATAAAGAAACGTTTAATATTATTTTTTTTAGATAACGGCTTTCACATATTTTAAAATCATATCTTTCTTCTATATAGCACAGATTATATATCCACATACGAAATTACAATATTAAACAACAAAATTAATAATTTACTCTTAACTTAAATAATATAACGAACATTTTTAGAAATATTAAGTAAATTTAGTACGCTATAATTTTCCTAATCCTATCTAATTATAGCGTTGGTTCACACATAAATATATAATACTGTTTAGACAGACATGAGCTAATTTTAAATTTATTAACATTTAAATAGGTTCGAACTTAGCACAGATGAGTGTGTCATTAGGTTTGATGGTGAAACGATAGGGGATTGGAAAGTTATCGTTTCAATACACTACCTCAATTATGATCAATCCAAAAAAAATGTAAAGAAAAAAGTTTAAGTAAAGAAAAAATAAAAATATTATAAGTTTGTAAATTTAATAAATTTTATGATACTGCAGTAACCATTTTTCGATCTTGGAATATCATTTGAGATCATTTTTGTGAATAATGTTTCTGTTATCCTTTTCAAATTGTGTTGGGGTACAGTATTTTGTGTAATAAAAAGTTTTTAAAATGCAAAGTACAATATTTAACAAAATTCATAAAGCATCTTTCTTAAATAATAAAATAAAAGTTATTGATTTAGTAGTGGCAAAAAAATAGAACTATAAAATATTTTTGTATTGCATCAAAAAGTTTAAGTTTAAAAAATTTAAAACATCTGTAATGAATAACATCAAATAGGGGTGATTATATAAATTCTAAAGTCAATATGGATTTAAAAATATCAAAACAACTAAAAAATCTATAATGCTATTACATTCCTGTAAGGCAAAAAAGTTATTGAAATAAAAGGATTTTTTTTATTAAGATAGAAGTTTATTGAGGAGTTAGAAAAAAAGAGGCAAATGAAAAACATGTATAATAAGTTATTAGAATTTGGTGAAAGTCTTTATACATTCTTAATCAATAGTATGAGTTATGTAAAAAAGGAAAGTTCTTGTGACACAGGTTAGATTTCTGGAAGAGTTACTCTCAGTCATTTGTCTTTGAAAAGACAATCAAGAGCCACAGTTTGATCTCTGAGTGCTGTTTTTGATGATACTTATAAAAGTTTTGAATACATAGGAGCTGGCCTGACCAAAAATGCATTTGCATCTAGTCAGCCAAATGCCAAAGACAAGGAAGGTGAAAAGTCTTATGATGGAAAACATACCACTGTTGATGGCTTTCTGAAGATCTAGGATAATGTTGATGTTGGTTGATACATTTTTTGCAATATAAACTCTTACTGGATTGAGGAGAAAAGTCATTTATTAGATGATGAATGGATTCTTCAGAAGAACTAGAGTTAGCAAGTAGTGTTAAGGCTGGTGAAACCTCTTTTGAGAACTAGGAAGGAATTTATTGGAAGGATATTGTCCAGAGCAAGTTTAATTATAAAGTCTGACTTATTCATTTTATTTAAAAAAAGATATGGGGAACAGTAAGTTTTTATTGTTATTGCTTGAGTGAATGTGAAAGAGTGGACAAACACATAATAAATATATATATATATAAATATGAATTCTCAATTTATTATTAATAACTACATTATTATTTTTAGTTTTGTTTATATAATAATCTTAATTTCTATGTTTATAATATACAGATAAAAAGCATCTGTATTATATATGCATGTTGAAAAATACTTGCAGTTACAATTCAGTAACCAATATGTATGTATTCTATTGTAAACAAAGCTTATCAACAAAATACAAGCTATTAAATATGATATATAATGTATGAAAAGAAGACTTAAAACAAAATATAGCAAATATCATGGATTCATTGTATTATTTTTAATGAAAGGTGTAAAGTTTTTCTGATTCATATTGCTATATTGAGATTATATATTTATTTCAATTAAGTTAGACCATGAATAATAGTTTCTAATATTAAATTATCCATTGCTTATTCAGATTATTTTAAGAATGATATGATTGTGGAATCCAAAACCAAAACATACATGGTGTTAGATGTATAGAATTAATTGGAAATCATCATCATTTATTATTAATTCATTTATTTTTATTTATTTATACTCAGCTTAATTATCTGCCTATTTTTAATTTAAAATATTCATTAAAAAAATTATCATTATATTGTTCAATATTATTATTTTTTTAGCTCTTCATGATTTAATGGAGTGGTAGAATTCTTGAGATAAAAATTTACTTATTGTGCACAGTTCTGTTACTTTCAGCCTTTGAACTTCTTATGAAGTTCTGAGTAATAAGGCCATTTAATTATTTATTTATTAATTCACTCAGTTTGAACCACATAACTGTGGCCATCAATGTTTCTTAATTTGCTTGATGGAAATGACACTATTTATGAAGGATGTACAATATAGCAAAAAATAAATTTAAAGTTATTGTAACCTTATTAGCTCATAATCTACATTCTAAATAATGCATATATTATTTATATAATGTTTAAGCTTTTGGGATGACTGAAGCATCTGGAGGCATATTTATTGCTAAACCAAATCAATTCAATTCTGTTGGTTCAGGAGTTCCAAACATTACTTACAAGGTAAGTCAATATTAAAAAATAAATCTCAAAAACAAATTTATTAATTATCATTACATATATCAAAATCAAAAATAAATAAAACATCTGCTGCCTAATTTAAAACAAAACCGTTATAAGTAAATATATATATACTAAAACTATATATATATTAAACATTAAAACCAGTCAACACTTAGAAAATCCCAATATCAATAACAATCAACAATTTCAAATTGTTGTCAAGGCAACCTTTTAACAATAGTAGAAAATCTATTGGAAAAAAAAAATTAATTAAAAAAAAAAACATTTTAAATGAGCTTATCTACATTTATCTATTACTTTATAATTTTTTCTACAAAAATCCAACAAACTTTTACATTTTCTTATCTTATTGTATAAAGAAAGTAAACAATGGATAATTCAGGACCAGAAGAAGTATGCTATCTCCAAAAATAGTATCCTATTGTAATTGTATGCTTAGTTTTTAGAGTGAATGCATTGAATTAGTCTAGTCAACTGAATTAACCTGGATTCTTTATTCTCTAACTAATAATAACCAGCAAATCATTTACTAATCAATACTGTATGGTTGGGTAATTAATTAAGAGCTGACTATCTAAAAAAAAAATTGTATGCATGTGACCTTAAAACAATTTTTAATATTTATTCAGCCTAAACTTGAATTCTAGATTTTGAAGTAAGAAGTAGACATGCAAATATTTAATTATAAAGTATTTTATAAAAGCATATGTGTATAGGGTATATGAGCACAGACTTTCGCATGACCCACCACTCTCCACTCTATCTAATAACACTGATACACCAAGCACATATGTGCTGAAAAGATAAATAATCACCAATATACGTATTTCATGCTAAACCAGCAATCATCAGTTGGTCCAGATTATCATCTCCCACACATATATACTATAAGTGCTCAGATATATATTAAGATAGACAATCTTCATACTTTAATGGACTGGCTCCAATCTACTACACACTCCAACTCTTCAACCGTCCATCCAATTGAAAATCTGATAATGGAATGCTCGAAGGCCACCATGAGGCCAAGATTCTTGTCACCCCCATGTTGACCCAAGGCCAATCTGAACCCCACATGTACAGGATATAATCCATTAAATACATATGCAAGTATGGGCAGACATCTCTACAATGTAATAACTGAAACACAGGCTTAATATATACCATGTGTCTATATATGTAATATAGGGTATATGAGCACAGATTTTAAATGTAATTTATATTTTGACCAGAACTCTTTATGTAAAAAATGAGAATATATTTTCGCACATACTACATATATAAAATGAGAAACTGTAAATTGCTAATCTATCTTAATTTTTTTTCTCATGCGTCAAAGCATCGGCCGAGAAGCGAACCCGGGACAACTGCTTATAAGGCAGCTGTGCTGACCACTCGACCACCAACGCCCGACAATCTATCTTAAGTTTACAATTCTTTTTTACAAAAACAGAAAATGAGACAAAATAAACACAGACCATATAATTATTATACTTAATTTTTCTCAAATGGTTATCTTGAATTTTTCTTTATATAAATAAAAATACTGAAAAAATAAGCTATTATAGTGAATTTATTTTGAATTTTATGTATATAATCGCTGTAAAAAATATGAGAATTTAAAAAAAAAGTACTATTGAGAAATAATATTATTGTTTAAAAAATACTACTAAATTTTAAAATATTTAATATTTCTGAATATTATTGGATTATAAACTATGGCATGCAGAGAACCACCAACATCAATAATGCTATCAGATGTTTCTAAAATCTGAATTTGTTAAGATATAAAGTTTGGAATATATATACATATATGTTGCATATAGTTTTAATAATAAGTTATTAAAATAATATAAAAAACAATAAATTACAAAGTTGTATCAATAATAGTTTTTTTAATCAAATAATAGCATACTACTTTATCTCTTGATATTATAAATACGGTATTAGAAAATTAATGCCACTTAAGCATTTATTTTTTTAAAAATAATCATAACCCAAAACAATATACAATTTTATATATGGAAAAAAATAACAATGAAATTAAAAGTTAATATCTTAATTACAAAATGATGTTTCTTAGCTCTAAATGAAGGCTGAACTCTAAACAGTCTTTGTTTAACCTTAAGAAAATTAATGTAATTATAATCATAAAATCATCAAATAAGCATTTTTATATCTATGATGAATAAAAACTTTATATTCATTCTGATTATTTATCTTTTCAACATATATGTGTTCAAGTGTATCAGTGTTATGTGATAGAGTAGAGAGTGATGGATCACGTGAAAGTCTGTGCTCATATACCCTATATATTACATATATTTATACAGGTATATAATAAGCTTGTATTTCAGTTATTACATAATAGAGATGATTGTCCATTCCTCATATATATATTGAATGGATTATGTCCTGTACATGAGGGGTCAGATTGACTTTAGGTCAACATGGGTGTGATGAGAATCTCAACCTCAGGGTGGGTCTTGAGCATTCCACCATCAGATTTTCAATTGAATTGATGGTTGAAGAGTTGGAGTGTAGAGTGGATTGAAACCTGTCCATTAAAGTGTGAAGATTGGCTATCTTAATGCATATCTGAGCACTTATTGCATATATGTGTAAGATGATAATCTGGACCAACTGATGATTGCTGGTTTAGCATGAAATACGGATATTGGTGATTATTTATCTCTTCAACATATATGTGTTCAAGTGTATCAGTGTTATGAGATAGAGTGGTGGGTCGTGTGAAAGTCTGTGGTCATATACCCTATATATTACATATATTGATACATGTATATAATAAGCCTGTATTTCTGTTATTACATAATAGAGATGATTGTCCATTCCTCGTATATGTATTGAATGGATTATGTCCTGTACATGAGGGGTCAGATTGACCTTAGGTCAACATGGGTGTGACAAGAATCTCGGCCTCAGGGTGGCCTTTGAGCCTTCCATTAGATTTTTAATTGGATGGACGGTTGAAGAGTTGGAGTGTGGAGTAGATTGAAGCCTGTCCATTAAAGTGTGAGGTTTGGCTATCTTAATATATATCTGAGCACTTATAGCATATATGTGTAGAGATGGTAATCTGGACCAACTGATGATTGCTGGTTTAGCATGAAATACGGATATTGGTGATTATTTATCTTTTCAACATATATGTGTTCAAGTGTATCAGTGTTATGAGATAGAATAGAGAGTGGTGGGTCGTGCGAAAGTCTGTGCTCATATACCCTATATATTATATTCAAGATTGGAAAAAATAGTCACAACGCTAATGGTTAATATTACTTTTTTTTTTGTTTCTGCTTTAAGCATTCTAAGATTTAAATAAACATCTATCTTAAGGTATATATTAAAATGCTGATCATTCATTTATCGTAATTTTGATATTTTGTTTTTCAATTTTATCAGTATTGTTGATATAATTTTTGGTCAAATTTTTTTTCAGACATATGGCTTTGTTGATCAAATTACTTTTAAGTTTATATGACTTTTTGGCAAATTAGTTTTTAGTCACATGACTTTTTAATTAAATAACTTTTCTGTGAAATTACTTTTTAGTTAAATAAGCTTTTGAGATTTTATTCTTTTGTCTTTTAGCTGTTGGTCTTTTGGCTATTAGTATTATAGATGCCCATTAACCACTATATCACTAATATATATTTATATCCAGAGTTTAAAGCTCTTTTTAGTCATCCATTCCATCTTATGCAACTGACACACATAGCCACATACATGTGAAAAAGATAAATGATCTCCATAGACATTTTGTGCTGAACCAGCACTCATCCATTGGTCCAGATCATATATCTTTTTCCGCATGTATGTGGTCATGTGTGTTAGTTGAATAATCTGGAATGGAAGACTAAAGGGAGTTTTGAAAGTCTGTGCTCAAATCACCTCTAATTACATCTAGCTTAAGGGTATATATATTATTCAGACAAAAAATTCCTCATTTGATTATCGATTTTTTTTTATTATAAACTCAGTATATTCCCATTTAGTTTTTAATTTTTTTAATGACATCATAATTATCAATAGAAAACTCAAACTCACCATTTTAAAAATTCTTTTTGCTTATCTTTCATTTACAAACTTTTTGTTTTACAACAATAAATAGAATAATAAAAGTAAGAAAATAAAAAATGTAAACAATTTCTTTTTAAACATTCACAATCGTTTTAAATATAATAGAAAACCTAAGAGATATTAGACTTTATAATCTATATATTTTGCATTATCAAATGCCAAATGAATAATTAATTAACTACTATTTCAATCCATTTTTTATTAAGCAAAATAAATTTCTTGATTAAGAATGATTAAAATATTTTTAAAATAACAGTATCTTCTGTCAAATTTTGATTATCCATCGCAGGAACACGTCAAAAATCTCATGAGTTTAATAAATGAAAAGATATTACTCATTAGACTGTTAATTACTTATCTTGGATTCAAAAATTTTTAAAGGTTAGAATATCAGATATTAATTTAGACGATGTAAAAAAAATTAAAGATGGCTGACGAAAGTGTGCAATTTCAATACTCCTTACTGAAGAAGGCCGTTAGCCAGAAAATAATCTAGGGATTTGATTGACATGGCAATACGAAAACCATTGTTTATTCAAATTTATAATGAATCGTTCTGGAGTTTGTTAATCAGTTTATTACAAGATATTGAATGTACAATAGTAGAAACATTATGATGTTCTATATGGAATATCTATTTCGATTATACTTCAAAAAAACTCGAATCATTACTACTTTTTGCTAATTCAAATGATTTGGCCTTTCTTTTTGATTTATTTCTTCATATTATCATTAAATTATATATTACCCTAATCATCAAGTCTTTTTAGTAAAATCTTTCATTATTATTGTAAATATAATTTATTATAATTATTCAATTTTAAAAACCATCTTATAAATTTAATATTTTTGTATATAAGAATGACTTGAATTTGATGCATAAATTTTGAAAGACTTGGACATAATATTTATTTATTTAGTTTTTGAATAAATATTAATTTATAGTATCTGATCAAATGATTCTTTTTTTTTTTCATTTAATTTCTGATAGACAATGGATATTTTATTTGCATTTTTCCAATTTTTTCAAAAAACTTATTATTATTCCTTTGTTAAAATTGTTCCAGATTTTGGTTCTATGATTTTTGATTTTTATAAATATACGCAAATATGTAGCCTGGCCTCAAAGATTAAGTTTGAATTTATAAAAGGTTAAATGTTTTTTGGTAAAATCTGATAAATAATGATTATTAAACTTCATTATAACTTAATTACTGATCCATATATTAGAGTTTCAATATTGAAAACTGTTTTATACTATTTTTTTTTGTTTCCTAATGTCTAGAAATTAAAAGGTGGCCTATTGATATTTTGTCTTAGTAATTAATGTTATTTAGATACAATTGTTTTGTATTTTTGCTTGCTTGAACTCAAGAATTGTGTCAATACTTTTGAAGAACTTAATCTCTATTGCCACAAAAAAAAGTAATTAAAAAAACTGATATTTTGTTTTACTCAATTATTAAAAAGAGCTAAAAATAATTACTTCAAAAATGTATTGTATATAGTTATGTTGCTCTTATTACTTATGAGAATGAAACAGGAATAAAATTATTCATTATCTTTTGGAAGCTAAAAATGAACTATTTACTATCTCCTGGTTCCCATTTTTTAATTTCTACGAAGTAAACAAGATAATGTTCTCATTTTTTAAAAACCAATAATCTTTTATTCATGAAAATGATCAGTGATATCCAAAAACAGAAAGTTTCAAAAGTTCCCGGGCTACTAATTTAGAAAAGTAATTTAATAAAATTCAGTAGAATGTAATAAAATTGATAGAAAATTTAAAAAGGCTATTTAGAGAATATCACTCGTATAAAACTTGAAATTAGTATAATTGAAAATTAAAGTCATTTGAGATTGAATATGATTAAAAATCGACTGTGTAAGATACAAAATAGGATTGTGATTAAAAAAAATCATGGGATAAAATATAATCAAAGTTTGTTAAATAAGATATACCATTTTTAAAGAATATTTTTAAAAAAGTTTTTAATGTCTGAATCTTTGTGAGATTAAACTGTCTTTTCCCCTGTTACTTTTAAAGTATAAAAATCTATTTTGTCTTTCTTTTTTTTTACAATCCTGTATACAATTTTCTTTTAATATCCAGTTTTTTTAAAAAAATCTTATTCACTTTTTATTACCACATTGTATCTCAATTGTGTAAAAGTCTGTAGAAGTAAAATAATATTTAAAAAAAGATTTTTTAAAAATAATGTTTTTATGTAAATAGTCTGCTAAAAAGTAGAAAAATAAAATAATCCATGCCATAAATTATTTGATGACTTTTTGATTTTTATGATTTATTTAAGTCTCAAATGCTTTTATCATATGGATTATTGCTTTATTTTTCTACTTTTTAGTTGGCTATTTACATAAAAGCATTATTTTTAAAAAATTCTTGTTGCATTTTATTTTTTATTTTTTAGTTATAAATAAAATATATTCCATAATTTTACTTTAAATAAAATAATTTTGTGTCTTTTTTTAATTATATTCCTTGTTCTTGCCATAAGTGAGGACTTGCTCTCAATGATTTTGACAGTTGTATTGGTTTTAATTTTGGAAATGAAAAAAATCTATTTTTCTCTAACATTTTTTTACACATTTATTTTTTTGTATAAAATATTTATGAAATATTAATTATTTTAGAAAAATAATTAAGATTTTACTATGAAATATTTATCTTTAATTAATTAAGTAAATTAATATTAAACAATTTTTAACCTATAAATATAATATTGTTGGTTCAGTTGTTAAGGAGTTTCTTGGGAAAAGTAAAGATGTGAATTTGATTCTGAATAGAGCCAGATTTCTTTAATTGTTAAAAATTCAAAAAATTGGACATACTGACAAAAATACAGACAAGTTAATATAAAAGCATTTAAAAAATCCAATAATTTGAAAAATATTACTTTCCATTTCTTACCAATATCACTAATGTTTCATTAACAGGAATTATGTTGTCTCAAAAAAAAAGAGAATCACATTTGAATCCAATTTTCTATTGTTTTGAATGTGAATATCTATTATCTTATCATGAATGTTACCATTCTTATCTATTTATTATGTTTCAAACAATTAATAATATTTTGCTAGAAAATATAAATTGAAATCTAGATTTTTGTCTTTATTTCTTTAAACACCTGTGTATTTAATAAAAATAAATTTTAAAAAAAATTGAATATCAATCATAATGTTTACTTTTTTATATTGTTATTAATATATTTCAAGGGGGGATCTGGATTAAAATAACATTCAAAATTAATAAAATATTAATTTTAATATGCATAGAATTTTTTATTCTATATTATTTATAATTCATAATTTTTGGATTTTAATTATATATATATATATATTTTAAATATAGTTTTGTTAAAAAATAATGATAAATAATTTTTCCAGGTCATTAATCCAGATACTAAACAAGATTTACGAGTAGGAGATGTAGGAGAAATATGTATAAGTGGTGCTCAAGTTATGAAAGGATATTACAAAAGACCAGATGTTCAACCGATAGTTAAAGGTTGGTATAGCACAGGTAATAACAAAGACATTGTTTTTATTTTTTTTTATTTTAATTTTTTATTATTCTTTATTCATAATCAGTAATTATGATTACTTATAATATCAATTGATAACATTAATATATATCATTTTAGATGAAAAGTTTGTAAAATTTCTTCAATTGAACTTTCAGTGTGAAAGAATTAATTAGAAGATAATCTTTAAAACAAGCTAGAGAATATACACTCTAAATTGCAAAATGTGCATGTGTGAGTATCCTTTACATAGTTAAAAAAAATCAGCCTTAACTAAACAATTCCTTTAAAATAAATAGATGTTGACTCACTTAAATTTAAACCCATTAATAACTAACATAACATACAGAATAAAGCTTAATTATGTAAGACTAAAAATACGGTAATATAAAATTTCAAAAATATATTTAAATAACATCACTACATATTTTATTATCTTTAGATTCTAATATGGCTATTCCATTCTAACTTCAGAAAAAAAATACAAAAACAAATTATTAAAAGTAAGTTTTAAGATAACTTTCCTAACTAATTAAAATACAAATTTGTCAATATATATCAAAAGATGGTCCAACGCCTATTTTTGACATCATGTGATAATTATCTTTTACCTTATTTTGCAGAAGACTGTGTTTTTTGTTTGGTTTAAGTATAGCTCTCAAATATATTCTATCATATTTACCCATTAAAGCAATTAATATTGTTTCATTTTACAATGTTTTTGAAATAATCTTTATAAAGTAAATAGGTCTGCTTTTTATATGAAATCTGTGTTAAGTTCATCAAACAAAACTTTTTTTGGAAACATTGTTGCCATTCAATTTATGTGTTCAGTTTATCAAAGATGTGTTTTTATTACTTGAGAATAGTCTTTTTAATATCACATTTAACAAGCTGAAGATTAAACCCATTGACTTTCAGAAGTTGCGATTTATACTTTCAGAATATTTACAATTTCAAATTAAATTTTCTCCACTACTTTAATTTTAGAAATAAAATGCTTTGTATACATAAACATGTTTATATAAAGCAAGATATTAAAAAAATAATAGTAACATAAATTATACTTTTTATTTTAAAAATAAAAAATATAGAAGTTTTAGAATTATTTATTGTTATTTTGCACATTAGAATAAAAATTCCTATCAGTGCAAACCATCTTTAAAAATATTTCTCATAATCTTTTCATTCTTGCTAATTAAATTGTTTTCATAAATTAATATTTAGGAAATATACTAAAAGCAAACAACTTGACATTTGAAATTCGAAGAAGAGATACTTAGAGATTCAATTTTTCAAAACTCTTTAGAAACTTTAACTATATTTACCAATTAAATTAATAATTTTATATAGTGATAGAGTGATATTGTTTTTTCTTTTTATATTTTGAGAAGCATAATATAAAAAAAAATTCTGGATATAAACATTTTAGTTTTTTTAATTAAACTGTTTAATTTATATGTTCAATAAAAGTGGATAAATTATGTTATTACTCATTATAACTTATATAGCTGTAATCATTACCATGTTATCTACTATGTTAATGTATTTTATATAGAATTTGGGCATTTTTTTAATATTTTAAATAGAAGATATAAAATTATAATATTTAATATATTTAACTTTATGTAAGAAAATTAGTAATAAGAAGATACAGACACTGAAATTAATTTTATTTATTTATTTATTTAATTTTGTAAAGTAGCATCACTAACAAATCAAATGTCTCTTTTGTCAAGCATTGCTAGTTGAGAGGTCAACACAGCTGCTTTGCAAACAAGCAGTTGCTTGCGGACAGTTGTCATGGGTTCGCTTCCCAGCCGATGCTTTGACATATGAAAAAAAAATCTTTTTTCTTTAGCAAAGCAACCCTAGTAAAGTTCTTTTATAATAAAGTATCTTTTGTTATGCTTAAAGTTAATAACATATTTGCCTATTTAGGACAAAATGGAAATTTCAAAAATTAATATTTTTTAGATGGTTTCCAGCTGAAAAAAAGTAAAACAAAAAAACCATACTTTGATCTCTGAATAATTCTGATGCACTCAATTAATTAGTTTGGTGATTAAACTATATTTGATCTAATAATTAGCATTAAAATTAAGTAACAATTTCAGCTGTAAAAAAAATTAAATTTCCAATTATTTTGATCATACTGTTTCATAAAAATGAATTAAACTATAAAGTTTCTACATCAAAGAGCAAACATAAATATTTTGAAATAAGTATAAAAGTTTTCACAAAAGTGATATTGAGATAAAAGTCTGTATTTCTTAGAAATTTAAAAATGATATAGATCTAATTAAAAATTCAAAATAATTATTGAAATTTTAAATATGTTCTTGATAAATATAAAATAATTTAAAATATTTAAAATAAAAAAATCCAGTCTAATATAATTCAATAATTACAATATCATTTCATTTCTTCATTTTTTGTATTTTTTATGCAATTTTATTTTATTCTGTTTCAGCTAAAATTAGAGGCTTCATCAAAAATCTAACAATGTTTTATAATATTACATTGTATAATAAAATGTTAAATATCGACTTCAAATACATTTTATTTTTCTGCTTTAAATGATTATAAATATACATAAATGTATTCTGAAATAACTAAAACAATTTTTTTAAAACATCTTTTAAAACATTTGTATATAAAAATAAATAAATATCTTCAAAACACCATCTCTTATGCTAGCACATAACTGTTATTAAACAGGTAAAACTCTCCATACAGTAGTGTCACCCTGTGCCAACCAGAGTAATCAATGGTTGTCAGAAGGTTTGTGCATAAAATCCCCATCTAGTGCCTACTCATCCAACATCCCCAGAATAGTTTCTGGTTTGTGGCCTTCATCAGTGAGGAGCCTTGGATCTGAGATGGGGATTTTATGCACAAGCCTTCTGGCATACATTGATTACTCTGGTTGGTGGGGTGACACTACTGTATGGAGAGTTTTGCCTGTTAAATAAATCTTATTAATATATATCTACACACTCACTTTATGCATCAGCATACTTCTTATCACTATACTATATAATTAAATAAAACATTATATAGTTTAATATATTTTTGTTATGTAATCATAAGCTTATATAATATATACTTCATATAATATATTTTATTGCTATATATATATAATAACTTTAAGTATATCTATAAATTAAATTATATTTAATGAATGTTATTATAAAATATTTTAATTTTTTATTTAGAGGCATAATTAAAATTTTTATGTAAAAAATTATAAAAGCATATTTTATGCAGTGCATGATATAAAAATATGTGATTATATAATAAAAATATCTTAAATTATGTGGTTATATAAAATATTGTTATATTGCTTTGTAGAATTTTATGATATAATAATAAAACATATGTAAATATATAAAGGTGAATGTGTAGGTATATATTAATGTTTTTTGAGATATATGTTTATGTGCAATTTTAATAATTTAAATAAAAAATTAAAGTGTATTTAAAATTGATATTTAATATTTTATAATGCATTGTAATATTATAAAATATCATGAAAGTAGTTACAGATCTTAGATTAAATTTGCGGATTTGGCCAAATCTATTAAAAGAAAAAAAAATTGCTTAAAAAGTACAAAGAGAGAGAAGTTCTACAAATGGAGTAAAATAATAAAGATATTAAATAAATTAACTAAGTAAGATTCAAAAATCTCCTTTAGCATTATTTTTTAAAACTAATTAAAAGAATTTGAAAATGGCGATGAGATTAATTAGGTAACACGTTATGATAATTCAGATAAAAATTATATGTACGAATGTTAGCTTTTTTGCTCTGAAAACAAATTGAGTTATGTAATAGTTGGCTGCTTTGACTAAGACAATTATTACTGCACTGTTCTCTGTATAATATTGCATTTATTGTTTTTAGAAATATTAATTTTTTCATTAGAAATTAATCAACGATTGCATGGTGATATACTAAATATCTATTACTAATCTGAAGACTTACAAATGGGAAAACATTAAGACACAGAGGAACAAATAAAAAATTAAGATACTAATATGAAATTGTTTATATAGAAAGACCAACTAATAAAATCATCTTATAAACTTTACTATTTATAAAACGCAATGGTAACTGTTTATCTCTTTCTTCTTCTTTACAGAAATGATTATTTAAATGCAAACAATATGATCTTGTTTTGTTTTGATTTTGGGTACCAAAATTTTTTATCTTAACTAACTAATGCAATATTTTATTTTGAGTGTAAAATGCTTTAAATTCACTAATTTGTGAGAAATCTGAATTTATGATAGTGATTTTCAATGCCTCTAACTGATGAGGATTCATAAACGTTTTATATTTAATTGAAAAGCTTTTCCCCCATAAATGTAAATCGAGATAAGGCATGTGATTTGAAACGTTCTCAATATTACATGTCCACTTCAAACCTCTAGTTTAATTTGATTGATAGATGCTATGTTGAACAACAATCCATATCATTATATTCTAAATTTAAAATATTCTTCTATTTAGAATTTTTTATTAAAGGATGCAGTATGTATAATGCACAATCTTTGAGAATATGATTTAATGCACACACACATACTCACAGGAGATTTATATTAAATAATAAAAATCAGGCTAATAAAATTGAAATAGAGAAAAAGTGTTAATATATTATAATATTGTAGATAGTTGCCAACTCTGGCCATGTTAGATATTACAAGCTTCTTCAATAAAAATGTATCTAATTAATGGGGAAATGATAAATTTAACTTTTCTGTCAGATGCTGGGCAGATCTCTGGAAAAAGATTTTGCATAAATGGTTTGATTTATGAACTTTATTTTATTTACACACTTGTATGTAAAATAAAAAAATAAAAAAAGGTAAATAAGGAAATCAGTGACACATGCATGAACAGAATAGAATTGAAGAATTAAACAGAGTAAATAAATTAAAATAAACAAGTAAAATCAGGTATTGAATCAGTCAGGTAATAATAGTAGTAGTAATAGATAATAGTGAAAGGTTGCATGAAGGGTGAGATAATGTGAAGTTTATTTTATGTAATATTTTAAAAAGTTCAAAAGTAATTTAGCACCATTTTCTTTGAGTTTAAAAGTGATCTATACATATATACTGACAGAAGCAAAATTGAAAAAAATGGAGAAAGAATGTGATCAGAAAAAAGATCAGCACTCAACTAAAGAAATGCAAAGAATAGACAAGATGACCATATCATCCCAATTATTGCCAATGCTTAATGAAATAAATGAAAGTAATCAATTAAAAGAAAAGGAAAATAAAAAAAATTTCAGAAGCAGCATTTAAACAAATGAAATAATAAAGAGAGAATAGTTAAAAAAGATATAAGAAGAAACTAATACAAAACAGAAAAAATTCAAGAAACTGATCTGCAAAGTCAGTTGGTTTTGACAGAAATGAGAGAAAGTAATCAGCAAAGAGAAGAAATGTTGCTAAAGAAAGCAGAAGAAAGTAATCAGAAAAGACTAGAAATGCTGCTGAAGAAAATGAAAGAAGGCATTCAGAAAAAAAAGACAATATAAAAATGATCTTGAACAAATCTATACAGAATATTAACTAAACAATGCAAAGAGATAAAAAAGAGTAGAATAGGAAAATTGCGGAAGGCAATCAAAAAGTGTTGATTAAAATGGAAGAATAGGACAAGAAAATAGTTTATATTATGGATCAAATGCAGAATATAATTAGAAAGCAAGATGAAAGAATAGATTAATTAGAAGAGAGACTAGATCATTGGAATATACAAGTGAAAGAAGAAGTAATAGAATAAGTACAGATTCAAGGATTAAGCATGAAAATGAAACTGGAAAAAGAAATGAAGAAATAGAAACAATCAGCAGGAAACTCACCCAGAAATAAAAAAATTAATGATTCCAGTCAACAGTCTTGTGAAAAAATTATTGGTCATCTGAAAAAAATAGAAGTTGAACATGAAGAGTTAAGAAAAAATAATAACTCCAAAAGATTAAAGGAATTGGAATTGGTAAATACAGTTCAGATAGTATTGAAATCTATTAAAGGATGTGAAATGAAAATATAAACAATTGTTAAAGAAGAGACCAGATTGAACCCAGTATTTCATAATGAGACACCAATTCCAGAAGATAAAAACATTTAGAGGCTGTGCTGGTGAATCCCCTATCAAATATTTGAATAGCCTAAAATGTTATTTTAGGTTAAATATGTTGCCAGAAAAAAGTAAAATGACGATAGCTTGAGGCCACTTATAGTGTATATCTCAGACATGGTGAGATTCTGTGTTCATCTTGTCTAGTAATTTTAAAAATTATAAAAAGATCTTATTGGAACCAAAAATATTAACTTTTAATATAAATTTACCATAAATTCAAAATTTTGTTACGATATAAAAAAAGTTATTGTAGATGACATGTTATAAATTTTAATCACTGCTTCATAAGATATTCAATTTTAATATTATATTAGGTAGGCCCACAACTTCAGATTTCTTGTTTCAACAATAGCCATTTCTAAATTGATGTCTAAAAATGGAAAATCCAGAAAATTAATAAAATATAAAATAAATTCACTTAATATCATAGAAACAATAATATGTAAATTACTTACAATTGTTGAAAAGTAATGTTTTATTTAAAAAAATTACTGAAAAATTAAAGCACTGAAAAGCACTGCAACAAATAGGAAAAAATCCACTTTTAAATCTCACGGGTCACAATGAACAAAAAAATCTCGCGGGTCAAAAATCAAATCTCTTGGATTAGTCATGTCATTGTCTTCATTGCCATGACAATGTTCATGTGTTCTTCTGACAATGCAAAGATCAGATGGGTAGAGTTGTATGCCTTCAGGATAATGACATCATAGCAAGTTAAATACTTGACTACCACAATTTCTTTATATTTACAAATATTCTGATAAAGAGAGATAGTGTAATATTATTGGTAGCAATCATTTTCATTGTCTTATATTTAATCTCAAAGTCCTATATCATTTAATTAATCACATTTTTAAAATAAAGAGAAATGATTCTTATCTTCTTAATTATTTGTTGGCTGTATTAAATGAAACTTTGTTTTTATCAGGTGTTGATCTGTTATAATATCACATGTTAGAATCCTAATGTCTTTAATTTTTAAAATGTAATTACAAACATTTCTTTTTTACTTGCAGTGCAGCTGCAAACTACATTTTATCAATACACACAATTTCAATTATATGCTATCCAAAAAAATGTAAACAAACAAAAAAACTCATACAAATTAGTCAATTTTTTACATTTTACAATGTGAATAGATATGTTTCACTTCTGAGTACTATACATAATCACTTTAAAAGAAAAGATAAAATTTTGTAAATAAATTTTAATTATGTCAGATAGCTATTTTTTTTTATGTTAAAGGCACATACATTTTATTATTTCTTTATTATTTTTTCTGCATTTGATAAGCAGTATTTTATGTAACAAAATGTTTTCCTACATGTAGTGCTAAAGTTTTACAAAAGTTTAGAATAATCTAAAGTTGATATTGACTTAAAAACATCAAAACAATTAAGGAGATTGTAGTTTTTTTAATAACATGATTACTATTATATTTCTATATTAAAAAAGTTATTGGAAAAAACAGAAGATCACATGGAGCATATCTCATTGCAATAAAAGTTACATATTTCATTATTTACTTTATTTAAAAAATAAAAATAATGTACAGTAAATATTTTTTATTCTTATTTTTCTGGGAATGAATGAGTGAACACACAATCATCAATATATATATATATAAATGGATTCCTTCACTTATTATTATTAACTATATTATTATTATTTTTAAAAATTGTTTATCATAATTTTAATTTATATATGTTACTATACATATAAAACAACATCTGTTATATGTAAATGCACATGTTAAAAAGTACTGCACACTTGAAATTCAATAAACAATACACATTACAGTTTAATCAAAGTTTACCAACAAGACATGATGTATAATTTTATATAAATGAAGTTTGGAACAAAATATAATAGATATTATTATGGCTCTAGTGTGTAATTGATTAATTAAAAAAGTAAGCAATATTATCTATTTATAGTAGTTCATCAAAAAATGTATCTGAATGAGATACTAATATCAATGTAAAGTATAATCCTAATGCTTAAAGATTCTACAATATTAGAGTACCAAAGTACTGTTTTCAGTTTTGGTAAAGGAATCTTTACTTTTCATATTATTATTCTATATTGCCCAAGATATGAAAAGCATAACTATATGATAACAAGTAAATATTTGCTGAATTGGTTTCTATTAATCCTCAATAAATTTACCTTCTTTTTGATATAAAGTATAAAAATATTAAACGATGTTATTACAGTTCTTTAGAAAAAGTATAAATGTTATAATAAAATCTGTACCAACATAAAATAACAACAACTGGATCACAAAAAATTGACAATTAAAATAATCTTTATTTACCATTTTTAGTAGCTTCAATAAACGATACAGACTTCAGTGCAATATTTTGTAAAAATATATGAAATGATTTAATCAAAGTAAATTAATACTATAATAGAAAAAAAATAGTAGATATTGTTTTCATTGTGTAATTTATGCAAATTAATACAGTATTTAACTGTTAACAAAACGTATATTAATTTTACAAATAATATTTAAAAAGTTAAATGTTGTACATATTAACTGACTTGTTTTATTTTGTAATTATAATTTTAAAATCTGTTATTGGTTTGTAGGAGATTGTGGTTATATTGATGATAAGGGCTGCGTTTATATACTGGGACGATATAAAGAAATTATTAAATATAAAGGATATCAGGTATGTATATTTAGAAGCGTTTCAGATTATACATTGAAAACTATGATATCTACAGAGTATTTATATGCACACAAATTTATATAATATAGCCAAATTAATGTTTAGTATTAATCATTAATGTATTATTTAAAGTAAATAAAATAAATGTGTGAATGCATGAAATTACTTGCAGATCAAATTGCATTAATATATTGTACTGGTCACTTCTTCACTTTTTTGATCAACGAGAGCGCCACCTAGAAAATTTAATTTATGGTGATCTCAAAAGTTAATGATGATAAATAATACTACTCGTTAGACCCAGGGAGATGAAGAGATCTTTAACATTGTTCAGACAATTGAGAAAAGAACACCGAGACAAACATTAGCCAAAATAATTTTAAAGTTTATTAAATTCACAAAAAAAAAGTAAATCTCAGGCAAACAAAAATATGAAAGTTTGTCTTAAATTTCTCCAGCAGATTTATCAGAGAGTATATGAGAGTATTGTAACATTAAATACTCTGGCAGATAAATTCATTTCCTCACCTAAAATTAAAAAAGGGATTTATAATACCTTCTTGCTAGCGATTTATATAAATGAATTCCAGTTTCCTTATTTAGAGATTTTAAAACAAAGGGGTCTTGTACAGAATACAATAAAACAGTGCATGCAATCTTTCCTTAGCCTGGAAAAGAAACATCAGGATTTAGAATGTCAAATGTTTACAGAACAGCCATGAATGACCACATTCAAGATCATCAAGGTTAATCCGAAACATGAAAAGAAAAGATTACAGTATTAGATAATCTGAAACAGAGAAAAAACAAAACATCTACTGACTAAAAAAAAAACAGAATAATATATTTGATAAACCGTTATCCAAAAGATTTGCAGTCTGCAGGAATCACAAATCAAGCTTATCTAAACTAATTATAATGAAAAGAGACAGGTGAGTTAAAAGAAAATTACTAATATCTGCCCAAGCATTTATCACAGGTTAGTAATATAAAAAGAGAAAAACACTAAGCATATAAAATACAAACTTGCAATACATTCTCAGATAAATAAAATTAAAAATATTTGAAATCTTAAAACTAAGACTGCACTACACACTATAAATAAAATACATAATAAAATATATTAAAGATATTTAAATGAATATGCAAAACTTATTATAAAGACAGGTTTCTTTTAAGATTAAGCTGAGACTTTAACAGAGATTTAAGTCCTGGTTATAATATGAAAACATAAATTTACCTTGAGGCAATATGTTAGGTCCGGCTGATTTCTTCCAGCAGGATATGCAAAGTTCAGGTTTATACACAATTTTTTATGAAGACTTTGATTTACATCTATATATTTGGGAGTCTGGAGGCAATCTTTGGATCAGTTCTGTACTAGGTTTGAAAGCCTAGTACAGAACTGATCCAAAGATTGAAGGCACATTTATGGAGCTCCAGAATTCGTTTTGGGGTTGTTTAGTACTGCATATTTTTAGGAAGGTTTCTTATGGCATGTATTTTTGGCATGGTGACTGTTGCTACTATCACAGCAAATAGTAGATACAATTACCAGTCTGCAGAAATCCAACTTCAGTAATCCGTGTTGAACAATTATCAAATATGAAAATTAGAATCACTCCGATTAAGAAGCAGAATCATAACAAACAAATTAATAATAGTCATCAGAATAAAAACAGCAGAATAATAAAAAGTCAAAAACCCAGGGCTATTTATGTGAACTATTATTTCCTGCCTAACCTTTAATTAGAGGTTTTGACCAGGGTAAATCTCTATCTCCCACCTCATCTTAATTAAAAAAACAACATCTAACAAGGACTCTCGTCTTATTCAAAATTAATTAGAAATACAAAAATAAGTATCAGCTTTTTAAAAAAAAAAAAAGATTAAAATCAAAAAAAAAAATAGGAAACTTGATGGCAAACAAAAACTTAAAATTAAAATTCTTTTTCAAATAGATTAAAACTTTGCTTGCTTTTAATTACTGTAATAGAAAAAACAAGCATCAAAGAAAATTATTTTAAACTAAAATCTATCGAAAAAAAAACGAGTATGTGCGCTATAATATAAAAACTTTTAAATAGTTTTCTTTTTAAAATGTTTATAAATATATAAAAGTTGGGTTTAATTTCGTGATGGAACTTTTGAAGTGGATAAAGCATCTGGTTCTATATATATATTGTAATGGTCAGATACATATAGTCAACAAAACTAATCTTAGGAACCAAGCAAAGATCACTATCTTATATGTCTATGTGTAACATTAATATAAACATTACCACAGACATACAAATTTCAAATCTCCTTATGCCCAAGGTCAATTTTCATATGGCTACAACATTTGATGTTAGTATTTATGCCCTTTTCTTATATCTCACTGAGGTCAGGAAGATACAAGACACTCTTAAAACTAAAAAATGGTAATTATGGTAAACATGACACAAATATGAGGGGTAACGTGCACATGAATTTATTAATAACTATAATAAAAAAAAAAGTGAAATAAAAGTTCATATGTCTAGATTTAAACCTGACATTCTATTGTGTTTTGTACAGGTTAAAAAATAAATTAGTGACTAAACATCATAATTATCATTAGCTTATATACAATAGAGAGACTATAGACTTTACATAACCTCCAGGATGGACATTCTATTAATTACTTCTTAATTAAGCAGGGTATAGCGGGAAATATTTATTTAAATATACTAAATTCACAATTAATAATATATGGTGGTCATTGACTTAGAACTATGACTGATGACATGCAAGGCCATACCCAGAAATTTTATCAGATTAGAGAGTCATATGAAGCAGGAATGAACATCTGCTATAACCAGTAACAAACTTGTCATAATCAAGCAAGAAATTCATCAGAATTGAAAATAATACAAATAACAGCAAAGATTGTCTGAGTATAGAAATATAAAAGAGATATGTCCACCTTGGAATGACCACATCTATGGAATATTTGGCCAATCCATTTCCACGCAGCAGGAGAGATCATCTGCTTGAAGAACAAAAATCAATGAATCAATATATATATAAATAACCCAGAAAAGCAATTTAAATAAAGAAAAAATGAACAATAATTAATTTTTAATTATTTTTTTATTTTAAGCAATAAACTTTATTAAAACACAACATATTTACATAATTACAAGATAAATTTTTAGTCCAGACAAAAAACAAAAAAAAAGGAACAGTGTTATCCTTCACTTGTCCATTATATACATTGCATCATGTTCACATAACTTTCCTGTCACCTGTTAATTGTCATTGTTTACAATTTAGAACCTTTTTTTTTAACAACAACATTACAATTCTTTATTATATGTTTTACTTCCAGATTTCACAAAAGCTAGAAATTATGATGATTACTAAAAAGAAAACAAGTGTGAGTAGTCACATTATAAGTTTAAACAAGCAGTCACACATTACTTTACTTTGGTTAAATTACCTAATTTGTTTATCCTATATAAATACCTAAAACAATTAAAGATTCCAATAATCCCTGCTTAAGTGATCTTAAAGATCATGCACATATTTAAAAAAATGCAATATAGAGAATATGCCAATAGCTCAAACAAGCTCTTATTAATAAGTACAGTAAGAGAAAATATTTAAAATCTCTAGCTGGAATATTTTTATCCCCAGATCAATTGGTTTTAAAGCTTTTGTCTTACCTCGGTGAGGAGGTAGAACACTCAGACCTTTTAGATTTTTATTTTAGATTTTGTAAATACAAGCTTTTTATAAAGCAATGTCATGCTATATATGACTTGCTTTATTGATTATTAACATACTAAGAAATACATTATCCAATAGCTTGAAAAGTCTGTGATTGAGATATATAACTATAATGAAACATTTATTTGAAATTGACCCTAACTTATTGAGACTAATGGAAATTAAATTACATAAATATTTGTCTTTTTGAAAAAATATAAATTAACTTTATTTTTAATACAGTTTTTAAAAATAGTTCAATTTATTTTTAGATTTGTTTCCAGATTGTTTCAAGTTAACTCATACACCATTTTAACTCGCTCTAAGTTTAGCATTTTTTATATTACTGTAGTGTATTTAGGCTCATTTTAAAGCTTAAAATGAATTGTAAAATGCTGCCCTCTCTTGAATTACTTTACAAGTAAAAAATCAATAATATTAATGTAAAAAGCTATAACAAAAGAAGAAGGCAGGTTTTCCTAGATGCTGATTGGTTGGTTCTCATCACAAACAAAAGAAAGGCACCTGTCAATAATTTTCACTGTTCCAACTTCTTTGTTTTGATTTTGAAAATGAAAATAAATATTTTAGAATATTTTTTAATCATGTTTTACATATTATAAATTATTTTGATAAATTATTATAATGTATTTTTATAAAATATGCTAAAAATATAATTATTTTAAAAAAATATTAAGATTTTAGTAAAAAAATTATTTACTTTTACATGAACATAAATTGAAAAAGAAACCAGCACTAACAACAATTTTGACACTTGTCAACAATTTTCATTGCCCCAAGCTTTTTATTTCATTTTCAAACAAAAATGAATAATTTAGAATATTTTGCTGGCATTTATTAACATATTATAATGTATTTTAGAAAAAATATGTTGAAAATATAATTATTTTAGAAAAATATTAAGATTTTAGTAAAAAATTATTTCCTTTTACATGAACATAAATTGAGAAAGAAATCAATGATGTCTGCAGAGCTTTTTAATTTGTTATGAACTTTCTTTTTAGGTATTCCACTGTCAAATATTTTTATAATTATAAATATAATTTTTTAAAAAAAAAAACCTTCATTCACTTTCATAATCTGACAAATTATTAATATACTTTTTACAAACAAAACTAAAATGAATATAATATTAAAAATGAATATATTTTTACTACTGATTCTGTAATTGACCAATCAAAAGTTTAGAGTTTTAACTCACTTGTCCAATGAGAATTTGTTGGCACAAAGGTTAAAAGCCTAATTAAAACACTTTAATGATTATATTATAAGAAACAAAATCTTTGAGCTAGGTGAAGAAGGGGATTTTTGGTTAAATAGCTTTTTTTAGGAAATAAATATGATTCTAGGAATTTAAGAAAATGAAAATATTTTTACAAAAATTCCCTTCAGCACCTCAATGCTCAGTACCTAAATCTACCACATATGTACAACTTAAGAATGACTGCTTATAATCATATATTTGGTCATTTTTGATACTGATTAGTTTAACATATATATATATATAATTTTAAATTAAAACAATACTAAAGAAAAATATAACACTAAAATAAAATAATAGAAGTAAAAGGGGAACATCAAATGTATATGAATTGTTTTACTGGTCTTTTGGAATTGCAGAGATTTCACAATGCCAATTTAATCTTTCTACAATTATTTTCACAAAAGATTTTACAAATATGGCAAGATATGAAAAGAAGGGTGTAGATATAATGACACATAGCTTTCATGGTGCAATTCATTGGCATCCAGGTCAACAGACTTCAGATGGGTAGCCATTTATAGACTACTTCAGGATTCCAAACTTGCATGCCCCTGAGATGGTGAAGGGGAAGTGAACACAATTTTCTACTTGTAGATTATTATTATACATGGTTTCTGGCAGCCAAAATGATTGATGAACTTTTAAAAATAATTTTGGTTTGAAGAATTTTTTCATAAAAGACTCTGTTTTCATATTTACCTAGGTATTTATATTATTTTTCAACAAAAGCCATCTAGATTAATTTTAATTAAAATATTTCTGCTGATAATAATTTGATCAGCTTAATTACAATTTAATCCAAAATATTTTTTTTTAATTAGTAAAATTTTTCCAAATTCTGAATCTCTTTTGTCTGTTTGCATTCCTTATAGTAATTAAAGATCAGTCAACACTTTTTTACTGTAAGACCAAATATTGTAAACATAATCTTTTAAATAAAGAATGCCAAGACAATTATTTTAATTTTTTTATTAATTAGTTAAGGTTTTAATAATAATTATAAATGCACCTATGCCTTATAATTAACCTGCTTTTACAAATTTTATTAAAACTGAATTTTAAAATTTTTTAAATAGTTTAAATTTATTAAAACAGGCAAAACTCTCTATACATATCACCACTCAGTTCAAGCCAAGTAATCAATGGATTTCAGAAAGTTTGTACATAAAATCCCCATCTAGTACCTACTCATCCAATATCTCCAGACTAGTTTCTGGCTTATGGCCTTCATCAGTGGGATGCTCACTGACAAAGGGCACAAACCAGAAACTAGTCTGGGGATATTGGATGAGTAGTCACTAGATGGGGATTTTATGCACAAGCCTTCTGGCATCCATTGATTACTTGGCTTAAACTGAGTGGTGATACATATAGAGAGTTTTGTCTGTTTTAATAGCAAGCATAGAAATGGTGATCATGTGATGTTTATTAGTTTAAATTTAAATTACTTAATTGTTTATCAGAATGTTCTAGAATTTATTATACATTTGAACATTATTAATTATTTATCTAATCTTTTAAAGAATTTTCTAGATTTTAGTAAATCTCAGATAATTGTTTTTAACCTTTTCCACAAGGCATACATATGCCTGCATTCATTCTTATACACTTCTAATAAATTTTTAATAAAATTTACAATTTCCCTATAACAGAGTTTACAAATATTTATATATATCTTCAATAAATAATCTTTAAAATCAGCAAACACTTAGAAGATCCCAATATCAATAACAATTGACAATCTATTATCAAGGCAATCTTCTTTTAATAATGAAGGTGGACTCCACCTTTATTTATGGTCCAATGTAGTTATATAGACATTAAAGATTGCAACTTGATCACAGAGATTGAAATCATTGATAAAAAGCATTAATAATTGACAGAAGATTTCCTGATTTCATTCTGAATTTGTAAGAAACTGAGTAGACACATTTAAATATCTGCTCCATTTGTATCAATCCAAGTCTTTTTTATTTTTGGTTATTCATATAGTAAATGATTTTAGAATTGTAATTATAAATTTATTAAACGCACATTGATTACGTAAGTAATATTTACCGAGGCTGTAACCCCAAGAATATGCATATAAAATGTGATAGTAGGGATCTCTATAGGTGCTTAATGACAAGCTCTTTTCTTCCATAGTGTAAGCTTGTGGTTAAACACCTGTAAAGGTCCCTACTATCGCATTTTATATGCATATTCTTGGGGTTACACCCTCGGTAAATATTACTTAAATGATTTTAGATAATTGACCAGTATGCATTCAAAAGCAAAGTAAATTTATTGGTTTTTAACTTCTGAGTTTAAGTACCATTGTCTTTTTTGTAAATGCTTAATATTGTTTGTATTTTATTAAAACTAAAATATAATGTGTACATACAAATGTTAATTTATTATTTGTACTTATAGTAATATGTAGCATCTGCAGGCAGAGAATGCCAAGAATCATTGAATTATGGATCTACTGACATTTTATGATATTTTTTGTTTGGCTACCCTCAATTGTAAATTACTTCTGAGCAAATAAAGTTACATAAATTTAAAAGTCACTCAGTATTTACATAAAACCATGTTGATTTTAAGGAGTTAGAAAAATATTGAACAGAAAGTTGATGTAAAAAGTTGGTATGCATTTTATAATAAAGGCATATACTTATAAAAAGCACAAGTTAGATTTAATTAATTTTTGAAAAAAGAATAAGAGAGCAACACTCTGAAGATTAGTGCTTACTAAATAGATTTTTATTCAACATAATAAAAGATACTAATGCAAATAATTTATGCTTATCTCTGAACAAGTACTAATTTTGGCAAAGCATAGAAATTTACATTGATGTACATAATGCTTTTAGAACAGACCAAACAATATTTTAAAATAATCATGAAAGATTTTTAATATTATTGATGTAAATTATTTGAAAGATGACGTCTATGGGCATATAAAGTCAGGCATGGGAGAGGATATAAACTTTGAGAATTTACTGGGTGGGGAGTCATATTATAGTCTTTTTTTTTGTTTTGAGAAAAATCAAAAAAAAAAAAAATGGTCATGAAAACATCTTAGTAAAGTAACAGAAGAGTGTAATTATATTTTAGATGATAAAAAAATATATAATTTAGGCTTTGATTAATATATTCAACATAGGAAGTAAGCATAAATAATAAGATATAAGATATGCTTAGAAAAACATAAAAAAAAATATTAGTAATTGATATTCCTAATTTTCAAAAGTATTCAGTAAATTTAAATTAGAATTTGTACATTATTTAAAAATATTAAAACACTTTAAAAAGGACTTAGAGAAAAGATTTACTAGGGTGAAAGAACTATAAAAATTAGCTTGCATGTCTAAATAGAAAAGCAAATTTTATCATTAAAAATAAGTAACAAATTTTAACAAAATCAAAAACTTTTTTAAAAATAGAAATGAGTTTTGAGAAGTGAAAATAGGTTTCAAGAGATTTAAAAATTGAACAATGTTTCTAGCCTAGAAAGAGCTGACATAAAGTGTCAATGAATAACACTATAACCAAAACAATAGAAATAAAACTTATATAAAAATAATTGTGTTACAAAGACATTGATCAGGATACTTTGGTGAAATCAGATACATTTAAAATATCCAGTAATGCAGATGATATCAGGTTAGTACTGAAATCACTGGGAAAAAAAAGTTAGATTTGAACAATTTATGGCATTACAGCAAAAATTTTAATGAAAATTAAAAAAGGATCATTAAAGTGATGACAAAATTATATCAATTAATCTAAAAATCTATCCATCATTCAGGATGGATTCGATTCCTATTTTGAAAATTAACTGCCAATGTTGAAACAGAAATGACAATAGGGATTCTTTCTAACATACTCGGGATTATGGGAAAACCCTGGAAGTAGTTGAGAGAATCAATATATACTTTTTGATTATAATAAGATCTTAGATATACTTTATAGTAAATTTTTTAAAAACCTGCTGAATCAAAAAAAAATGTATTGTTTACATAATAAATTTCTATTTTGAAACTACAAACTATAGTTGAAACTGGCTTTTGTGAAAGAGTTAAATAGTCTTTATCACACAACCTCAACTGGAATATTCATATTTACAAATAAGTATTCTTCATAAAAACTCCAACAGCTATGTTAATGGTAATCCAAATAAATTAAAAAATAACAATACAGTCTTTTATTTTAAAAATAGCCCATTAATTTCAAAATATATACAATCTACTCACAAATCTCTTTATAAATCGTGATTTATTATAATAAAAACTATAAAATAATATAGTCGAAATGTTGGTGTATATTATTATACAATTATAATAATTAATATTATAATAAATCAAGTTTTATAGAGAAGTTTGTGTGTAGATTGTATATATTTTGAAATTAATGGGCTATTTTTAAAATAAAAGACTGTTGTTATTTTTTAATTTATTTGGATTACCATTATCTTGGATGTTGGAGTTTTTATGAAGAATACATATTTATAAATATGGATATTACTGTTGGAGTTTGTGCGATAAAGACTGTAAAATAATGTAATCAAAACCCTGGAGTATATTTTTGTACAATTATAGTAAATCAAGATTTATAAAGAAGTTTATGTGTGGTTTATATATATTTTGAAATTAATGGGCTATTTTTAAAACAGAAGATTGCGTTGTTATTTATTAATTTATTTAGTATCTTTTACCCTAAAGTGGACAATGAAATATTGTTAAGATAATTGTTTTATAGTTTATATGTATTTGTTATATAATCTTTTTATGATGTGATTTGTTTATTTATATATATATATTTTAAAAAAAAACATAATGGATATTTATTTTCCATTTTATTATAGTAAAAAGAGCATGAGTTAAATAAAATAAATGTGGATTTAGAATTAGTAGAAAAAATAGCAATAAAGTTAGATATATATGATATTCATTTAAAATCAAAATTAAAGAAAAAACAAGAAGAAATAAAAAAGTGAAACAAAAAGACAAATAAACTGTTAACTTTAAAATTGATGATAATTGACAGCTATTGTTTTTGAGAGAATTCAGCAATAAAATTTGTGTAATGTCATTTTACTTGGAATAATTATATGTTGGACTAATTCCATCATTTAAGTAAATTGCTAAATGTTTTTAAAAAAATTCAAATATTGTTTATATTTTTCCAATACATTTGTCAGTAATAACAAATAGCTATTATTCTTCTTTCTTCTTCAAGTGTTGTAAATATGATAGCTAATATGGCATGGTGACCTTAATATGAATTATCTTTTGTCTTTGCTGTGTACATTCTTGGAAGTCACAAAAAATTGGGCTGCAATTTCAGGGTCTTGAGCATTAGAATCTGCCATTCTACCACTTTATCAAATCACACAAAGTGAAATAATCAAATGACTTACTTCTTGTGACTATATAAAAAGTTTGAGCATTGGAAGTGATGAAGATCAGGCTCTAACTTTGAGCTTCAATGTCTGTTAATGCAATCAAATAACATAGAATTAAGAACTCAAGAAAATTTTAGAAGATTATTAACCTTGACAAAGATTATCATTGAACAAAAAATACCACCTTATATATTTAGATGTAAGATATAATTTTTAAAAATGATCAGAACTATTCAAGATATTCTTTTTATTGTGTTCTTTTTCAACAATGAAAAAGTATTGATTACTTTTAAACTAAACTCACATAATCACTATTTCTTATGCTAGCACATTACTGTTATTAAAACAAGCAAAACTCTCCATACAGTAGTGCCATTCAGTGCCAACCAGAGTAATCAATGGATGCCAGAAGGCTTGCGCATAAAATCCCTATCTAGTGCCTACTCATCCAATATCCCCAGACTAGTTTCTGGCGTATTGGATGAGTGGACACTAGATAGGGATTTTATGCACAAGCCTTCTGACGTCCATTGATTACTCTGGGGGTTTTTTTACTTTTAAACTATATAAAAATATCTAAAAATACAATGGGTAGTAAAAAAAATTGGAAGGATACTTGGTCAGAACTTTTAGAATGAGCATATTAAAGTCATCTAATTTAATGATATTATAAGATAATATAATTTATTAGAAAAGGATTATGTTAAAAAAATTGAAGTGAAAGAAATGATATATAATTTTACCATTAGAAAATTGAATGTGTTATTTATGATAGATCAATCCAAAAAAAATCCATTTAGTGGTTCCAATATTTATAACAATATAAAACCACATAATATTAATAATAATAGTAATGATAAGTGATAGTAGAATTTGGAAGTTTCTAGTAGTTATTTTTAACACTAAGTTAAAACTAAGTATGAATCATTTTTAAAATTTTATTTTGAATTAATTGTAATTATATATATAATATATTACACAGGTTACACCATTTGAAATTGAAGCTGTTTTACAACAACACCCAAAAATTATGGATGTGATTGTATTAGGAATTCCAAAACCAGAATGTGGAGAATTGCCAAAAGCATTTGTTGTCAAAAAATCTCAAAGCCTCACAGAACAAGAAGTTGAAAAATATGTTCAAGGTAATCTTTTTTAAATCTCATAACTTATAATGTACAATTAATTTAATGTTATATGTTTTGTTCTTATCTCAATGCAACTTTCACCTTAACTCAATCATATCACTACCATCTATCAGCCAAGAAATCAAACTAAATTTTTTCACTCTGGATGCATTTTTGAAATATCCACTACACTCTTTACAAATGTAAACACACACACATCCAAAAGCTTTGAGCATTTCATTATTGGTTTTTCAATAAAATGGACAGTTGAATTGTTGTAAGAATGAGAAGATTGAAGCCTAGTCAATAAAGTTTAAGGAATTGCTATCTTAATATAAGTTGAGCACTGATTGAATATATATGTGGGAGATTATGATCTGGCCCAACTGATGAGTACTGGTTCTGCATGAAATATGTCTATTGGGGATCATTTATCTTTTTCAAATGTGTGTGTGTCATGTGTATTAGTTGAGTGAGATGGAGTGGAGGATGAATATAGACTGAAAATCCTAAGTTCAAATCCTTCTCTTTACTATTTACTATAGTCAACATTCAGTATACTGAATGAATAGATTAATTATATATATATATATATAAGACATATTTTGCAGATTCATCTGTGTTAAGAAATTTATATATTGATATACCGATGTTTTGATTTGATCACACAAGTCATCCACTGGATGATATATGTATATTATGGAATACAGAAAAACAAAACAAAAAGAAGTTAAATGATGGCAACAATCAACAGATGTAAATATCAATGTGAAATAAAGTAATATAATCTTTGATATTATTTATTGTCATTAAGATGATTCCAATAATGAGGCATAATACTATAAAAAAGCATTACATAATACTAGCTGTAAGATTATAAATAAATACTGAGGTAAAACTGTGCAAATGAGCATATATCTAATATTACATAATAATCATTAAAATGATTATCAACTCAGGGTTATATTATATTACGAGTGCAATGGTCATTAATAAGATGGTAATATATTAATAAAGAATGAGTACCTTAAAGGTGACTTTAATAATTTTAGCACTACATAAATAATTGTAAAAGAAATTATATAGAATTTATACACACACACCCATGTCAGTTTTCATTATTGGCCAATGCTAGTTACATGAATAACAAAAGATTCTGCGGAATATATGTCTACAACAGTAAAATGGATAAAATACTTAATCTACTATTTAAATAAATTTACTGTAATATTTCAAACTAATATCAGACAATTCTATTCATTAATTAGTAGTAATAAGAATAAAAATTAAAGATGTAAAATAAATATTCTCCAGTACAATAAAAATATTATTATAATGAATTATGACATATTTTAAAATGTTATATAGATACTAGGTTTTAAAATAGGTCATGGGTAAAATGATAAATGTGCTATTATTGTTTGGATTTGATGATACATAATCATAAATAAAATATATATCTATATACATGTTCAAATAGTAATGCATAATATGTTTTTCTTATATAATCACTAATTTGCCTATATAGATTAAATGAATCCATATGGGACATACATATGCATTCAGAAGTATGTTTAGTAATATAAACTATTTTAATTATTAATTTCAATTATTAATTTAACTTTTAGGCTAAATTATTACAGCAATATATATTTTTTTTCTATGCTTGCCTATAGAAAATATAGAAACATCTTGATAATTTTTTTAAAATTTACATTTATATATAATACATAATATAATGTTTGCAGTTAATACATTTTTCTATGTATAAGCTAATCAACTACCTTTTATAAAATTTTGCAATTTTATAATATACTTGTATCAAAGAGATCTTATTTAAATATTACCTGCTTAATATATAAATTAATTCTAAATTTTATTTTAACATTTATATAAGTAACTTTGAATGTGGTTATTATTTATTTTCTTTTGTAAAATCTAAATATATATACACACACTATTAAATTTAATCATCCACTAAGTTGTTGCTATGACAGAATTTGTTTCAATATACTGTATATTGTAAAGATTAGCCTCAGTCCAATCCTTATAAAATTGTATATTTAAGGAGTAAGAGAAAAATAATGAGGAAAGTTATTATTTGCCTTGAATACTAAGTAAATGTTTTATGATTAAAAAAATTAAATCTACTTCTAAATTTCACAGCCAGATATTTCATAGGACTAAAATATTTTACTAAGCAGCAGTGAGAGGAGACTGAAGATATTATAAAACATGTAAATTTAAAAAAAGAGTATTATGTAGTAAATCCATTCATAATATGGTTGCATTATGCATGCTCCATATGACTTTTCTGGAGAGGTGCTACAAAAAAGTATAGCAAATATGTCTTAGCTACTTACTATATTGACGTAACTCATACTGAAATAACTTTCGAGATTACCACAAATTCATAGAAGATCACCATTAAGATTAAACAAAGTCATACACCAGATGAACTTTCTCATCACATACTTATTTAATTCATTCCAATCACCCTTAGCATTAGAGGTCATTCACCTCTATGTTTTAAATGCTCTAGATTGGGTCATATCGCTTCTCAATGTAACACTAATGATTGCAGCAATGTGGCAAGATTCATAAACTGAATTACCTGTGCACGAATAACCAAAAACCTAGGTCATGGGCAAATGTTATATCTGAAAACAATTCACTAAATGCAAACATAAGCATGCAATCCACTGACCTTGCCATGTCTATTGATAGTATATATTTAGAAAGGGAGATAACATATAAGATAAACAAATTTAAAAAAACAATAACACCAAAGCAAATATTTCAACAAACCTATTAATCTGAAAATGCAATCCCAAGAGTCACTTATAGAAGTGCATTTTAATGCAATGGACTGACTGATCTGAGTTTGATTTTCAAGATTTAGATCTTATTTCCCAAGCAATGGATCAAACTGAGACTGAGACATAGGATTTAATTCTCATCTCCAAACATTATAAAGAAAATTTTTTACTAATAAGACAAAAAAACCACATTTGATGCAGTCGATCAAATTACATCTTCAGCTTCTAAAAACAACAGAAGAACCAAAATACCTGATCCAAGCTTCAAACATGCCAACAAAAAATGATGATCCAACAATATGAATACATAATAAAAACAATCTTAACATTGCTACCATCAATGTGCATGACCTAAATCACAAAAGAATTACACAGCTCAATTTCTAAAGAATCACCATTGTGATATTGTCTGTCTTAACAGAAGCAAAACATTCATCATCAACTCAACTAACTATGATTAATGCTCTAAATAAAGCATCTGACCATCACAGGGTGTAAGAGTTTTATTTACAAAAATTGCATTAACAATATTAAACATAAGACACATATCTGCTAATGTAATAATCCTTTCTTTTAGTCATCAATTACAGCAATTTTACCTCATATCAATGTACTTATTCCAAAAATCCAAAGATGTAAACAAAGACACTCCTCATTGCATAAACAAAAATCTTACATAGACCTGGAATAACTATTCTTTGTGGTGATTTCAACTGTTCTTATAATGAATTACCATCCACATTGAATTCTAAACTTAATCATCTTGCTTTATAAACACTTTTATCCTTATACCCTCTTGGAGCAGTTTCATTTATTGGAGAGAAAGTTCATCTGTCATTGATCTCTTTATTGTATCTCTATCCTATTTTAAAACTTCAATACATCTAACTAGTGTTTCATTTTCAGACCATGCACCATTTTATAAGTTTACATTTAAACAACAGATTCGTATATAATTTAAGTTAACTATAGATTTCTTTTCTAATACAATTATTTCATGTCATTACCCATCATTAGTTGCATTATTTTTCTCCAGTCGAATTAGTTAACCTTCAAATTTCTTTTAAACAACTGCTGTTCCAATCGATTAGCAAGTTATCAAATAACCTGATAAAACAGCACATTGAAGACATAGATATATTTCTACTAACCATCTCACAAATGAATGATGCCAAATCTCTTATACATAAACTGCAAAATAACTAATTGATCATACTGTAAAATCAGAATGCTATAGCACATAGATTTTAAAAAATAATACTGAATCTCTCTAAGCTCATAAGAACTTCTGTAAATTATTCAAAATCAACCCCATCCCATTGGTATTCCTATTTTATCAAAAGATTATATTCTTTTGTCTGGGACCAATGTTGACATGAAAATAGTTGAATTTTAAAATTTAGTCTAAAAACAGATTATCAATATCTGTCTCAATATCTGACTACTATCATTGTAGTGCACATTCTCCTCAAGAAAACTTTATTACAGAGCTACAAATATACTAAGAAATCATGAATTTTAAAACTCACACCTCTCTAGCTACAGATCTTATCCCAGCTAATGTCTATAAACAGTTTGATTATTTGATAATTCCTATTCTACATAAATGCTGCAATTAATTATGCTCAAAAAATCTTATTAGCCCCAACCTTTCTACCAATTTTGCCTCAGAAAAAAATCAAATGCAATATATCCCTCTGTAAACAATTTGCATCTAATTATATTTGAAGATATTGCTCAAAAAATGCTTTCTAAAATAATTTTAAAAAAACCAAGTGAACTTATCCAGCCAAAACTACCAACTTTATATTATGCAATAAAAGGTCATCATTATTCTCAAGCTATTCTTTTAGTACAAAAATCAATCTTGTTTGCCAAAGACAACAAACTTACAGTTTATGTTACATGTCAAGTTGACTATAAAGCTGTTTTTGACTTAGTCAATTGGAATTATTTTTTCACTATACTATACAAGCATCTGCCTAAACAAACTAATCTTATAATTGCTATCCAAAATTAATTCACTAATAGATTAATTAAACTGAAGAATTATATGTAACTGTCAACATCTTTTAACCCTTATTGTGATATTCTTCAGGGTTCCCCACTAGCCTCATTGCTATTTGCAATTTATATAAATACTGAAGGTCTTCTCCTTCTTCATCTTGGAACCACCATGCAAGCAATAGCCTTCATTGATGATGTCCTGATAATTTTCAGAGGTCAACAAAACATCATCATTCTGAATATTTTAAATAAACTTTAAACATCAACTGGTTCCACAGTACAAGTTTGCAAGTCATCTTTATGGCAATTTTCTACAGACTGTAAACTACCATCTTTCTTTAAGGGTAACCCATCATCTTTTCTTGGCATCCCAATTACTCTACCCAAAATGCAACTAAATCATTATTTAAATAGTCTCATTGTGAACACATTTAATGCAAAAATGAAATTATTTTGCTCAAAAATGCTATATTCCTATGTCAAAGTTTATATAATGAATGCTAGTCTTAGTGGAATACTTACCTACTATAGCTCATGGGTGTGGGCTTTTTAACAAGACCTATAATAAACTTATGTCTGTAATAAAATCATATATCTGGTGCTCATCTTCAGAGCTTCTATCCATCAGAACAATATGTGCAAAAGAGGTCTTATTTTGATATGCCCAAATCTTTTGTGTCATATATTAGGGCCAAAATATATATTACAACACTTACTAATTTAAGTGCCATCCCTTTTCCAATATCAATGCTTATCTCAATTTCATATGTTAACTAGTCATTTTTCACAGATCATGCCATTGAGCATGTTGATCTATTAGGTCAGTGGTTTTAAACCTGAAGACTGTGATCCCTTTGAGGGTCAAACAACTCTTTCGCAGGGGTTGCCAAAAATGATTGGAAAACCCAGTTATGAAATAATTTTAAGGTGGGGGTCACCACAACATAAGAAACTGTATTAAAGGGTCACAGCATTAGAAAGGTTGAGAGCCACTGTATTAGGTCAATATAACATCAAATCTCTCATTGGCATATCATTCAAAGATTTAAATAAAATAGCTTGTTCATACAGACATCTATAGACAACCCTACCAGTTGCTAAAACTCTAACCAAGTTACAAAACTTTTGTACTCCTCAATCATGGCTGAAATCTTTTTTTAAATTTATTACAGGGTACAATGCCAACCAAAATATTTCCTTATAACCAATTTAAGCTAAATCTTGAGCCTACATATGTTTTGTGCAATAAATATCTGAAAGAAATGCTACACCTTTTTCAAACATGCCCATACTTTTCATCTCTATACCTTTTTCTTGATCTGTCAATATTTTAAAACAATTAGCAAGTTTAATAAAAATTTAAATAAAGCTATTTTGATATTTATAAATTCATATAAGATTACAAATGAGATCAAAATTGTCTCTTTGTATGTGGAATATGTTTAATACTATAAAGAGTATTCAAACACAATGTACACTTTGAAAATAAATATGATTGCTTCAGGATATTCTTTATAAAGCACGAGTTGTTATTTTGATGTAGTTGACAAGTGTTCAAATGCTTTAGCACAACTAGTAGGGTCAGTGAGCTAAAATACATGTATAGCGTGATAGAAGTAATCTTTTGATAATGGTTAATGGGTGCTGATTTAGTATGCGCTCACGGCCGCCATTTTGAATTACAAGAACCACCCAAACCATGCTGAAACATCCAACCATGCTGAAACATCCAACCGATAAATGACATTGCTCAAAATGGCCGGATTTTCAAAAGTAAAATAAAAAAAATCGTCCGATAAAACTATTTAAAATCATGTACAAGTTTTCATTCTTGGGTTTAAAAAAAATACTAAAGTTTCAAAATAAAACTGTCAGATTTAAACATATACAAAAAGAAATTATGTGAGCCATAATAAAAATAACTATATAGTATGAATAAAGAAGACAAAAGAGTATTATAATGTTTTTGCTAGTAAGTTGTCATTATTTAGAACAAGTGTCATAAATTTTACTAATGTTTTGAAATCTAAAACAATATTATCTATTTATTACATTATCATATAACAGTATTTTCTTTACATATACATTTCACGTATTCTTTTTTCTTTCAAACACACATATATACATACGCTCACACGCGCTATCTTATATAACAATATTATACAATTGATCTATATTTTTTTAAATATTATAATGTGAGCAAGAAAGCTTTTATTGGTATTGTACCGGTCAAAATAGTGTGTTCATTCAACAAGACCTAGAATCCAAGCAAACGTATATCCATCTAGTAAGTGCAAGATACATAAATCAGGAACAGTACCAAATATCAACCTATTTACTGGTACTCCAGGGTCTATGACTACATGAACAACGCTTTTGATGATACTAGCGAGTTTCATTCTTACTCTGTCCCAGCTAGAGTTTAGCGTTCACACGCGACAACAGATTTACATTTCATTAATTAATTACCTATCTAAATTTATTACAATTACAGAACGGGGTGGAGTATATCTGACATTGGTTGATAATTTAAATAAGTAGAAGATTTGATTGATTTGATGGCAACATAACAAAAGTAATTAATTTAAACCCATAAAATAAGGGATTTATGTTAGAGAGATTTCAAAGTACTAATATAATATATATTTATTATACATATAAGTGTCATCATACAATATAGTCAATTCTTATCTATACAACTTTTAAATGTATTGGACTCAAGATTACAATAATTTAAAATTTATTCAATAAATCAGATAATATTGTAATTAAAAAATGTTATCGCATTTTCAATTTAGCAAGCAACTGCGATCCATTTAAGACACAAATTGGATTTTGATACAGCCAAAATATAATACATTTGCTTATTAAATATAAACAATTGGTGAAGAGGTCTGCCAAGTATAAATTAGCAATAATCCATTATTTTAGCCCTCATTAAATTTATAAATTGAAGAAAATAAATCTATTTTCTTCCTGTATACATATATAGATAACTGAATATGAATGGGTTGCGTTAGACCATTATTACATTTAAACAGTTTGTAGTTATGAATGTGGGAAAACAAACATTTATCTTAAGTAAATAATAATTCTATATTATATATGATTAATTAAATAACTGTATTAGCTGATGAGAGACGTGCCATCACAGTAGAGAGAGCATTTCAGATTCATAAATAGAGAATAACTAAATAATGTTAAAAGTGGTACGATGTTATGGCTACAATAAAAGAACACATGAGGTCATTTACGATCTTCAAAGAGGCTTTGCTAGGAGAAGTCGGTGAATGAGAGGATATGCTGGCCCACCGACCAAAACATATCTCTGCATAACAATAAAAGTCGACGTGCTGAAATGGTTTATCCATGTGTGCCTATGCACATTTTAATGGTAGTATTTGGAAAAGGGAAACCCCTAGTAGGAAATACATCTACTTTTATGGGACACTAACATTATTGGATTAGTCATATTTAAATTTCCACAAGTCCCGAGAGTTAAGTAGCAAAGGCACAAACAATAATAATAATAAGTGAATAATTGTAACCATAAAGTACATAATACCGTATACACATATATATATGGTGCAAACAACGTGAATTCAATCCTAATTTAAATAGTTAGCTCTCTAGCATAATGGAATATCCACAAAACCCAGGGCAATCAATGAATTTTAAGAAAGTATAATATAAAAGAAACAGTGAGAATTAAAACCAAATTTAAAGGAGTAAATTGTTTTCCCACACATTCAAACTTTAAAATCTCTCATGGCTTAGACTTTTTAAGCAAACAATATTTATCTATCAAAACATTAAAATAAAACCTATATATATAAAAAAACAAATTCACTTCTGGTGAGTCTTTACAAACTCTGCATGATAATTAATATGTAGGTGCTAAAGATCAGATGCAAATGAGATATACAATCTAAAATACTGATAAAATTTAATTTTAAAATTTCTGTAATAAATTTTCCTAAAGAGCTAAGTTTGGTTTAGAAAATGTGATGGATTTTGCTTAAATTATTTAATAAATTACATTTTCTTTTGAAAAATGATTACAGGCAAATATTAATTAGCAATAATAGTAAACTTAAATTTTTAAGACAATTCCTAACATTTAAATTAAAATAACAAACATACAAAACTAAACGAGCTTCATCTATTGATTGCTGAATGAAAAATTTACATCTGCAATAATCTTGACCGAAGAAAATAATAAAGACTAGAGTTGTAATATGCTCTTTGAATTTTGTACTTAACTTGGCAGCTTATTATAAATAAAAATTAAAATAAATAAATTGCCCTATCAAAATAATATAGAGTTCTAATAAAATTAAAATAGTTAAATTTTATATAAAAAAATAAAGTTAATAACATATTTAAAGAAAGTTGTATAGACATTACATATAGATATTTTAGAGCGAATAAATGAGTATAAATTAATCATAGGCTTGCAGCACTTAGGATTACCTCAAAACATAGCTGGAGACAGGCTTATGAAGGCAGGTTTTTCAAGATGTTGATTGCACTGGAGTGGCATCTTGAATGGCTGGAGGAGACAGAGTACAGGAGGTGAATAGTTTTCTTTTACCCCAACATTATTTAGATGAAACTTAAACTGGCTTGAAGTATATTCACTCTGTGAACAAGACTCTAACTGATCCTGATAGCCAAAATTGGGCTATATATATGATTGAGCCTTATCTATTAGAATCCAATCTACATGACATTTTCTGATGACTTTCTCTGTGGTCAATGTCTGTCTGGGTGGTAAATCTACAATCTTGCATTAAGACATGCCCAAGGGTTTATTTGCTAATTAAAGAAAATGAAAACACAAATCTGTTTTTATTTCAATTAAATTTCACAAGGCATCATATTAAACAAAGCCTATCTATTAAGATTAAGATTTGAAATGAAAATTAAATAAAATATAATAATAATAAAAAAGAACTTTATTGGAAAAAATTTGAGGAATCTGTTATATTCTATAAATAAGAAATTTTATAATACGATGACTTGTAACACTTATATTTAATAAGATTTTAATAGTTTACGGAATAATTTTACAAAAATAAATGACTATTATAGAGGTTAGGTTTAATATAAATTAATAAAATATAAATCAGATAAAAAAATATAATATTGATTATAAATTATATATATATAATACTGCCTCAAGCAAGACAGTTGTCAGTTAACATATATAAATTGGGTTTAAACCCATACTAGAGTTGATGATATTGGCATTAGGTGAAGTGTAAATAGATGAGATGATATTTATAGCTTCAGTATGAAACTGAATTCTAAAAGGTTGCATGCCAAATATATTATAAATCCGAGGGTGGTTTTATGTAATTATATAATATACTATCTATCTGCATGCATATAAGGTGTGATTTTTTTCCAGTGTGGACCAATTCCCTACTGAATGAGTTGAATTTGTATGAAAAAGCTGAAAAAAAAAAAAAAAGAAACAATGGTTACTTGTTTTTCTTATCCATACTTCTCACATTATCTTATTATTGTTTTCTAAGTAAAACATTAAATCAACATATTGGGCATGTAGATTCCATCAAATAAATGTTCTAAAACCAGAATAAAGTAGACTCAACTATGGAGTCTCCTTGTATTTTTTGCTCAATAGCTAAAAAATATCTGTCTACCTGATGCATGCTATTGACAATAAAATTAAATTAAGCAGTCTTGCTTGTTTATATTAGCATTTCTTTCAATTTACAAGTTTCATTTTGTCTTCTATGTTGGGGAAGCATTTTTTAAGAACAAGTCCATTGGTCGCATCCTTTGATTTATCTAGTGTTGAAACTGTTTTCTGTGCAAGTGCTCCATTGAATGGTAGTTTGACTGAAGCTCAGCTGAAAGAACGATTTCCTAACTTTAAACAACTAATTCAAGGTATTTTTTGAATCTTTACATGGGTATGTAATAAAAACAAAAAACTAAATATAATCCAATAAAATTTAATAAGTTAATATTAAAATATATAAATGAATATTGTCTTTAGATAGCTTACAGTATATTTCAGCTATAGCTAATATTTATTTGTGTATTAAATTTTATAAGATTAAATTGGAAATTTTGTTTTTTATTACGTATAAACTATATTTAAATCTTCCATTCTGTATATCTTACTACATACATTACCCATATTATAAGTGATGCTTTTATATGTATATAAAATAAAAAGTGACAGTGATTTATAATAGTTTAGAAATGTAATATCTAAAATTGCCAAATTTAAGTCAAATTATTTGCCAACTAAATAGATACAATTGTCTTTGCTATAACTACATGATTATTACTGTTTTTTCACCCTGTTGGAGGCAAGTGTTATCTTCTCGAAATGGTATATTTAGTTTAACATTATTTTATTAGGTCAGCATGGATGTGACAAGAATCTCGGCCTCAGGGTGGCCTTCGAGCATTTCATCATCAGATTTTCAATTGGATGGACGGTTGAAGAGTTGGAGTGTGTAGTAGATTGGGGCCTGTCCATTAAAGTATTAAGATTGTCTATCTTAATATATATCTGAGCACTTATAGTATATATGTGTGGGAGATGATAATCTGGACTAACTGATGATTGCTGGTTTAGCATGAAATACGTATATTGGTGATTATTTATCTTTTCAGCATATATGTGCTTGAATGTATCAGTGTTATTAGATAGACTGGAGAGTGGTGGGTTGGGTGAAAGTCTGTGCTCATATATGCTATATATATAGACACAGGTGTATAGATAATAAGTCTGTGTTTCAGTAATTTTGATTATAATATCTAATATACTGAATTTAATAAATAATATTATTCCTTTAAACAATAGTAAACTTACAGCTATCAAACATGTTTGCATATATGTATCATAACTTTAAGTTCTGCCCATAGAACTTTATGGCAAGTATTTTTGCTAGTATATTTTAAAAAAATTATATACTTTATTTCCCATTAAGCAAATGCTCTTACTTGTTAAAGATAATGAGTCATTTTATAAGCTATTTAGTTGATTTCTAATTACTATTATAAAATATTTTTATTTTAAGATAGATTTATATAAGTAAATTTAAATACTTTTAATTTATTAGTCAAGTGTATTTGTAATTGTATGTGGATAAACTCATAACAGTAGTTGTTAAAATATAACTTATTCTTAACATAGTATAGTTGAAAGATATAGTCATATCTTAATGTAGTTGTTGAACATATTTATAAAATTAAATTATTAATAAAATAAACACTCAAATTTTAAATACTTAATTAAACTAGTTTTTAAAATGTCCTATAGAATTTGATATGGAATTAATTAATTGACAGTTTATTTTAAAATATAATTATAGATGCTAATTTAATAATAATCAAATTTCATGTAAATCTAATAATTAACTAGTAAACTTTAAATTACTTATTTCTAAATCCTCTCTTAAAATTTTCAATGTGTGTGCATATGTAATTTATTTCTCTATAAAGTTTAAAATAAAGAAAAACAATTATATTTCAAACTTCCCTGTTTGTAAAACATAAATATTTCAAATATTTTTTTATTGTTTAATGGTTTGTTTATAAAATGTTTGGTTTAAAATACTATATTAAGTAAATAATTTGCGAATTTTAAAATGAATGTATTTAAGGAAATGTTTTTTGTTTTTTTTTATTGCTATAATAATTTTCATTTTATTAAATAATTTCTAAGATGTATAATATAATATAAAGTTGATGTCATCTGTTATATCTAAATTTTCCAGACAGTAATTAATTAAAAGTTTATTTTTAATAGATTTGATCTGTCAGCGTAATTAGGTCACACATATTAATTAATAGTTTACACCCCATTGCCAATCATGTGATTAATTAGTTATCACAGACTTAGCCTATTTAAACTCTGACCTCATGTATTTTACACACTTCATCTTCACTTCATCACTTTTACTATCATTCTACAGTGTAATTTTTTATAATTACCAATTATTTTATTAATTATGCTGTGCTAAAGTAATTATCTGCTCGCGACTTTCTAATTTTATCTGACCACCACTTCAGAATTTCTCTAAAGTTATACACACTTAGGAATCTCTGACAATATATGAATAAGTATAGAAGTGATATGTTGTTTCAACAATTTTTGACAACAGGAAATTTTGCTACAGAACGTACACATATTGCTCTAATTGTTATTAATTTTCAAGTTTCTTGTTTAATCATGCTTAAAAACTTGTTTGAAAGTGATAATTTTAAAATGTTGAACACCAGAACTTTATTTAACTTTGCAGTTTGATGCATCGGTAGAGATCCAACTTAGAAGACTGGGAGATCCCAGGATCTATTCTGCAGCTTTTACTTCTTATGAACTCCCGAGTAATAAAACCATTAGCCTTTTTTTTGTATATATATAGTAGAGCATGAAAAAGAATTCATCATTTCCAATATTATTTTTCGGAATAATTAGAACATTTAATGGCTTAGTTCAGGTGCCATAACAAAAGGAGCTCTAAAACATAGCTAACAAAATATTATCAAATATAAAAATATTTTTAACTTTTAACGTGTCTATGTAATTTAGAATTACGGTGAATCAATTATAAAAAGTGAGCTCAGAAGACATGTTTACTCAATGGGTATAATAATTGGTGTTTACATCATTCAATTACTGGACATGAATGATTTCATGAATGCAATAATAGAAATAAATGTTTATGTTGTAATTTATATGGTTTTTATCCAGTGACCATAACTGAAAATATTGCTGATAATGTTTATTAACAAACTGAATGTCTTTGACATGTGATTCAATAATGAACAAATATTTTTGTTTTCAGGTTTGTTTATATATTATTGTTAAAATAAATAGACAAGTTTTTATAAAAACCTCAAAAATATTTTTACTATATTTAAAATTGTAAGTGGCTAGTCATATATGTAAATTTAACAATGTAGTTTTTCAAATTTTTTAATAATAACAAAAAGAGTATGGTCATTCCAATTCCAAAAAAAGGAAAAAAATTAAAGAAAAAAAATTACTCTAAAAATTAGTTTTGTGGTGATTATACAAACCAATATGTCCACATACAAATATGCTGATCCAATTTTCTGTTAAATTATTATTTTATAATGCCATCTTTTAATTTTCTCAGCAGAAAACTTTTCTTTCTAAAATACTTCAACACCATGTCTAGTAACTATTCACTGTATTCTATTCTCTGCCATAGTTTCCCAATGAAAACAAGTGGCATTGCATTTTTTTTAGAATGTCTTTGAGATAATCCTCATTTCACTACATCATGTAGAAACTGTACAATACAAATAAATTTTGATGGGCAACCAACAGAAATTCAAACAATGCCATTGACCTGTTTTATTACTTGAATCAAATATCTTGATTAAATCAATAAAGGCAATACATAAACCATTCCTTTATTCTTGGCATTTTTCTTGCATTTCCATGACAACAAAAATCATATCAATAGTGCTTCTTGATTACCTAAAACCACACTATGTCTCTGTCAACCATTCATCTATAACTGAAAGCAATCTATTCACCAAAATTCTTGAAAATATTTTTGCTGTAGTAAATAATAATGATATTCCATGATAATTATGACAATCTTGCTTATTTCTTTGTTTTTAAAAATTGGAATAATTAAAACATACTTAAGATCAGATGGCACAATTTTATGGATCCAGATATTTCTAAAAAATTCCAACATTTTTGAAGCTAATATATCACCACCAAATTCTAAAACTTCAGGTATTTCATTAGTACCCACAGCATTTCCATTTTTAAGTTTACAGAGAGATGTTTTGACTTTGTTAAGCTGGATATCTTTATCCAAATCTAAATAAGTAGATAAAATGGATATATATCATTAAAAGTCATCATATCAATTTTTGTATCATTATTCAAAAGATGATAAGAATACTCTTTCTACCTGTTCAAAATATCATCATCTTCATGTAAAAAAGAGCCATTGCTGGATTTAATAGGATTGTCATACTATTTCTCATGTCTTTACATTGATTTCCATGCACCAAAAAAGATCTAGAATGATTGCAATCAGTGAATGTCTGTATCTTTTTCACAGTTTTGATCCACTAATCATTTTTAAGCATTCTTGTAAATTGTTGAACTTCTGCTTTCAGTTCTTTATTTATTACGAAATTCCATGTTTAATCTATTATTTTGTCAAACAAAAAATGTCATTTCTTTTTAATTAAATCATTAATAATATGATCATTGTCAGAAAATCAGTCTGATTCTTCTGTTTAGTGAACCCAAAAGTATATTTACTTGTATCCATAATAGATTCCTTAAGAGAATTCCATGTTTCAGTAATATGACAGTTCTGAAGATCCAATACCTGTCTTTAATGCAACTATCATTTTAATCTTATAGCATACTAATCTATGATCTGACCAACAATCTGAATTGAGTATTTTCCTGAAGGTTTGTGATGATAGTGTTCTAGTTGTATTTTTATATTGGACTATTTCCATCATCTAATATGTATATTAAATGTCTTTAGAATAATTTAACTTTATTTAAATATTCCAAATACATTCAACTGTTAGTAATAGCACATCAAACAGGTTAGTATATGCACAACATTTTGAGAGTATTATTCTCCCCTTTTCTTCAGGTGTTGCTGGCCTGACCAGTGACAGTATTAGCATGGGATTTGAACCTGGATTCTTAGATTATTGAGTATTGAATTTTTAAGGTAATACTCACTGCTCATATGACAATGGCAAAAAATCCCATAAGCCAACCTACCATGACTATACATAATGTATGGAAACCACTAATCAACTTTGCTTTTAGGAAAAAAGTTGAGAAATCAGGAGGGAACCTCATAGATAAGTATATGAAATTACTACAGTCTGTTGCCTTTAGCAGGATGGCTCAGTTGGTTAGAGTGTTACCTTAAAAATTCAATACTCAAGAATCTAAGGTTCCAGGTTCGAATCCCATGCTAGTACTGTCACTGGTCAGGCCAGCAGCATCTGAAAAAGAAGGGATAATAATACCTCTCAAAATGTTGTGCATATATCACCCTATTTGATGTGCTACTACTAACAGTTGAATGTATTTGAAATATTTAAATAAAGTTAAATTTTTCTAAAGACATTCAATACACATATTAGATGATGGAAATAGTCCAATATAAAATTACAATCTGAATTGAGTGTTTGTGCAATGTGAATTTCTCTTATATGTTGAGACCTAACAATAATGTAATCTATTATATACTTTTATTTTGAGTGTAGATGTATCCATGTTTCTTTGTAGCAATTTTTCTACCTAAACAAAATGTTTGTTAAAGTCAATTAATGTGTTGTGCATAAATTTAATAATAGCAAATCATTAGAATTTTCAGCCCCAATACCATTATTTCCAATAACTTTTGGCTAAAGTCTAATATTTGTACTAACACATGCATTAAAGTCTCCAAGTTATGTTATTTTGAAATAATTTTATACTGGAGAAATAACTTTATTAAATTTGTTACTTATAAATAAAATTGTAGTAATTAAATATTGATAAATACTTGAACTAATGGTGAGAGCTGGAGTGAAACGTTGTTACCTGGATCAATTGAAGAGTACTCGCTGGTTCACACAGAAATGTAACTTGGGATCATTTACCCTTTTGACATGCCTTTATTCATTTGTTTGTATCACTAAGTAATAAAATGGAGATTTTAAAGCATATCTAAATATACATCTATGTGAATTTGAAATGTAATTTAATGGGATACAAAAATTTAGCTCATGATTGTAGATATTAGTAAAATCAGTCAATAAATATAGGAACATATTCATATTAAAATATTGTCATCGCAATATTTTTAAGATTTTTTATGCTTAATTAAAAAAGTATCATATTTTTACTAATGTTAAAATTAGTTTCCCAAATGAAAGCCAATGAATGCAATTAAAATAATTATTTCTAATTACAAATGCATGCAAGTAATTTTCTATAAATCTAATGCTCAAACAAACAAAAAACTACTTAATTGATTATACTCAAAAATATTGCTTTAATTAAGGTTTCTTACTTTTAATTAAGTTTTTTCTTAAAAAATAAAATACTGTAATTACTTATAATCCTACTCATATATATATATATTAGAATTTCAACTATTTCCTACTTTATGTTCATTCTTGACAAAAAAAAAAAACTTATTCTCCATAAATCTTTTCATATATCTCAGTATTAAATTGTACTATAATGGAAATGTGTTTTAAATATAATTGCCTTTTTTTTTTAAAATCTGTTTTTAAGATGTACATTTGAGTTAGCATATGTTAGATGACATTTACGGAAAAACAATTTTATTTATTATTTAAATTTCAAAAAATTAATTTTATCAGTCTTTTTTATCTAATAAGTGATTTTGATACTTATAAATATATATATATTAGATAGTATTATATATTTTATTTTATTTTTTAATAGATAAACTGGCTCCTTATAAATGGTTACGAGGTGGAGTAGAATTTATAGACAAAGGTGAAATTCCTCGAAATTTAGCTGGAAAAATATTAAGAAATAAATTCAAAGAACAAATATTAAATAAAAGTATAAAAATATCAAATATTTCAAAACTTTAAAAGAATTCAATCTGATTTTTTCCTTATAATTATTTTTATTCAAGAATTGTGTTTTTTTTTTTTAGGTGTAAAAATAAGTGCTGTAAATAAGATACTATATATATTTTATTTATAAAAAAAAAGACTTAAAAGAAGTGTTTTTATTTATTATCGTTACATCACATTTTTAAATATATGTCTGATTTATTTGTACTTGTAAATAATAATTTTATTATAATATTGTAAGCTTGTGGTTAAGACCTGTAGAGGTCCCTACCTTCGCATTTTCAACCGCACATACTTTAGGTAAATTTATTGCCTTAGTAAATATATAATATTTCATAAAGTAAACAAAATATTTTACTTTTTAGAAATGATTTAATAACTAATCTAAAAAAATATTATTTGTTTTTTTAAATCTCCATAGTACTATTGCTGATTTTTAAAATTAGAATACTTTTTTTTTAAAAAAAAAACAGTTAAAAGAAGATTTTTACTCAAGCAAAACTAATGGTTTGCCATTTATATTTGATTTTTAATAATACAATAATTTAATTTAATCAAAATTTTAGTAACTGTATATAAATTAAGTTCTTCATCTACACGAAGGTTAACCATTACTATCAGAAACCTAAAACTCAGTGTATAAGTGTACAATATTACTTTACGAATTCTTCAATCTTGTAAATTCTTAGCAAAAAGGCTACTTAAATGCAAATTAATTCCACACCAATTTTCCATTTCATTTGTATCTTATGTGATACCAAAAGTAGGCTTATTCATCATTAATTTAACATATCTGTCCAACAATTGTGACATCCTCTTTTTAACTTTTCACTTCAATTTATTTTCACTGTGTAATTTTTTACTTGAAATATTTTTAAAACAGCCAATTTTTGATAACTTCCATGGTATGTTTTTTAAAATGTTGAGATTTTTTTGTTGAATTTTTCATCACTACTCATTTTTACGTCTATATATAGTAATCTAGAATATCTAATTTGTTTCATAATCTGACTTTTACAAATGTTGTTCATGGTTATATAAATTTAGTTGTTTTGGAATTTTAGGGGTTTTTGGCAGTCAGATTATTTGTAATATTATTTCTTAGATATAATTAATGGGGATTTGAACCCACACCTTTAAGCTCCTACAGACATCCACTCTATCCAATATAACTGATGCACATAACCACACATACATACTGAAACAGACAGATCGGAGAACCGATCTTCGTTTCAAGTGTTTTATGTACGGTAATTCAAGCTACTGTTCGCCCGCAGTGAGATTTTGTCTATTTTAATTTATAATAAAAATTAGTTATATATTTTATAGTTTATCAGTCAATGTGTAAAGATGCCGTATATAAATGTCGCAAACCATGAAATAATATTTGTGTGTGTGTGGTTTGCGAATTTATATCATTTAATTTAAAGTTTCAGTGCGGGCGTATTTGTTTTAAATTTTAGTTTTAAAATTGTATAAAGTCGTTTAAAAATACTGATCAAAAATCACATTCCTTTGATCAGTGTTTTTAATTAAAATCTAATTGCACAAATGTTCAGAGCAATTAAGTTGTAGTCAAAATTAGTAAGGAATTTTTATATGTAATTAATGTATCGATTTAAAAATGGCATATTAAATTAAAAGATTGCTAAAAACAGATAATTGATTGTTGGTCAAGCTGCATCGCTAGAGGCTAGAGAAAGTAGGCGGAGCCTAAAACAAAAACAAGTCGGAAAGGTCAGCAGTGGCAAATTCTAGAAAAAACTTACATTCTAACTTTGGTCGTGTTTGAGAGAGGTAGTCTCGAGACAACACAGCAGTTAACAATAATTCAAATATCTTATTAAGAAGCTTACCTGTAAACCGCAATGTTGATGGGCTAAGTGCCAGGAGCTGATCTCTGTCCTGCCAAATTGAATCTTCGTGCCGCTGACTGATCATGTTGTATGTGCTTCGTAGTTTCCAGCTTCCAATCTCCAAATTGACAATGCCTTGCAAATAACTTTCAAAATGCGCGCCTACGTTCGTCGGAAATATCAATCGGGAAAAGCAAGCCGGATGAAGAAAGAAGAGTAACTGTGTTACACGAACTTTTAACTTTCTCCCGAGCTTAATGTTATCAATCAAATAAATTACATGTAAGTTTTTATGTCGTTTATAATGCTATTGTTTAACCTGTCAGTAAATTTTCTTTTCTTTTTAATCCTCTGCTCTAGTCTTTAGAAATAATTTATAACATTTGTAATTAATAGTAATAATCATTTCAACTGAATGCATTTATATTTTCTTATGTTGCTTATTTCATAAACAAACATTGCCAATAGTAATATTTCCAAATCTGTGTAAACTAGTGTGTAATAATGATCAATTTAATTTAAAAGTAATTTCATGTTCTGAATTAAATATTCTTTCACATTCCGAGTTAGTAAATGTTAAATCACTTTATTATTCTATGTTAAGTTGTTATAAAATTACAATCTAAGGTTCAATATTAAATATATATATAATAGTTTCAAAGTGTTCATTAATGTTATGTATAATATGAGAAATAATTCATTGCATAATTTGATACTATCGCTACCGCCTGTCAACCCGAAGGGTTAGAGTTTCAGAGTAAATTTAACTAATTATTGTTGTCACCGTCAGTTTAAGTCCGCTACGTTTTATTGGGGTAAGGATCTCAGCCTGTGGCGTAGAAACAGACAAATAGTTTCCAGGTTTTATATAATTTCTTTTAAAAAAAAATCCGCTTCAAGTATTCGTCCTTCACGTCTGTGGCAATGCCTTCCCTTCGCTGAAGTTAGCGTCTCGCCATTCTACCATTGGGGAATGAAAGCAGTTTTTCTTTCCCGGTAATCTCTTGGATCACCGGGGTTCGAAATGATCCCGGCTGGTTGTCGTGTCCCGGAGCTACTTGGGGGCATTAAGCCTTGTCAAAGTACAAGCCGCCCGGTATTCCGTTAATGCACCGCAATTGATTACTGTAGGGCTTTTGAATATAGGCAACCACCAGTTCATCTATTTTCCACGTCGTATTTATATAAAACCACCAGTTCATCTATTTTCCACGTCGTATTTATATAAAACCACCAGTTCACCTATCTCTTATGTCGTATTTATATAAAACCATCTCCACTGTTCGTCTACGTTCCGGCTCGAGCCTATTCAAATAAAATAAGTAAACAAAAATCTTTAGATAAATATTTTTTCCAATGCTCTAATACTCTGATTCTCTTAACCACCTGTCAATTATTTAACTACCCAGCTATTGGCATAAGTTTGTTTATTAAATAAAACGTTCACTAAAGACTAGTAGCCAAATACAAGAGGATTTATGAAGTCTTACCGTACTGTTAACATTATATTTATATGCTGTATATTTCTATTATATAACACTATATTTATGTGCTTTCTATTTGTCTTATTTAACACTATATTTATATGCTTTATATTTTGCTTATTAAACACTTTATTTAATCTAAATTTTTGTGTCCTCCACCTTATTACTCTCTAAGTTTATTTAGCCACTTACTGTCTGTATTGGCAACTTAAATATATACGTTACATGAATGACCGTCCCAGTATCTATAGTCTAATAAACCTATATATCATTAACTGTAAGAATTTAGTCCATGTTCTAAGCTGAGCTAGAAAAGGGATAACCCTGTGCTGGTGTAAAGTCATCATCGGTTGGTCATGCCGGGGTTTGGGTTTGAATTCAGTTGGCGTTTTGGGAATTTATTCTTAAACGTGGGCTGGGTTTGAACTCGGGTACTGTGTATGAGTAAGCGTGGTGGATTTATACCGGTACAGTTATTATATTTTTGGTCGCCCTCCGTGGTGCTCGATGGAAGAAATCTCCCACACCCTGCAGAGTGAACGGAAGGAAACAGTTAAATGATAAAAATATTCAATTTTTTTTGTGTCGTTTGTCATAATATTGATACGTATTTGGCGTATTAAAATGCGCAAGTGAAAACTATAGTAATAAAACAAATGTATAAAAATTTTTTTTCCCTTACACAAAGGTTCAGTATATAATCCTCCCAAATATTGTTAAGTCAGAGTGAAGATTTTTTTTTTGAAAAGAGAGCAGAAGCAATTCGTGAGTGTAATTAATTAAAATAAATGAGTTATTCCATAATGTTTTTGCGAGTTCATTCTTGTCGTTTAAATCATATGAAAAAATAAAGAAGTAGAATTAAGTCCAGTTCTAAAAAATAAAAACGTGTACGCGTATATATATTTGTGTACGTATATATATATATATTTTCGTTTGTTGTGAAAAATATTTTTTTTTGAAAAAAGAATAAAGAAGTAGGATTATTTTTGTGTTTTAGAAATAAACACGTGTGTGCATATATATGTTGTAATATAAAAAAAAAAAAAACCTTACCGGAGTCAGTATTAAATTTTTTTTTGCCTATATAAATCTTAAATCAAAAATTATTAGGTCATATAAAAGTATATATTTGGGGATCAGTAGATTAAATTATCTATTGGTCACATGTTGCTGGCTGGCGCCTATCAAATAAATTTGTCAGCAAACATGTTTGTCCATACAGCAGTGGCGAGTGTTGTTTTAAAAGAGAGTAGGGTGGCATATATAAAAAGAGAGAATTACTGACAGAAATACAAAAAAAATACTATGTTATGTACCCATTATGAATATGTATGTATTATAGGACTGAGGAGAACAGTGCGAACTGGGTGAAAGAAAGTTTTTTTTTCCCTGTATATTTTTAGTAATGATTTTAGACATGTCATATGATATTCCTAAATAAAGAAAAAAAACGTAGATAACAAAAACCAGACTGAACGTAGGCGAAGGAAGAAAGAGAGAAAGGAAGTAAGCCACACAAACAGTATCAGCAGCGGAGGAGGATTTGGCACAAGGAGCAGGGATCAGTAACCTTTTATGAAATATACAAATCAAAGCGTTGTACGAATCAAAGTCTTATGCTAAAAACATTTCTAAGGAAAAACGAAGCAGAAATGGCAGAAATAGAAGGAAACAAACAGAGGGAGCACGATCGCGATGCGAAGTTTAACGCGATCCTCAGAGAGGGGAGAGAGGACAGAAAGATCATGATGGCCATGTTGGCGCGTATGGTACAGATTGAAGAATGGTATATGGGGTCGGACGTTAAAACAGTTAGGGAAGGTAAAGAAATTATTAGTGCGAGGAGTGGAGCAGAGGACACAGAACCTCAACCAACTAAAATAAGGTTGGAACCTCATGAGAGTAGATTAGTGAATACAAATGCCAACTCTACTCAACAAAAATGTAAAGAATTAGATGTGACAGAAATTACTCAGAGTCAAAGTTTTACTCTAGCAGATTTAGCTAAAGATGAAGTAATTACTGAGGAAATGGTCGTTTCAAATCTAATGCAAGCCAGCCCATCTCAAAGTGATGACACCAGTTTAGTACCTTCTAATGGAGTGGCTGTATCGATGTTGAAAGATATCAATAGAACAAAAGATACTGTTTTGAATAAATCTTCTGAAATCATAATTAATAATTCTGAGTTATCTTTTCATAATAATGATAAAGATGTTCTGTGGAAAAGTGATGATGAAAGATTAATGAAGTCATCAAAGTTAAAGTTTAGAAATGATGCTGAATGGCCTCCTGATATGAAAATGAAGAAAGTGGACAGATCTTTAGTTGTGTGCAATACTGCCCATTTTAATAAATTCCATGATTATTTATTTATGAAATGTGATCTGAACAAAATTGATGAGGAACTGAACTCTTTAAACAGAAATGATAAACTTTGTTTTAAAGCATGGACATATGTTAAAAAAAATAGTTTCATAAAAAATGGAGAAAAACTTCTCAACTCCCAAAGTGAAAATGTTATAATGGATGCCATTAGGTCACAGAAAGTTAGAGAAATTCTTTTAAAGCAAGATACTTTTAATAATGAACAATATAATAATATACCAAAGCACAATATTGTGACCGCTTTTGCTATTTTAGTAAGAGATCTAAAAAGACATACCTATAACCCTTATATACCTCCCGACCCAGGGAGAAGGTAGAGATATACAAAATGATAACCCGGGAAATGACCACTATGACATGCACATGATGATGAGAAAAGGAATTACGGCAATATACCCACCTTTGTAAATGTTAAGTTCAAACCCTCACCCAGACTGTTCTCCAAGGTCAAATCAATAAAAAAATCAATTATGTAAAAAAATGAATGAAGAAAATGTAACCAGAAATTATGTATAATCATTTTTTTTTTGTTGTTTTTTTTATAAAGTGACAAGAAATGAAACAGACAGATCGGAGAACCGATCTTCGTTTCAGGTGTTTTTATGTACGGTAATTCAAACTACTGTTCGCCCGCAGTGAGATTTTGTCTATTTTAATTTATAATAAAAATTAGTTATATATTTTATAGTTTATCAGTCAATGTGTAAAGATGCCGTATATAAATGTCGCAAACCATGAAATAATATTTGTGTGTGCGTGGTTTGCGAATTTATATCATTTAATTTAAAGTTTCAGTGCGGGCGTATTTGTTTTAAATTTTAGTTTTAAAATTGTATAAAGTCGTTTAAAAATACTGATCAAAAATCACATTCCTTTGATCAGTGTTTTTAATTAAAATCTAATTGCACAAATGTTCAGAGCAATTAAGTTGTAGTCAAAATTAGTAAGGAATTTTTATATGTAATTAATGTATCGATTTAAAAATGGCATATTAAATTAAAAGATTGCTAAAAACAGATAATTGATTGTTGGTCAAGCTGCATCGCTAGAGGCTAGAGAAAGTAGGCGGAGCCTAAAACAAAAACAAGTCGGAAAGGTCAGCAGTGGCAAATTCTAGAAAAAACTTGGATTCTAACTTTTGTCGTGTTTGAGAGAGGTAGTCTCGAGACAACACAGCAGTTAACAATAATTCAAATATCTTATTAAGAAGCTTACCTGTAAACCGCAATGTTGATGGGCTAAGTGCCAGGAGCTGATCTCTGTCCTGCCAAATTGAATCTTCGTGCCGCTGACTGATCATGTTGTATGTGCTTCGTAGTTTCCAGCTTCCAATCTCCAAATTGACAATGCCTTGCAAATAACTTTCAAAATGCGCGCCTACGTTCGTCGGAAATATCAATCGGGAAAAGCAAGCCGGATGAAGAAAGAAGAGTAACTGTGTTACACGAACTTTTAACTTTCTCCCGAGCTTAATGTTATCAATCAAATAAATTACATGTAAGTTTTTATGTCGTTTATAATGCTATTGTTTAACCTGTCAGTAAATTTTCTTTTCTTTTTTTTTTAATCCTCTGCTCTAGTCTTTAGAAATAATTTATAACATTTGTAATTAATAGTAATAATATTTCAACTGAATGCATTTATATTTTCTTATGTTGCTTATTTCATAAACAAACATTGCCAATAGTAATATTTCCAAATCTGTGTAAACTAGTGTGTAATAATGATCAATTTAATTTAAAAGTAATTTCATGTTCTGAATTAAATATTCTTTCACATTCCGAGTTAGTAAATGTTAAATCACTTTATTATTCTATGTTAAGTTGTTATAAAATTACAATCTAAGGTTCAATATTAAATATATATATAATAGTTTCAAAGTGTTCATTAATGTTATGTATAATATGAGAAATAATTCATTGCATAATTTGATACTATCGCTACCGCCTGTCAACCCGAAGGGTTAGAGTTTCAGAGTAAATTTAACTAATTATTGTTGTCACCGTCAGTTTAAGTCCGCTACGTTTTATTGGGGTAAGGATCTCAGCCTGTGGCGTAGAAACAGACAAATAGTTTCCAGGTTTTATATAATTTCTTTTAAAAAATCCGCTTCAAGTATTCGTCCTTCACGTCTGTGGCAATGCCTTCCCTTCGCTGAAGTTAGCGTCTCGCCATTCTACCATTGGGGAATGAAAGCAGTTTTTCTTTCCCGGTAATCTCTTGGATCACCGGGGTTCGAAATGATCCCGGCTGGTTGTCGTGTCCCGGAGCTACTTGGGGGCATTAAGCCTTGTCAAAGTACAAGCCGCCCGGTATTCCGTTAATGCACCGCAATTGATTACTGTAGGGCTTTTGAATATAGGCAACCACCAGTTCATATATTTTCCACGTCGTATTTATATAAAACCACCAGTTCATCTATTTTCCACGTCGTATTTATATAAAACCACCAGTTCACCTATCTCTTATGTCGTATTTATATAAAACCATCTCCACTGTTCGTCTACGTTCCGGCTCGAGCCTATTCAAATAAAATAAGTAAACAAAAAATCTTTAGATAAATATTTTTTCCAATGCTCTAATACTCTGATTCTCTTAACCACCTGTCAATTATTTAACTACCCAGCTATTGGCATAAGTTTGTTTATTAAATAAAACGTTCACTAAAGACTAGTAGCCAAATACAAGAGGATTCATGGAAGTCTTACCGTACTGTTAACATTATATTTATATGCTGTATATTTCTATTATATAACACTATATTCATGTGCTTTCTATTTGTCTTATTTAACACTATATTTATATGCTTTATATTTTGCTTATTAAACACTTTATTTAATCTTAATCTTTGTGTCCTCCACCTTATTACTCTCTAAGTTTATTTAGCCACTTTCTGTCTGTATTGGCAACTTAAATATATACGTTACATAAATGACCGTCCCAGTATCTAGAGTCTAATAAACCTATATATCATTAACTGTAAGAATTTAGTCCATGTTCTAAGCTGAGCTAGAAAAGGGATAACCCTGTGCTGGTGTAAAGTCATCATCGGTTGGTCATGCCGGGGTTTGGGTTTGAATTCAGTTGGCGTTTTGGGAATTTATTCTTAAACGTGGGCTGGGTTTGAACTCGGGTACTGTGTATGAGTAAGCGTGGTGGATTTATACCGGTACAATACAAAAAGATGAATGATCTACAATGTATCTATTTCATGCTGAACCATCACTCATCAGTTGTTATGGATCATCATCTCCCCCACATATATATAATAAACAGTGCTTGGTTTATATTAAGTTAGCAAATCTACATACTTAAGTGAACAGGTTTCAATTCTCTCCAATTCTTTAGCCATCTGTGTCACTAAAAACCTGATGATTGTCTAGTTTAGTTTCATCAATTTTGGTTTTTCTCTTTATTTTCTTTTATTCAAATATTGTTAATCTGTATTTTGGCTGTGTATATATATACTTGCTTTTTTTATTCATCACATCTTATGTTGATTTTAGTGTGTTCTTTAATAATTGCTATGTTGTATGAATATCTTAAATTATTTATTTTCATTCCATGCAATGATGTTTCATCTCATTCATTATTTTTTCCAAGTATGTATTGATTTTGCTTGGTGAAATTGTATGTTTTTATTATTTAAGTTTTTCAATTTTAAACAACTTTTAATTTTTCATCATATTCTCAAACTCTTTTAATTGTTAAATTTATTTTTTTAGATGATTTATTAGTTTATTATTTATTCCATAGAATTCAGATACTATCAAAATCATTTAAAAATCAACAAAACACAAATATACGTTTTTTCCTTTCTTCTGGCTATTTTTTTTTTTGCAATGAAGTATAGTGATAATATTTATATATGGTACTCATATCTTTTTTTAATATAGCTTGTCAACGATTTTCATCTTTTACCCTAATTTTTTTCAAGCATTATTATACAATTTGTAAATTTTTTTAAAGCAAGTATTATTCCATGGCTCTTGTTCTTTTTCAGTTTACTGGCAACTTTTAACTTTTTCAAAATAAAAGATTTTTGCTAGTGAAATTTCAAAATCTTTTTATTCACACTGCACTTTAATCGTTGATTTTATGTTTATCTTTTATTAGTTTTTATTTTGGGAATTATTTTCTGTTAAGGTTTTTCATCATCTTGTATATTTTTTTTATCTACAAATTCATTCTAATATTTTTCTGAACTCCATTTAATCTTTAATATTTTGTCCATTCTTCATGATTTCTCTTTACTTCATCACACTTTAATTTATATTGCTGCTTTTTAACTTTTTGAATTGTTTTCTCTGCTTTTTCATGTTTTCTATTTTTTGAACCAGTTTCAATTTTTTTATATGTATAATCCAATTTTATCTAACCATTTTTGCCTCTTGCATAATTTCAATATTTATTTCTCCAGAGCTTCATTGAGATTTTCACAAATCTAATTACTTTTTTGTTCCTGTTTATTTTTATTTAAGCATTAATTAATGTTTCCCCATTATTTCTGCTTCGGTTGTTCATCAAATTTTTTCATTTCTGAAAATGAGTTTTATATAATTTCTTAATTTCATTTTGCTATTTGCAATTATTAAAATTATGATCTAAATCTACATTGGGCCTGTATCATCATCAACAACCATTATCAATTCACTGCAGAATCAAGGTTTCTCTAAGTTTAATCCATCTTCTCCAATCTTTAGCTTCTCTTCTTTACATCACCTCTGCACACTTTCTTATTTCATCCATCCATCTCACATTTGGTCTCTTTCTGGGTCTTTTACAATCTTTTAGAATCCAGTTTAAGATTTCAATTATCCATTTATTATCAGCTCTTCTAGAAATATGTCCAGCCCAACTTTACTTCAGACTTAATTTTTTCAATGAGGTCAATAACACCTGTTTGTTCTCTTACCCATAAATTGCATTTTTGATCTCTTCTGGTTACTCCCAACATGCATCTCTCCATACTTCTTTGAATGGTCGGAAGTCTCTGTATTGCTCTTCTATTAAGTGTCCAAGTCTCAGATCCATAAATAAAAACTGGTAAAACACATTTGTTAAAAAACCTTTCTTTTCAAACACCTAGGCATATTTCCTTTTAGTATCAAGTTATTTCTACCAAAAACACTCCAACCAAGTTTAATTCTATGATTAATTTTATCCATTATGTTTCCATCTATATTAATAATCTGACTGAGATATTTATAACCGTTAACTTCTTCTAACTCATCATAATCAATCTTTATTTTCATATTTTGAGAAAATCCATTATACATTACTTTAGTCTTTTTAACATTTATCTTTAGTTCTTCTTTCCTACTTTCATCTGATAACTCCTGCAACATTTCTTAAAAATGAATTAGCTCATATAATATAACAACTTCATTCCAAATGTCACATGATCACCATTTCTTATTCTTACTTATAACTGTTATTAAAACAGGCACAACTCTTCATACTACTGTATGGCGAGTTTTGCCTGCTTCATTCAAAATGGCCAAATTTTAAAAATGATGTAATGATATAAAATTAAATCTCTGAAGAAAAAATCTGTTTTCATTATAACTTTTTAACAAATATCTGAATTATAAACATATATCAGATAAAAAATAAACTCAGAAAAAATGAAAAAAGATAATTGCAAATATATTGTTAATGATAGATCATTTCAGAAATCTTTATTCACTTTTTTCAAGAATGTGTGGAAGAATGGAAATTTTAAGTATATCTAACAAAGTATCTTATTTAATAAAAGTTAAAACACATCGATTATTTGAAAAACTAAGTGGAATTAAAAGATTTCTCAGCACAATAAATTATATCCAAATATTAGCAAAAATTATATAAAGAATTAACCACTTGCATTGTATTTTGTAGATTATGAATGGCGTATGACTTTATAAGAATTTACCATCTTTGAAATGTTATATCAGGGGTCCCCAACCTTTTTGCACTTAGGAGCACATTCTATAATACCGACCAGGTGGCGGGCATCATTTATTTTTTCCAACCAGATGGTGGGCACCATTTATTTTTCCAATGTAAATTTATAGTTGTATATTGTTAATAATACACATAATGTACAAAAAATATTTATTTCAAAAATTAAATTTTAACATATAATTAACGTTTATATTTTTACCTGTAAAAGTATAGTATGCCCTACAATTTGATTGCAATATAATAAATAATTTATAAGAAATTTTAAAAATTAAATTTATTTGAATCAGATAAATAATTTTTTATTGTGTCCGGATAGTGGCGGGCACACATAAAATGGTCTGCAGGCGCCATTGTGAACATGGGCAGAGGGTTGGGGACCCCTGTGTTATATCATAAACCCAGAATATTGTCTAAAATTAATTTTAGTGAGAATGTTTGACAGTAATTTCCTCTTTTCAAAATACTTTATAGCAATGGGAAGTATTTTTTAAACCACAATGTAAAGCAAAGAGCATCAATCGCTTAACTTATCCATTTCAATATAAATAATACATACATTACATATACTAATCTTATTTAATACTTTAAAATAAAATATTAAATACATCACCATCAGTTTTCAGTTACCATATTATTTATTATTGTCAATGACGAGTATTTTATTGTCCCATTACATTTTCTAGCTTGCTCAAATACGTGGACATTTGTAGATCAGGAAGCTTTTCAAACATTATTTTATTAATTGTCCATTACATTTTTTGGCTCATCCAACAGGGGGATATTGCTATTTATGAAACAATGTTGCTTCATTAACATTGTTCATATATTTTAGAATATTTTTCATTACTATATATATATGGTAAGGGTATGTTTATGAATGAGAACTTGTGACTTCTATTAACTAATTGTAAAAATAAAATATATATGTCTGTATGTATATATATGTGGTAGTTGTAGAATCTAGCATAGATGGAATCCACAGATAAGATGATTTTTAGATATAAGGCTTCATTATAAAAATTCAATAAACAGAATATCAAAACTCTCTCCATACAGTAGTGGCACTCAAAGCAAGACAGAATAATCAATGGATGCCAGAAGGCCACAAGCCAGAAACTAGTTTGGTGATATTGGATGAGTAGGTACTAGATAGGAATTTTATGCACAAGCCTTCTGGCATCCATTGATTACTCTGACTTTCTTTGAGTGGTACTACTGTATAGAGAGAGTTTTGCCTATTTTAAAACAGTTACGAGCAAGCATGAGAGATAGTGATCATGTGATGTTTAAAGGTTTAATACCAATCCTGACTAATAGGAAGGTAGCGGCTGTGGTTATAGAAGAACCAAGGACACCAAAATGTATGGGTGCTGAACTAAATTCAGACCCATATGACTATATAAGCTATTGAGCTTAGATTGAAAATATTTGTATGTTTTCAATTTTATTCTCATAGTTTTGTAATTAAGTAGAGATAAAAGGTAGCTTCTGGAGAGTTGCATTAGATCCTAAAATCTAGGTGCAGTGTTCTCAGATCCAAGACTCCTCACTGATGAAGGCCACAAGCCAGAAATTAGTTTGGGGATATTGGATGAGTAGGCACTAGATAGGGATTTTATGCACAAGCCTTCTGGCATCCATTTATTACTGTCTTGCTTTGAGTGGCACTAATGTTTGTAGAGAGTTTTGACTATTTTAACAACAGTTATGAGCAAGAATGGGAGATAGTGATCATGTGATGTTTAAAGGTTTAAACAGAATATCTTCTGTTTCCATGTAAGATAAGATGTTGAGTTATAAAAAGCAAGAAATTATTTTTGCACAAATTTATTTTTAGTTTCTTCTCTGAGCTAATTCTTTATGACATACTCTCATCATTTTTTATCACACCGCATTTAATTTTTTTAATATTAATTTGTAACCTTAAACAAAGTGTAAATTATATTTAATCCATGTATTGTGCAAAAACTCAGTAATAGCAGATCATTTTAGTTCACTGAGACAAATACTGTTGATCTTAAGAATTTTGAAACCTAGTTTTACTCATGCCACTAATGTGTTTTTAAAAGTAAAAATTATTATTCGTTGGACTTGATGTGATAATATTATATAGTAATATAGAATATTCACTTTTATTAATTCTTTGGTCCAATTGAGTATTCATTCAACAAGACCAATAATCCAAGCAAAAGTACCTTGAATCCGACCATGCACAGGATACAGATGTCAGGGTAAGGGTGAATCCTAACCTATTTGCCTGAACCATTGCCTCTCTGACTAAAGGATAACGTTTGTGATGACATGAGCAGTGCTTGTTTTTATTCCGTCCCAGCTGGAGGTCATGGTTCACAAAGAGACTCAAAATAATAACGAGTTTGTATAAGAAATTTGATTTAGTGAATTACAGAACGGTACAGAGGTGATTGGATATCGATTACTAAATGGTTTGAACTGTAATAATGATAATTCTTTATGGCAACATTACAAAGAAGGGAATTTAAATCAAAGAAAGATAAATAAATAGAGTAATTAACCTTAGATATTTGGAGTGATGACAAACGAGGCTTATTGAAAATAATAATATTATATGAATTTATCAAGAAATTTTTATTCAATGATCTGTATTCAAAAAATACTTATATCCACTTCTCTGTTCTTTTAAGCATTTTTTTGGAATATGAATTTTACTAAGCTCTTAAACCTCAGGAACAAATATTATAGTATGCTTAGTCTTGAAAAGTTCTAATCAGGGAAAGTTTGGATATTTCCTATAACTTTAATTTAAAAATGAAATTTTTGGTAATACCTCCTGATATTCTATAATTTTTTTACCAATATTAAATGTTATTCCATTTTTAAATGAGACGTCATTTGCAGTAATCCAGCTATATTTTGCAAGACCTGTCTCTATTAGATCATTTTCCTTAGATTCTTTCACATTTATGTGGAATAAAGAATCTCTAAACAAGTTTGCTAAATATATAATCATTTGTGAATCAAATTTTTGTTCCAAATCTGCTTTTTATTTTATATATGACCCTCAATCTGTCAAAGCTGACCCCATCATTATTGCTTTCCAATACACAAAGCCATATATATTTTACTAGACATACCTATTTGCACACCAAGGGGGGCTGGGTTTGAATCAGAATTATTTCATATAAAATTAAAATATGTAAACATAGTTGCAAGATCACATTTATTTCTACAGTTATTTACAAAAAAATGATTGTTATCATGGAAGATTCGTGATGTCCGGATGTTATACTATTCTAAGTGTCTAAAGATAAGCACTAAAGAAAAATTACAAAAATACACTTTTATTTATTATTTACACCTGAAGATTATTACACTATCCACCAACTTCAAGTCCACTGAGTAACCTGAGTTCAGCATTAATATTATTTTTTGTACATAAAAGAATTATCCTCTTGTGACACATAATTCATTTAAAAAAAGTAATTTTTAATATACATTAGTCAGTGTTTTTGTATTATTATTATTATACTTTTTTTCTGAAAATATCGCTGTAGTTAAACTGACGTGATTAATAAGCATTTACTTATTTTTCTTAAGTAGTTAACAATTACCTGTTGAAATAATAGTACGATAAAGATACAAGTTGCATTAAATAGTACACTTAGCAGAAAGTACAAACATGCTTATACAGATACTTTTCCCCATATATATATAAATTAAAATTATGAATTATCATTTCAAAATAATTCTATTATTTATTTACAAAATATATGGGTTGCTAACAATTAAAAATATTATCACATGACCACCATTGGCAAAACTCTCCATACAGTTATGAGCAAGCATAAGAAATGGTGAACATATGATGTTTGGTGGTTTAATGCCAATCCTGCCTAGTAAGATAGTGGTGGCTATGGTTATTAAGAACCAAAGACACCAGAATGTATGGGTACTGAACTGAGTTCAGACCTATATGACTATATAAGGTAATGAGCTTATATTGAGAATATTATTGTGTTTTCAATTCTGTTCTCATAGTTTTGTAGTTAAGTAGAGATAAAAGGTGACTGCTGAAGGGTTGCATTCGATTCTAAGATCTAAGTGCAGTGCTCTCAGATACAAGGCTCCTCACTGACAAAGGCCAGAAACTAGTCTGGGGATATTGGATGAGTAGGCACTAGATAGGGATTTTATGCACAAGCCTTCTGGCATCCATTGATTACTCTGGCTTGCACTGAATGGTACTAGTGTATGGAGAGTTTTGCCTGTTTTAAAAATGTTATCAAGATTAAATTCTTGTTTAGAAAATACGATTATGGGAATGACTCTATTAGTTGTAGAATAAAACCTTTTTGATTAGTTTAACTTTTATAAATATATAAGCTAGTCTGAAATTCTTATTAGAAAAGTATGATATTATTCAGACCGCAAATTCTTTAATTTTTAGAAAGACTTGGGACAAGATTAATGGGGGGGGGGGGTGTATTTGTTATACTTTATTTGTTGATGTTTTCCAAATGGATATCCTTGAGTATAAAATTATATTCCTCTCATTGTCATTAAAAATAACTTAAAAAAAACAACTGAGAAGCCAATAATCGGTGAGCTTTTTTTCGCTAAAAATTAAGATAAAGACAATTGTTTATTTATTTATGTCTTAATTTATTTTTTCTCACCATCATATAAATTCTTGCAAAAAATCCAGGAAAGGGAGGGGGGGCGTTATAACAGTTTCAGCATTACGAATATTTGTTAATGGTTTTTTTTTTTTTTAAGTGTCATAGCATCGGCCGGGACGCGAACCCGCAACCCGGGCAACTGCCTGCAAGTGCAAGGCAGTCGCGCTGACCTCTCGACCACCAATGCCTTTTAAAGATCCCCCAGCAAGCTAAACATTCCAAGCTCTTCAAAAAGTCTAATGAAGAAGACTTTACTAGGCTTAATAAAATATTAGGTCACTACATACCCATTTAATGATCAATATTCGGAAAACTAGTTAAGATCCAACATGCATTCCAATTTCATCTTCATGTATTGAGTATAATTTAGTGAGAGGTGTTTAGAAGATATGGTTTTGTTTTCACGCTTGAATCAAACATTCTTCGATCTTTCTTTTAAAATTTGAAAGCTGGGAATATTTTATGATAAAAAGTTAGGTGACTCTAAAGTTGGCTTCAGAATTATGCTTATTTTCAATCCCTTTTTTCGTTCCCTATAATTTTTACAAATTAGTTATACTGAGTTGTGTGCATAGACTATCTACTTTTTAAAGATAGTAGAACAGCAAAAGAAAAAATATTTTTTTAAAGAACTCATAAGTTTTTCGATTAAAGATTTTTTTAAAAACGTTAGACTTAATTATATTTATCTTTTTTTTTTTTTTTAAAGTGTACTTTAACCGTTGATTTTTAATACAAATAAAACAATTTTGCAATTTAATTTTAAAAGCGACATTTGATAAAACTACTACCAAAATGGATAGATATAAACCATATCCCGATACTTACACGCCAGAAATATCTTTACAAGAATATATTTTTGAAAAAATGGAAAATTATGGGAATAAAACAGCTATGGTAAGAAATATATATAAATTTTTATTTATAAAGATCAAAGTATTATAGATTTATAAATAAACAAATAACATTCTTTTTATGTATACACATACATACGTAAAGATTCTTTTAAAGCAAAAAAAACTTTTACTATGTCAATTATTATATAATCTGCTCAATTTAATACATTGCGGAAAGCTAAAAAATCCTGGATTAAATCCCAGCTTGTTATTTCTAATGTATACACTTCACCTGATTTTCCAATTTATTGATTTTATTTAAATATTATATAATTACATTAATACTACGTTAGATTATATTTAAAATATCTCTTTACCAAAATAAATATCATATCTCCTATAACTTACTAAAGAATTGATGCTCTTAATGAAAATGCCATTTTACACAAATGTTTGTATTATTCTGACAAAAAAGTTGCTATAAGCACACTTATATGTATTTTACATATTTTCAAAAGTCATATAGAGGTAATTTTATTTCGAGACAGTTGAGTCTCTGCTCCAGTTTCTGAATCTCTATATACTTTTTAAGAAACGTTGGATTTTTAAAAAGCAATTAGTATAAAAGACATGTCACTTACTTAATAATAGATATATAATTTGCATATAATACAATTTGAAAGCTATCTAGTAATATTTGTAAACTTTCTATAATTACTATCATTGAAGAAAATGACTGCATGAAGCATTTATTGTCAAATACACACTAGCAATATATTGTTTATAGAATTCTTGGTAAAGTTTGCCAAATTGCTTTATATTTTATTAGATAACAAAATTTAAAATGTCTTGATCTGTAGTTAATGATATGTACTATAAAAATATAGACTCATTGTCTCATCTTTTTATTATTATATATTACACAAAGAGTTTAATTTCAACTCGATGCAACTGTACAAAAGGTTCAACATAATTTTTAGATAGGTAATTGTTTTGATATTTTTTAAAAATGCTATAAATGGTAAACTTTTCCTGCTGAATTTTTTCTAGTTCTACAAATTTTATATTTTGATGACTATATATATATTCTGTAGTAAATTTAGATTTAAAACATCTTTCAAATTTTCAGAAAAAAAATGCCTGAATGCTATCTACTCACTAATAAAGATTAGAAATCATTACATCTATATTATAATTAGACTTTTCAGAGACTCATATGCAAAATCTAAAATAATAATTTCCCTATTTACTATATGAGAAATATACCCAATTATTGACATAATAATAAATGCTTATTCTCACATAATGGTTTAAAAATAATAAAACAATGGCAGCTAAATATTTCTCGTTCTTATTAATTTAAAATCTTCTGCATTTCAAAAGTAGGCTTTTTATTTTATTTTTGGGAATAATGTTGATATTATAATATCTCTCTATGTAGGTTAACCTGTTTGATATTTATATACAAAAAAACCATAATATTTTCCAAGTGTGTCCATTATATTTTTATTTATCTATATTTATTTAAAAATATAAATTAAATCATATATATATATATTATAAATTATTGTTCATATTAAAAGCTTACATATAATAATTACTATAAAATACATTTTAAATTTTATGCAGAAATAAATTTTAAAACAAAATATAAATAATAATAATATACCAATTTACCAGTTTACAAAAATTACTAAAAGAATAACAGAAAAAAAAAGTAAGAATTTTTATTTTATATTCTTGTGCTAGCAAGATAAAGTATATGTAATATATATATATATATATATTATGCCTGCCAGATTAGAGCTGTATGTTATATATATATATTGTAACCGGACCTCTACAACCCATTTATTACCTCGGTTGTAACAATTTCCTGATGAGCATGTTGCAGGAAGAAACTATCAATTGGCATTCCCCAATGCAGATGTTACCCCCCCCCTTACAACAATATTTTCTGTTCATCAGAAGATGTAGCACCATAGAGACTGGAAACATCTAGAAATTTCTGTGTTTGGTTTTCCAAACGGCACCACTAGAGTTCCATCTCACTACAACCCGACTCACCTAGGTCTAGTTATGCCAGACATAGCTCAGGAGGCATGAGATTCTCGTGAACAAGTGCAATGAATAACAAGTGATGCAACATGAACAACTGGATAACTAAAATTAATTTTAAGTAACAACAATTTTATTTAACAACAATTCATTTGCAAGTCCCTCTAATAAAGTTTCTTCATATCCATGTGAAGATTCATTTTCAGTTCAATTATGAGAAGTTTTTATTCATACACAATCAATATGCATGTAAGCATTTGTAATTCATATAGTACTTCATTAACTTTAAATTTATCACAGGTAAGTACAATATATGAAGACAACCGAGATAACTGATAGCATTAATTCAGAGTTTCACTTAATTCAAACAAATATTTCATTTATGGTCCATTGTGTTTCTTTGGTATTCTTCCAATAATAGCACTTAAAGAATGTAATTTGTTGTATAATAAAGTCCTTCTTTCAATAGTTCTTTAACAATTTACATCTTTAGTTATTTAATTAATTCACAGAGAAGAGTACAATATATGAAGACAACAAAGATAATAATGAAGATAACTGATAGCATTTTATTTAATTCAGAGTTTCACTTAATTCTGATCTGTAGTCTTTTAGGTAGTTGTCACATGTAATGTGGCTTAAATTAACTCATGTATGAAGATATTCTTTACAGACAAGAGCATTTCTATTATTCCAGTTAATTTTAGGTGAGTCAAAGCATAATAAGTACATTTCTATTCATTGTTATCCAAATCCAGGTTTGAATCCATAATATAAGCACATTTATATCCATTGGTTATTCAGGTAAAATATAAGTGTATGTATTTCAATCTGTCCAGATATCACTTCATCTTGCAAATGCATTTATTTGGTATTTCTGATTTCATACGACATATATATAGCCTATACGCATCAATAACTCTAGGTATATCATTGTACATTTAACTGTGACACATTGTTTTGGTATTCTTAATTCTCAACTCATATATATAACATGTTTTAATTCCGTGTTTATATTCCTTTTCTCAGAGTTTTAAAATAATAAATAAAAAAAATTTTAAAAAATGATTTTCTTAATCTTCCAACACATATAACCATTAACTTTTATTGATGTACTAATACATATTTAAATGTTTGAATTTATTCATAATATAGTATAAATTTACTAAATACATTCATTTTGTATAAATACATTCATTTTGTATATTTTACAATTTTATCTGGGTTATAAACACAGTATTATAATTTAGTTAGTTATAGTTATATGTAATAGCTCAGCATTTCTAATTCTTCCAGGTATACTTATTTGTATATCAGTAATATAAATAGTTATAAGTATTCATTTTTTAATTTATTTTAATTCAGATGTATCTGCATATAAGACGTTAATCATTTATGATTTACCTTATTAAAAATGCCTTTTGATTATAGATATTTAAGACATTTACATATTTGTAATTTATCACTAATAAAACGTATTTTCATACAGCTATAATTATTCATAATTTAATTTAAGAAAGATGTTTTTTTTTTTTTATAAACACATATAAGTATTGAATATTTCATGAAATTGTTACCTTCATTTTATCCAGTTTGTTCCTTCACTTCAGATTCCTACTGCATTTCAAAAGGAAGTTGTTTTATTTGAGTTGAATTGCATTATTTACTTTCTATGAAGTTCACTCAGGTGAATCGTGGAGGTTCATGCTGTGGACAAAGAGAGGAAGCTATTACGATTAGCCCTCCATCTTTATGATTTCCTTATTAATACTTTCTTTTTCATCATTAGCAATGTGGTTGTTAATATTATATTCCAAGGTGACTAAAATCACTGGTCAACTAAACAGTTAAGCAACACTTAGATTAAAAAATTTAACTTTTTAACTCTTTCACTTTTCTCACTTTTTACTCCTTTTAAAATCTAAAATAAAATCTTTTTTTAAAAATCTCCTCTGAACTTCAAACTCAACTATTTATACCCTGATCTCTGGATTGATTCAACTGAATTCCCACTATATATCTGATTTGTTACACAGCTTTCATTTAATCCTGAGTGCTTTTCTTAAGGATTGGGCCACTACTTCTGAACGGGATAGATAAGGAATCATGAGGATTAAGCCATGTTTTTCAATTTGATAACTTTGCCTCAAGTGAATATTATATTTAGTACAACAACATCATTTCAAAAATTAAAATGTACTATTTTTAATAAATGCCAGCTTTAAAATTATAAAATCAATAATGAAGGGTTTTTTTTTCCTCGGTTATAGAAAATAATGATTTTCTTTTAAGTTTATAAACTTTTTGCTTTATTTTTTTTTAAATATATAAGATCAACTTCTTTCATATTGTACCGGGTCGAACCGCTGAAACCACCTACTTATACATATATATAAGTTTGGCCGGTTTCAAACTCCTTCACAATACATTTATAACATTATAAAGGTTAGGTGAACGAACCGGCACGTTCGAGCAAAATGGGAGATCTTATTAATAGCTTGAACTATCAACAATGGCCCATCTCGGCTGCTAGATTCAAACCCCTACCATCCAAATACTTTATTTGTTTCGGGGTAAACCCCGGGGCGCCAGCTAGTCTGAAGACTAACATATTCGGGTAGTAGGCTCATAATCCAGCGCTCGAAACAATTCCCTTAACCAGCCCAGTCCAATTTTAATCAATGATATTTATTGCTAATAAGATATTGATAAAAAGAATTGACCGACAGATCAAGTTTAAATTTAAAAATAATTTATTTCAATCAACATCAATTAAGTTAAATATAATTTACTAACCAACATCAACGCATTCTAAACATTTTATAAATCCAAATTTCACACACGCACATTTTAAATTTACATATGATAGGATATTTCATGAACAAAACAACATAATCTTAGACATTTAAATTAACTCTCATTCGCAAAAAATAATAATAAAGCATTAATGACATTTGAGACTCTCGCACACACATCAATAGTTCCTTTTATGTATGATAGAGTTCATATAATGTTAATCTTCAATATTTACGGATTACAGTGGTGACTACTACTGGTAAATAATAATAATAAAACAGATACCTAGGATTTTTTTTCTTGTCGGTGGCTACTTCTGCTGCTTCTAATGGATTGTATCTAACCGGTTAGATTTGTTTATGGAAGAGAATTTATGGTAATCCGTTGGTTTCTTCTTGGAGACAGCTGCACGTTTTGACGGAGGGTTTCTGTGTTGTTATCCAGACATTATTTCTCAGGCAGGTTTTGATGGTCTTATTGGACTAACAAGGCTGGAGCGCAAGCGTATATTTCCAAAAGCTTTTCAGCACTGCATTTCTGTAAACTGACACAGTAAAACTAGACTGAATTTCAAACTCCAACTGAATGTCTGATAAACGAAAAAAAGTCTATTTATACCTGCAACGTGTTTTTGTTTTAATATCCTCCGGCAATACGTGTTGTCGAAATTCCTTTAGATTAATTATTATGACAACGTGTTTTTCGATTGAATATTTTATTAGTAGTAGCTATTTTAAAATGTGTTGTTTTCATATCTTTAATTTAGCAGTCCACCACTGTGTTTCTTTTGAAATACATTTCATTTCTTTATTCATTTTTCTTTTTTTTATATTATTCTTACATGCATACTTTTGTTTACATTCGCACGCACTAATATAATCTATTACAATAAACTGGAATGAAAAGAGATTTTTTCTTTTTTTTTTTTATATATCTTAATAATTTTAACTTTTTACGAAACTCTTAGTTTGTTTTTTTTTTTTTTTTTTATAAGAAAACTCCCTCTCCCCTCTTTAAAGTAATTAATTGTAACTTTCAAATTCTTTTTTCCGAAAGATTTTGATAATAATTTTTATCCAAAATTATTTTATATACATGTGCCAATTTGGCATTGGCACATTACACCCCCCTTCGTTTTAGAGTAAAATGCGTCATTTTTGACCATTTTATCTCTTGCAATTTTAATTGTTGACTATAAAGATTTATTAATTTAATTTTTTTTTTTTTATTCTAGATTTTTTTAACTTTTTACGAAACTCTTAGTTTGTTTTGTTTTTTTTTTTTTATAAGAAAACTCCCTCTCCCCTCTTTAAAGTAATTAATTGTAACTTTCAAATTCTTTTTTCCGAAAGATTTTGATAATAATTTTTATCCAAAATTATTTTATATACATGTGCCAATTTGGCATTGGCACAATATACATCTGCCTTTTTTTTAGGTAGGAGGATAAAATAGCTCTTAGAATACATACACACATGAAACAGAGTTTCTGTTACAATATATATATATATAGTGCCTGCCCAGATTAGAGCTGTATGTTACAGTATATTAAAAAAAGTTTATTGATCTTATTTAATTTGATTTGACTTGATTTATAGAATTTTAACTAGCAACTATGGCAACCATAATATTCAAACAACATTCTCATTTATTATTAATATTATCATCAAATCATAAATTGGTTATAGTCTATTTCAGGGGAAAATATAAATAAGTGAATAGTAAATAAATGCTAGAAAATAATTATGTGAATTATAAAATAAATCATTTGAATAAAATCATTATTATTATATGTTCATTTTGTTATTACATTTACTATAACAATTTATTTATTACAAAATCAAATATTTCATATATATTTATTTATTTTATTTATTGGAGTATATCATTAAAGATATATGTTAAAAATATATATTCATTAAAAGGTATAGAAAATGTCATATGAATCCTTTGTTTTTGATTGAAAATGAAAAATAATATTGAAATTGTAAAACATTATATTTTCTTGTTGTATCAAATGTTTTCTAAAAGTCATTTTTATCCACTGTAAAAAAAAAAAAAAACAATTTTCTTACACCAAAGTGTTTATTGAGTTCAATTCAACAGTTAGTTGCCTTAGTAGCATTAATGTCAGCAAAGAGAAGTTATAAATAGAACTGAAATGCTTTGAATCATAACTTTTGTCATTGTCTATAACAGATGCACTTTTACATTTGTCTTTAAAATTATTAATTTTACTTTAAAAGTGATTAATTTCTAAAACAATGGAAGAATAAAAATTTTAACTGTCTGCCCATTCAGTTTGGGCAGGTCATTGATGGAATTCCAAGGGAAATGGCATAATGTATTATAAAAAGAAAAACCCCACCAAAATTTAATACAAACCTTATGATGTATAAATAGATACCATATTTTTGATCAATGAATTTTGATTAATTAAATTTATATGTGATATTAAGAAATTGAAATTTCGCCTAATTGCCTGGAAAAATTCAATTAATACTCATTTGGATCATAACTGAATTTTTTTAATGATAGAACTCTCTTCTATATCATTACAAGTAATAAAAATAAAGCTAGTGATGTGCAGATTTTGCATTGATCAAGTAACTGTTATTTTTAAAAGGTTGGATATATCTATACTTGAAAGAAAAATATCAGAATTTAAACAGAGAAAAGACAAATGAATTCAAATCTTTGCTTTATTATTATTCATGCCTGTCTCTTCTCTACCCCAAGAAGGATCATTTCTTTGCATTTGAGATCATAGACAATGAACCAGAAGCTACAATGGAACAGTGGGTAACAGAAAGAAAGACTTCACTTATGTGGTATGATATCTGTGTGTAGATTTTTCATTTTAAAAAAATGTATGCTTTGTTCATATTTCTATTTTAAAATATAGAATCAAATAATTTATATATGTTATTATATGATAAGTTATACATACAATAAAAGATTGGAGATATCTTTTTTTAGTTTAAACTCTTATCTGATGATATCGATTAATTCATGATTCGATGTTTTCAAATATTCTTTTTTTAAATTTAAAATTTAACTTAGGGGATATTCATATAGAAGGGTTTAAACAGATTTTCATGATGGTTTAATTACTTAGAATTTATATTAATGAATAAATAAAAATCAATTTTATTTGATCACATTTTTTTTATCATTATATATTCTATTTAAAGTCTAAAGAAGATATTTGGAACTTCTTCAGTTTATATATAGTATAGTGTCATAAAGCACACTTTTGTGTTCCATATATATATATATATATATATATATATATATATATATATATATATATATATTTAATTATTATTTGTTATTGATTTATAGAGTAATAGATATCAAATTAATTATATATTAAAGAGAAATAGTATTTGTATTTTTTTAACTGGCTAGGATTTTAGTCAATTGTGTACATCATTTGTTTTTTGTTAATATCATTATTAATTTTTATTATAAATTAATAAATTTAAAGTTAATTGAAATTTAATAGACTTGTCTAATTGTTTTATAAGTATACAAACCAATTTATAACAATAAATTTATGAGGAGTAAGGTGAGTTGTCTATATAAGGAAAACTTCATTTTTCATTTGATCATTGAATCATAATCTAAAAATCAAACCAATATCGGTAATTGAAATATGGTCATATAGGTGTATATTTTATTATATGATTATTGTTAAGTTTAATTAGATATAAATTTTATATTGTCATTAAATTGAAACAGTTGTTTACTTTATGTGAGTTAATATCAGTTATATATATATATATATATATATATATATATATATATATATATATAATTCCATTAGTTCATGATTAATTATTAAGAGCTTACTTATCTTGTTCAATTATAAAGATCTTGATAGATTTTATTCTGTCATTAGTCAGAATGATCTGTTTTAATTATCTTTAAAAAATTTTGAGGTCAATTGTAAATCTTATTAACTATTAAATCTTAATGTTTATCTTTGATTTAAAATAGATGCCAATAATTATTTTATATAGTTTAATTGTATAAAATCCATTTTAATAATTGATTGATTGGAGATTTAAAATAGATAGATAGCATTAGTTGACCATGATTCAGTAAATATCCAATAGAAATCTACTGTATATTTGATATAATGATATGATTGAATATTATAAAGGCAATATTATCTAATACAGGGATGGACAAATAGTGGCCTGCAGGCCACATGTGGTCTGCTAAGATTTTTTTGTGGCCCACCAAGATAGTCAGAAAAATCCACCTTGTAATGTTTTTCACGTTCAGTTAGGCCTTCTATTACACACCAGAATGCATGAGAGTTAATCAAGCTATGAAAAAGAAAATATATTCAGATTATTTATGAGTCTCGGTATCTTAAGAACATAGCTATATTTCCTAATTAACTTGACCTAATATTATTTATGATTTGAAGTGCCAGTAGAATCAGTTTTTTATTTATTTAAAACAGAATGCCAGACTTCATATAAGAATTTTCTGATATTCATCGCGTCGCACATCATAAATTAAGAAGAAAATAATAAAAGTAAAATCGGGATAATGTATTATTTTTCCGGGGCTTAACTAAACAAGCATATTGGCAAAGGTAATTTATACATAATAGATTATAATAAATTAGCAATAATAATGCACAATGAAAAGTTGATATTAAAAGTAAAATATTATATTCAAACAAATTAAAATATTTAAAAGATAAATTACTAATAAATTGAAAGATCCAGACAATGATATTGATTAAATAATTAAAAGTTCTTGTTACAAATTTTTTAAACTTCTACAAAGTTCCTTGAATAATAAAAAATGGAAATGTCTCTATTAGTAGTATGTTAGAAGTTTATAGTTACATTAGTTGGCCAACATTTTTAGTCACAAATCAGGAATAAATAATCTTAGCTTACTAGTAAGTTTGTGTAGATTCTTGTCATGTAAATGTATTTCTTGGGATCCCAAGATCATAGAAAGTTAACTAGTTTCACTCTGTTGACATTCTCTTAACATTCCTGGTCAGTTGCAAGATATGGCTTGACATGAAAGTTCTGAAGTAACATCTTTATGGGGAAAGAAAGTATCCACATGCTGTGATTTCTATTCACACCTGACACATTTGTTCAGCTTATGAATATTTTGGGATGGGGCATTTATCACAATTGAGAGTACAGGAATTGCATCTAGCCCTGTTTCCTCACCCATCCATGCATGACAAAGCCAGCAAAAGACCTCGCTTGAAGCTATTTGGTTCATTTTATACTCGATCAGTTTTTTAATTTTCTGCACATACATTTTATTTTTTTGTTTTTCTAGTCACAACCTTGTACATTTGGAATTTTTTTCATTTATTTATCTGGATTAGTAATCTGTTTGTCTTTTTTAATCCTTCCAATTTTAACTTTTATTTTTAAATGAATAAATAACTTAAAACAAACAATCAACTTTCATTGCACGTTTTAAAAAAATAAATTATACTATGTAAAAAAAAATTAAATCACATCTTTTACACAAACTTTAAACTTGATTTTTTTAGCTTTTAAGTATTATCAAATGCCAAATATATTTGGACCATCTATATGTAGATGGTAGCCTTGAACCAAAATTTCCTCCTGTGTGCAACCGAAGATTCGTCTCATATTTTTCACCAGGATAGACATGTCAATATGCATGTGCAGTGTAGATACAATGCTTAGTGCTTTTCCAGTTAATCTGGTTAAATTCAATTTTTGTCTTTGCAACAGTAAATATATAAATTTCCAAACTTTAGTGAAACCATGATCCCTCCAAAAAAAACGTAAAATCAATAAAAATGTCGTATTTTTAATGAAGAATTGACAAACAAATATTTCTTTGGTAATACAGAGAATAAAGCAGTTTGTTTATTGTGTCATGAAATGATAGCCATATTTAAGGAGTACAATCTGAAACAACATTGTGAAACAAAACATAGCAAATTTGGCTGCAAACTTTTCAAGGAAGAACATAAAATAAAAGCTGCAGAGTGTGTGAAAAGGCTGAAAAAGTAACAAACAATATTTATGAAGTAATCAACACTTCAAAATGGTGCTACAGAAGCAAGTTTCATTATAGCCTACAACATTGCTAAATGCAACAAGCCTTTTTCAGATGATGAGTTTATTAAGCAGTGTATAGTAGAATATGCAAGCATATTGTGTCCTGATGTGAGAAGCAAATTTGAAAGCATTTCATTGTTAAGAAGGACTATAGTGTGGTGTATTGACTTAATTAGTGATGAACTCGCAGAACAGCTTAAGGCTGTGAGCAAAGATTTTGTTTGGTTTTCTTTGGCACTGGATGAGAACACAGATAATAAAGACACTGCACAATTACTCATCTTTATCCGTGGAATTGATGAAAATTTCGTCATCACAGAGGAATTACTTGGCCTAGAATCAATGAAAGATAGAACCACTGGTCAGGAATTGCTTAAGTGTGCTGTGAATTGTGTGAAGAAAAGTGTCTTGTCCTGGAACAAAATGGCAAGCATTACAACAGATGGGGTCAGAGCTTTCAGTGGAAAAAATGTAGGTATGATTAAGCTTTTAAAAAACAAATTACAAGCACAAGACACAGACAGTGATGTCTTTTCATTGCATTTTGCATCAGGAGAGCCTTTGTAAAGCTGCACTGGACTCAAAGCATGTGGTAGAGCCTATTGTTAGTGTGGTGAACACAATCAGAGCAAGGGCACTCCACCATCTGCAGTTCAAATATTTTTTGAGGATGTGGAGGCAAAGTATGAAGATGTAATTTACCACAACAGTGTGAAATGGTTAAGCCTCGGCAAAATGATAAAAAGAGTCTGGGCATTGCAGAATGAAATCCTCTTATTTCTGGACATGAAGATATATCTCATGATTTTGTTACAAAAAATAGGATGTGAGAAGTGGAGATATGAGATGATGTTTGCAGCTGATGTATTTGAAAAATTGCATGAACTGAATGTGACATTGCAGGGAAAAGGATTGTTTGCACATGAAATGTGGAAACATGTAAAATCATTCAAAGCAAAACTAGGTCTATTTGTAAGGCAAGCAGCTGAAGGTAATTTTTGTCATTTCCCTTTATTAGGAAAACAGAAAGTGCCTGAAAGTGTTTCTGCTAAGATTAAGGGTCATCTGTAGAGTTTGGAGGATGAGATCACAAGAAAATTTCAGGACTTTTAAGAAAATTGAGCCTAAATTCAATTTGCTCTCATATCCATTACTGCTGATATTGACACAGCACCTGAAGAGCTGCAGCTTGAACTTATTGACATGCAGTCAGATCACATTGTGAAAGAAATGTTTAATGCTGTGACATTAGTTGACTTTTACAAATCTTTGTCTGCTGAAAAATATCCATGTATAAAGAAATTTGCTGGGAAAAGGTTCTCTATATTTGGGTCTATATATATTTGTGAGCAAAATTTTTCTTACTTGAAGACCAACAAGCGTAAATATAGATGGTCCTTGACAGACATTCACTTGCAGGTTATGATGAGAATTTCAACAAGCAATCTCACTCCTGATTTTAAAAAAATTGTAGAAAAGTGTGACAGGGTACATTTGTCTCATTAAACTGATTCTAAAAGTAAATGTGCTTGCAGCTATAGATTATATAAAATTAGCACAATAAATAAATTGAATAAAACTGCCACTATCTTATTTAATTTATATTTATTGACTTTTATGGTACAATTTATATCTTTTATGAAATGCAAAGTTGACTAATGAATGCAATCATCTTAAAAGGTGGGGTTAATCTCCACTTCCACAAAGTGCCCCCAAGCCAAAAAAATTGCCCATCCCTGATCTAATAGGTTTATTAATAATGTGTTCTTGTAGAGTATTTCATTTTAATAGATAACTTAAGCCAGGGGTCCCCAACCTTTTTGCACTTAAGAGCACATTCTATAATACTGGCCAGGTGGCGGGCACCATTTATTTTTTCAATGTAAATTTATAGTTGGATATTGTTAATAATACACATAATGTACAAAAAAATATTTATTTCAAAAATAAAATGTTAACATATAATTAATGTTTATATTTTTATACTGTAAAAGTATAGTATGTCCTACAATATAATACAATAATTTATAAGACATTTAAAAAATTAAATTTATTTGTATCAGATAAATAATTTTTTTATCATGTTCAGGTAGTGGCGGGCACATGCAAAATGGTCTGTGGGCACCATGGTGCCCACAGGCATAGGATTGGGAACCCCTGACTTAAGCAATAATTGTATATTGTTACAAAGTAAAGTATAGATTGGTTAATATTATTTAACATTTTATTAAACTTAATACAAAACTGATTAATGGTTTAGTTTTATTTAAACATTAGAGATATTCTAAGTTTATAAAACATTCTCAAAATGCTATCATAACCATTTATAAATTAGTTTATTTAGGCATGGAATATCATTAAATTTAAATTTACATTATTATATGTGATATTTGATTAGTAAAGCGTATCAGAACTTAGTTATTTATTAATTTGAATTTGGTTTTATTCTATTATAAATTAAATAGATATCTTAGGTATATATCATTGTTTAGGACAATGATATATGATTTCATTGCTTATTGTAGTCTATTTTGGGATAGTAAATAGATTTGATGATATCTGAGGTAATGATCTTCTTTGCTTTCATGCTATCTGAATAATATTTTAATAAAGATTGTCATCAATAGTTTGTTTTGGTGTTAATTATTTGTTAGAAATTTGTTATTGCATAGTGTAACTAATGACTGAGCTAGATAATTTTACACAGATTATAATTGAGTTACTATTTATTGATACATTTTGTTCTGTTATAAATAATATTTGAACCATAAGAGCATTTCATTATCTTTTATTTAATTGTGTGTGAGTAATAAATGATTGTGTAAAAATCTATAAGACAATTTCTTTTGTTTAATTACAAATGCTGACCAAATCAATATAAAAAGATAATGGGGTAAATCAATTATTATCTCATTACTTATATTATAATAAAAGCTTTTATTTACTGTATAATTAATTTCTGGTTGCCCCACACTTTTATTTCAAGTTAAATATAAAAATCCTAATTGTGATTTAAAAAAACAATTATTTTTTTTAGTGCACAGTAAATAAAAGCTTCTATAATAAAATTTTATATTTAACATTATTTTTAACTTTTTAGTATTCAAATATTTTTTGTAATTATTTATATTCAAATTTAAAAATTGGCTTTTTAGTGCAACATTAAATATGTCTTATCTATAAAATATTATATATATATGACTTTTAACTTTTTAGTATTTATATCTATAATTATTCTAATTTTAAAACCAAGAATGAAAAGATGTCACAGTCTGTGTAATATTTGAAAGAAATTATCATGCATTACAAATTTATTTCAACATTTCTTTATTTAGAAAGGGAGTTTTAAAAAAATGAAACTTTTATAATAAAAAGATATTAATATATATTTTTACTTTTATCTTAAGTGACTTTAAATGCTTTTTAGTATAAGCTTTTAAAAAAATCCATCAAATGTAATCCATCAACACTGCTAGACTGGACAAATAACTGGGCAATCCTAAAATATTCGATTATTATATTGTATTGTCATCAATTCCTATCACATGTACAAATTTTTAAGGAAATCCATTTGATAAAAGTGTTTTAAAAATCCATACAAAATTTAGTCTAAACAAAACAGAGTTTTTAAGTTAAATAAAAGTGTTTAATAATAAAAATAAAATTATGTTACTATTTATTATTCTTTTCCTAGAAGTGCATCATATTTTAACTTTATTCAAAATCCTAAATCTTTTTCCTATCATAACCTTAAGAATCCAAAATTATTTTTAAATTGATATTTTACTATTAACATTTTTTTTTCATTTCTACTTAACTATACTTATCCTTTGTCTTTTCAACTAATGCAGAGAGAAGCGAAATCTTTTGTTGCTTATTTTTAATCCATTTAGTTCTTATGAGATGACTTAACTAGGAAAATGTATCATCTTTTCAAGTTTTAAGTGCTATGTTTAAAGAAATTGTACTTTCTCTTTGATGGTACTGTCTGTTATGAAATTAGCATTTTTAACAATATTTGTGATTTGCAAAAAAAAAAAAACATAGTGTGTTTTGTAAATTGACTGTCTAACAAAAACGATCTGATAGCTTATTACTGGTTTTAATTGTTTTCTTTCATTTTTTTTTCTTCCTTTTCATTTAATAAAACAACTATTTTGAGCTAATTATCTCACTATATATATATATATCTTTTTTAACTATTTATTGATCTATTACAGGATATATATCTTAGTTCAATCCAGTTTCTTGATTCATAGCCTGTTTTTCCACATCATGTCAACAAAATTTTCTATTTCATCTATTAATCTCACATCTGGATTCTATCTCAGTTTTTTTACAATCTTCTGATATCCACTTTAAAAACCATAACTATATATTAACATTATGTCTTCCAGCATTTTATTTCTTAAATATTTCAATAATATCAGTGATTTCTGTTTGTTGTCTTACCCAAGTATTTTGTTTTTAATCACTTCATTTTTAATTCCAACTTACATCTCTCCATAGGGTAGTGTTCCTGCATTGTTTTTTTACATGTTCAAGTTTCAGATTCATAAATAAAATGTGGTAAAATATGCTTATTCAAAATGTTTTTCAAACATATAGGCATATTTATTTTTAATATTTTTTTCTAATAAAAGTATCTTATCCAAGTTTAATTCTATGATATATTTTATCCATTATGTTTTCATCTAGGTATTGAAATTATTAATATCTATTCATGATTATCAATCTTAATTTTCTTCTAAAAAATCTATTGAATATTAGACTGTAGCTGTCCATTTACTATCATCTTATCTAACAGGCAAAACTCTCCATACATCAGTGCAACCCTGTGCCAAGCAGAGCAATCAATGGATGCCAGAAGGCTTGTGCATAAAATCTCCATCTAGTGCCTACTCATCCAATACCCCAAACTAGTTTCTGGCTTGTGGCCTTTGTCAGTGAGGAGCCTTGGATCTGAGAGCACTACATCTAGATTCTTAGGATCTAATGCAACCCTCCAGCAGCCACCTTTTATCTCTACTTAACTACAAAACTATGAAAATGAAATGTAAAACACAATAATATTTTCAATCTAAGCTCAATAGCTTATAGAGTCATATGGATCTGAACTCAGTTCAGCACCTATACATTTTGGTGTCTTTGGTTCTTTAACAACCATAGTCACCACTATCTTATTAGGCAGGATTGATGTTAAACCACTAAATATCACATGATCACTATCTCTTATGCTAGTTATATGCTAGCATAAGATATGGTGATCATGTGATCATCTTATCTAGCAATATGTTTAACTTAACTCCACTTCAAATTCTTAATTATTTCAATGATGACCATAACACCTGTTTTTCTCTCACCCATGTGTTCTGAAATATCTGTATTGCTCTCCTGTTAAGTGTCCAAGTCTCAGATTATAAATAAGAATTGGTAAAACTTATTTATTAAAAACCTTTTCAAAAGTATAAGCATATTTCATAAAGTTATTTTTAACAAAATTATTCAATTCAAGTTTAATTCCATGAATAATTTCCTTCATTATGCTTTCATCTGAATTAATAATCTGACCAAAATATTTGTAGTTATTAACTTCTTCTAATTAATCATTAACAATCTTTATTTTATTCTTTTGATCAAATACATTGAAAATTACTTTAGTCTTTTTAGTATTTATCTTACTTGTTTTCATCTACTAACATTTGCAACATTTCTTGAAGCTCTGAAGCATTATTTGCAAAAATAATATCATTTAAAAAATCTAATTGACTTTAATAATTTTCATTTATTTTTATTTACTTTAACTTTCCATTTTAATCCATAAAATACGTCTTGCAAAACTGCTGTAAAAACTTTTGGATATATGGAGTCACCTTGTTGTACACCTTTTTCAATGTTAATCATCATAATATCACTATATAATCTAATCATTGTTGTTGAATTTTGATAAACATTTTTTAGAATACAATAATATCTTCATGATCCAATGTTTTAATTATTTAAGAAAGACATAAAATCAAATGTCTTCATAATCTACAAATCCAAAATATAATAGCAACTCATATTCATTGGTCCTTTCTTTAACTTCTATCAATACTTATTTGTGATTCATTGTGCTAAAATCACTTTTAAATTCAGATTGTTTTTTTTTAATGATTAAAATCTAGAGTTTAATATAGTTTAATTGTAATTATCTTGGATAAAATTTGTCTATAAAACTGATAAAAGATTCATAAATCTGTAATTTCTAATATCTTTTTTAACATCTTTTTTAAATGTTAATATTAGTATTGCATTCTTCCAATTATCTGGTACATCTTTGTCATTTCTTTACCTGCTTTTTTAAAGATATCTATTATAATTCCATCATTATCTGATGCTTTTTCCCTTGTTTATAGATTTAATTGCATGTCTTATTTCTTTATTTAAAATTGTGGACAAATATGTGTAGAGAGTATTTTTTCTTGTTTTTTATTACTATGTAATTTTTTATAAAATTCTTCTACAAATTTCATGAAGTCATTTTTCTTTTTAATCATAGTTCCATCTTTACTTCTTATTGCAAAAATAAGTTTCCTATCAAGATTGAGACATTCTACTTTTATTATTTTTTGTAGCTTTCCTTGCTAATTCACAATTACAATTTTTTGTATCATTATTAACTCTGTTTTATATCATTTTACAAAATTTTAGATATTCAATTATTCTAATAGATCTTTTTTATATTTTTTCATATTCTTTTTTTCATAAATTATCTTGTCTCAATAAAAATATTACTGATCAATTAGTTATTTTCCTATTGATTTCATTCAAATCTGAATCATCTTCAAATTCTGTTAATATTTTAAACTGATTTGCAAGATCAAATTCAAATTTATTGTAATGTTTCTGGAGGTTAGTAATATCTACTATGAATACTGTTTTCCTTAATAAATTGTTGACTCTCTAGTTTTGCAATAACATATATTTTATATCTCACTAATTGATTATCACTTCCTGTGTTGAATTTATTAACAATTTTTTGTTAGTCAAAATATAATTCATTTCTTCTATACTTTTTTTTGGGATATTTCCATGTGAATTTTTTTTAGCTTTTTCACAAAGAAAAAATTCATACTATAAGGTTTTTCTTTTTCTGCCAACTCCATAAGTCTGTGATCTTTCTCACTTCTTTCACATAAACAAAATTTACCCACAACATTTGTATTTTTTAATCATTTACCAATTTTAGCATAAAAATTTCCTATGACAATTTTAGAATGTTATTTGTTCTGATCAAAAGCCTTTTGTATAGTCCATAAACTTGATTGTCAGTATTTGACATATATATTGTGACAGTTTGAAATAGCAGACAGTTAACAAGGAGAATAGCAATATATATAAAAACTATATAGGTAGCCTAGTCTTAAAAAATGTATATGCATATATGTGCTTGCGAGAATAAATATAAACAAGCCCACACATATCTATATTTAATTATTTTATTATAAAATAAAACGGAAGATAATAATAGTGTTGATTATTAAATTTGGTAATAAATATTAAAAATAAATAAAATAATTATTCTAATAAAGCGTTATTATTTTTTTTAAAAAATGTTAATGTATAAAGTTTTGTTTTATTTTGCGTTATTGTAATTATGTTTATTTATAGAGTGCTTTTGAAAACACGGTAATATTTTAAAAAAATTGATTTTTATTATGTGACCAGCCTATGTAAAGGCTTTTTTTTTAATTGGTTGTTTTAACCATTTTTTTTAAAAAAAATTAATATAAATTAAACAAAAGACTTTAATATTATAAAAATAAATGTGAGAAATATAACCTGCCTGAAAGGCTATCGTAATTGATTGCTTTAACTTTTTTTTTTTTGCTTTGTGGAATTGCTTGCTATGAATAAAATGCTTGTAATTAAATTAAACCTCTAAATTTAGCTTATCCAATTATTAATGACTGAATTAGCATGAACTACATACTATCAAACTACATGACTTCAATTATATACAACCAAAACTAAATGTAAATACAGTACTATAGCATTTACCCCCCCCCCCCACTAAATATCATATTTTAAACATGAAATTTATATACTGTAATCACATTTTCTTCACGATTTAAATACGATACCTATTCAGTTCTAATTAAAAACATATCTACTAATTTTCCAAATGCTTTTTTCTTCAAAAAGTTTTATTCCAATAGCATATTTTTTTAGAAACCAGAAATATAGTCAACCATTGTAATTTTTTTTTTAATCAGTTGCTTTAACAAATTACTTCCTTTGCATAAAATAGTTTGTAAAAAATATATATAATGATGGAACAAATAATAATTTTTTTCATTGAAAAATATGCCTCACTGTGAATTTGATATATGCCACCCTTATGAAGAAATATTCATACATTACTCAATCAAACAATGGAGAAAATAGGAATTTTATATATAAGACCAGACTGTACCTGGCCTATGTAAAGGTCTTCATTTTTATATTTTTGGTTAATTGATTGCTTTAATGATTTTTTTAAGGATTTAATGTAAATTAAACAAAACATTTTAATATTATATAAACCAATGTGAGAATTGTACAACAGCCTGAAAAGCTATTGTTTCGACATCAATTGTATGCTAACCAAAACTAAATGTAAATATGGTACTATAACATCTATTTTTCCCTTCACTAAATATCATTTCAAACATGAATTTATATACTGTAATCATATTTTCTTCATGATTTAAATACTATATCTATTCAGTTGTAGTTAGAAGCGCATATACAGATTTTTTTCTGCACGTTTTTCTTCAAAAAGTGTTTATTCCAATACCATATTCTGTTAGAATCCAAAAATGTAGCCAGCCATTGTTTTTGCAATATTTTTTTTTATTGGTTGCTTTAAAAAATTACTTCATTTGCATAAAATGATTCATAAAAAAATTGTTTTATTAATGGTGGAACAAATAATTTTTTTTTCATTGAAAATATGCCTCATTGTGAATTTGATACATGAGAGTCTTACAAAGAAACATTCATACATTCACCAATCAGACAACAGAGAAAATAGGGATTTTAAATATAAGATAGAAGAGAAGGCAGGAAGGGAAATAGAAAAAGATAAACAAGAAGCTCATGAACTGTTAAGTAACCAAAAAGTTTGTCTCCCAAATCTAAAATAAATAATAACTTATTTATTATTTTAAAAAACTACAAATGACATGAAGTGCTAAATAAAAGAAAGCAAGAGAAGAACGTGATATTTCCTTCATCAGCTGGACCTTCCAAGAGATTGGATATTTAAAATTTTAACATATTAATGGATTAGTCTATATTTATGCTTATATCTGTATCATCTTATAATTCAGTTCAGGATGATTTTATCATTAAAACAAAAAATAAAATATTTGAATAAACTTATTTAAGTAACCATTAGAAGCTTTGTTATTGGACCATATCAGTTCCAACAATGAGAAAACATCAGACTTGGTAAAATAAATAAAATTGTTTTTGTTTATTTACAGTATTCTTAATAAGAAAACTAAATGTTCTATATATAATAAATAACATATCTTGTTTAATAAATATTAAGTTTGCTAAAATAATATTCAATATAAATAATAACATTATAAAAAATTATTGATAAGACAGTGTTTATCAATTTTTTATGTGAACATACATTCAAATATCTATGTTTTTAAAGACAAATAGTTTTAAAAAAATTATAGTATGCGTCCTCACAATTATTTTTTATAATGTTTTTTTTCTTTTCAAAATAAATGGGATAAATAATTATATGCTTATAAATATTCCTTTTTAAAATGTATTAAATATGTTGTATTTTAAGTAACTGAGCAGACATTTCTGCTTGGTTTTATATAAATTGGTAAAACAAAATATTCATCTTTGTGTTTCATAAAAGATTTGATGGTTATTAATGTAAATTGCTCAGGTTCATAATTAAAACATTAATAATTTAACATAAATTATAATTAATAAACATCCGGGATTACATTAAATGGATATGCATGACTAAAACAATGTGTCATCATTCTTGCAAATATTCAATGTTTTCTTTACATACTTTTTAAATGTTAAAAGTATAAGATTGTTTCTGGCTAAGATAAATAATTATATTACATTTATTTTATTTGGTTACTTTATAGAAGAATAGTAATATAATTACGAAGAATTTTGAATAACCAATTAAATGGTGTTAAAAAATAATGTACACATTAGGACTAATTTATTTATTTTATTGTTATTTATTTTATTATTTTATAACCAATTTTATTTGTACTTTATTATGTTTTACATAAATTATTCTTGTTATCAATTGCCGTGGTAGTATTGGTCTCAATAGAATTATTTTATTTGAATCTATGACAGATTAATTCCTGTAAAATATCATAATGGATTTATGATATTAATTTATTATATTCTTTCATTATCCTTAGCAATATTTAGTATTTGTCTCATAATATATAACATTGGTGTGCTGATAGTAAGGTTAATGTAATGAGGTGGGGTGAATTAGTATAACTATATCATGGCTATTCCTCCTGTCTTGCATGGCACTCAAAATTTATAGTTGTAAGTTGGAGTAAATCAATAATAAACTTAACATATTTAGAGGTATGACTATAATGTTGGTGTTATTCTACAGTTATAATATTGCAATTTTGATAGTATATGCTGCTTTTATATATCACTATAGTCACAATTTGTCACCATTAACATGGCTAGGTACTATTTAACAGACTTACTATTTTCTCAACCATTTTCTTTAACTGTAATAATTGAATTTGGGTAAGATGGTTATTTATCCCAATTTACTTTAAGATGATTAAACATTCATAAATAAGATGTATTTAATTATAACCAATGTGAGACTTGTCTTCCTATAAACAAATCACATCCCCTTAACATTAAACAAATACAAAATATTTATTCAATGGCATGAGAATACCCAGACACTCCTCCTTATTAAGTATCTACATACTCTCATGGCTAACAATAATATCCAATATATAATAACACATCCGTAGCTATTAAGTTTCTATTAGATTACTCAATAAATCAGTCTATCATTTTATTACATATAAACTTTATTTTTATTATTTGAGATAATTGTGATTGGCAATAATCATAAAGATAGTTTTATAATAAGGAGATCTCATGATAATCATTGGTTTATATTAATTCTTCATACTATCTATAGAATATCAAGAGGGATTTTACTGATCTCCATGGGTAGTGCATTAATTAAGAAAGGCTTCTAATTTAAATCTATAACTACAATCGTCCTACTATTTTCTTTGGCATGCATCTTTATACTTTTCAATCAATATTATCATCCAAAAAATAATTAGATTTTATTCTTTCCAAAAAAAAATTTTTATTATTTATTTTATTAAAAAAAAACCTACTTTGATGAAATATAATATAATAAATGAATTATTTGATCAAGGAAGCCACCAAAAAATTAAATCCCCTTTCAAGAGGTATGTTATTATCTGTTATCTTTTTTTTACCTGGGTTGATTTTTCATTTCAATTTTAATATTTTATTTTTTTTGGGTGGTGGGTTGTGCAACCCCCCCCCAAAAAAAAAAAAACTTCAAAATTTTAAAAAAAAAAAAAACAGATTAAAAATATTAAAATAAACGTTCTAGTACACGTAATTTCAAAATAATATTGGTAACCAAGTTTTATATCCACATAATATAATCACAATATAAACAATAAAAAAAATCATATTCTAGATGTTTTATCATAGTATTAAAATTAATATCTTCACGTAGAATGTAATGTGATTGGACATTTCCCACTAGAAAACATCATTTTTGCTTTTCAATTGGCATATCAAAACACACGCATATATTACATATATACTATTAACTGCTTTGATTACAGATATATCTCTATTTATCTTTTAAAATGCAATATTTTATTTTTTAAAAAAAAAACAACTATGACTATTTGTCAAACCGAACTTTAAAAATAATCAACAAAATATATATAAATGAATTAAATTACCCATGCTTCATTGCATATATATATATTGTCGACCCCTTTTGTTATAAACGCATATTTTATTAACTTAAACATTGTTCATATCTATTTATTTCAGATAAATAGGACTATTTGTTAAACATCAAACTTTAAAATAATCAACAAGATATGTAAATGAAATAATTCCCTTATGCTTAATTATTGATTAATCTACATAACTAAATATACATATATCATTATGAGCAAGTTCCCTTTTTTCTTCTTTTAAAACCACTAACTCTAAAAAAAAAAAACTTAAGACTTTTCTGGCGTTCCATTCATTTCATACATTGTAGATTGGTTGTATCACAATATTTTTATCACTTTTGTTCTCTGTTTTCTCTACAGATTATCATAATTCCCAAAATGCATCTGACATTGGATTATGTACAATGTAGTAATTCTCTTTCCTTTTTTTTTTTTTAAATAATCGAATGTTGTCTATGGCTTGCCTTTCTTTCCAAATGACAAATATTTCTATTTAAATTAGCACCGATATTATTTCGTATATGCAGGCTTAGGATTTTTATCAAACTTATATCATTTTATGGATTTATTTTCCTTATCAAATGATTGAGATTTTATCTATGTTGAAAGCCTACTATTGCTTTACGCATATATATACGCGATCTTTATTGAACAAATATTTATCATGCAGTATAATTTCTCTTTAAGCTCTAAGATAGTAAAACTAGAATTGTAGATTGATTTATTCATTTCTTTACCTAAAGTTAGCTGTACAATTAATTGCTTTACCATTTATTTCTAAAGAGTTTCCATGATAATTTCTTCTCATTATAGTTCTATAATAAAAACAACAAACATACTTAACTCTGTCCATAGTAAATTTGGTTTTCTTTGTCCTGAGTTGACAATTTGAGCAATACCAATGTGAGGATGACTTAGAGAATTTCTCTGTTGACTCCAGCCTGACTGCAGTCATTAAAATCTTTTCTTTTAGTGAGTACATTTTTATCATACTTTTCTTTAAAATGATTTCAAGAGATTTTTTGAAAATTAATAAACGTCGATTTAGTCCAATAGAGATCAATTAGTTCAGCATTGCATCTTGATTAAAACTTTATATTATTCCTTCAATTATCAGTAGTGAAGATTTATTATATCAGTAGTTTAAAATTGACAATATTTGAAGAGATTTTTCTTGTTTTTCCAACTTTTCACAATAAAAAAAAAATTAAAAACTAAAATCTGCTTGATCCCCCAGCTGTCACAATTTTATTCTTATATTTAATTCTCCCACAATTTTTATCCAAGTTCATTTGCCTCCTTTTTTATTGGTTAATTTTCATGATTCCCTTTCCCCCTCTCTGCTTTCAAACATTTATTTTAGCTACGAATGTTTGGTTGGTTTTTTTTTTTTTAATGAAATCTTAGTTTTTTTTGAAACATTTTTAAATAAAGTTAATTTTTTTTTTCTAGAAATTGGGTTGAATACAGTTTATTTTCTTGATTGGGATTAGTATTTTGTAAAATGAATATTATTTATTTACTCTTAAACACCATTTAAGATTTAGCTAGAAACAACAGTAATCGATTTTATCCATAAAATAAAATGCGCACTGATACATAATTGTCTATCCATATAACGCATATTTGTTCACAAGACAAAATTTGAACGCCACTATATTTTTAAATAATATCAACTGTTTACTTATTTGTAGCTATATCATGATTTTATAGATTATTTTATATATATCTATCTTTAGTTACTTACTTTACCTATCAGATCCTTTATAAATTTTAAACCAACTAAACCCAAGTTCAAACCCTATGATACTAAATAAATACTGGGTTTAACAAAATTTAAAATTATATAACAAAATTTTATTCTCAACTTTATTACAGGAGAGGGATCCTAATAAAAGGACACAATATATATTAACATAGTGGGCAATAAAATGAGAGTTTAACCTCTTGTATTTCATTTAACATATAATTTCAAAGTGTGCAGTCTGGCTCTATGAATACCAAAATGAAATATGAACTTTACAGTCTTTTTTATGTTTATTATGATTTTTGAATGTTGAGTTAATACTTCCTAAAATTTTCAATGGGTGTGATGACTCTTTATAGATTGTTAAACTGGGAACTGTATTTGCTATCATATCATTTTTAATATTAAAAAAATAATCTCTCTTTAAATAATGTTTATTATCTGTCTTTGTAATAATCTTTAGGGTTTTTTTAATTTAAAAGCCATTGCACCATTGTGAATAGAAAGCATTGAGTTTTCTATTTATTATTATTAAATTTGGAATAGTATACTATTATCTTTCACTGTATTAGTAAATTAATCTTCTCTAGTAAACTAACTTATATAAGCAAGCTTGAACATTTTTAATTTTACAAATCATTATCACAGTAACAAATATTTTCGACATCTATCTTAAATTACTATTTTATATAAATATTGAACATCAGATAGCAAAACACAATATTTATAGATTCTTATGATGATTTCTTGTATAATTATCTAATGTTTATTAAGTTGTTCAATGTTATAAGTGAAGATAGGTGTCACTATTGTACTATTCTGAGAATATACATGTAAATGGAAAAATATGGGTGATTTAGTATGTAAATTGTGTAAGGAAGGAATAGAAAATATTAGGCATTTGTTAAATGAATGTAAATGCTTGAAAATAGAAAGGGTACAGATAATGAAGTTACGGGAGAATAAATATGAAAAAAGTGATTATACAGAAAGTGAATTATTGTTTTTTATGCTGGGTTTGGGAAAAAATAAGGGGGATTTAGATATAAAGGCTATAAAGTTGACAAACATTATGTTGTGGAAATGGGATGGAGCAGAATATAGGAAAATTTAGAGTGGGGAATGGAAGATAAAGTGGCTAACAGGTTTCTCTGGGCATAGTTGCTGAGAGATTCCTGACTCCATTTAAGGAGAAGTCACAGTACATCACATCATTATATATAAAGTAAAAAAAAAAAATGGTATAAATATAAATATTACATATCAGAATTTTTTTTAGTTATCTGGATTCAATTTTGGTGGAGACTGTTGTAGTCTATTGCTCTTCCTTCTAATTAGTGTTTTGCCATACTGTTGGTGGTGAACAAAAAAGTAGAAGTGTTAAAAATGTTAATATTATTGATTTATTTAAAAAGTTTGTATATTTATTAATATTATATTTTTTCTTGTAATTTAAATATTTAATGTTGCTACAACTTGCTTTTTTAACAGATTAATGTTAAAACCAATGAAACAGTAACATATTCTACAGTTAGAGAGAATAGTCTAAGACTTGCTAATTCTCTTCTCAAACTTAATGTTGAAAAAGGAGACGTGATTGCTATTTACTGCCCTAATATGATAGAATTTGTATATATGTTTTATGGAATTATTTCAGCTGGTGGTAGCTGTATGTTGATTGGAATATTGAATCAAGAAGGCAAGTACATTTCATAAATAATTTTAAAAGTATTTTATTGTATTTAGTCTTGTTATTGAAATAAGAACACTTATTAATATCACAATTTTATCAGATTATTGTTTTACTTTTTAGTTGAACTTTTACACCAATTAAGCCAAACAAAATGTAAAATAATTTTTACAACACCGGAAAAGGTCAAATTAGTCCAAAAAGTACAGTTAAGCTGCCCAACTTTAGAGGTAAGTAAATTATATACACACTTACATATACACATTAAAAATAAATTGTATATTTCAAAAATCTTGTAGTAATAGGTAAGTTATCATTCATATATAAAGTGTGATAAAACAGAGTAGCTAATATTCAAAAAACATTAATCACAAAAAACTATTTGCCAAGCACTTTTGGTATCGTGTACAACATGTCACCATGATTCTGGTACATGGTACCAAAAGTGCTTGGCCAATAGTTTTTTGCGATTAATATTTTTTGAATTTTAGCTGCTCTGTTTATCACACTTTATGTATGAAGAATAATTTTCATTATCTGACAGAGTTTTTGTATTATTTATTTAGTAATAGGTGAAGTAAAGAAAAAGCAGACAATCTTTCTAACAACTTTTCATATAAAAACAGAGAAGTAGAAAGTAATACTAAATAGATTTACCAGTTGATAGGGGATAAAAGAAAGAACATTTTTTCATTCATATTTTATTTTCTATCTAAAAATAGATAGATATCCATTTAATAATTAACATTGAATGACTAGCTATGGCTATAAGATCATTTTCAGAAAAGAATTTCAAGCTTATAGAAGAAAAATGTTGAGTTTAATTAGGCAAGATTCAAGTACAGTTTCAAGTATGACAAATTAAAGCACTGTCTTAGTAACAAGAAGCTCTTCAGTGAGCAGTAAAGCCTTAAATTTTTAATTTAATACAATCATAGTAACTTGTTTTTTTCTAGTTCATTATAGAGAAAATTTTAAAAGACTGTTCTTATCTTTCAACAAAAACAAAGGGAGAGGAGAAGAAATAGAATTTGATATTACTTAACTGTATTGCCTATTTATATACTGTATATGAATGTTGAAAAAAGTCTATATGATCTGTAATAAACATGACATAAAATGTTGAATACACAAAGGGACTATTATAGACATAATAAAAACACTATAACAAAGTTCATAATTTAAGATATATTTATATTCATGATTATCAAAATTATAAAAATGTGCATATATATTATCACATAGTAGTTCATAACATATCTGGGCATAACTTAATTGTAAGTAGGAACATTTTTATCTAAAGTTAGATTAAATAAATTTTTACTAGTGCAAAATATCGTAACTTTTAGTTTATAATTTTGAAGTTAATTTGAATAAAATATTGTTTAAAGATATTTATTTATTTGTTGCTTTAATTTAACAAATCTGTATTTATTTATCTGTTTAGCAGAAAGTTAATTTATCTAAAACAGTAGCAATATTACTTTTATAAAGAATCTTTTATTTCTTTGTTTATACATTCCAGCATTAAGTAATAAAACCTGACAAAAAATTAAAGATGCAAAATTTACACGGAGCACTTTTAAGTACAAATAGATATGGGTTATTATAGATCATTTAGAAATTTGTTTTATTAAAATACATTTGTTATGCGTTGTTTTTTTATTTCTAAAATAAATTATCAGTGAACAAACTCATTTGTGAATAACATGGATTTTTATTAAAAGTACTTGATTAAACGAGGCATGCGCATTTTTTATCTTAGTGAGTAAAATAAATATGAAGTTTTATAAACAATATTCAGATTTAGAATCAGATGTTCAATAATTGATGATATAATTTATAATATTGATGGTTCAAAACTCTATATGGGGATTGGTTCAAGCCAAATATTTTTTTTGACACTTAACAGTAACATATTGATTCAAAAAACATGTTACAGTCCTACTAAATCAGTGTATGTCACTATTGGGTATGATAATGATGATATTTTAAATATATGGAAAAAACAGTTTGGCCATTTTTTGAATAATAAATTGAAAAATTGTATATGTAGATATCAATATCCAGTTTGATGAAATTAAAATAACACTTTTTGTAATATTAAAAATGGAAATAATGTAAGTCCTGTTGAAATTTTCAGAGAAGTTTTAATCGTGATCTAATTTTTTAAGAAATATATTAATGCATGACATTGTGTCACATGGTTTTAATGATGTTTCTATTACTTCAATTTATAAAAATAAAAAAATAAACATCTCATAAATTATCACTATAATAAAAACACATTCAAAAATGTGATTAAATAGATTGCTTCTAGTCTTGAATGAATATTGACTAAAGTCTTAGTAAAAAGTATTATGAATATAATTTTAATTATGGGCAAATGCAAAACTAATATTATCAGCAAATATATGATTTATATATTGCTTTTAAACATGTGATCAAAAGATTTTGCTCAATTAATTAAGAATGTTTTGGAAATATTTGAAAATAGCTAATTGTTTGTGAAAATTATTTTATAATATACTGATCCAAAATGATAATATGAGAAGTAATGTTACTATTGATAATAAAAAATTTGAAGTGTTTAAAATAAAAATTACTATTAAGTAAGAATATTTGCCATATCAAACTTTATTTTCAACTTTTATGACTGGTATTTGGAACAGTTTATAAGTAACTTTATAAAGAAAACATCAAATTTAATGAAAATTTGAGAAAAGTTTTTTTTTTCTCAGTGGTGAAAGTTTATTCATAAAAAAAAAAAAAAAAAACAGATACAAATACAGTTAGAAAAAGGTTTACAAGGGAGTGATTATATGATAAATTGGAATTTCAGAAGCAACATAATAAAAGAAGAAGGATACATGTGAAAGAGAATAGGAAGTGGAAAGGGAAAATGGTGTATAGTCCAGGCCAGTCTGAGATGCATGTCTCACCGCATGGGTCACAAACATTTGAATGATTGAATCCTATGACAGAGGCTGAGAGGATGGGAGTTGGAGGATTGCCCAAATGTCTGTGAGGAGTGGAGATGGGGCTAGTTTGGTATCTCTGGTTTTGAGAGAGTGAATTAGGTCCAATAGCTTTTGATTCACTGAGTGTACTCTCTGGTCAAAAATAATGGCACATTAGAACAACCAGAGTGCATAGATGAGGAAAACTGATAATTTATATAAGAAATCTATTTTCTTCTTTCCTATCTTGTAAATTTAAATAATGATTTCTAGAATATTTGGTAATGTTTTGAATACATTCTATAATTATTTCGCTTTAACAAGTTATGTTGAAAAATTCAGATACTTTATCAATGATTGAAGGAATACAAATGTCAGCAACCTTTGGCTTAAATAATACTACCCTCTAATTATACTTAGATATTTTGGTAAATTTTATGATGGAGAACCAAAAATGAATGCTGAAGTGAAGCATGGACTCCAATGTGTTGCTGGTGTATTTAACATGTTAAAAATAAAATATCTCATCAAGTTATATAATTAGCAATTAAATTAATAGTATATAGATATGTTATTCTGCCAAATGTATTTTATAAAATTGCTGCTTCTTAATATTCTGAAAATGAAATAGCAAGACCATAAAATCACTAGTTATATTCTTTAGTTTGTTGGGTGTAATGATAATTAATTTAGGATTGAAAGATTGGATCTTTTGTGTACTGGGTATTTAGAATTATAAAATGTAAAAAAAAAATAATAATATAGAAAATATATATGGTTTTGATGAAAGAGCTAAACATACATTGTAAAAGTGATTTAAAAAACACTCTAAAGAGGTGCATAATAGATTTCTTTCATTGGGAGGATTATGATGAAAAAAACAAAGAAAAGGAAATAATAGGATTAGACATAATATTCAGATCTGTTAAAAAGAAAAGTTAATTATAAAGTAAATTAAAATACAGCACACAAAATGTTAAATAGTCTAAAGGTTCTGTAAGTAATAAATTGTGGGTATACTTATGTTCCATGTATTACTTTTTATAATCAACACAAAATTCTCTTCTTTTTAAAAAAAATTAGATGGTCATTCTTAGCTATGAGTGGCTATCTTGTTAATAAAATACTTTAACTTAGATTTTTGTATGTTTAAAAACAGTTTAAATAATGCTGAGATAGATTAAATGGTTAAGATTATTTTACATATTTTTGACTATTAAATTCAGATAACAGATTTTTTCATTTGTATTTGTGGTCCTGTAATTATTTAAAATCTTCAAAATATATTATTAAATCAACAACATAATCATTAGTCATTAACAAAGCTTCTAAATAAGATGTGATGGGCCTTTTATCTTGCATTTAAATATTTTATGAAAAGATTTACATATATTGTATGGTATATAAAATTAAAAGCGTGTGAAGCGCTTGAAAAAAAAATTGTATGGTATAAATGGGACAAATATTATGGAGTGCCAAAGATATGGAGACTTATCAAATTAAGTAATAAAAAAAATTAACATATATAAAATGAAACAAATTTATATGCTGGAGGCCATAAATCCTTAAATTATACCAATACATTTTTGTAACAAATCAATTAGTAAGAAATTCTAGCTCCTAATAAAGTAATGTAAACCTAGGATAATAATTTAAATACCAACTGATTTATATACATGCGGGATATTAAGATTTAAATTATGTATTAGTTAAAGTTTATTGAACAACATATATCACTTTCTCTTTTATTATTAAATTTTGGATACTACTTATAATTATTATTCTCAATATATTGAGTAAATAATATTCAGAATTGGTAATTTAATATAATAGCAACAATAATTTATCAAAAACAGGTTTATTCAACTATGTTTACAATAAAGAAAAAAAATTATAAAATAACATTAAATTTGGCAATACATTTATAAACCATTAAATTACTTAATGTCCAATATTAATAAGATTCCATGTGGAATTTACTATTAGGTGAGGAGCTAACTTCAAATCTCTTTCTTTGATATCTTTTAATTTTTGTAAAAAAATTAATGTTGGATCAGGTATAACAGACTTGAAGATTAGGAAGCATCTGACAAACCATACACAGAAAGTGATGAAAGTTGCACTTCTTATAATTGCAAAATCCCCATAAGCAAAACCTTCTATGAGTGTGTTGATAATTGGATGTTTTGGTGTATAAATTTTATTAATTAATATTCTACAGCCCTGAAGAGAGGAACAATGGTTGAAAATGTGAAATATGGTATCATCCTCCCTATGGCAGAGTGAGCAAACAGGGTCCAAAGATGAAAAACCTCTATACATCACAAGAAAGTGGCTTGTTGGAAGGGCATTGAGATTTAGCAACAATAATTTATTTACAATAAATAAACAATAAACAAATTTCAGATTAATGATATAATAAAGAAATGGAGTTTCAAAGTGAAATGACTGTATAAATGTTTGGACCTATAATGATGTTAGGACAACTGACTTATATTTCATAACCAGGGAAAGTACATATATTTTAATTTAGCTTTTATTAAAGGAAGATAAAATAATAATTATTCTTATTATTACAATATAAAAAAATATAAACATGTTATTTCTATAATATCTAACTGATAGCTACTTATAATTCGGAATAATAATTATTTTCTCCTAGTTGTGTTTATGTCCATTTATTTATCTCAAGAAACACACATAAATAGTGACCAACTTTCTGAATAAATATAAAAAGATTCCAAGTAGTATTTAACTATTTTCAGTGGGTGAAATTATTTAATAATTATAATCTAGTTATATTTTAATTCTCAAAATCTAAGAAAATTATCTAATATCCATAAAACAATAACAATCTGAAGGTATTAAAAAAAACTTATTCCCATTAGAATATAATGCGATTTCCCATACTGAATATTTAGAAATAATAATCCATCCAGATAATCATCACGAATATACATTAGATGCAGTTAAATTTTAATTTTCAAGAAATCCATTCGGTTTTACTGTCATAATTCCTTTAAGGGAGTAACAATTCTATCTTTTATGACATATTTCTATCCTTGGATATGTCTACACATACAAACACAATATGAATTTACCTTTCGGCCAGTATGGATAATGCAGATAATCCATACGTAATATAATATATATGTAAAACAAACTGCAATTTGTGTATTGGTAAATGTAATCAATAAGGGAGCATGCTATCAATTATATTATGAGTGATTAATCTTCCTGTCATTTAATAGTTATGATATTAAATTATGAATTTAAAATTAAGTTAATAAATATATTATTGTGAATGGGTGTGAAGTTCTACAAGTTATATATGGTTAAATGGGGATACTGATTATTTTATTAAAATGAAATTTTACAATGTTTATTATTGTATGGTTGGAATGTTTATTAAGTTATCATTTTTTATTATAAATTTGCATTCCTGTCCTCCATATTTTGTTGTAATGGTATAGTTTATTATGACTGAAATTCGTTACCTCCGCTTATTCTGCATGGTTCACTCGTTTTGCATGGTCGGGCTGCAATAAGGGCAGGTCATACTCCTTGCATGTCCAGATTCCTAATCAATGTATTAGCACTAGTCTAGGTTCTGCATGGAGCTGGAGACTCTTTGTGACATCCTCATCTTCTCCATTGGTGAGCACCCTTGGTTAGAAGCAGGTGCACCTCTGCAGCCAGGGACATCCATCATTCATTAGTATTCATGTCATTCAATCACTCAGACAATCTTTATTATTAATTTTTATTGCCATTAACAACATTTGCTTAGGGTGGTACCACAAAATTCTTTAATTGTTAATCTATAACATTCGCCTATGCATTAGTAACCCTAGGTAACTGTAAAGATCGAACCTATTCCCAATTGTCGCTTTTCATGAATATAGCATTGATTAGAATTTCAAACCCATAATGACTGATAGCTATCTTTTGATTTAATTGTAAATTAACTGCGGAACACATAATTATATGTAAGCTGCCATCATCTTCATCCATATGATGTAAAAACCAGTAGAATCTTTTACAATAACTAACTGGTAAGCAACTTATTCGTTATATCAATACCTGTAATAAAACTTATATTGTGTATTAATTATGATTGTGTCATTTGTGAGTCAAAACTATAATATATTTAAGTAGATTTAAGTTAAATTATTAAGTCATCAATGTGATGGGCACTCTTGGAATAGTCGCACACAAGGTGGCTGTAACTAAAGCTACAATTCATCATGTATATATATATATAGAAAATATGAGTGTGTATTAATTTATTAAGCTATATTTATCACTATTATAGCAATAATAAGTCCAATACGAATTTTATAAACATACTGTGAAATAAATGATGAAGGTCTGTGTGTATATTTTACCCACACACAAGAATAAATTAAATATTCAAACTTATAATTTGTAATTTTATGTGTGTTATAATGATATTATATATGCGAGTAATATTTTTGTTTTATTTTTAACTGTCGCAAATGCTTCACATTTGCAATTTTTTAGGAGTTGTTTACATGTTGGAACATATTTATAAAAAAAGGAATAGTTAAAAATAATTGTAAATGGTCCAACATGTCCATATTTTTTTTTTTTAGTTTATCAAATATGTTCTCTGCTATTAAGTTAAAGCAAAGTCGGGCTGCTATTGTTTTACAGAATGTTAAATTTTACTAATGTATTAATGTTCATCCTGCTTTGTATTTTATTTTTTAAGAACAAGAGAGTCTGAGGCAATTAGACACCAAGATCAGCAGAGAAAATCTGATTTTATTTTTGATTTATGTTTTCTAGTTTTGATCTTTTGTCTGAGAAAAGTGAGAGAAACTTTCCTTTGTGTCAAAAGTAAAAATTGATGAAATGGACCTTCTTAATCAATCAAGGTGGTCTGAGTGAAAACCAAGATAAAAATTAAAGATAAAATTTTAAAGATTAAAATAAGTGATAGGAAATATTAAAGTATAAAAAGCTATATACATTGTTCCAATCCATTAGCCACAGAGGTAAAGTTGGCTGATGCAATAGTTACAGGGGGTATTCAAATTCATAGTGTGATGAGGGTGCTATATAAGCTGTTCACCGGGTGCTAAAAGGGTGAATAATATAGAATCATAGAGAAAAGAATCAATATAGAGAATAATTTAATATAGAAGGGTCAATAATATAGAATCATAGAGAGAAGCATTAATATAGAGAATAAGCTAATACAGAACAAAGAATGGTAATGTAGGATCATAGTGATAGAAGGTATGATCTAATATAGAAGAGACACACAAGAAGGCTTTTTTTTTGCATGGTTGCAGAATTTTTGCATTGCTGTGTCAGTTTCTGACTCATTTGACTAATGATTGTTATTAGTGATAAGCTGCCGAGACCAGTTAATAAAGCTGTATTTCAGAGAGAGATGTGGAGATGCTGATCATCCAATATTAAAGAAATAAGTAAAAATGGAACAGAGCTGAGCTTGGCTTCAAATAAGAATCCTGAAAAAACTATATAACAGAAGTAGCAGTTTGTTGAATCTGTCCTAAAGAAGAAAACATTGATAAAAAACCTAAAGAAAATGAGAATGTCCACATTAGTCAGGGTGATGAACATGGAGTAGAAGCCCACATCAGTGCACCAGCCTGACTCTGTCCAAGCTGTCACAATGTATCCACTAATACCAGCTGATGAAGATGATCATATATATGTCTACATCTTATTGAGGTGAAGAGAAGTCCTTGCACCCTGTTGTCCATTTGTGTAGCACACTCAGAAACCTCAAAGTCTGAATGAAGTCTGAAGATGCCGGATGGTATAATTTCTTTTATTCATTTACCATTTTTATTTAAATATTGTTTATATGCTTTAATAAAAATAATAAATATTATTGATATATGTATTTTTAGTACAGTACATATATGTTGAATTGTTTATCCATAAAGTGCAGGATTGTTCCATGTGAAACCATCCTTTCACATTAAATTTAAATTGCTTAGATGTGCATGTATATATATGCAAGTTTTTTTTTTACTTTTATTATTGCTTATAATACATATATGTGTATAGAATAAAGAAATGTAAATTGATTTAAATTATAGTTTTGCTTTTGTCTCCACATGTTCTTGATTTATATACAAGTGCACACATAAAATGTTTATTTAAGTTGTGGAAAAGATGTGTAAATAGACATACATGTATAACCATATTTTTTGATGTTATATAAAATAGCAGTAACACTTCATGTGTGTGTGTGTGAGTAGAGGCTCAGACCACTTCACTCAAGGGTATTTATATGAAAATAAGGAAGGAAGTTCCATATCTAAATTGAATAAAGATTATTCTCAATTTTTTTTTGTATTATAATGCTGGGGATTCAGAAAATGTATTTTTCTTTATGTATGTAAATGGTGATGAGTTGTATGGGAATCCTTATTTTACTATCCTGCCACATTTGAGAGCTACAGAGAAGCTCTGTTAAGAAACTTCTGATGTGAAGAGTGTCAGGAGACTCATCCTGTACCAAGTGATGTGAGAGAAGTACAAGGCAAATGGGGATGAAAATTATTCCAAGTTCTTTAAAAAGCAGGTGGCCAAACTCAGAACATTAAATGCATGCCACACATCATAAAGATCAGATTGTGAGGATAATCCACCATAATCTGCCTTTTAAGATTGAGCAGATATTACTCACTGCCAATGTAAATGCTATAGAAGCCAGTGGTTTAGCTGTTAAATGCCATGGATATGAATCAGCAAGACCAACTGCCTGACAATGCTAGAGAGGGCATAGGCATTAATGCTATGAGCTGAGCTAGGAGTAGGAATCCATATGAATGACCTCCTTGGGATAGGAAGGCAATATCTAAGAGTCAAAGCCCATTGCCATACATAAACTCTGTATGAAATATGATTCATGAACTGTTATATGGAAGAAAGGGGAAAAAAGCTCAGGCCACCTTCACCTAGGCCAGATGTAGTAAAAGCAAGGGTCAAGCATAGATAATAATTGGAGTCAGTTGGTCATGTTGTTTCAAGGTTGGGGAGATGAACTTGTAGTTTTCCATGTATTGTGTAGGTAGGTTGGTCTGCATCAATATTTTATGTATTCTAGAGTTGGAAATTATGAGAATTCTGAGGGTTAGCTGGAGATCTTTGTGTAATTAGGAATTTCTGTGGCACTATGGCAAATTATATATTCCAACACAAAAAGGTGTATCTGCAGAGATAAAAAATTTCCTCTGGGACCAATACTTTGTTAAGGACACATTCTACAGCAAAGGAAACTGACGTGGTGCAGGACTTTTGGTTAAGCGAGAGACCATTAGTCTGATCATGCCAAAGATCCTGTAAACCTCCAGTAAGAAATGAGCATGGATGCATTTACTTCATATTTTAATTACTTTGCATAGTTGTCATAGGTTCTAGATGAAGTAGGGATCTTTATGCCAATGCTCTGTGTCTCTTGTTGTTTCTAGCTTGGAAGTCAGTAGAATGGCATGGTCATTGCCTGGCATATCAATGCTTGGGGGACAAGGGTTTGCATCTCTGGGAGTTGGGAGTCATATCTGCTGTGCTCTAATGATTACAACAGAGAAAGAATTGTAAATATATGTATATATATATGTGTGTGTGTGTATTTTTGTTTGGCTAGTGAAGACATTAAATAGTTAACCCCATTTCGATGACTCATCAGAGGGGGGAGAAATATTCTGAAGGGAACTCTTGGAGTGACCATAAGGTGGCTGTAACTAAAGTTATAACTCATCATATATATAGAAAATATCAGTGTGTATTAATTTAAGCTATATTTATTGCTATTATAACAATAATAAGTCTGGTATGAATTATATAAACATACTGTGAAGTGAATGATAATGATCTGTGCATATATTTTACCCACATGCAAGAATAAATTAAATATTCAAATGTATAATTTGTAATTTTGATTACAATGGATGTAATCAATAAAAATAAATTATTGTTCTGATTGATTGTTGTAATTATTATCACAAAAAAGTTATGTAGTGATATAAAAATATATATTGTAGTCTAAAGCTTTAAATTGTTATTAATATAAAAGATTTATATGGAATATTGAAAGTATTTTTATACATATACAAAATTATACATTGTAAATTTAATGGTTATTTATATTTTAGAAGAATTTCAGTTTATACAAAGAAATAAAAGATCTATTTTTAAAATAAGAATAAATCACAAAGCTGAGAAAAGTCTAGAACCAAAAATTTAAAATAAATAGTATTTAGATGTACTTAGGTACAAAACTGTGTGACTTGTTGCTCATCTAGGTTTAAGTTTACGTCTAATCAAATGTGTGTCCTTTTGTGCTTTCCTTATATTAGAAATCTACGGCAACATTTATTAGCAGTGAAATAAATTTGATTGGCTAATTTAGACTACTGCGACTTCAATGATTAACAACAAAAGTTGTATTTGTTGTCTATTAGATATTTTTAATAATAAACCCTATTGTCTTAATACTGTTATCAGGTAAAAGAAAAGCTGGTCAAAGAAAGATATCTTTAAATTCTCTCTGCTTAGATTATTAAACCTAGTAAGAGTTTGTGGTAACCAAAAAAAATACAAAATAAAAAAAAAAGTTTTATTACTACTAAAAAATTCAATTCAGGTTTAATTAATCATACTTAAAGTATAATATATATACACCTGGGTCTCATTTTATGTGGTAGATAGTTTCCACAGAAAACCCACATTAAAAAAAAATTGCACAAAAATCGACTTAACTTACCTTGAAAAATGGGGATAGGTGCTGTAATTTTCAGAATTCAAATAAAAGCAAAGCAACAAGAAAAAATTACTTTAAAATTCGCATTAAAAAAATAAGCAAATAGTACGACTAATAAAAAATTTCAAATATTTTAAAAAAATTAATACAAGACAAACTTTTTTTATGTTTTTTATTAACTACAATACTTAATTTTACATACATATTTTAATCATTAACACTAGTGTTCGTTTGTAAACTGATAAGAAATCAGATTTGATGTGATGTAATGTGATGTATTGTGGCTTCTCCTTAAATGAAGTGAAGAATCTCTCAGCAATTATGCTAAGAGAAACCTGTTAGCCACTTTATTTTTATTCATGATGTGATGTACAACTAGTGCCAGTTTCAGTCTTGTGTTAATGTTTTTCTGTTTCTATATTAAAAAAATGAGATCGTAATCAAAACAAAAAGATTATAGATTATCATTAGAAAGATTATTTTCAGTTTATAAAATCAATAAAATCATTATTTATTTTAAAAATCTAAAAAATTATTTATTTCTATTATAATTAACAAAATATGTTTTAAAAGTTTATAATTTTTGAATATTTATTGTGATATTTTTATATGTAAATATAAATCTATTATTATTATTTACTCATTAATATAAGTAGGTTATTTACATAGAAGCTAATATTCTAAATACAGCTTCAGGCCATATTCACATTAGCTGCTAATATAACGTTATATTTTTGAAAAAAAAAAAGTATTTCAAGTGAAAATAAGTTATTAATAATTTAAATTTCTTGATATCTAATAAATATAGTGAAATATGAAAGATATTAAGAAGAAACATGAATCGCATAACTTCAAAATTGCATTAAAATAATCCGCATAAAATGAGACCCAGGTGTATAGACAAATTATATTAATTTCATTTGAAAGAAAGACTTTTAAGGCTTTGCTATTTTTATTTGTTCAATGAGAAAATCAATATCTATTTCTGAAGTTTATATTTGCGGAGGTTAAAAATTTACAACTACCATTCAAACTAAAATAAATAAGAGACTCATTAGTCATAGTAAATTACTATAAAATTCCATGTAAAAAGAATGCAGAATAGAATTAAAAAGTAAGCAAATACTATTTTATAAAAATAAATTGACAGTTGAACAATTGACACAGAATTTATTATTAATGTATAAAAGAAAAAGATAAATTATTGACTTCAAAGCCACTTTTAATATCTTAGATATATTTTCCTACTTAAAATTTCAACTGTACATAATCTACATATTGTGTAAATGTCCTTTTCAACTTGCAGCCACTAATAACAAGGAATTTTATTTAAAAAATCCCAATCTAATTGATGGTAATTATTTAAAAATTCTAATGGAAGATTTTAATAAAAAATTTGAATTTTTGATGAGAATAAATTATTTATGATTTATAAACCAAAAATTCAAAATATAATTTAAATGAACTTAAAGAAAGTCTACTGCTTATTTAAAATTTTTCAGTTAAAAATTTCTGATCAAAAATAATATTGGAGCAATACCAATAGTATCAAAAAGAATTGGCAGTATTTTTTCCCACTGGAAAGTAATATTGAAGATATGAGTATTTTAGAACTTCCTGTAGTAATTATAAACTTGTAAATTTAATTGTGAGTGTAAAATAAAATATTTTATACTATTGAAACAAAGCCATTGAAAAGCTTACCAGGCTAGGTAGTATTCAAAAATATGCTTCGGGAGGGGGGGGTCTTAAAAACTGTAAATTCTGGGATAGTTTGAGTAGCTGTTGGCTCATCCCAATATGGAAGAAAATTTTTAAAAATCAAAATATTTCATGTAGAACTAAAGTTCTGTTGACATAAAAAAAAACGAATAAAATGAAACTGAAATAACTAAATAAGAAATAGAATACATATACTGACTTTTAGTAGAAATTAATTCAATAAACTGTAATAAAAAATGAAATCTAAATTTAAAATCCATCACATTTTAGCCTTAAAATAATCATAAGAAACTAGCATTTTTTAAATTATAAAAACAAATAAAATCTTTTTTAAAAGAAAGAGAGAAAATTATTTAGTGTTTGGGAAGTAAATTTAATAGATATAGATGAAATTTCAAAAATACTATCCAGTCAAAATCTACAATTTAAAATATGAAAAATAAAAAATAAAAATTGTCTAAGTGAGAGACTATAGTACTAATATTAATGACAAAATGATAAACTTAAAAGTTGTTTTTTTTTATGCTGCTTAATGGAAACTATTTTAAACAAAAGAAAATATAAAATGTTATTATACAAAAAGTTGAATAAAACATTTAATAATTTATAAAAGTACTATCCTTTATAAATGTACCTTTAAAACATCACATGATCACTATTTCTATATTATTTTATAAATGTACTAAATAATGTTAACACCTACCACATTCTTTTGAAAACACATAAATAAAGACACCATAAAAGACAAATAGCCACCAAGATGTGTTTTGGCCAGAAAACCATCTCTCACATGTTAATAGTCAAAATAAGAGTCATAGATCACATGACCCTATAGCACCTCTCTGAGGAGTGCCAGAGCATGAAACCATTATCAGAGGTTTGGAGGGGGGAACTGACAGAGATATTTTAAATGCTTTCTCTAGCTAAGCATTTATCACAAAGCTTGTTGAAGAATTAGCAATCCTCATTGTTTATCTCTCACATATATCTTATCAATCATTTTCTATAAACTTTTATTTTATGTAGATAATTGGAAGAAAACCTGAATTTTATTCAAAGCAAATAATTTTTTTAAAATATATTTAAAACCACCACCCTACCACATATTAAAACAGGAGCAACTCTTTCCAGACAGCAGTGTCACCTAGTGCAAGCCATTGTAACAGTGAATGTCTGAAGGCATAAGAAATGGTGACATTTAGTGGTCTAACCCATATTATTAAAATATATAAATGAAGACACATAAAAAAGGTAAATGATACTCAATCAGCATACATCACTTAATTCAGATCTTTCATTTCAAAAGTAAACTTTATTTATAGAAAAGGATACAATATAGAGGATGCAACAAAGTGTGAAATACAGTGGGAACATAGGTATAGCATTCCATAAGTTACAAGGATATATTTGAAAGTTCAGAAATATGTACAAAGAAAATTATACAATAAAAATAACATAATTAAGGTGTAAAAATGGTTGTATGGTAGACATTTAATACAACCACATCAAAGATCAGGCAATAAATCAAAGGTATTACATAATTTACATTATTAGATCACAGAATTATAGAAGTTGAGTATAAATATGAAAAAGAAAAAATACAGAAAATGTAAATATAGGCTTTAATCTGTATGAGTACAAAGATCATGGAAGCTGAAAATGATCATACAACTCTTCATACTAGGAATATATAAGGCTAGAAACATCCATTATTGTTGTAATAACAGGCAAATCAGATAAAGGTCCATAAATAAAGCAATCAAAATCATTTTAAGTCCATGTGATTGGTCACTGTCCACTCTATTCTCAGCCAGCCCCAAGTTTGGTCAGTTAATGAGGAGGGACAAGTTTTTTTATCTTTTTCTCTAGCCTTATGGAGGGAATTAACAAGGAGATTTACAGCCGAGTGGTCGGACTCTTTTCAAACAATGTCTTACATCTAAATGTTAATCTTTTATATATGATTTCATTATTTGTTCATTATTTATCAATATTATATTTCTACAATTTGATTTATAAGTAACAAAATTTCTGCATTCACAACTTTGATATACATTAAGAATTATTATTAATATTTTATTAAAGTAGAAATTATCTTAGCAGATGGTGAAAACATATGTAAGAAATTAAAATCTGATCCAACTGATGAATGATGATTTAGCACAAATATACATCTTGGAGATAATTGTCTTTTTCAGATATCTTTATTCGTATATTTTTAAAATGTATGGTGAGTTGAAACTTTTAAATATATTTTGAAAAGATATTACACATGGACAAAAATTTAAGTTGATTTATTCAATGAATTTATATATACTTAAAAAAAACATATAATAATCTTTAACGGAGGTTTAAAGTTTATATTTAGGCTAGAAATAATTTATGCTTTAATAAATTATTAGCAATAAGTATTAACGTATTTGTATAAAATAGTTGCTAAGTTACTATTACAAAAAATTTAACATTTATATAAACAATTTCCAAGTGCCGCATCATTTGAATGCATACATTTTTGAAGGCATAAATTTTTGCTTAAATATGAGAATGATTATTACTAATCATTTTCTAAGGTGTAAATGGTAGGCAATTTTTTTTTTTTATTGTAGATATTATTTTTAAACTCAATTAAGGATTAATATATTAACGATTAATTAATGATTTTAATCTTTAATTGACTAAAGTTTATATCTGGGATAAAAAAAAATTATAAAAAGTAGATTACTAATAATCTTTAACATATTTATACAAGATGGTATCATTGAAAATAAGTGTGTTGAGTAATATCATATTTGTAAATTGAATTATAATAGTTAATTAGTTGCTAGATAAGTATATAGGTAGATAAGTAGGTAGACAAACAATCAGACAGACAGACAGACAGACAGACAGACAGATAGATAGATAGATAGATAGATAGATAGATAGATAGATAGATAGATAGATAGATAGATAGATAGATAGATAGATAGATAGATAGATAGATAGGTAGGTAGGTAGGTAGGTAGGTAGGTAGGTAGGTAGGTAGGTAGGTAGGTAGGTAGGTAGGTAGATAGATAGATAGATAGATAGATAGATAGATAGATAGATAGATAGATAGATAGATAGATAGATAGATAGATAGATAGATAGATAGATAGATAGATAGATAGATGGGAATATGAGTGGATGGATAAGCAGACAGGAAGGCAGTTAAATGGCTAAATAGATTATTTAACTACTATACAAGCAGATAGTTAGTTAAGTAGATTGGTAATTATTTAACTATATATGGATGGATAAATTAATGGAATAATGGGCGGACAGAATCACAGACAATCAGTAAATAACTGTTAATCTATAGCTAGCAAAGATATTTTTATACATTTTTTTTTTATTGGAGAAAAATAGACAGGATTTTTATAGATTTTTTATTTTTGTTTCCTCCACTAACATTTGAATATGGCTAGCTGTATTGATAACTTAAATAAAATTAATCTTATTTGATAATTCTTAAATAAGCCTAGGTCATGAGCACTTCTCCGGCCATGATCATCACTTGAGAACTAAAGTAAAACTTAAAACTTTTTCTGGTTATTGATCATATTTCAAGTATTTTTTTTTCCAAGTAGAAATCCTATAAACAATTTATTTGACTATCATAAATCGTTAGTAAATCATAAAATCTTTTCTGTAGCTCTGTCATGAACTTCTTTTTTCTATCATAATAAACTTACTTTTTTATCATTTATTTCAAACAAAGATACTTTTATCATTTGACATCCCGTTAAAAATTGTCTTAATTCATTTATTATCATCTCTTTCATTTTTTTTAGTCCATCAAACATTTTTTAAATTTTAACAATAAGAGGAACACTACACTCTCTCTCCCTCTCTCTATTTGCTGTTTCTTATTTACAACACATTTTAAAATACAGTTTTTTAACTTTTATATATATTTTTATTGAAGCAAGACAGATTAATTAAACTATATACGCATATAATATTATAAATACAGTGATTTTTCTAATATTATCTGTAACTTCCGATATTGATTAATGAATTAAACGCTAGTAGTAAATATTTCATTACATCTTTGCTTACTAGATTGTTTAGCCAATGCAAAATGACTTCATATTATATGTATAATGTTGTGTGTACATAGAGAAATAGAAAAAAATAGTAATAAAACTATTTATATAAATATATAGATGTATGACTATATATATCAAAAAATATACTGTTATTTTTTTTTTAGAAGATTATTGTTGTAGGTGATAGCAATGGCTGCATTTCTTTTAGCAGTATGTTACAGAGTGAATGTCACTTTCCTAAAATTGCTTTAAATCCTCTTGAAGATACTGCACTTCTGGTTTATTCAAGTGGCACTACTGGATTACCAAAAGGAGTAATGTTAACTCATTATAATTTGCTAAGTTCCGTTACCAGAGGAAGGTAAGCTATTTTTATTTTTACTTATCGTATACATTTAAGCAGCCTAACTCAGGCCAAATAGGTATTCAACAACAGCCCAAAAAGAGATAGATGAAAGAAAATATATTTACCATTATTTGCCAAGAATCAAGTAGTGAGTTATTTTAATGGCTTTTTTATATATATATTTTACTCTCTACTTAAAAAAAAAATAAACGAATTATTACCATAAACATTTTAATTTATTTATTTAGTGGATTTTTTTTTTTTTTTTTTAATGTGTCAAAAGCATTGGCCGGTGAATCTCGGGTCAATTACTTGTAAGGTGGCTGTGATAACCACTCGGTCACCAACGCTTGATGAGTAATAATTTTGATCATTATGAATCTTATTTACGATTGTTGTTACGTTCCTTTTTGTTTTAGTAGATAAAGAAGAGTTTCTTAATAAACTGTAAAAATAAAGACCATTGATAATGCTTTATCAATAAATCTAAAATTGATAAAACCTTAAAGTCAAGAGAAATGTATAGACTGATATAAAAATTTAATAGATACAATTAACTGAAAGAAAAAAGGAAATATTTTTCAGTGGTCAGTAATGGAAAAAAAAAAAGATGCCACAAATAAGATTTTTTCGTCATCAGACAATGCAAGCCAAAATAAGGATAAACAATTATAACTGTAAAAATAATAACAGTAGAGAAAAAAATTAATTAAAACAGACTCAAATAATTTTCAAATCTTCTTTTAAAAACAAAATGACTTTAAAATGGATTGCACATTAAAAAGCTGCAACTCTTTCAGATCATTATTCCATAAATAAAAAAAAATGGAGTCATCTCTCTACCAAGCACTAAATCACTTTGTATCATTAAAAATGTTATATTGTTAAAGATATATCTGTTCTTAACATCTTGTCTGATTTGTGTATGTTTTGATGAAAAAAATACAAACTATAATATAAAGCTATATAAACCTGCTGTTAATGATAATTAAGCAACTATGTAATAAAGAATAATTTGTATCAGAAAACTGCTTGCAATGAATAGAATGACCTTTTTAAACCTCATTAAACTTTAATGCCGAAATTACTAATATTTGAAAGAAGTCAATTTGATCTTCAAAGACCGGTTAAACTACATAATTTACAAAACTTACAAAAAATTTGATCTTTTTAATTTAAAACAAAAAAAACTTTTCTGGATATTACGCTATGTTCTTTTTAAGTGCAAAATATACCTCATACCAATCCATATTTATCATAATCCCATAAATGTGAGCAGGGCCGGCGCTGGGTACTAGGCGCCCGCATGCAAATTTGATTTTGGCGCCCCTGTCAATATGTATGTTTACTAAGGTGACCCGACCGTGTCCCGTGGCGTTTTAAAAAAGTCATGATTTTTAGAAAGAATGCACGATGTAATGCTATTTTTGATATCAAAAATAGCATAAAATTGATTGTTAAATTATATATTATTTAATACAAACGGTTTGTATGAAATAATATATAATTTAACACGGCAAATTTAGATGTTAGAAAAATTTGCAGAAATTTTAAAAATAATGTGTTTGTTAAAAATAGACAGAGTGATTCAAATATATATATATAATAAATTTAAAAAAAATAATGTTTGAGATTAAAATATTTAAATGTTTAAAATAATTTTCGAAAAACATTTACATATTTTAATCTCAAATATTTTTTTTTTTTTAAATTTCATATTTATTATTTGCGTCACTGTCTGTTTTTAACAAACCCATTATTTTTAAAATTTTTGCTAATTTTTCTAACCTCTAAATTTATGCAAATATTAGCAAATTTAATAATAAATTTACAATTTATAAATGAAATAATTTTAAAAAAAGATAATATTACAAACATACATATTTAATTTATTATTATTAATGTACGCTATATCTATATAAACGCTCCATATAAACCAAATTTTTAATCAGCCCCCCCCCCCAGACAATGGTGTCCCGTTTTACCAATGTTAAAATCTGGTCACTTTAATGTATACCACCTACATGTTATAAATATTAGTGTACAAAATCTTTCTAAGGGAAACAAACAAGGCAATGTAAATAAATAATTTTTAATATTAAAAAAAAAAGAAAATACAGTTAAAAAAAGTAAATGCATTACAAAACATGTTATAATTATAATAATTTTATACTCCTTGACTTCATATTAATAAACCTTGATATGATTGTATTTATTTCCAGTTCTGCACAAATATCATTTTCAATAGCAATTAATGCCAAATTAACAAGCCGTTTTTGTGACATAGTTGTTCTCAAGTAAGTTTTAATTAATTTTAACTTAGAAAAAGAGCGTTCACCGCTTGCAACACTAACAGGTAATGTTAATAATATTCTTAAAGCTATTGATAAGTTTGGCATAGATAAATTATTAGAAACTATAAAATTAAGTGTTTCGAAAGGGTTTTGAGAATTTAAAAAATCCTTTTGAAAAATATCTCGAAAAGCACATAATTCGTCGAATAAATCTGTAGCATCTAAAAGTGTAAAAAACATGTTTATTTTAAATTTTTCTTCAGGTATTTGAGGTGTTTCGTCCTGATGCTCGTAATCAAATTGACGAGTTTTTTTCCGTTGTCGAACTTCTTTGGCAGTTTTAAATTCTTTCTCTCCATCAACCTCTTCGCTAAGTTCATCTGCAATTTTGAGAATGTTTTTGAAATTTGAATCTGATCGATATTCTCGTAAAAATTTATTTAGATTTGCGATCGATTCTAAAGCAAGTGAAGCATTCATATTTACATTTTGGAGCATTTTACTGACAGGATTTATTCTATTTAATATATCATGCCAAATTATTAAAGAACAAATAAATTTGTAATCCTTAAGGTTAGTGCAGAGTGATTGAGCTTCATGTTGAATTTCTCTATTAAAAGATTCGTTGTTCATTATTTCATAGAGTGCATCATAAATTTCACCCAACTGATACCGTAGAGGCCGGATTGCATCAATTCTGCTTTCCCATCGTGTTTCTGATGGTTGTTTTAGAGTTAAAGTTTTAATAAATTTTAAAAGGATTGACTACCGTTTATAAGATGATGAAAAAAAATTGTATATTTTTTGAACAATTGCAAAAAAACCAATTGTATCTACATTGACTTTGGCGGCATCGTTTATGATTAAGTTTAAAGAATGAGCAGCACATGGTATGTAAAATGCACGAGGGTTTTTGGTTAAAATCAAATTTTGAAGTCCAGCCTTTTTGCCTTTCATGTTGGCCCCATTATCATACCCTTGACCACGCATGTCTTCAATGGGACTCTTCCATTTTTCCAGTTGTTCAATTATTGTTGTACATAAACCTCGTCCAGTGGAATCTGTTATATCTATGAAACCTAAAAAGTTTTCTCTAATTTTAACCGTTCCATTATTACAAAAAACGAAGCGAATAATTATGGTCATTTGTTCAGTTTTACTTGCATCTGGTGTACAATCTAAAATAATAGAATAATATTTGGATTTCTTTATCGATAATAAAATTGTTTCCCTAATTGCTGTACTTAAAATTTCCAATAATTCATTTTGGCTATCTTTGCTCAAATAATGTACTCTATTGTTTTGATCTAGGGCCCTCTCAACATGATTTTCCATAACGGGATCAAACTTCGCAAATAATTCAATTAATTTTAAAAAATTTCCGTTATTTTTTTCGTATAATTTATCAGATGATCCACGAAATGCTAAATTTTGACTACCAAGGAATTTGATAATTTCAATCAGCCGTTCCAAAACACTCCTCCAATGTTTCTTTTCCATTTCATATAAATTTTGAGATTGACAATCAATAGTAATTTTGTTTTTTAATCTTTTCTCAAGTTCATTCCAATTCAATAAACTTTTCATGTGAGCCATACTAGTTTCATGTCTGTGTAAAGTTGTACTTAAATTTCTCCAATTATTGTATCCTTCTATGAAGCTAGATTCAGTAGATCCAAAAACTTTGCAACAAAAGCAAAACACAGAGTTCAAAATTTGGGAATAAATAAGCCATTTTCGAAAAACTACTTCTCCGTTTTCCATTTTTCTATTATAATATACATCAGAAAATTTACGGCCATGTACATCGTTCGGATATATAATATCTTTCTTTTGAACAGGCCCCATTTCTACTAAAATAACACGTAGTTTGTCATCAATTTTATTCCATTCAGCTGGATCTTCTAAATTTGTACACATTTGATATGATATTGGCACAATGACTTTGTTGTCACTTAACTGTTTCTTACTAAAATCTTGTTCAATATTTTCAACAGTTCCCTGTGATCTAGATGATGTGCATGGTTCTGGTTCTTGTTGAGTATAAGCTATTTCAGAAGCAGTTGATATTTTGAGATATTTATTAAGTGATCCACTTTGTTTTTTAATGTTTGCTATTTTTTCAGCTTGGCGTTTACGATTTTGTGCACCGGATAGTTTTTTCTTAGTTTTTGATTCCATATTACTTTTACTCATGAACGCCACTTTAAAATAATTTTCAAATGTAATAAATAAATAAATACGGACTCTAATTTATATATTTACATCATGTATCTTAATACTTAAGATTATATATCGCTAATTTAGATGTCCAACACAAATTACTTCTTGCGCCAAAATACAAAACTCTATACGCGGAGGGGAAGAAGTTGTTTAACTTGTTTACCTAAAAAGGCAGCTAATAAATTGGAAATATTCAGCCATTGACATTAAAAATGGTCAGGTTTTAAAATAACTCAAGTGTCCAGTTTTTTACGCTTGATTGAACATTTTAGTTTTACCATTGGCAAGATTTTCTTTTGTTATCATATATTTTTCTAATTAACACAGGTGGCCTGCCAGGCCTGATTTGCGATTTCAATAGAAAATTTCCTGGGATTATAATTATTGTTTACAAGTTCTTACTAAGATTTTAAAATTTGCGATAAACATCATAAGCAAACGTATGTAATTAATTTGCAAACCTAATTAGTATGCAGAAAAAATAGACTTTTGACAACGATTAAAATATATAAAATAAAAAGTAAACTGAAAATTATATTAAGTTTACTGGAATTATACCTATAATATATATTACATATACGTTCGAATATTTATATCAAATTATTATTTAAATAAAAAATTAGAAAATGTTTTATTTTGCAATATTATAATCGTTTCTTACGATTTCAAAATTATGTACATGATCTAATATATATATACGCATATACATACATAAGTTCTAATTTATAATACTTTTAGTGTGTGTTTATTTATATATTTGCTAGCAGAAAGTTACTTATAGTTTACTATAAGCAGTACTATATATATATAAACATTACAATATGAAATTTGTAATATAATAAACTTTATGTTTAGTTTATTGTTCATGATAAATAATAGATTTGATTGTTTTATATTTTTAATATTAAGCAGCAGGGCCAGCGGAAGCGGGCATGCAATGCATGCTAGGCATGCAGGCGCTGGCAGAAGGAGGCGCCATCACTGAGAGATTAGCATCTGAAAAAGAAGGCGCCATTCCTGAGAAATTAAAACTCTACTAACAAAAATACTCACATTTGAAGAATATTATTCTCAAATGTTTATTTACAAAAATTATTGAGAGTAGATTATTGAAAATCATATGAAGTCATATTATATCTTATTAAATGACACACACAAGCAGGCCTGCACACAAGCTCTGCTTAATATTAAAAATATAAAACAATCAAATCTATTATTTATCATGAACAATAAACTAAACATAAAGTTTATTATATTACAAATTTCATATTGTAATGTTTATATATATATAGTACTGCTTATAGTAAACTATAAGTAACTTTCTGCTAGCAAATATATAAATAAACACACACTAAAAGTATTATAAATTAGAACTTATGTATGTATATGCGTATATATATATTAGATCATGTACATAATTTTGAAATCGTAAGAAACGATTATAATATTGCAAAATAAAACATTTTCTAATTTTTTATTTAAATAATAATTTGATATAAATATTCGAACGTGTATGTAATATATATTATAGGTATAATTCCAGTAAACTTAATATAATTTTCAGTTTACTTTTTATTTTATATATTTTAATCGTTGTCAAAAGTCTATTTTTTCTGCATACTAATTAGGTTTGCAAATTAATTACATACGTTTGCTTATGATGTTTATCGCAAATTTTAAAATCTTAGTAAGAACTTGTAAACAATAATTATAATCCCAGGAAATTTTCTATTGAAATCGCAAATCAGTCCTGGCAGGCCACCTGTGTTAATTAGAAAAATATATGATAACAAAAGAAAATCTTGCCAATGGTAAAACTAAAATGTTCAATCAAGCGTAAAAAACTGGACACTTGAGTTATTTTAAAACCTGACCATTTTTAATGTCAATGGCTGAATATTTCCAATTTATTAGCTGCCTTTTTTAGGTAAACAAGTTAAACAACTTCTTCCCCTCCGCGTATAGAGTTTTGTATTTTGGCGCAAGAAGTAATTTGTGTTGGACATCTAAATTAGCGATATATAATCTTAAGTATTAAGATACATGATGTAAATATATAAATTAGAGTCCGTATTTATTTATTTATTACATACATATTGACAGGGGCGCCAAAATCAAATTTTCATGCGGGCGCCTAGTACCCAGTGCCGGCCCTGTTAAGCAGAGCTTGTGTGCAGGCCTGCTTGTGTGTGTCATTTAATAAGATATAATATGACTTCATATGATTTTCAATAATCTACTCTCAATAATTTTTGTAAATAAACATTTGAGAATAATATTCTTCAAATGTGAGTATTTTTGTTAGTAGAGTTTTAATTTCTCAGGGATGGCGCCTTCTTTTTCAGATGCTAATCTCTCAGTGATGGTGCCTCCTTCTGCCAGCGCCCGCATGCCTAGCATGCGTTGCATGCCCGCTTCCGCCGTCCCTGCCCTGTATGTGAGGTTGTATACTTTATGTATCTTTCTCTTGAAAAGAAAGATATTGAAGACCAGAATGATATTCTACAAATTCAAGAAAGAAGACATCTAACTTACATTTTATTATTTAATTCAAATTCTGGAATTGTTTACACAAACCAAAAAGTAAAATAAACACAAAGGATATTCTTCACAGTAACATGCATTTTAACATAATACTTCACAGTATTGTGCATTATATCATAATAATGGCAAACCATTAGTTTCAGAATTTCAAGATAAGGGCATAGAGTTTTCATGAAAATAATTTAACTATATTACAAAGTTAGCTGTGAAAGTTTTTTATCATATGTAAATAGAAATTAAATTAGAATAGCTGTTGCTTAATCCTTTCTCATTATGACTTAAATGATTTTAGATGCATACTTTTTTATATAAAATTAAACATAGTTTAAATAATTAATAATAATTAAATTGGTTCTGCAGACTAAATTTCTTAAAGACCCCATAGGGTTATTGCAATATCCGATAGTCCAATAAGTACCAAGAAAACTGATTGTTCGGAAAAACTGAAAAAATCTTGATTTATAAAAAATCTACATTCTTTTTAATTGGCACTATGACTTAACATCTCTTGAAACAGAATGACTCTGATTTGGACACCATTGGTTTGTGGCATTTGTGCTTACCTTCTCCTTCCAATAATTTCAAAGAAACCACAACTGGTGATAATCTTTAACTCCTGTACAAATATTAATCCAAGAATGGGATGAATATGATATTTATATATTGATAAATTAATTATTTAAACCACTAAACATCACTGAGTGGCACTGCTATTTGGAGAGTTTTGCCTGTTTTAAATTAATTATTTATGGTATCTTTGCTATTTATAAGATACTTATTAAGATAATTACAAATAATTTACAGAGTATTTTTGATTCAAACAAACTAAAACTAAAAAATGGATTAAGAAATAGATATAGTATTAGAAAAGACTGATAAATATGAGTAGCTATTTAGCATTGGATTTCTGAATTATATAACTTTTAAGCATTTATAAAATGATTAAAACTTAGGAACATCATATTATAGATTGATAATATGATAAATTCTAAAAAATATTTATCAAAATATAATATTAATGAAAAACCTAAATCCTAACATTAAAATGGTAAAGGTCTTTGTCTGATTGATTATATTCCTCTAAAATTTTCTGCAGATGTTGTGGAAAGTAATTTGTGGATTAAAGTGGATATCAAAATAATAAAAATAAACAAAAATAATGTAAACTATTTAAATTATGTGATGATAGTTTTCAGAAATAATTGTTCAGAACTGTGGAAAGTATTACAAAAACTATCAGATTAATAAAAAAAATGTTTAACACTTAAAATAAATATGATTTGCAATTAAAAAGGAATAATAATGACTGATGAAATTGAATTTCAAGAAGTTAGCAATTACACATATCTTGTCATATTATTAACATGAATTTAATGTAAAAGTAATAGATTAAATTAATCTTAGAACTAAATTTGAATGAAATTTTTTTAAAGACATAATATTAAAAGAAATTATTTATATATGCCTGAAAAAAATATTTTCTTTTCTAATAAATATAATTTAATAATTATTTGTGGATCTAAGATTTGAACATTTACTAGAACTACAAAGTCTGTAGAATTATGGGTAGGAATCAGAAAATGAAATCCAGGAACGAAAAAAACAAGTTTCACTGATAACCAGGAACATTAATCAAATATTTGGCTATAGAAACCCAAATGCAATATTAAAATTCTGTAATATTTTAAAAGATCATGATTTAACCAATTCTTTGAAGTAATGTGCTCAACAAAAGCTATGGATTGAAAAAATCTTTATTTATTAGTAGATTAATAAGGAGATACTTTTTTTCAGTACATATATGCCATGTACTGCAAGCTTAATAGATGCAGATAATATTTAATTAATCCCTATTCAGTGTTGGCCTAGCCAATATCCCCAGACTAGTTTCAAACTTATGGCTTTTGTCAATGAGGAGCTTTGGATCTTGGACAAGTGTCTGAATTTTTCGAATCTAATGCATTTTTCCTCTTCCAGTCATCATTTACCTTTCATTTCATTATCAAGCTATCACTCCAATTTGAAAAACATATGTTTCCAATATAAGCTAACTTTTCTATCTAGTTTGAAACTAATCTGGGGATATTGGATAGGACAGCACTGATATAATTTATTAAGCACTATCATCTGCATCTATTATTTATTAAAGCTTACAGTAAGTGACATTGATATGTTGAAAAAAAGTATGTTACTGAAACAGCATTGAGTAAACTGAAGTCATATAATAGAGTCATGTGATATTTTATTGGATTTAGATTAATAATAGTGGTAAATGATGATAATGATAAATGATTTTTTAAAAGTAGTGTTTTAAATAAATAATTAACAATTCATAGAATAAGGCAATGCTTTTAAAATGTTTAAAATTAAGGGATGATGAAATAATGAAACAAAAATATAAGTTAAGGAATTAACAGAAAATAAATGAATGGTTTATTGCTCAGGAGGTCATAACTTCAATCACTGTAAATGACAGAAATGGAGTCATAAATCATGGATCTTCAGTTTTAGAATGTACTATCCTACACTGTATTAAATCTCATAGAACAATACAAAAACTGGATTATTTAATGGAACACCAGAATCAAGATTATAAAGTGATTTGTTTAAATTTGATCTAAATAGTATTATTTAATAGTAAAATCCTTAGGGATCCGTGGAAATTTAGAAAGAGGCAATAAATCACAAAAGATATGTTTTAAAGAGACGGGATTGGAAAAGGAAGCTTACGTGCGCATACTTCATAATATTTAATTTCATTATTATTTTAATAAAAATATAAATTTAAATATGATAAAATGAAAATATAGTTTAATATTTTTGTTTAACTTTTTAGAAACAAAAAACAAATGGTTAAAATTTTGAAATGAACTTAACAAATGTCATTCTTTTTCAGCTGACATCTTATTAGAATAAATTTTACTATGCCATTATATTGACATTCAAAGGGGTATTTTTTTATATATATTATTTTTATTAACTCTTACTACAAAAAATAAATTATCAAATGAAAACAAAAGTGTGTTTCAATCAGATAAGGTCTCTTTTTTTTTTCCAGGAGTAGGACTAATATAAAGAGATGAGCATTAAACTATAATTAGTATTAAAAACATTCCAATCTTTTTTTTTTTTTTTGTAAGATGTCAACTTGTGAAAAAAATTACAAATTCATGGCGTAGAGCAAAGATCCTCAATCTTGTTTTACTATATAGCACATTCATAATTCATGTCATGTGACAGGTACCATTTTGAATTTTTTTATTAAAATATTTGACAGCATTAAAAATTAATATCAATAATAATGATCAAGTTTAATTTTTATTTTACAAATAAATGGTTTTATTAAAATTTGTATATTATTTTATATTTTTTATAAATTTTATTTTAGAAAATTATTATAATAGTTAAAAATTATTTATAATATTGTAAACAGAAATAAAATGCAAAATAATACGTTTGGAAAAATTGTTAAAAACATTTTAATTGTATTAAAAGTGTCTATGAGTACTATGATGTTCACCAGCATAGAGTTGAAAATCCTTGGTTTAAGATGTAATTTCCTATAGAAAAAATGAGTATTACAAACTGAGAAAGATAAATAGAAGTATTCTGAGAGTCACTTAAGTTGACATAGTTAAAAGTACTGAGGTACTGAAAAGATTTTAAGAATAATGTTTGTTGAATAAATTATTAAAATATAAACAAAACTGTGTAGAAAATATTTTTTTATATATATAAGAACACTAAAAGAAGTTTAAAAGATAAAAAATAATGGAAGACTATACTCTTAAAAAGAAGACTACTTATGGGTGTTTGAAGAATGAACGAGATAAATAAAATGAAAAACAGTTGTATGAAGTAACTTTTTGAAATTGAGTCTAAGAAGTTAACATAATAATAATTATGAAAGTTAAAATGCGATATATTGCAAACTCAGATGATAATTTAGCTTAAATATTGTGACGTGTTTTATTCCAAATCAAGTAGCTGTGAGAGCAACTACGAATATGAATGAACCTATATAAAATTACTAATGGCTCTCTCAGCATTAAATTTAATGTTGTATAAAATCTTAGTTTATTTTAGTTATTTAAAAACATTAACTAAATAATAAAATTAATTTTGTATAATCTTTAAACATTGCGTTGTATATATATATATTTTTATGAATAGTTATTAAAAAATACGGTAGAGGGAGATGCAGTTTAGATTTGGAAGGTTAAAAGTTTATAATAATAATAAATAAATAAATAGTAAGTTAAGATTTTATATTCAAGTTTATAAATTGTTAATACAAATTTTAAATAAAATAAAAATAGAATAAACATTTATTTTAAATAACAGTAAAATGATACACTAGAATACTAATTAAGAATGATAATAAAAGTTAATTATTAAAATATTTAAATACAAAGCAATATATTAAATAATATAAATAGTTTTAAAATTAAATATTATTTTAGCGATATTAAATTAGATAATGAAAACATTATATATAGTTTCACTCCTTGTTATATATATGTAATGCATGCGCATGTAATTATATACATTTATGAATATGTAAATGATTATAATACAAGAAAAATGTATTATATATCACTGCAAATATAAACTGTTTTACAATGTATAAGGAGATTATAAACTTATATACTTAAATTTTAACGATGAAAACCCATTTTTTTAAGTTTCTCTAATCAAAACTGTCAGAATGTTTTTAAAATAAAATGTTTTTTGTTTTTTTTAATTCAAATCGTGTATTAAATTATATTTTCCAAAATGCATATTACTAACCCACCTGATCACACACATGTTGAAAAGATAAATACATGTTTAAAATATAAATAATCACCAATATACGTATTTCACGCTAAATCAGCAGCCGTCAGTTGGTCCCGATTACTATCTCCGCACATATATACAATCAGTGCGCACGATTGCTGGTTTAGCATGAAATACATATATTGGTGATTATTTATCTTTTCATCATGTGTGTGGCCAGATGGGTCAGCAATATGAGATGGCACTGAAAGTCTGAGTTTTAATCCCGCATATATTACATATATAAATGCAGGTTTAAACCTGTACAATGTATTAAAATGCATATTAATAAATTCATTTTGTTTTAAAAAATAAATATCAATAACATGCAAGATTATTTTAGAATTTATCTTTTAACTAAAAAGAAACTTTTGATGATTATTAGCAAAAATGTTTCTAATGCACATTCAGATGACTATAAGTCTGATAACTAAAACAAACTTACACTAAAAACATCAGTAGCTGATGAAATAATATTTAATAAAAAGTAGACAACTCACTTAACATTCTCTCAAAAAATATGAAAAGAATTCAGATTTTATTATTGTAAGATTTATTTTACAAACACCTATGCAATAGAATATTTTAATAATTATCCACCATGCTAGCGGATCTAGTATATAAACTATATCACAACAGCAATTTTCAATTCATAATTTTTAAATTCTAGTATATATTTTAACACACAGTATTTGGTGAACCAAATATAAATAAACTTTATCCTGGAAATGTACTACTTCTAGATAGTTTTACTCAAACATGGATCGAGAAAGGAACTTCAAAAGAAAAATAACAAATGGTGAAATATAACTTAATATTTATATTTTAAATAAATTTAAAATATTGGTTTTAAAAATGCATTCTCTCTCCACCATTTAATATGTATTCATTCTCCCTTAAATATTGAATATAAAATATACTACCTGGATTTTAAACGGAGATTTATGGCTAGATTTGATATATTTACTACTCTAATAATTTATTTACCTATTAATTAAAACATAAATAACTAATACATCATTCATATGATTTGTAGTACTGTTATCATGTTTACTGAAGATTAAAATCATCACAATCTAATTAATCCATTTTGGAAAATATTCATCTCAGATATTAAATGTATATTTTGAATTCCTTTAATCTCCTTAATTCTTTTGATAGACATACATATAAAATCTTCAAATAACTCTTTATCAAAATAAGTACTCCAGTCATTATACAATTTTAATTCTTCACATGATCACCATTATATCTAGGGTCTACTCATACAATATCCCTAGACTAGTTTCTAGTTTGTGGCTTTCATCAGTGAACTGCCTTGGATATGAGAGCACTGCATCTAGATCTTAGGATCTAATGCAATCATCCAGCAAACCATCAAACATCTCATGATCACCATTCTTTATGTTTATGCATGCTGATTTTCACAGAAGCAAAAGTCTCTATACAGTAGTGTCATTCAATGCAAACCAGAGTAATCAAGGATGCAGGAAGGTTTGTACATAAAATCTCTATCTAGTGCCTACTCATTCAATATTCCCATATTATTTTCTAGCTTGTGGCTTTCATCAGTGGAGAGCCTTGGATCTGAGACACTAACACCTAGATCTTAGGATCAAATGCAACCCTTACTCTTTTAACTAACTAGAAAGCTTTTGAGTCCAAAATGAAAATACAATAATATTTTCAAGCATGGTGATTGTGGTTCTTAAAGAACTAAAGACACTAAAAAGTATGGATGCTCAACTGAGTTCAGACCTATATAACTATACAAGCTGATGAGCTTGGCTTGAAAACATTATTGTGTATTCATTTTGAACTCAAAGCTTTATAGTTAGCTAAAAAAGTAAAAGGTGGCCACTGGAGGATTGCATTAGATCTTAAGATCTAGGTACAGTGCTCTCAGATCTGGGATATTGGATGAGTAGGCATTAGTTAGGGATTTTATGCACAAACCTTTCTGCATCCATTGATTACTCTGGCTTGCATTAAGTGGCACTATTGTATGGACAATTTTGCCTCTTGTGAAAAACAGCTTGTGTAAGCATAAAGAATGGTGATTTTGAGATAGTTGATGGTTTAATACCAATCCTGCCCAATAGGATTATGGTGACTGTGGTTATTAAAAAACCAATGACACCAAAAAGTATGGATGCTGAACTGAGTTCAGATCTATACAATTATACAAGCTGCTGAGCTTAGTTTGAAAACATTATTGGGTTTTCATTTTGGACTCAAAGCTTTATAGGCTGATGGAGGATTGCATTAGATCCTAAGATCTAGGTGTAGTGCTCACAGAGCTAAGGCTTCTTGCTGATGAAAACCACAATCTAGAAATTAGTTTGGGGATACTGGATGAGTAGGCACTAGATAAGGATTTTATGCACAACCTTCCTGCATCTATTGATGACCATTTTGCATTGAGTGGCACTTCTGTATGGAGGGTTTTGCCTCTGTGGAAAACTTTCATTCTTATGATGTTTTAAAGAAAATTTATTTCAATCATTTCTATTCAATAACAAAATATTGTTTATTCCTTTATGTGTGAGGCACTTCCATAATCTTTTACCAAATGTTTCCTTTACTGAATAATATTCTGGGATAATAACTCAAAATTTTATTGGAACACATATTAAAAACATATTCTTTTGAAATTAGAAAAACACAATTTAGCCGTTTACTCCTTGAAACAAATTTAGTCGGATATTCTAGAATTTCAGTAAGCAAATTTCAAATTTTTTAAAGAAATGTGTTGTTTTCCTTTTATATTTTAGTTTAACATATATCCATTGCTGCTTCTGAAATGGAGTAGAGACCTGACCTGGTCTAGGACAGATTCCCAGATAATGTATTCTATCCCATCAACCTTGGGTAGATATGCACAAAAATGGTGATTTTAGATAAAAGCACAACTGACGTCACACTATGCTGAAAATTTTATAGATTGATCTCTCATTTTAATTTGCCGGTATTTATAAGTTTTTTTCTATGATGACAAAATTTTCCGCAATGCATTTCTCCTTGAGTTGATTTCTGGGCCGTAATCCATAGTACCGTAAATAATCAGATGAGATCCTATGGTTTTTCTCTCAATTGGCAGGAATGTATTTATTTTAAAATACAAAACAATAGAATAATAATTTTAAAAATTTTTAACATCAATTTATTATAAACAAATAAATGAAATGCATTTATCCACTTATTAACAAACGTTATTAGAGCAATAAATATCTTGCGTTGTTAGCCGAGAGGTATCGCAGCCGCCATGCAAGCAAGTAGTTGGTTGCAGACGGGTGTGAAATGATTTATCCACTTATTAACAAACTTATTAGAGCAATAAATATCTTGGGTAGCGAGAGGTACACATGAAGAGAGTTGGTTGCAGAGGGTGGGGTTGGCAGATGATGAAGAAATATCTGTCAATAAACATTACTAAATCAATAAAATTTTATTAATATTTTAACAGCAATAATTTCATTAGGTTTTATAATCTGTTATTTTAGAAATATTTATTAAATCTAAACATTTAATTACCTAAGATTTCAGTAATTGTTTTGTTAATCTTTCTAGTACAATTTTCTAATTTTGTGAATATTATTTATGCACCCATCTGCACATTTATACATATATGTAACAAACGTTTTATATATTTCTAATTATTAATGTTTCTGCTGATTTAATTGATAATTTATTCATTTTGAATTTGTTGTAAATATCCCAATTTAGTAAAGTTTGATTATATATGTCCTCGCTTACCGTTCATTCACAAACACTAATCTACGTGTACCTGGATTTATACCCATCACCAAAACAATTCTCTAATTGTTTGTTACATTGTTATAAAGAAATGCAATATATTTTTTTTTAAGTGTCATAGCATCGGCCGGGACGCGAACCCGCAACTCAAGCAACTGCCTGCTAGTGCAAGGCAGTCGCGCTGACCTCTCGACCACCAATGCAAGACATAGAAATGCAATATTTAATATTTGAAAAATATTCAAATACCTAATATTTGAAGTCTAAAAATAAAAATAAAAACGATTATCCCCTTGCATATTGCCTTTTTGAAAGTTTATTCTTGGTTTTACACCTGTCACTTGATCTTCCTAGAATATTTTTTTAACAATTCATGCTTTGTAAAATATGATAACATTGATACCAAATTTACAGTAGATATCACTAGAATAGGGATATGTTCTTTTTTGATTGTATTGTTGTTAGTAAATATATCATGCATTCATTAATCAATAAATATGGTTTATTAAGATACCTTTATTATTTGATCTATATTATTCTGGGTTGAATCTTTACTTACATTCAGTGTAAAATATTTAAAATTCGATTACTAATTATTTTTTGTACTTTTTCAAAATCTTCATTTAATGTTCAAGTGCTCAAGCAATTGTCTACCAAAATGACAAAATAATGATAAAGTATATCCCTCATGATTTGGTGTAGTGATAATGTATCAGAGTCAGGAGTTTATGGTCCTTGAACACTGCTCAGCTTTGTCACTTTCAGTTCTCAAAATTCTTATAAACTTCAAGTAGTAAAGCCATTTGATTACTATTATTAATGATATGCTAATGCAGAAAAATATTGGCTAAGAAAACAAATATCCAATGCTTCATATTCCACTTTCTTTGTCCACGTTATTCATATATCATTCTTTTAGTCACTTTACAATGAATCAGACCAGATTTAGTTAAATTCATATTATGTATATAGTTGCAAGGAAATCAACTCATATATCACGACATAATTTAATAAGCTTGTATTAAAAATGTTATATAATAAGCATGCCAATCCTAGCACCTCATTGAGGAATGCCAAAAGCATGAAACTGGTCTGTGGATAGGGATATTCTGAAAAGCATGTTAAGAACTATTGGCACACTCATTTTATAACATGTATATAGATATAACAATGCAATATTACTGAAATTAATATTCAAAATTTTGTTACTAAAATTTTTATTATTTATTTTAAATTTATGCTTTATATATATTTATTTATTTTTAGTAACGATTATACAAAAAGTAATATTCATTTGGGGCTTCTACCATTTTATCACATGTTTGGTCTAAGTGTTTTCATCACAAGTAGTATGGCGCTGGGAATTCCAGTTGTATGTATTCCAAAATTTCATCCTCAAGAATATTTAATGGCTATTCAGAAATACAAAGTAAATCATTATCTTTTTTCTTTTCTTTTATTCAATATATATTTTAAATGAATAAGTCATTAACATAATGCAATTTAATTTTCTACATAATCACTTGACAACCCTTTTGTAACTTAATCAATATTTTCAAACTCTTCTATAATAATTTTTTTGCATGAAAATACACCATAGTTGCAAATATGTAACCTTCCTCCCTCTGCCAGTTGTAAAAAATAATCATTCATTGTATTATAATCATATGTTATAGTTAATACCGAACACTCATCTGACAATTAAAGTTATCTTAAGATTTTATCTTTCATTTAAAAATAGATAGCTACCCATTTCCTGACCAGTATTGAATGACCAATTAAATTAGCTGTAGAATAGTAATCTAAAAAAAGTTTTATGTTTGCTTAAGACATCCTTAGTTGTTTGAAAAACTTTCCTGGATTTAAATTCCATGGTAAGTGAATGCACTAATCGTAACATTATAAAACTCTTGTTATACTGTTATTCAATCTTCTTATTAAGTCTTTAATTTTGAACTGTCAGTCAAATATTTATCTTTAAAGAATTTATAAATATAACAAAAAATGTTCTGATACAGTGGTGAACTAATGATCTAAATATTTCTATATCAATTTCAACTGATTAAATTTTTAAAATCGATTTGGTCAATTGAATAAAGCTGCCCACTCAACTTCACACTTCAATGTTTGAATGTCACATGACTTTCAAAATAACTGCCCATGATTGGTTGTTTTTTTTTAAAAAAAAAAAGATTCAGTTATTGGAATTTGTGATTGATTTATAACTTATTTCAATGTATTTAAATGATGCAATTTTTATTAGCATCTTCAGTATAGCTATGCTATTTGATGCATTGTGAGTTAAAACTAGATCCATATTATAATCAACAAAGTAAAATATTTACATTTCTAAGAAAACTGAATTGCATATAATTATCACTTACTGATACTGTCTTACAAAAACAGTTTAGCCTATTGAAATATTAATCAATTAGCTGCACATTTGTATACTTATTTCTATATTCAAATCACCTTCCAAACAATATATTTCAGCAACACCCTCTAAAAACAAATGTAACTACAATCAGCTGACTTTTGAGTGGCCTGTTTTCACAAAAGGCATTGTTGAAATATCACAACATTTGGAAGAGTGATTTGAATATTTTCTATTTAATTTTCACCTAGTGATATGTACTGGATATTTTACTTCTTATATATTGTAATATTAATAAACAAGGCAAAACTCTCCATACAGTAGTGCCACCCTGTGCCAACCAGAGTAATCAATAAATAGTGATCATGCAATATTGTAATGTTAAATAGTATGATGGTGATAACAAGACTTATGCTACTTGATCAAATTTAATGTAATTAAAGAAAGAGTTTAATAGACATTCACATTAAACTAGGTAAATTTAATTGTAATCGGTAATAAAATATGTGTACAAATTGAAAATGTAGAAGAAACTAAAATTGCAAATTTATAGTGCATTTGAAAAAGTACAGACACATTCAGAATGAGATGCAAACAGTTTTTATAAAAATATTTAAGAATGATTAAACTCAGCTCATGAACTAAGCTCTTGAAAATTAATAATGAATTTAAGTAAACTTAAAATAATTATTTTGTTTAAGGAAGGAATCTTTTCAAGAATACTTCAACATCATAATATGCTAAAGAAGACACATTTTTGTTCAGATATAGTCATATACTATCTAACTAACAATCTACTGCTTATGCAAATACTATTCATAAAAACAAACAATTGCTGTTTATAAAAACAGGAAAAACTCTCCATACAGCAGTGCCACTCAGTACAAGCCAGAATAATCAATAAATGCCAGAAGGCTTGTGCATAAAATCCTGATCTAGTGCCTACTCATCCAATGTGTGAATTTATATCATATAGTTAATATGTGGAAATAAAGTTTTCAAAAAGATGTTAGAAGAAGTTTATGAATTTATTTATGATGTTGGAGAACATATATATTTTAAAAGAAAAAAGTGATTGTTTAATTCATCATTGTATAATGATAATATTATGGTGTAATATATATATTTACATACCTACACTATTGTAAGTGTTAAAATTTTGATTATAAATTAAAATTTTAACTCTGAAAAGAAAGGGGAGTTGTGAGGGTATCTTACATCCTTAAAAAACATGCCAGAAAATTCCACAAGAGAGGGGGAGTATATTTTACTATGGTCAGACCTAGGGTCTTTTGGTAGAATGCTGCTGGTGTGATGAAATACACAACCTATGATTGTATCTACCTCCAATGGGATAGCTTTATATTTACTCATTAATCTAGATACAATTTAGACTAGATAATTCACATCTCATCCACCCCCTTTTCTGGCTCTGTTATGCTTCAATATTCAAACTCAAAAAGAATTTTACCTTTAACTCTTCAGGGATGAAACTGCACATGACAACAACTACTGTACCTCTATATATATATTATAATTGATTTATATACCCACCCAAACATTTTTCATTATTATTATATATAGAATGATATATATTTTCAACTACATCTTAATTAGTGAGAGCAAGGTTACTTTAATAAACTTGACACCAATTCAATATAAATAGATTCTATAACATGTTATTATGTAATGAAACAAAATGTAAAAATGCATGACTAGAAGAATTAATGTTGATGTGCTCAGATACAATGACTGGGTTACCCTTGGGACTAACTGAGATATAGGAGTTAATCCATAGTAGATAATGGACACTCCAATAGTTAGTTAGACCTTTAAAAAATCCAATAAATCTTAAGAAAGAGCTAGCTAACAAATAAACCTATGTACCCTCTGCATCAGGGAGACATTACTGGTTAAGTCCAGATTATAAGGCCATCAATAAAAAAACCCTATACCTAAGTTGTGCCTTAGAAGAGTGTGTCTAGCCATCAAATGACTCACGAAGCAGCATGAATATAGCTGAGGAATAAAAAAGGGGGGAAATAGACTTTGAAACTGTTCATTTAAATTCCAGACAGCCCAACATTAGATACATAACTACACTATTTTAAGTATTAAAATTTTGATTATAAATTAAAATTTTATCGCTGTAAGTGAAGGGGGGTTGTAAGGATAACTTACAATTCTTAAAAAACAGCCTATATTAAACCATATCACTGAGTCAAGCTTATCTAAAATTATGCTTAACTAATAATTTCTTGAACATATGCTATTTTTTTGCCTACATATATAACCTATCAATATTTGCTTTGTTAAACTATGAGAAGTAAATATCACAACAAACTAATTTTTTTTTTAAGAAATACAATTTGAAAGACTAGAAATAAATGCTTTAAAAATCATATATATATATATTAATAACAAACTAACAGTCAGTGTATTGTATGTCACAAATCAAACAGTACAATATTGCAGACACAGACAAAACAAGCATAGTGATGATCCAATGTCACGTTGATCATTAGGTAACCAAGTGTGGAAAACAAAATTAGAAGTAAGACTTCTAATCAATTATTATATGTGTAATTTACACAACAATAAGTAATTACAGCAAAATGAGAGGAAATGCAAGATCTAATGTGCCAAGTTCCAGAAACAATCTGATCTCATTTTAAAACTAAGTTTTATACAAAAGCAAAGAGAATTTATATGTGTGGTCTTTTTAAATAATGCATTAGCAGTGGAAAATCAACATTGTGAGAGCAAATTTTTGAATGATAAAGAAAATGGATGGCACATTCTAAAATACTTGCTTCTCTTGATGAATTCAATAGTGTAAGATGAGAAGAAAGTATAATCAGAGATTGAATTAAGAGTAAACAAATAAATGTGTGCAATTTTCAAACTGATTAAAAAGAAATAATGAAATCATTTGACATGAGCAGAAAAGAATAAAACATCACCAGCTAATGACAAAAATAATAAAGTAATTTGTTTTGTATATAAAGCTACCAAATGCTAAACTGCAACAAAATAACCTTTATGTATATTAGAAAGTCGTGTACAATGTATTATGGATAAATTATCAATGCCATAGGGGGCTGAATGCCACTATTTAAACCATGGTAGCATGATAACTTCATTTTCTTACTCTTATAGAGCCTAAAGAAATATCTATCATGCTACATCAAATGCCTACATGTAAATCAAGAGAAATATTGCAGGAGAAGATCAAGGCAATATTGTTACAAGTGTCTTTATGTAGAAACTCCAGTGAAGGACCAATGTTTATCTAAGAAGACTTGTACAGAAATTATAGACTGAACATATGAAGGACATTGTTGCTGAACTCATGGGTAATAATAATCAAGATGATTTAATGGAAATCTTAATTTTGTTGTTTTAATACTGTATATATATATATATATATATATATATATATATATATATATATATATATATATATATATATATATATATATATATATATATATATATATATATATATATATATATATATTAACTTGATACTAAAAGGAAATATGCCTATGTGTTTGAAAAGGAAGGTTTTTAACAAATGTGTTTTACCAGTTCTTACTTATGGATCTGAGACTTGGACACTTAATAGAAGAGCAATTCAGAGACTTCAGTCCACTCAAAGAAGTATGGAGAGATGTATGTTGGGAGTAACAAGAAGAGATCGTAAATGCAATGTATGGGTAAGAGAACAAACAGGTGTTACTGACCTCATTGAAAAAATTAAAAGATTGAAGTGGAGTTGGGCTGGTCATATTGTTAGAAGAGATGATAATAGATGGACAATTGAAATTTTAAACTAGATTCCAAGAGATTGTAAAAGACCCAGAAACAGACCACATGTGAGATGGATGGATGAAATAAGAAAGTGTGAGGGGTGATGAGGAGAAGAGAAGCTAAAAATCGGAGAAGATGGATTAAACTTGGAGAGACCTTCATCCTGCAGTGGATTGATAATGGTTGATAATGATGATGATGATATATATATATATTATAACTTAAAATTGAAGATCCAAAGTATCCTAAGGAAAGAAAAGAATCATAGACTATATTTTGAATTTTATTTCGGAAATGCAATATAATTTTTTTTTAAAAAAAACTCATAGTTAGAAAACATTCTATAGAAAACAAAATTTTATAATGAGTATGGATTTCTCAAAATATTAAAAAAATTTCATCTTGCAAAGTCAAAGATGTTACACAAAATATTATCCAAAATTCAGTACTTTTAGTATTTATCACACAATGTTTACTAATCATAATATATTCTTCTTTAAGCCCTACTTCAGTATGATATAAGTGTAATCATCAATACATGTCTGTTAATCAATAAACAAAAAATATACTATGCATATTGTTTACATAATTTACTTTGTACTATTGTATTTTAAAATATGCATACCAAAGCATTTAAAATTATTATCACTTTAAAGAAAATATCTTTGTTTAGATGCTTTAGTTTAAAAAAAAAATTATATTTCATTTCCGAAATAACATTCAAAATATAGTCTATGATTCTTTTCTTTCCTTAGGATACTTTGGATCTTCAATTTTAACCCTAACCCTAACCTAGCCCTAACCCTAACCCCCTAACCTAATCTAACCTAACCTAACCCTAACATAACCATAACCCTAACCTAACCTAACCCTAACCGTAACCTAACCTAACCCTAACCTACCCTAACACTAACCCTAACCCTTAACCCTAACCCTAACATTGATTACATGATAGCCATTCCTTGACATTCATTACATGACTTCCATTACATGACATCCATTCCATGACATCCATTCCATGACATACATTACATGACATACATTCCATGATGTGCATTGCATGACATACATTCCCATGACATCCATTACATGACATCCATTCCATGACATCCATTGCATGATATCCATTCCATGACATCTATTACATGACATCCATTTGATGACATCCATTGCATAACATGCATTCAATGCTATCCATTACATGACATCCATTACATGACATTCATTCCATGACAACCATTCCATGACATCCCTAACCCTAACATTGATTACATGATAGCCATTCCATGACATTCATTACATGACTTCCATTACATGACATCCATTCCATGACATCCATTCCATGACATACATTACATGACATCCATTCCATGACATACATTCCATGATGTGCATTGCATGACATACATTCCCATGACATCCATTACATGACATCCATTCCATGACATCCATTGCATGATATCCATTCCATGACATCTATTACATGACATCCATTTGATGACATCCATTGCATAACATGCATTCAATGCTATCCATTACATGACATCCATTACATGACATTCATTCCATGACAACCATTCCATGACATCCATTGAATGACATCCATTCCCTGACATGCATTACATGGCCTCCATTACATGACATCCATTTCATGCCATTAATTACATAACATCCATTCCATGATATTCATTTTATGACATGCATTCCATGACATGCATTCCATGAAATCCATTCCATGACATCCATTCCATGACATCCATTGCATGACATGCATTTCATGACATCCATTCCATGACATTCATTACATGACATCCATTGCATGACATCAATTCAATGCCATCCATTCCACGATGTCCATTCCATGACATACATTCCATGACATTCATTGAATGACATCCATTCTATGAAATCCAGTGCATGATATCCATTCCATGACATCCATTGCATGACTTTCATCCCATGACATTCATTACATGACATCCATTCCATGACATCCATTCCATGACATTCATTACATGACATCCATTGCATGACATCAATTCCATGACATTCATTCCATGATGTCCATTCGATGACATCCATTCCATGACATCCTTTGCATGACATCCATTCTATGACATCCATTCCATGACATCCATTGCATGACATCCATTCCATGATGTCCATTCCATGACATACATTCCATGACATGCATTGCGTGACATTCATTCCATGACAATCATTACATGACATCCATTCCATGACATTAATTACATGACATCCATTGCATGACATCCATTCCATGACATTCATTACATGACATCGATTGCATGACATCAATTCGATGCCATCCATTCCATGACATTCATTGAATGACATCCATTCCATGACATCCATTCCATGACATCCATTACATGACATCCATTACATGACATCCATTGCATGACATTCATTCCATGACATTCATTACATGACATTCATTACACGACATCCATTGCATGACATCAATTCCATGACATTCATTCCATGATGTCCATTCGATGACATCCATTCCATGACATCCATTGCATGACATCCATTCCATGACATCCATTACATGACATCCATTCCATGACATCCATTCGATGACATGCATTACATGACATCCATTGTGTGACATCCATTATATGACATCCATTGCATGACACCCATTCCATGACATCCATTCCATGACATCCATTGCATGACATTTATTCCACACCATTTATTACATGGTAGCCATTCATGACATTCATTACATGACTTCCATTACATGACAATTATTCCATGACATCCATTGCATAACATCAATTCCATGACATCTATTTCATGACATCCATTCCATAACATCTATTTCATGACATCCATTCCATGACATCCATTGCATGACATGCATTACATAACATCCATTGCATGACATCCATTTCATGACATCCATTGCATGACACCCATTCCATGACATCCATTCCATGACAACCATTGCATGACATTTCTTCCATGACATTTATTACATGATAGCCATTCCATGATATTCATTACATGACATCCATTCCATGACATCTATTACATGACATCCATTCTATGATGTCCATTGCATGACATACATTTTCATGACATGCATGACTTCCATTACATGACATCCATTCTATGACATCCATTACATGACATCCATTCCATGACAACCATTTCATGATGTCTGTGACATGCATTCCATGACACCCATTCCATGATATTCATTCTATGACATCCATTCCATGATCATCCATTCCATGACATACATTCCATGATGTGCATTGCATGACATACATTCCCATGACATCCATTCCATGACATCCATTGCATGATATCTATTCCATTACATCTATTACATGACATCCATTTGATGACCCATTGCATAACATGCATTCAATGCCATCTCCATTGCATGACATCCATTCCATGACATCCATTCCATGACATCCATTGAATGACATCCATTCCCTGACATGCATTACATGGCCTCCATTACATGACATCCATTTCCTGCCATTAATTACATAACATCCATTCCATGACATTCATTCCATGATATCCATTTTATGACATGCATTCCAAGACATGCATTCCATGAAATCCATTCCATGACATCCATTGCATGACATGCATTGCATGACATCCATTGCATGACATCCATTGCATGACATCTATTCCATGACATTCATTACATGACATCCATTGCATGACATCAATTCGATGCCATCCATTCCACGATGTCCATTCCATGACATACATTCCATGACATTCATTGAATGACATCCATTCTATGAAATCCATTGCATGATATCCATTCCATGACATCCATTGCATGACTTTCTTCCCATGACATTCATTACATGACATCCATTCCATGACATTCATTACATGACATCCATTGCATGACATCAATTCCATGACATTCATTCTATGATGTCCATTCGATGACATCCATTCCATGACATCCTTTGCATGACATCCATTCCATGACATCCATTCCATGACATCCATTGCATGACATCCATTCCATGATGTCCATTCCACGACATCCATTCCATGACATGCATTGCATGACATTCATTCCATGACAATCATTACATGACATCCATTCCATGACATTCATTACATGACATCCATTATATGACATCCATTGCATGACATCCATTCCATGTCATTCATTACATGACATCGATTGCATGACATCAATTCGATGCCATCCATTCCATGACATTCATTGAATGACATCCATTCCATGATATCCATTGTATGAAATCCATTGCATGATATCCATTCCATGACATCCATTGCATGACTTTCAATCCATGACATTCATTACATGACATCCATTCCATGACATTCCTTACATGACATCCATTGCATGACATCAATTCCATGACATTCATTACATGACATCCATTACATGACATCCATTGCATGACATTCATTCCATGACATTCAATACATGACATCCATTCTATGACATCCATTGCATGACTTCCATTCCATGACCTCCATTCCATGACATCCATTGCATGACATCTATTCTATGACATCCATTACATGACATCCATTACATGACATCCATTGCATGACATTCATTACATGACATTCCATGACATCCATTGCATGACATCTATTCCATGACATCCATTACATGACATCCATTACATGACATCCATTGCATGACATTCATTCCATGACATTCATTACATGACATCCATTGCATGACATCAATTCCATGACATTCATTCCATGATGTCCATTCGATGACATCCATTCCATGACATCCATTGCATGACATCCATTCCATGACATCCATTCCATGACATCCATTCCATGACATCCATTACATGACATCCATTGCATGACATCCATTATATGACATCCATTGCATGACACCCATTCCATGACATCCATTCCATGACATCCATTGCATGACATTTATTCCATGCCATTTATTACATGGTAGCCATTCCATGACATTCATTACATGAATTCCATTACATGACAATTATTCCATGACATCCATTCCATGACATCCATTTCATGACATCCATTCCATGACATCAATTACATGACATCTATTCCATGACATCCATTGCATGACATGCATTACATAACATCCATTGCATGACATCCATTTTATGACATCCATTGCATGACACCCATTCCAAGATCCATTCCATGACAACCATTGCATGACATTTCTTCCATGACATTTATTACATGATAGCCATTCCATGACATTCATTACATGACTTCCATTACATGACATCCATTCCATGACATCCATTACATGACATCCATTCCATGACAACCATTCCATGATAACATGCTGTTCCTTATAAGCAAATAATCTAATCTTATCCAAAAAACGATAGCATAACATAAGTTCTAAATTATTTATCATTTCTTTTAAAATATCTTACTAAACGATGCAGTTACGTGAAATAAAGATAGCGAAACAGATGCATAGGATTAAGGAAGAAAGCTAGAGTATTATTCTTAACATATCTCAAAATCATGGTACAATACGAAGAGGTAGGACATTTATCTGCCTAATATCCTCTAGTACAGGGACGATGTTAAAGCTATTTCTTCAGCTTTATTAGAACATCAAATATTTAAAGTAATATAAACACTGTCCAAATAAAATGTGTATCAGTCATAGGGCTATGTTAACTATGCTGATAACCACAGAAAGACTAAATATTATTTCTATTCCTTATCATATCCTATTTTAAATATACATCATCTTGGTTTCCTGCTAACTATAGTACTTCCAAGCCACTATCTCAACATTATTTCTGAAGAATTTTCTACATCTTACATCGATAAATAACTATCTGCATTTACAAAACAATAAATAAAATTCATTAATAGTTAAACAATGTAGCTGTTCCACAAGAAGAGTCTGCTTGCTTCATTATTCTATATGTCTAATCATATACAAACTACTTAGACAAGATTTGAATATCCCGTATCATAAAAATTTTTAAAGAATCACATAATTATTTGTTATGTTGGATTATATCACTAATAAAAAAAAAAATCAAAACATTGTCGTATGCATATTTTCAAATCAATCCTATCTCATAATGTTTTTTTAAAATGTTGTATAAAAATGCGTTTACATTTATAATAAAAAACTTTTACACTTCATTCTTCCAATTTAGGATGATCTAAAGAAAACAAAAAAATATACATTATAAATTATCAATAGTTATTATTATTACCAATAACCTTTATCTAGTCATCGTGTTCAGTAGGCTTTTCTTTATCCACTTGAGCATTGCAGATATAAAAAAAAAAAATCACACCCATACACTTTATATTAAAATATTTTTAGCTAAATTATTAGTTTGCTATATTATAAAATTTTAATATTAATTAATTAATGTTTTCATGTTTTTCCTAATCTTATATAAAAATTTAGATTTAAACTAGGTTAACAAAATAAAAAGAATCAAAACTATAGTTACATATTTTTCTTGACGATATTTCCTGATAAGTCCAAAATGTTTATTATTTTCTCTAGAGTTTTTAAAAATGTTCTCCAAGCGCATTAAAGTTTAAAATAAAATAATTATTAATCCATTTAGTAAATTTTAGAAAATAATCCATGGTTTTAATTTTTAAGACGATAATATTAATTAATCCCGTGAAGCTTCTTAATCTTCTCTACCAATATTCTCTGTGTATCCGATGCATCAATCCATCTAATTTAACTTTAAAAATATTCGATGAATTTTTAAGTACTATTTGTATTTCCATGGATCCATTTTTTTTTATTCATCTATGTGTTCACTTTTATCTCTGTTTTCTTCTTGATACATTTAAACTTTAATTTGGTATTTTTTATATATCATTTAAAAATAAAAATAAAAATGTTACCTTCAGAAAGGATATAACATTTTACTCCTTTGAATATCATATTATATAAAATAATCCATGCAATATATAATTATCTTATTACCATTTAAAATAAATCTTGGATAGGCTTATAAATAATAATGCGTCTCCAATTATTTCATTAGACTCCGTATGATGTCCAAGCTGTGATTTTTATGTACCAAAACAGTTCTCCGGTTATGCATAAATAAAGCTGTATCAACAAATATTTCAAATATTTTTTCAGTATTACAATTTATATCCATTTTATTTCATAGTATATCCATTTTTTATTGTGTAGTTTAGGTTAAACTTTTAGATAAAATACGACTGATAAAGAACTTTAAAAAATTTAACAAAGCATGTTGAACGAAATTATTAAAATATTTTTTTAGTTTACACTCTTTTTTTTCAAGTTACTGTTAAAAATTATCAATTAGTTTTTTGCAGATAAAGTTATAAGAAAGTACTAAAAAAATTGACTAAAATAAAAGATTTAAAAAATACTATCTTTTGATAGTTATAATTTACCTTTCTTCGGTTTCAATACATTATTAATCTCCCCTAATAACTTAGTTACGACAATATTTATAGTCTGTAAAAATACCTATTCCTATTGGTTAATTCTTACTTTAGCCTGAGAAAAAATTTACATATTTTCAATTTATAGAAGAATTATATTTGAAAATAAAAAATTATGACGTAATGAACTTAAAATATTATTTAAAATATTACCTTTAAATAAATTATTATTTTATTAAAACTATTTAAACATTTAAAATAACTTTTAAAATAACATTTAATAACTTATTCCATTTCTTAATATTCAATTTATCTATTTTTATTTAAATAAAATATTTAATTTTTATATTATGAATGTATTCATCTTTATTACATTATTTAAACATGTTATACAATAGTTAACTTAATGTTTAATACTATTTACTTTTATGATAGGCAATAATTCTATACAATTCTGTAATATAACTTTTAAAATATTTTAAACTTTGTTATTATTTCAAACAAGCGTGTGTGTGATAGTATACATTAAAAATCACGTGATTATAACTTTGACAGATGATTTTCAATCTATTTCTCTGCCTAGACTAATAAAATTGATACACTTATTATATTATATAAAATAATTATAAAAAATTTGGAAGAACAATTTAGAAAATATAGAATTAAATACAATTCTCACCATCATAAAGTTTATTTTTAAAATATACTATATTAATTTTGACTATTTAAATATGATTACAAATTTAAACATAGCATTTATTAACTATAAGTTTTAAACTATTAAAATCGAATTTATTAAATATACTTTTAATTTTTATAGCTGTGTTATTTAATATGGCCAGCTTTTATAACCATATGAAACAATATTTCAAGCTTTACATAACCATTTTTTAAATAATTTGCTATAATTTTATATACTACGTATTTGCTTTAGCCTCAAATTGTACTTTAAAGATATAATTGACTTAATATAATTAATGTATTAAAAGAACATATTCTAAATTTAAAATTTTTTAGTAATTGACTGTTATGAATTATTACTGACCTATAGAAAAGGGCACAATATATATATATCTTGATTTTTTCCCACACTTGGAAGCCAAAATATATACATTTTGGAAGTCGATTATATATGTAGCAGAAGCAAAAAGGGAGAGATGGTTGGGTTTATTTGAACATTTTTTGTTATTAATAAAATTTAGATCAGTTTACCCTCCTCAACAACTTGACAATGACCATCATGGTATGGGATAAAAAATAACATTTTTAATATTATCTCATATTATATGCTTGCACTTGTTACAGGACAGAGTTTACATTATTTGTTTATTGTTGATTAATAATCGTTTTATGTTTATTTTTTATTTTTTCAGTATGGTTAAATAATCTTCTAGTGTGGATGATATTTTCTATCTATAATAGGGATTTATATACAGATGGGGTTCCCAAAAGAATTGAACATCATTAACCTGGAGTGAATGACAATGCTGCTGCAAATGTACCAGCATAATAACTTTACGGTCATCTAAAAAAATTATAATTTTTTTTTTACTTTTTGTAAATAATTGGTGCCAAGTATTGAACTTCTACTATCGAGTCACACATGAGAATCTTAATTATAATTCAGTATCAATATGGTAGAAATCCAACATTGACACAGCCAATTAAATTGTTTACTATTGTTAAGACATTTTTACTATTGTTAAGACATTTTGAAATTTTTCTTTTTATTGTTATTTTGTTTCATTACATAATAAAATGTTATTGGTCTCAAGATTATTAAAGTAACCTTGCATTCACTAACTAAGATGTAGTTGGTAATATATATGCACACATCTCATTCTATGCACAATAATAGTGGAAAAGGTTTGGATGGGTATATAAATCAATGGTAACCTATTTTAAGTCTATCCATGATCCTATTCTAAGAATTTGAGTGAGAACAGGCTAATGCACAAGCTTCAAGTAGGTATATTTATGAGTATGGAATAATTCCCATCTCAATCACCTATCTTATCAATCAATAAGAATTATATCCCTCAAAAACAAAAGAAAATGTTCCAGTGGATCTTTTTGGGATATCTTATCCAGACTAGCTCAGTCTCAAGATCTGGGAGATAATGTCTATCTGGAGAATAAAGCCAAGGCTGTCTTACAAAGAAATGTCATTTTTATATTTTATAATTTTCTTATGTGCCCTACAAATCTTATTATTTTATTTCTTTTAGAGATATATAGTAAAGAATATCAGTAAGCTTTTATAAATAAAAACCCTGAAATTATATTTATTAATACACATATATACTAATAACTCAGACATATGACTCATTCATTCCAATACATATATATATTATCAATGTACTCATTCATGAAAGAGTGCAACTATGCATCAGAGTTGCATTTATAAAACAATTTAATCTATTTTCTAATTACTTTCTTTAAGTTGGGACAAAGCGCACATTTCTAAATTTATTATTATATGTTCACTTAATATATAGAGAGAAAGTCAAAGTTATCTCATTTGAGAATGAACCTTCATGTGTTTAAAGCTGATGATCTGTAAGCTTACAGTATTACAATGGTGATTGCTTTAGCGAGAGTGGTCAGTCTAAAAGATGATGAAAGATTCCAAAACATTTACACATATGACAATCCATTCTAGAGGTGTTAGGTAGATGATTCAAAATTGAAGGCATGAAAGTTCTTGTTGTTTGTAGTTCCATGATCACTTCACTTGCTTAAAATAGATGGCAAAATCTCCATAGGCAAAGATCATCATAGTAGGCAGATCACAACAGCTATATACTGGACGGTTTAATGAATCCACATGATTCTTCTACCCCAACATTTTGATGGGATCCATTTTTATTAATTAATGCAATCAGTTTATGAAAATTTTACTTTTCACGCTTATTTTTCTCTAACGGTCCTTTTCCAAACCACTACAAAATCAAAAAATATATATATAGCTCTTTTCTTTTAACTCTCTTTCACCTCACTTTTTTTTTGATCCATACACCTATGATCTTATCTCAGGAATGCTTATAGCTTCCATTGTTCCAAAATACTAAATTGACCAGTTCTTGCAATTTCGATGATGTGTCATTAACAGAAATCACCCATGACACAATTTGCAATTCATTTTATTATTCTTCAGCCTTATATTTTAATTTGCTTTCATTAAGAAATATGCACTACAAATGACATTATTTCAATAACTATAACTTACAACATTAATAAACAACAAAATATATAAAACAAAAATATAAAAATACAACTCCACACATAATCGCTTCTCTTCACCTTCACATACAAATCTCTAGATAATTAATTCTATGCAACATCACCAACAACACATGTAATAAACATATATTTATACGTTCATACTTTTAAATGGTTAATGTACTTCACTCACATTCTTTTGTAACAGGGTTGGAATAAATATCTATAAATTTTCTTGCATCTATTAATTTAATCCATAATAACAATCACAATAAACACTCTTATGTAATCATTATTGCCTTTTACTTCCTTTAATACCCATATTCAAACCCAGCTAGACACTATATAGAGGTACAGTAGCTGTTGACTTGTGCAAATTAATCCCTGAAGAGAGTCAAAGACAAAATTCTCCTTGAGTTTGAATATCGAGGCACAGCAAAGCCAGAAAAGGGGAGGGGTGAGATGTAAATGAACTAGCCCAAATTGTATCTAAATTTAATGAGTAAATATAGAGATAGCCCATTGGAGGTAGATACAATCATAGGTTATATATTTCATCAAACCATCAACAGCATCCTACCAGAAGATCTTAGGTCTGACTGTAGTAAGATGTGTTTCCCCTATCTTGTTGTACTGACTGGCCTGTTACATCATATATATCTATATAGTAACAATAAAAATACGGGTATCATCTTCTTTTAAGGTTCCTCAGATTTGGGGACAATTTGTAGCTGAATGAAAATGTGGACTATGAAAGAAAGGTCCTGGTGGTTTAATGATGTCCTGCAAATTATAATGCCATTTATAATACAGTGAAATATAATACTAAGTTCTTCTTTAATAATTCCACAGATTTGGGTAGCATTTGTAACTGAATAAATTTAATGGCCATGGGAAATGAAAACTTTAATATAATCTGAATGAAAATATATTCCAATCATTGGTCATCATTTGCAACTGAAGAAACATATACTCTGAAAATGAACATCATTTATAACAGAATAAAATTATGGGTTATGTTTATAGCCTAATTATTGATCATTTGTAACAGAATAAAAATATGAACCAAAGAAGAATAATCCTAATTTAATAATGTCCATGTATTGGAGCATCATTTGTAACAATGAAAATAATAAACTGAATTAAAATAAATATCAATCAATGAATAACAATGTAACACTTAAGTCAATAAAACAATGATAATCTTTATTGTAAACTTATGAATTCAAATAGCATTTAGAATGAGTATAAAACAAGCAAAACCATTATTGCAATCTATCCTAAAATATGAGTATTATTTACACTAAAGATAAAGCAATAAAACCAAATATCATTATTTTATAAATAACAGCTTATGCCTATTATATAATCTGCTTATAATACAAATAATGGCAAAGAATTAGACAGATAAACCTTACTATTCCTTATGAGTCAAAACACTGTTTATAATAATGCAAACTTATACAAAAGGTCAAATATTATTTCATTTATATTTAAATGAAATAATTCATGGATGGATTAGATCATTTTAGTATGCCCTACAATCTAAAATATCAATGATATCTACATAAATAGATAACTCAATAATTGATTTCTAATTATAACTAAATAAAATGTAATACTAACTCAGCTATACTATTCCACTCTTATTAACTAAGTCAATTATAATAAGATTATACTTAATAATTCAAAATCAATTAACCTAATATATCTTTCCACTTTCACCAATTTAAATTATTATTAAATAAAGCCATAACTATTAAATAACATTATGATTCTAAATATCCGATCATAACAATATATAAAATAAATGATAGTAAAATAAATGATAGATTCCTATTTGATGTTTACTCAAACAATTGACAAATCATAACCAATTACTCTACAGTTAACAAAGCTAGATTGTTATAACTTTAGACTATAACTTTTAAAACATATGAAAAGTTGTTAGTGTTTATATAATCAAATATTAATATTAAAATTTAATATTTAAACTGAATTTATAATCCACATTAACAAACTTTAGATGTAATTAAAGCAGTTCACTGTAATTTATAGCAGATTAAAATATATTACTATTACCAGTTCTATAATTGAATAAGATTATATTTATTGTTGTATACTGACTTAATATAATATTCACTTTAATCAATAATGATTTTACAATAAAATACACGAACATTTAATTGCAGTTACCTTTATTTATCTTCAATAATTATATTTGTATATATAATTGTTATTAACAAAGTAATTACCATAAGTTTCTAATTACTTATTAAATATATAAGAGGATCAAGTCAATTAATTTTTCATTGTATAAAAATCTATACATAGTCAATTCAATACAAAAAAAGTAATTATACTCTCTTATCCATTCTATGTTTGATTTCCAAATTATTTTGTAACTGCTATTAATGAATTATGTGGTGTAATCAATTAATAAGTATCATCTCATCCCAATACAATTAACCAATAAATTTGCATTGTAAAATTGAATGACAACCAATCAAGCAAGATTACTTGTTTTAAATTAACTCAAAATTTATTAACAAATAAATATAAATTAAAATCAAAAATATATATGGCAAACAAGCATTTAAAATATATGCATATGATTCAATTATGCTTTATGCAATAGGTTTTCAATTGACATTAACCTCATATTTAAATATGTGATTGCAATCAATCTCCACTTATTGGATACAAAACACATATATTTATGTAACACAAGTATGTGTAGAATGTTTATACTTTCTGAAATATAAGAGAATTCAAGATATATTTTCTTTTTATACTTCATACAAAAATATAGTTAATTAAAATATATATATATGAATTTACCTATTTGTTAATATAAAGTTAAGAGAACAAGATAAAATAAATAAAAATAAATACTTATTATGATATAATCCTTTTGAACTCTTAATATAAGTGATATACCTGAAGTTAATTCATGTGTTAATATAAATTTAAGAGAACAAAATAAAATAATATTTATCCTTTTGAATTTCTAATATAAGTGATATATAAGTTAATTTATAATTAATAAATTAGAATATTTTAAATTCAAATAATAATTACTATGCTGCAAAATATAAATTCAAACTTGGGAAAACATAACTTTTTTACATTTAGTGTTGTGTTTGGTCTGGATTACAGACCCAACCAACAGCAAATAATGTAAAATAATACTGAAACAAGTATTACAATTAATATATTTATTATGTACAAATATATACAATACAATATTTACAAATGAATATTTACAAGTTGAATATTGGAGTTTAATGTAAACTCTGTGTTCTGCCTGCCGCTTCCTGCCACTCTTGAAGGCTTGCCTCATGGGTATGGTCTATGACTCTTCCAGTTGTACAAGACAGCTTGCCTTGAGCCTAGAGTGGTCTTAGCAGCATCTGGTCTCTGTGGAACTTGCCTAGCTGCGTTAGACGAAATAGCATAGTGCTATCAAAGAGAATACTTGCTGCTGTTTAGGTTAGCAGAGCTTTCCCTGAGAGAATACAGTCTGTTCAGGTTAGACATGCTATTCCTTGAGCCTCAAAAAAGGTTGACTATTTATACCCAGATCCCTGACCTTATTGAAAGCCTTCAGATTTAGCAAGCATCATTGTTTATTGGCCTGTAATAATCATTGGCTATGTTGTTATCTATACATCAGCCTATTGGCCTGTGGCAAACAATGCTTAATCTGATCAGATAAGGAGGCATTTGGAATAGTCTCCTTCTGAGAGAAGGGAGGACTATAACATCCCTCCCCCTGGCTAAAATTTAGCCTAGAGAACAGTCATGCAGGTGTGCTGGAGGATGATTAATGTGCTTCAGTGCTGGTTCTGCTTTGCTGCCATCTTCAGTTTGTTGGTCCTCCTTGCTTGTACTGCATGTCTCTGTAGCTTCATTTCTTGTAGTTGCATCAGTATAATATAGTCTAAGTTGCTTTCGATGGTGATGATGTTGACATCCATCTGCTGTTTTGACTATAAGGGTGTGGAGTCCTTTCTGTTGGATCACAACTGCTGGAATCCATTTAGTGGGTCCTCTATACATTCTGCATGGAACTTTAGTCTGCAAAGCTAGTGGTGTTCTGGCAATCCTGGTGTTCCAATTTCTCATATTCATTTTTGTTATCAGCTTTTTGTTGACTTCTGGTTTTATCTCTTTATTCAGTGGTAACTGAATTGGTGGTCCTAGATACTGACCTAGATCTTTTTTGACCACTTCAGAGTAATTAGCCTTTAATTTAGCTAATGTTGTGATCTGGTTCACCTTTGACACTGCAAAGCCTAAGTGACTGAACCAGTCATGGCCTAACAAGTTGCTGTGATCACCTGATGCCACTAACAGTGGTAGGTGTATAGTTTTGTTAGGCATAGTTATTTTAACTCTTGTCTGACCCAAGAGTTTTGTTTTTTTACCCTGATAATCTGTTATAGTCCTAGTGCTAGGATGCAGATTATATTTATTATTTTCATTAATGATAGCCCAAGTCTTTTTTGAAACAATAGACACTGCAGACTCTGTGTCCAGTTCCATTCTCACTGGCATAGCATTAATCATTATACTATGTATAAATCCAGACTGTCTTTAATGTGATTTATACTGGCAACTTGTTTATTTTTCTTATAGTTGCCTTTGTTGTTTTTTGGAATGGTTTTTTTCCATTCTCATATTGGCTGTTTGTCTTTTTAAGTTTAGACAAGCCACTCTTATATGACCAACTCACTTGCAAAATGAGCACACAGTATGGAGATGTGGACATTCTGTTTGCACATGGATCAATTCATCACATCTATAACAATGCTTTACACTCGTTGTTGTTGAGCTAACCGAGGGTTTGTCAGACTCAGCCTTCTGTTCAACTTTTTGAACAGTATAATTTACTTTTTGTAATGGCTTTGCTTGGCACCCTATATATTCTGCCAGCGTGGCTTGAACTACAGCCTTTTTAAAGTCTATATCCGGTGTCATTAATAGTTTGAGTCATAAATTATGATCCTTCATGCCACAAATGAAACGATCACATAGTGCTTCGTTTAAGAACTCTTTAAAATCGCACATGAGTGCTAATGTTCTGATTCACGTTGTGAATTCTCTAGCCTTTTCATCCTCAGCTTGCACACAGAGATTGAAATAATAACTCTGCATTATTGTTAGTGGTTTGGGGGGAAAATATTCTGTGAGAATTGCCAACGCTTTCTCAAAATTCAAGTCAGCCAGTGTTTCTGACCCAATTTGCGATTTTAAAATATTATACATCTGCAACCCGATTATCGTTATCAGCGTCCCTAATTTTATTTGAGACTTTTTGATCTGATTGGCCTGCATATAAAAAATTAGGCACTCTTTGTAGCTTGACCAGTTCTCAGGGAACCCTGATCAAAAGCTTCTATCGAGCCAATTATTTTAGCCATTTTTTTTATTTTATTTTTCTCTGTTATCACGTTAGAAAAATGTTTTTTCCGTATATTTGCGAGTAACCACTCGATATGGTTTTGTTTGACAGATTTTTTACTCCACTAGGGCAAGCTTCTGTCTTAGCAAGGCCAATATTGATTGGTTTATGAACCACCAATCATGTTTGTGATCACTTTATTTTTCCTCCCAGAAATAAGTGATTTTGACAATGGCTGTTTAGTAAATTCTATTTGTGTTAACTTATTTTGTCAGAAATAAGTGATTTTTAATAATCACTGTTTAATATATTTTACTCGGACTGTATTTAAGTGTGATTTAGTAATCACAGCTTCGTAACTTATGAGTGTCTTTATAATTGCGCACTTGCATATTTACATTTTCCAAGTTTTTTTCTTTTTCCAGCCATGGGGAAAAAAAAATCTTTTGTCAAACTGTGCCGAACCTGTTGTGTTTGATCTGGATTACAGACCCAACCAACAGTAAATAATGTAAAATAATACTGAAACAAGTATTACAATTAATATATTTATTATGTACAAATATATACAATACAATATATACAAATGAATATTTACAAGTTGAATATTGGAGTTTAACGTAAACTCTGTGTTCTGCCTGCCGCTTCCAGCCACTCCTAATGGCTTGCCTCATGGGTAAGGTCTATGACTCTTCCAGCTGTACAAGACAGCTTGCCCAGATCCCTGACCTTATTGAAAACCTTTGGATTTAGCAAGCATCATTGTTTATTGGCCTGTAGTAATCATTGGCTATGTTGTTACATCAGCCTATTGGCCTGTGGCAAACAATGCTTAATCCGATCAGATAAGGAGGCATCTGGAATAATATACTTCTGAGAGAAGGGAGGACTATAACATTTTAGATATATAAATAGATCATTGCTTAATCTAAAAATATAAATAGTATACATTTTAAATGAAGAGAGAGAAAAATAGCAATAATAATGACAAATATAAGCAAACAACCTGAGTAATAATTTTTAAGTATGATATTTCCAAAATAGTATTATAGTTCTAAATATCTAAGCTGCAATCCAATGATGTTATTCCAGAAAAGGTAGAAATATCATGAAAAACACATTTTATTTCAATATTTACTCAAATTATCTTTTCATTCAGCATATATTTGATCTATATAATGATATGTGTGCAAGCACTAATTTATATCCCTAATGATGCAACGTAGATATCATTTTATTTAGCAAGTAATTAATTCATAAAACATTACAAATGAACAGATGCTAGTTTCATTCATGACAAGGCTATGAAAATTGAAACAATGTCTATCTTGTGTATAAATAATTCATCAAGCTTATAAAATTATATTAGCAGGTTAACATAATCTTTGTGTACATTTTTCTGTTGTTAGCATTTAAATTTCATCATTGAAAAATACATAATATCCATTTTTTAAAGCAAAGAAATATTTCATAGTTTTTAAATGCATTGAATTAAGTTTTGATATTTCAATAAATTGTCATCTCTCGCAAATTTGATGATTCTATCAAGCCAACAGATGAAAATTATTGCCTTCACCCCATCATTCTATCCATTTTATTATCATATACTTTTAAAAACAATCAAAAATAAATTACATGATGGAATTTAGATTCACTTCTATGAAATCAAGATAAGAGAGAGCTCATTTAATCTTCTTTTATAAACTTTTCATAGCAACACTCTGTATTAATTCTTTGATCAGTTCTAGCCAGTGTCTCATAAATAAAAATCTTATATAAAATAATGATAAAAAAGATTTCACAATTATTATATATAACAAATATTTGCATTTTTTAAATACAAATAAGATTCTTTCACTCTAACATAAAATCAGACTTCATTCTCACCATATTACACTGGAAATATATTTTTACACATATTTTTTAAATATAATATTATACAAATAAAATAACAAATACATTGGAAATATTAAATATTTAGGTGTATTATTTGTAATCTACTATTGTGAATGTAGTAACAAATATATATATAATAAAATAATTTTATCAAGCCTATAAACTTTATTATCTACACATTTATTTTTAAAATGAATAAGATCAATTCACAATTTTTACAAACTACAATTAAGAATAAACATTTCTTTCTCCAATATTATACATTGTCATAGCAACATAGTCCAATGCAGTCCAGGTTAATGTATTCACCATTAAAATCAAATGAGAAAAAAAAATTTTATGACTAACATTCTATCACATATGAAATTTATTTCAAATTTCAATAGGTATAATATATATAAATTTATTTATATTAAGTTCAGTAATTCTGAATAAAATGTGATGTTTTGCATTAAACAAATATATGATTATCTTATCTGTAAATTTTTAATTCATTGCAAGCACTTTTATACCCAAACATATACATTATCAAGTTTATTATATTTATTCTTGTTTATTGCTTTATTCCTATTGCAATATAGTATTTATTTTATTAAATAAAAAAAGATAAACTAAGCTGTATTGAATTTATAAAATCATAAGGAACATCATCATCAACAATCATTATCAATCCACTGCAGAATAAAGGTCTCTCCAAGTTCAATCCATTTTCTCCTATCTTTAGCTTCTCTTCTCCACATCACCCTGCACATTTTCTTATTTCATCCATCCATCTCACTTATGGTCACTTTCTGGAACATATTTTTATTTAAATAAAAATGTATATTAAATTTAACTTATGCATTGTTGTTTAATACTTTAGAAAATACAGACTTTCTAAAAATGATGTTTCATTTTAACTTCTAACCGTAATTAATTAGACTGCAAATAAACTAAAGAAGCGATATGACATTTTTTTATAAAAAAAATATATTACTATCAGTTTAAGGATTAAAATATTGTTTATCTTTAAACAAATCATTAACTTTCTCATTTTAAGATAAGATAAAATCTCATTTCATCATATTTCAAAAGGATGAAGAATAAAATCATATGTGTGGAAAAAGTAGCATCAAAAACATCATTAATAATTAAAGATGAAAATAATTTAATGATTAATTATTAAAATGTATATAAAGTACAATTCAGATTTTATTATTGAAAACATTCCACAAATTATTATTTGCTAAATGTGCACATATATAATTTTATTATCACAATAATTAGCATAAAGTATTAGAATAAGAGAGTTAATATAAAATAATGGTTAGAAGTTTATAAATCTTGTATATTTTTTATTTATAACAAGCTTGACTTTTAAAGTAACACAAAATAAATGAAAAGATCTTTAGATTATGGTTCAAAAAAATGTATATATTTTTTTAAAAAAATTTGTAAGTCATTACTTACTGGAAAAAATCCTTGATAATAGTTTTATGAAATCTTTACATTCTATAAAGCAAAATATATTTTCAATAAAACTAAGACATTTTCAAAAGTGTTATTGTTGTGTTGTGTGCATTAAGCGAATATAAAACATGATAATTAAGTTACTCAGTTTTACTTTAAGCTCAGCATCTTCTTTTCTCCGTTGTTTTATTTAATAAAATAAAAATTATACTGCTGTAGAAACAATATAATCATAAATAAAAGTTCATTAAACTAGGGTAATTGATGCACATAAATACATGTAGAAAAATAAAACTTATATGAAAAAATGTTGTAGCAGGAATATGATTTGTTAATGACTGATTGTGGTAAAATAATAGTTTTAAGGCGATAAACATCACATGATCTAGTCTGGGGATATTGGATGAGTAGGCACTAGATGGAGATTTTATGCACAAGCTTTCTGGCATCCTTTGATTACTCTGGCTTGCACTAAGTGGCACTATTGTATGGATATTTTTGCCTGTTTTAAAATAATAGTTTGTAGAAATAATTATATAAGAAAAGAAAATATATGGAATCAATAAACCAGGATTTACCATATTTCTTTTGCCAAATCTTACAAATAAATTAGTCAAGTAAATATATTTATAGATAATATACCACTTATTTCTACACCAATCAGATTTAATGCACTTTACTGTTAATTTTAATAACCATGTAAATAAATCGTAGCTATTAAATATGAAATAATACTTTTCAAATAAGCATACAATAATATTTAATAATAAAATAAATTTACTAGAAATATTTAATACCCTTGCAATTATGCCTAATTTGATCAATTCATTAGTTATATAAAAATAAATTCACTTTTATCTAAGTTCTAAATAATTATATGGGAATAGATGTTAAATGCCATTAATGTAACATTTCATTTTTCCAAAATATTGATGATTGATTTATTCTTATATAATAACTTGGAAATCATATGAAGGTGAATCTTCCATAAGAAATGGATTGGTCATAGATGACATTATCTGAAAATTTATTAAGTGATTCTATAAAATTTAATTTGTAAGCTCATTTGAAGATTATTACATCATATGTATAAAGCTGCAGATGCTGATAGAATTTTTGGAAAAATTTTAAAATATAGTAATTATATAATAAGTTCAAAATTATTGGGATTTATTTAAAAATATTTGGAACTAGGAAATTGTTCTTCACTACAACTAAAATAGATCTATGTATTTTTCTTCTAATAATCTACAAGTATTTACAGTTTGGTTTACTAAATGAAAGAAATATTATTATAGTTTTGTTTTGGGGCAAATAAATATTAAATTTCATAAGCAAAAATGTGATTTATGTATTGCTTTTAATACTTTGTCCAAGACATTTATCCATGAATTGGAGGTTTGTGAGAATGTTTAAAATAGATGATTGTCCATGATAAGTTTATTAATACTACATAGTTGCTATATGACAATATGATAGGAAAGAAAATCTAAAAAATTTAAAATGAAAATTATCCTTAAACAAAAGTGTGTAGTAGATGCAATATTGTTTCTATGATTATAGCCTTTAGAATAGTTTATAGTTAGTTGATTTTGTCTTTCAGACTTTTAGATAAAAAATTAGATTGGACGATATATTTCCTAATTTAAATTTTTAAAAGCTAAACCAAAAATTTCATCTTCTTGGTTTTTATATTACAATATTTTAAATAGTAATGCTATCTTCTACTTTGTGAATTTAAACAATGATCTAAAAATATTTATAATGCAGTATTACAAAAAAAAATGTCCATAATGTCTTGAATTTTAGTTATAAAAAAGTTAATTTAATAGTTATTATTTGAAAGACTATGATATTATTTCAAAGCTGTTGGCATGAATGGTTATTAATTTAAAACATGGATCAGTTTAAAAATTTTAGCAGCTTTTTGGGTCAAAAAAAGTATATTTAGATTTTAAGATGCAGCAATTTTCTGTTATAGCATTCAGTACATTGAAAGATAATAAAATATTTTATAGTAGCAATATAACTACTTCAATAAGTTGTATATAGGATTCTTATTCTGACAAATATATTGCATAGAAGGTGAGATATAAATCCCTTTTCAATATAGCATAAAGTCATTGGAAATGTTTTATCTAAGATACCTTTGTAATATTTTAAAATATGATAACAAGATTATAAAATCAAACAATATGTTATGCATCTTGTTAGACATGATGTTGATCAGTATACTATTGTAGTTATACATAGAGCTCGCAAATAAGCTCTTAACAAGCTTTGCAGAATATCCCCAACCTCAGACCAGTTTCTGCTACTGGCTTCCTCGGTTAGGTGGTAGGATATTCAATCATTAGATTAAAAATACCAGGACATGCCCAGCACTTTATCTAATGGATAACTATTAACCATATGGGATTGAACCAAGTTCAGATACACCATACCCATATGGCTATTTAAGTTAGATAGCTGGATTGGAAGACATATGGATCTCTGAAAATTTCAGATTTTCTACTTAATGGTTATCCATTAGATAAAGTGCTGGGCCTGTCCTGGTATTTCTAATCTTATGCTTGAATATCTTAGCACCTCACCGAGGAAGTCAGTAGCAGAAACTGGTCTGGGATTGGGGATATTCTGCAAAGCTTGTTAAAAGTTTATTTGTGAGTTTATATATAATATTTGTAATACAAGCTTACTAAATTATGTCATGTGACATATGACTTGATTTCTTTGTAACTATTGAATTACACTTATATTGAAAAGTAATAAACTTCCAAAAAGTATTTTATAATTTTTATGAAAAAATAGACTTCACTTACTTTATAGAGATTATCTTAATGACATCAATAAAATAATATACATTGACTGCTTCCATGGAAAGGTACAGATAGACAAAATAATTAAATACACATTATCACAAAATGTTAAAAATCTAAAATACTATACAATATTATATGTTAATAAATTTACATTGCACAAAGAAATATATCTTGTCAAATTTATATTTACATTTTTGTTCTTTTTTTTAATCTAATCTTCTGAAATTAGAATGGCTATATTAATTTGAATTACTGGATGTAGAATATTTTTGTATCAGCTTTATCATAACCAATTGTTTTGTTTTTTTTTTTAAAATTATCATAACCAATTGTTGAAGCTCAAAGGAATCAAATGTTACTTGAAATTCCAATTTTTACAAGTTTGTTAATTATTCTATGATAATGCAAAAAATACTATTTTTAAGGACTTAGTGAATTATTCAATTGAATTTTAAAAAAAGGCTTTCTAAATCTTTCAACTGAAGCATAATTTATATTGAATAAAAAATTGCACTATTAACATGTGAAAAATATTAAGTAGGTAACATTGCTTCTAGATTTGGGGGAAAAAATTATAAAAATAAATCCAATAGAGAACAGTTTTTGAATTATGTTGAATATATCTGATTTTTATGTCACTTAAAAATTATATTAATGTGTTCATTTATTATATTTGATCGAAAGGTGGCAGTTCAGCTGTCACTTTTGGTGCTCAAATATCATATGATCTTCTGAATAACAAATCATTTGATTAAATAAATTAAAATACAATATAACAATTCGTCAATTGCTAAAACAGAGAATCATTAATATAAATAAAATAAAATAACTATTGCCAAGTGCTTTCAATTCCTACGACTCCTTATCAAGGCAGTAAAAAACTCTTATTTTCTCCTAAGTGATAAATTCGACATTTTATTGCATTGGCCAAGAACAACTAATCGGAAAACTGGTTAATTTTGAATTCATAGCACAAGATGAAGTTTGTATAAGATATAATTCTTTAATCTTGCATTTTTTATCGTGTGTTTCATGGATTAATATTGCAAAATCCATTGGACTACATATTTTGGTGAACATAAAAAGCCAAATAAACTGTATCATCTTCCCTTGCTCTAATGTATGTATATTTATGTTGTTGAAGGCAATATTTAATATTTGTCTTAGTTTCCCCAATATATATTGCACTACAATTTATCCATGGGCATCTAATAGAATACACAACACTATTTTTAACCTCTTTACCCATTACTCCCTTAGAATTATTTATTAATCTATTAAGATTAGGCAAAGTCCTCCATGTCAACCAGAAATCCTGACTTAAATGTCTTATTATATTTTTATTAATATTGAGAATAAAAACTAATAACATCCATGGTTTATTACTCACATTTACATTTTCACTATAATAATGTTGTTTATAATGTTTCAATACAATAGATAATAGCCTACACTTATTATAACCAACTTGCATATAACAATTTATATTATCTTTCTTAAACATTTCATTTGAACACAGTCATTGATTACATATTAAAAAAGCTCTAAAAGCAGCTAATTTGTGAATTAAAGGAACATTAGATGTTGGATGAATATAACCTCTATTATCTATATGCTTGACAACCATTTTATATATCAATCTATCATCCACACATGATATTTGCAAATCCAGATATTTAATAACAGAATTGTTATCTCTCTCTATTGTCCAAACTAAACCATCCTGGTTCTGAAAACTATTAAAAATTTGTTTTATAATGTCCAGTTGCCCATATATTAAAACATCATCCACATATCTATAATACAATGTGTTCTCATTCTTTACTAATATGGGATGCACAATTTGCTATTCTATATTATCTACAAACAAACTACTCATCAAACCACTCACAGCCATACCCATTGGCCATCCTTTTTCCATTCTATATAAGTAACTACCATGTGCTTCCATAATATCATTGCTTACCCAATCTAAAATGTCCATAATGAAAGATATCTTATCTTGTGGCATTTCTTTATTAACAGAAGTATTATATTGATTTGCTATTTAATTAAATTAATTAATATTTAGTCATAACTTTTAATTCTTATCATCATCGCATGAATAATTCACAAAATAACTTCAATATTTTTTAGCCCAAAACTCTTTTAACTGTTCCACCAATTGCTCATTTTTTAAGAACAAGTCCATTGGTCGCATCCTTTGATTTATCTAGTGTTGAAACTGTTTTCTGTGCAAGTGCTCCATTGAATGGTAGTTTGACTGAAGCTCAGCTGAAAGAACGATTTCCTAACTTTAAACAACTAATTCAAGGTATTTTTTGAATCTTTACATGGGTATGTAATAAAAACAAAAACTAAATATAATCCAATAAAATTTAATAAGTTAATATTAAAATATATAAATGAATATTGTCTTTAGATAGCTTACAGTATATTTCAGCTATAGCTAATATTTATTTGTGTATTAAATTTTATAAGATTAAATTGGAAATTTTGTTTTTTATTACGTATAAACTATATTTAAATCTTCCATTCTGTATATCTTACTACATACATTACCCATATTATAAGTGATGCTTTTATATGTATATAAAATAAAAAGTGACAGTGATTTATAATAGTTTAGAAATGTAATATCTAAAATTGCCAAATTTAAGTCAAATTATTTGCCAACTAAATAGATACAATTGTCTTTGCTATAACTACATGATTATTACTGTTTTTTCATCCTGTTGGAGGCAAGTGTTATCTTCTCGAAATGGTATATTTAGTTTAACATTATTTTATTAGGTCAGCATGGGTGTGACAAGAATCTAGGCTTCAGGGTGGCCTTCGAGCATTTCATCATCAGATTTTCAATTGGATGGACGGTTGAAGAGTTGGAGTGTGTAGTAGATTGGGGCCTGTCCATTAAAGTATTAAGATTGTCTATCTTAATATATATCTGAGCATTTATAGTATATATGTGTGGGAGATGATAATCTGGACTAACTGATGATTGCTGGTTTAGCATGAAATACGTATATTGGTAATTATTTATCTTTTCAGCATATATGTGCTTGATTGTATCAGTGTTATTAGATAGAGTGGAGAGTGATGGGTCATCTGAAAGTCTGTGCTCATATACCCTAGATTAAATACGGTTGCTTCCAAAAACTTGTTTTATAAAATATCTTTTACCTACGAGAATATTCATTCCAATATATATATATATATGCAATTATGTGTTAATATTTTTATATTTTGAAAACTAATAAATTGTTTGAAAATTATTATACATAAATTTTGGAATGGTATTCAAACATGATTAGCTGATGTTTAAATCCCTTGAACATTTAATGAGATTACATTGTCTAGATTAAATAATATATATATATATATAAATCATATAAGATTGGCCTATTATTTTGCACTGAATAACAATCAATAACTTTAAAACTTTTACATTTCCAATAAAGTGTACTAAAATCTGCTTGTTTATTTACAGATATTCTATTAAAAATTTAATATATATATTGTGCCCTTTTCTATAGGTCAGTAATAGTTCATAACAGTCAATTACTAAAAATTTTAAATTTTAGAATATGTTATTTTAATATGTTAATTATATTTTGTCAATTATGTTATAAAGTACAATTTGAAGCTAAGAAAATACGTAGTATATAAAATTATAGCGAATCATTTAAAAGTAGTTAAGTAAAGCTTAAAATATTGTTGCATATGGTTGCAAAAGCTGGCCATATTAAATAACACAGCTATAAATAATTAAAAGTATATTTAAAAAGTTCGATTTTAATAGTCTGAAACTTATAGTTAATGAATGTTATATTTAAATTTATAATCATACTTAATAGTCAAAATTAATATCGTACATTTTAAAAATAAACTTTATGATGGTGAAAATTGTATTTAATTCTATATTTTAAATTATTTTTCCAAATTTTTATAATTATATTATTTAATATAATAAAGTGTTGCAATTTTATTAGTCTAGGCAGAGAAATAGATTAAAAATCGTCTGTCTAAATTTCATATTAATCATGTGACTTGTTTACTACATACTTTCACACACATGCTTGTTTGTATTTAAAGTAACAGAGTTTAAAATATTTAAAAGTTATATTATAGAATTGGATGGAATTATTGTCTATCATAAAAGCAAATAATAATAAATATTAAGTTAACTATCATATGTAATGTTTTAAGTAATGTAATAAAGACGAATACAGATATAATAAAAATTAAATATTTTGTTTAAATAAAACTAGATAAATGGAATATTAAGAATGGAATAGGTTATTAAAATTATTTTAAAAGTTATTTTAAATGTTTAAATAATTTTGATAAAATAATAATTGATTTAAAAGTGGTATTTTAAATAATATTTTTAAATTTTACTACGTCATAAATTTTTATTTTAAAGATTCAATTCTGTAAAAAAATTGAAAATATGTAAATTTGTTCTCAAGCTAAAAGTAAGAATTAACCAATCAAATGAGGTATTCTTACAGACTATAAATATGAATTGCACGGGGGGTATCAGGGGAGATTAATAATGTATTAAAACCAGAGAAAGGTATATTAGCAGCTATCAAAGAGATAGTATTTTCAAAAATTTTATTTTAGTCAATTTTAATACTTTCTTATAGTTTTATTTGCAAAAAAAAAAACAAAACTAATTGATATTTTTAAAAGTATTTTGCAAAAGAGAGTTTTAAAAAAAATAATATATTTGGGCACTTCGTGAAAATGATTTGCTAGTTTTTTAAAGTACTTACCAGGATTATTTTATCTGAAATTTGACCTAAATTTCGCAATGAAAAGATGGATATACTGTAGAATAAAATGCATATAAATTCTAATAATATAAAAATGTTTTTGGAATATTTTAATACAGCTTTATTAATGCTTCACCGGAGAACTATTCTAGTGCATAAAAAATCATAGTACGGACATTATAGTGATACAATGGAAATCTATTTGCCGTCTAAAAAAAAAAAAATGTATTGAAACGTATTATTTATAAGCTTATTCAAGATTTATTTTTTAAAAATAGTAATAAGACAATTATATCTTATGAATCATTTTATATAATATTATATCCAAAGGAGTAAAATGTTATATCCTTTCTGAAGGTAACATTTTTAAAAATATTTTCAAGAATTAAAGAAAGAACCTAGGAGAATATGTTACTGAAGCGTTTTTGATATTAAAACCTCCAGTATTAAAATTGTTTGAAATGTATTTAGAAAAGATTTGTTTAAAAGTACTTGAAGTTTTTTTTTTTATTTAGAGAAAGTGATATATAAAAAATACTAAACAAAAGTTTAAATGTATTAAGAAGAAAACTTATATTAAAAAAAGTGAACACATAGTTGAATAAAAAATGAATCCATGGAAATATTGTAAAAAAGGTTTACCGAATATTTTAAAGTTAAGCTAGATGGATTGATGCATCGGATACGCCACAGAGAATATTGGCAGAGAATATTGAAGAAATTTCACGGGATTAATTAATATTATGATTTAATAATTATCATCCTAAATACTAAAACCAAGGATTATTTTCTATAAATTTTACTAAATGGATTAATATTTATTTTTATTTTTAAACTTTAACGTGCTTGGAGGAGAACATTTTAAAACTCTAGAGAAAATAATAAACATTTTGGACTTATCAGGAACTATTGTCAAGAAAATATGTAATTATAGTTTTGATTCCTTTTATTTTATTAACCTAGTTTAAATCTAATTTTTTTTTATAAGATTAGGAAAACATAAAACATTAATTTGTTGATGATATAAAATTTTATAATGGAATAATCTAATAATTTAGATAAGAATATATTTTAAGATAAAGTGTATGAATGTATATTTCTTTATGTTTGCAATGATCGGTATCTAGTGGATGAAGAAGCCTACTGAATATGATGACCAGATAAAGGTTATTTTGGTAATAATAATGACTATTAATAATTTATGATGTATATTTTTGTTTTTTTTAGATCATCTATGAATCGTAAGAATGAAGTGTAAAAGTTGTTTTTTTTTAATTATATGTAACGCATTTTATACAACATTTTTAAAAAACATTATGAGATAGGATTGATTTGAAAATATGCATATGATGATTTTTTTTTATATTAATGACATAATCCAACATAATAACAAATAATTATGTGATTCTTTTAAATCTTTTCATGTTATTGGATATTCAAATATTGCCTAGTTAGATTGTATATGATTAAACATACAGAATGATGAAGTAGACAAACTTTTCTTGTGGAACAGTGGGATTGTTTAATTATCAATGAATTTTATTTATTGTTTTGTAAATGCAGATAGTTATTTATCGATGTAAGATGTGGAAAATCTTGAGAAATAATGTTGAGATAGTGGTTTGGAAGTACTTAGTGAACAGGAAACCAAGATGATGTTTTTAAGAAATAGGATGTGATAAGGAATAGAAATAATATTTAGTCTTTGTGTGGATATAAGCATAGTTAACAAAGCCCTATGACTGGTACACATTTTATTTGGACAGTGTTTTATATTTCTTTAAATATTTGATGTTCTAATAAAGCTGAAGAAATAATTTTAACATCGTTTATGTATTAGAGGTTATTAGACAGGTAAAGGTCATACCTCTTTCTTGTAATGCACTGTGCCATGTTTTTGAGATATATTATGAGTGATACTCTAGTTTTCTTCCTTAAATCCTATACATCTGTTTTGCTATCTTTATTTCATGTAACTGCATCGTTTCAGTAAGATATATTGAAAAGAAATGATAAATAATTTAGAACTTAGGTTATGCTATTGTTTTTATATAAGATTGGTTTATTTGCTTAGAAGGAATAGAATTTTATAACTTAAAATTGAAGGTCCAATATATCCTAAGGAAGGGGAAAAAATCATAGAATATATTTTTGAATTTATTTCGGAAATGAAATATAAATTTTGGAATAGAGTATCTAAACAAGATGTTTTCTTTGAAATGTTAATTATTTTTAAATGCTTTATTATTATTTTTTTAAGAGAAAAATAAGTATTGCATATTTTTAAAATACAATAATATATAATAAATGTAGGGAATATGCATAGTATATTTTTTGTTTATTGAATAACAGGAATATATTGATTATTACACTTATATCATACTAAAGTAAGGCTAAATAAGAATATATTACGATTAGTAAACATCGTGTGATAAAACACTAAAATCTAGTACTGAATTTTGGATGAATATTTTATGTAACATCTTTGACTTTGCAAGATGAAATTTTTTTTAATATTTTGAGAAATCCATACTCATTATAAAGTTAATTTTGTTTTTCTGTAGAATGTTTTCCTATGAATGTTTTAAAAATAAGCTAGTTTTAATAATATTAAGGATGAAATATTTTGCTAATAAAATAAGTAAATATATTTGTAATAAGTTAACCATACCGAGAAACCAAATGGTAACATTTTATTTTGTCTTAAGTCTAAATAAAGATATAACTAAACTATAAATTATTTTTTTAACTCAGTAGATAAAATGTAAATTAGAAGATAAGGATATCTACTGTAAATAGTGTACATAAATTATTTATTTGTTGTTATTAATAAACTTTGTAAAAATTTGTTTTTTAAATTTTTTGTGTCGGAATTGTTTATTTCTCCACTTCACTGCATGAAATCATGATATATTCATAACAATTGAAACAAATATATAATTTTGCACAAAAAGATAAATAGAGAATTATTTAAGAATTTAAATATTTATTGGTATTCTTTTAATTAAATAATTATAATTTTACATTGTTTTATTGGTCATAAATCAGTTATCACAATAGTATACTGAATTATATGCTATCAGTTGCCACACATCCTTTGTTTATCAGATTATCATATGCTACCACGTATTTATTATATTATTACATGAAGATAAAAGATTATATAAAATTATTTTATTATTTTATTATGGTAATAAAAATATAATGAAAAGAAAAGATATCCAGTAGTAGTTAAACAATGAAGAATATTATTATTATTATTTATTATTAGTTTCAGTGAAGTAGATTATGACATAAAATCCCTTCTCATATTTTACTACCGTATTTTTTTTAACTTAGAATAAACTTTACGAACCTGAGATTTTTATTGAGCTAGATTATTATAAATAGAAGATTAAGATGTAATTATTAACTTAATCTTAGTGAGTAGAAATTATTAAAGTCGTAAGAATACTATGAGTTTGTTATTTGAAATAGTAATAAGGAGGAATAGTGTTCTTATGCCATTGAGGTAGTATCTTGTGGGATATTGGCTCAATGTAATCTATCTTGTCACCTGTATTTTCACTTCAAGTCTCATGAAAATATTAAATATTTATTTAATTTATTTTTATAAACTGAACCTTATTCCTATTTTAAATTTGAGCTAGTGAAACATTTTAATTTTAATGCTGAATATTTTATTTATTAATTATTAACTGAGCTAGAACCCATTTTATTTTATATCATATACTATTCTGAAGTGAGGATGCACAAGACCAGGTTAGAATATATATATATGTTTACCTTAACATTTGAAAAGTAAAATGGATTTCCTCATTTTTTATTAGCTTATGGAATGACTGAAACTTCAGCAGTAGTAATTGTTTCAGTTCCAGGCAAACCCAATTCTATTGGTTTAGGAATACCAAATATATCATATAAGGTAAAATTCTTCTATAAAATTTAAAATATATAATTAGAATATGTATTCAATGGTCCAACAATTAGGTATCCTGCTTTGTGTCCTAGCTTAATATTTTAATATTCATTTCAATAAAAAAAAAATTAAGTTTGCTCAATTGAATGCACCAGTTAATTATTATTTCATTGCTCAAACATCAAATGATTTTTTGAACAATTGGCCTCGGTTTAATTCATAAAAATCCTAGAGTTAAAAAATAATTGTTTGAAATCTTAGAAAATATTTTTAAATATTCTTACAAACAATGTTATCATAAAGTAAAAATTATACAATTTTATTTTGATTTCAGACAAACTATTTCAGTGAAAGTTGAAACAGTTTTTTATAGAAAGTTTCTACAAAATATTTTATTTGCAATTCAAATCATTTCCACACTTATATTTTATAGTTAATCAATCAAGTAGAATAGTTCAAAGAAATATGATCGTTTTCTCAAAACTAATTTCAATGTTCTTTTTTTTTCTTTTCAAAATTTAAAAACAAACAAAAGATATTAAAGTTTGGTAAATTTTGAGAAAATATGAATTCAGTAGCCATCAATGCTTTTTTAAAACTCTGAGACAGCTGTCTCAAAATTGTCAGAGTCTTGTAAACTTTTCTTAATTATTAAAAACATATTTCTTTGGTGGAGGTAGATATATCTAATATTGATTCTACAGATTTTGAAATTAAATGCCGCAACTAATATTTATACATATATAACATAATTATGTATCATAAAAAATTAACTGTTTTTAATGCTAAATAACATTTACCAATTTAATTCATGTCTGCAAAAAAGCATTGTGATTCACTTGTAATAATTACATATAGTCTGACATATTATTATTAATTATATATTTTTAATTTCTATATAATAAATGACAACCTTGGCACTAATGTGAGCTTTGAACGTTCCATCATCAGATTTTCAATGAAATGGACGGCTGAAGAGTTGTGAGTTGGAGTAGTTTGAAGCCTGCCCATTAAAGTATGAATATTGGCTATCTTAATATAAAGCTGAGCACTGATTGTATATATGTGTGGAGATGGTAATCTGGACCAACTGATGATTGCTGGTTTAGTATGAAATATGTATATTGCTGATTATTTATCTTTTCAACATGTGTGTGATCAGATGGGTCAGCAATATGAGATGGCATGGAGAGTTGAGGGTAGTATGAAAGTACGAGTTAGAATCCCACATACATTACCTATATATGCAGGCTTAAGCCTGTATAGTGTATTAATTTGAATAAATGTTTAAATGTTGTGAAGCTGTTTAGGATAACATATTACATTACAGTGAGTTTATAAAATCCACAACATAAATATAAAGACATCAGAAAACAACTATTAATATATAATATAACATGCCAATAGCTCTAAATAAGCTTTTCAATAAATTCTAGATAATTCTAGATGGAGATTTTAAATGCTTTCTCTTGAGCAATTATCGGAAAAGCTTGTTTAGAAATATTAGCACGCTCTTTACATTACATTTGTAATAAAGCTTATTAAATTAAGTCACGTGATGTATGACTTGATTTTTTTTTACTATTATAGTTTGGATTTAAAGGCTCTGGCAATGTTATATTGCTAAGGCTACAAATATATGCTATAGGTGAAGTCTGTTCAGGACCAGATTTAAAGACATATAGATGTCTAAAAATTTCAGATTTTCTACTTAATAGTTAAGTATTAGATAAATGCTGAGCTTGAGCTAGTATTTTAGATCTAGTGTCTAAATATCCTAGCACCTCACTGAAGATATCCAGTAGCTTGAAACCGGTTTGGGGATAGGAAAAATTCTGGACAGAGATTTTTAAATGTTTTCTCTTGCTCAGAAATGTTTGTTTAGAGCTATTAGCATGTTCATTGGATTACATTTGTAATATAATATTATTAAGTCATGTGATGTATAATTTTATTTCTTACTATTATTAATATATAAGCTATATTGCCATTTCAGCACTGTTGCAAGTACTCAAATTTGTAATACTCTTGAAAATATGATAAGTACTATTCATCATAAAGAGATTAATATGTTACAATATATTATTTTTAATAATTACATATTGTAAAATATTAGCTTTTCTTATAAAGCACCTATGGATTTAAATTGTCTCTAGGAAAGTACTGAAATTCTCTAATTTAACACCCTCTTATATATGTATAAATACATATATAAAATATTTGAGATTGAGACTCATACCACTGTACAATAAATATTTTAAAATATTCTGTCTCAAACACTTAGATTAAAAAGTGTGAATGTTTAAATCAACAATGTCATGCATCTAAATATGTTTCAAATTGATTTCTTTCAATAATTAGTATGTCTGAGAGTTTTCTCATTTTAAACATTGTCAAAAACAATTCAAACAAATGAAAATATGTAATAGAATATGTCCAGTGCTTCAGTATATATATATACAAACAATTTAACAGTAAAAAGATAGTATATTTTAAATTCTTTATTAGCACTTTCAATTACGCAGTAATCCTCATCAGCTGTAAATGAATTTCAAATTTTAATGTTATGTAAATTTCTATAACATGTGTGTAAACATATTTACAACTTGCTAATTCATAACATTATCTTTAAATTTATCTATTAAAATCACTTCTTTAATTTTCCTCTTTTTATGATGTCTTTCTTCCATTAATATTTTTGTTTCATTAATATCAAATGTAAACCTATAATTACAAGTATTTTCATGGTCGAACAACACTGAAGCTGTATTAAATTGGCTATTTACAGTATTTTTAATCTGATTATATGTTAATTGATGCTCCTTTAATCTTTTTTCCATAGAATATCTTGATTTACCAATGTGATTTATTACAACCAAATAAAATCTGATAAATTATATTACTTCTTTGCATTTTAGGAATAATATTCTTAGAATTATTAGTTAAACTATTAACATTCAGAGGAGTACAAAATGAAATATTAAACTTATCTTTAAATGTGTTCTTAATTAATTTGGATTGAGTGTTATCTAAAAATGGCATAGATATCCATTTTTTTATTATCAAAGATTACATTACAAACCCTCTTCTTATTGTTAAATGAATTTACAGTACATAAAATTTGGTTTTTATTATAACAAACCTTTATAAGTTCATTAGCAAAAAGTTCAATATTTAAAATTTTATCACTCCTATATTTACATAATTTATCATTGTGATGCAAAAACAATTTCAGACTTGCCATTTTATGCATCGTTGGAACACATGACTTAAAATGAATATATCCTCTTTCTCCAATAGGTTTAAAAATTAATTTATAATTTAAATCAGTAGCATCTCTATATATTTATAAATCCAAAAATCTTATTTTTCTATTTTGTTCATTCTCAATAGTCCATTTTAAATTATTCAGTTTATACAAGAGAACATCAATAATGTCTTGAGGACCACAAACAAAAACATCATCAACATATCTAGTATAAATTTTAATACCTTCAAAGTCATAAAAATTAAATATAATATCTTCATATTTTGATAATGTAAAATTACAAATTTGTGCAACCATAGGTAATCCCATTGGGCATCCTTTATCCAATTTATAAAATTTATTATCATAATTGGCTATAATATTATCACTTATAAATTTTAGTGATTCAATAACAAACTCTATTAAATGTTTATTTATCGATATATTAATTAATGCAATTCCAATTAAACTTGTAGACTCAAGATAATCAATTGATCCATATAACTCCACTACATCCAATAAAGCCAACAAATCATTATCATTTATTTTTACATTTTTAATCCTATCAACAAATTCATAAGAAGATGTAACTGTATATCTTCCAATACCCAAAATACCTTGTAATAACTTACCAGTATATTTAGCTGTTTTATACATAAATGATCCACCAAAATCTATCATCAATCTAAGAGGATTATCTACTTTGTGAAGTTTAATATTAACAAATATTCTTGGGCATGTAGCTATAGATAATATTATTAATAGGCAAGTTGCAAATATGCCATACATAGCTTATGGAAATTTATATAACATTAAAATTTGAAATTCATTTACAGCTGATGAGGATTACCACATAATTGAAAGCACTATTAAAGAATTTAAATTATACTATTTTTTACTGTTAAATTGTTTGTATAATGCATATATTTTTTATAATGGGTATTATACTTTTGCATTTATTATATATATATAATCAATACAGCATTTCAAATTACATGTATTATACTTTTGCATTTATTATATATATATAATCAATACAGCATTTCAAATTACATGTAAATCCTGGAATAACCAACTTTCTAAACACTTTTAGTGTCAATGTGACAGATTCTTTATACAAAGCATGCAGTAGATGATGTTACATCTGACCATTAAAAACATGACTAGTATGACAAGACCAAATTTCCAGTCAAACACACTTGGTAGTGATAATTTTTATTCATTTTTAAGCCCTTGTGAAATATGAATTAGCCAATAAATACAGCATTTCAATTTATATTTTAAATTCTGGAATGATTCCAAATGCTGATATTATCAATATATTAGCTTTTATCAAACTGTCCAGCACAAGTAAAATCATAATTTATTATCCTCTCTACGAGTTCTGAGGCAGCATGTATAAATATTCTTTTTTGGGTGCTAGGAAGTTTGATAAAGATGCTGACATTTTGATAGTTACAGCATTTGGAAAGGTGATTGTTCCAGTTTTATGTATAGTAGATTACTATTTCACAATAGCTTAAGAGTGAATAGATATTATCTTTAGAAGCTTAATGTTCAGCTGTATTGAACGAAGTTATGTTTACATCTGGATTTGATATGAGAATCAATCATAATAATATCACCAGATTTGTTGTCTATAAGATCAAAAGTATCATATAAAAAAGAGCATTTTATATGTATGAAGTAATAGCACACTGATGCTAGTAATGTTTCAGAAGTTGATTGTTCTGAAGTTCACATATAGTTTGGAATGATGTTTTGATTAGTTATTTAACATTCAGTTACAGATTATTAATTAATAATTATTTTAAAATAAATAATTATCTCTCCTTTGTGAAGTTTAATGTTTACTATGTAGGAAAGGGCTGGGTTTACATCTATGTTTGATTTTAGCTTTAACCTGAATAATACCACTTTGTAAATTTGTCTTTTAGAGATCCAAGACAGCATATATAAGCTGTTATTTCAGTATTTACATATAGCTTGAAATACTATTTTATATTCGGCTTTAAATTACTGTTCTGCAATGGTTTAAAAATGAATAGAATTTTCTATGTTTAAATATGAAGTTGATTTGAAATTTGGACTAAATAATTCATTTTTGGTACTGTCATCTCTATAAGATCACATTCATTATCAATAATTTTATAAATGGTGAAAAGTTTGGAAAAGATATCAGATTATAGATATTTACAGCTTAGTTATTTCATATTTGACTTCTATATTGTTAATTCATGATGATTTAACAGTGAATAGAAATTATCTTTATTTGGGAAAATTTAATGCTAAATATATTGAAGGAATTTTATGTTTACATCTGTATTTGACTTGAATTTTTATCTGAATAATATCACTTTTCAGACTTATCTTCTCTGGAAGATCTCAGACTACATATTCATTTTTTGTGTGCTCAATAGTTTGACAAAGAAGCTAGTATAATGACATTAACAGTATTTGGAAAGTGGTCATTCCAGTGTTTACTACGTATATATGTGAAAATATTCTATTGCATACTGCAAGCTGAAATTAAAGAGGAAATATTTAAATCACCCTCCCAATCATTATGAAACTCCAGCAACGCTCTCTGTGAACAATTATAACGTCTAAACATCAAACAGACAACTCAAAAAGATATTCTCTTGAATCATATACCTCCTTTTTGTTTAAACTGTCAGCATTTCTTAATTAAAAGTAATAAAATGGAATTCACTTTATTACTTATCCTATACATTTTCATAATTACATATTCTATTTTAAAATTTTATTTTAAAAATGATTGTGTGGTTTTGGAGGCACTATAATATGAAATCTTAAATACATGTGAGAAAATTAACTAAACTCATTTTGATACAATACAAACTCAGCAGTACAATAATCTTATTAGGAAATTATTATTTAATAAAATTGTTTTCTAATATTTAGATTGTTGATCCAGAAATAGGTGAAGATAGAAGGATAAATGAAATTGGAGAATTGTGCATTGAAGGCCCTGTGGTGATGAAAGGTTACTATAACATGCCAGACATTACTGCTCAGACTATTAAAAATGGTTGGCTTCACACTGGTAAGTACAACAGTATGAAAGCTCAGTATGTGAATATATGTGTGCGCGTGCGAGTGTGCTCACTTTTATTTCAACTTCGTTGTTTATCTGTAATAACTGCATATGAAGGTTAGTAAAGCCTGGAGCAATGTGTTATTCTTCTGCGATCATTTCTCTACTTGGCTTAGAAAATGGTAAAAGAAAAATAAAACACTTCACCAGGCATACTAACATATGAATGCTAAGTTATATATATTGAAACTATGAGGGTCATATGAAAGCTATAAAATATTTAAAAATAAAAAATAAAGCTATATTATTGTTATTGTTTAAAAAAAATATTTAAAGTATAGTTAATAAAGAATTATAACTTGTATTGGCTATGGATAAATAACCTGGTCAATATGTGATGGGTGTGCATGTTATAATAAGTGAATTATATTAAAAAATTACACATCAATATTAAAATATTTTATAAAATTAATATTATTGTTATTTGGTATCTATAATAAATAAAAAATATGTTTGTTCTTCTAGATCAGGGGTCTGCAAACTTTTGAGACGGAAGAGCCAAATCTGACACTCGCAAAATTTAAAAATTATTCGAGTCATGAATATATTTTTACAAATAAGGAAAATTTAAAAAAATACAACAAGTTACAATATTAATTACATTTTTATTAAATGTAGATTAAATCACATGGAAAATTGCTAACATTGGTTTTTATTAGTGTAAGCAATGAGCTTGCATTTTCTTAAAAAGTTTCTGTATGTCCGTTTGGTATCTAATGGTTTAATTTAAGGCATGATTCCAAGTTGGCATGTTAGAAAATGTTTGTTCACATAAGTACGTAGATCCTAAGATACTGAAAATACAAATTTTTCAGCTCATGATTTCAAATAGTAAAAATCATAGTCTACCTTCTGTAGATTTTTTATAGCATTATGCTAGTTCTGTGAAACAATACATTTTTCTTTTTCCAGTTCTTCCATTTCAATACCAAGACGAACAAATTCTTTTTCCAGTTCTTCCATTTCAATACCTAGACGAACAAATTTGGAGCTCCATAAATCTTTGCTTGTCAAGTCCAGCAATCGTATTTCAAAATTACCTGTATCAATTGTAACGGGCACATACGTACGTTACATTGTTTTTTTATTAGTAAACATGAAAAGAATAAAAGTCCGTAAATAAAACTTCCTTTTTAAGAATTAAAAATTGAAAATTAAAATTCTATACTAAACTCATATATATAAAATCGCACAGATAAAAAAAAATTATTAAAATAAAACTTTATTAAAAATAGAAAAGGTATTTTAAAAACAAAAACTTAAAAAGATTTGGAGATAAAAATATATCTTTAAGTTTGAAAACAAATTAATTGGTGTTATTGAAAAATGGAAATGATTGTTTTAATTAGTTAAATGTAAACTAGCCTTGGGCATTTAAATGTATAAACAACGGTCAGATAGGAGAGAAAAACAATGGAATCGGACCCCATAATGTCAACTGAATCCTTAAAATTAATATAAAAGGAAAAGTTTGGAAATTATTAGATAGTTATTAAGAGATGACAGATATGTTTTAGTGCGAAGTGAAGGAGAAGGGATTGAAAGATGCACTTTCAATTCCTTCAGTTGTTCAAAAAATGAAACATTGTTTTCCAATATTGTGGACCACAGGACATCAAGGCCCGAAAGAATACCATCAACTATAAAGGACCAACGGTTAACTGCACACCGATCTCCTTATGACTTTGTGGAAATTAACACCTTCCATTACAAAAAAATCAGAGACTACAGATATTTTTCAAAATCGTAAGAACTTTATATTCATTTGAAAACATTAAGAACTTTAAAATATAAACTTTCTCCATATTTAAAAAAAAATAGAAATAGATTCCTATCTGACCAAACTAAATTATTTATTAATTAGTTATAATTTTATTTGATGTATTTCTTTTTTGTAAAATCATTTCCATTTATTTATTTTTTGTTCTTTAAGTTTTATTTATGATTTTTGTTTTGCGATAAATTAAATTATATAAATGTTAAACTTAAGTCGGGTGTGAATGGCTATATAGATTTGTAAAGTTATATTAGGGGAGGGTAATCTTAGGTTATGTGTTTCGTAGTTGAATTGGGTCAATGGATTGGATATATTGGTGTAATTTGTAGATGTAGTATGAGGTTTGCTATGGGCAGAATTGCTTTATACACTGCACACTTCCTTTTTGGCCTATGGAATGCGATTCGTAAGTCGGCAAAATGACCGCAGTCCTTTCCTATGGAGTTTTTTTTTATTGCTCTTCTTGTCAGATAGATGTAGTATTCCTATCTGATGAGAGGCAATTTCTTCTCTTAACGTTTTGTGCTGCTGTATTTCGTATTACATTAAATGCATCGATATATCAGATGAATTGACGTTAGTTTGACTGCAAATTTTTGGCCTAAGGTTAAATAAGGATAGAATATTTTCTTTCAAATGCAAATCTATGTAGTCTATTCATACTCGACACTCTAAATAAAAATGCATTAAATTTAAGTTGGGTATAGACGTTGCATGGATTCGTTATCGGTTAATTATGTTTTTGGTTTTTATATTTGATCAAAATATATAGACATTCGGTAAATAATGATACCTTACAGTGAGTATCTAAAAGGTATTTATTCGGATGTCTTTTAAGTTATTGGTGTCTCTGCGGTATCTTATGATGAATACCATTGGGTTTCTTGTATTCCCTATGCAATTGTCGGTATCAATAACTTTGTATTTTGATCGTTTATGTTTATTTTGAAATGTTTTTTAACCAAGTAATCTATGTAACCGATCTATACTCAACATTTTAAAACAAACTTTTATAAACCCATCTGTGTGAACTTATAATAGTATAAAAATTAAAATGTAAATTAAAATCTAAAATAAAAGTTAAAAATAATGTTAAATGTTAAAGTAAACATGCTAAAATAATAATGTTAAATTTTATATATATGTGCATAAATAAATGTTTGTATGTTAATTACTGGCAGTGGCTTATTTTCTTTTTTAAAAAAATTATTCTTAGATAAGAATTATAAAACATAAATCTCTGCTGTTACGCTGAGCTAATGACAATGGTCTAATGACCGGGAATCAACCAATATAATAATTTTTTTTTAAACTTACGTATCTGCCTACTATATAAATTTTTCTAGGTTCAAATGCCTAGATGGCGCCCTTGTAGTGAAGATTACGGTAAGTCCCTATCTCCAGATCGTTATACAATATTAAATGGTGAAATTTTTAATTCTCTGACATTGCCATTAAGAGAATTTGTAATAAAAGCTAGAGTTGTTTTATCATTTCTAAATTCCTGAAACCTTTGACGAAAAGATTCTCTCATGTTTAAAATTGTTGTCTTAAAATAATCTTTATTATTGAGGGCATTGTTTTCTCGGTGATATTGAGACAAGTTTGGGAAATGAACTAAAGTTCCCCTCTCTAAATCTTCAGCAAATAGAAATAATTTCACTTCAACCAAAATAATTTCTTCTAACATTGAAAAATCAGGATTTCTCTTACCTTGTAATTTACGATTGAGCTGATTCAGTTGTGATGTAACATCTACCATGGAATACAATTTTTGCAACCATTGATTTTCTGTTAATTCTAAACATTGAATGTCCTTGTTGTTGAGAAATAGTTTGATTTCATTTATGCAAAATGCAAAACGTTTTAACATGTTGTCTCTGGAATACTCACTTTCCATTTCACATGGTGTGTGTGTATAGTGATAGCCACAATGATTATGTATATACTACATGGAATTGTATGCAGGCAAAGATTCAAATTTTGATTTTTATCTATGCCTCGACACTCATCCTCTGGAGTCAATAGTTTTGCCACATCTTGCATCACATTATTTTCAAGTCTACAGATAGCGAATGAGCTATATACAAATAAATTATATATCTGTGGGACAATAAGTATAACAAGATAGCATGACTGGTGTGCATAAAAAATATAAACATCATTGATATACATAAAAAATATAAAATGAAGAGATGAAAGTCATTTTATTAGTGATACAGATAATAGCCTACAATTTCTAATCTTAGATAGACAAGAAGGCAGTTTCTATGATGACAAATGCATATCCACTTTCTGTAAATGATTTGTTTTGTATCTTTTATTAGGATGAATCTTTTTCTTTGAATCTTTGAGATTTGTTAACTTTTGGGGTGCAAGATAAAAATGAAGAATTCTTATATGAATAGGTTTGGAGATTCTGAAGCTATGGATTATTTCAGGTAAGAAGTATTATGTATGGGTTGAAAGATAAATTTTGTGAGGAATAAAAAGAAATTATCATTGAAGATGTAATTTAAACTTAGTTAATGATAAATTAGAACTAATGAACAAACAATAAAGTAATAATTATGTTGGATGTTGAAATTACTTTTTTCTCTCTCATTTTTTAAATGGTAATCACTATTGTCTTAGTCTTATTGTTTTCTTTAGTTTTTCTAATTTTTATCAATGTAATTTTTTTTACTCTAACATTATTAAAACTGAAGTTATTGTGTAAATGATCTCAAGTCAGTTTTTTTAAAAAAAAAATTCAATATAGCACCTGGAGATTAAACAAGTTAATACAACTTCAGTAGGAGTAGTATGATTGTCATTAGTGGCATTCATTGAAATTTAAAAAAAAAATTGTTTAAATTGCAGGAAAACTATTAGAATGGCATTTACAAAAAACCCATAATTGACTGCAGCTTTAGTTTTTTTTTTTAAATGGCATATTGCATGTTAAAATCAGACAAAATTTGGATTTTTTATTAATATTTTTATTAATAAGTTCATTTAATTTTTTTCTTTTCTGTTCAGTTTATTAGATTGCATGAAAAAGATAAAGGCACAATTTTCGTATCAACAAGATTCTGTAATAAAAGAGATTAAAGATCTCTCAATGATTCAAGGCCTTTATCCCGATAACAACATATCATAAGTATTCAATTTTAATTTTTTTATTATTTGCATAGTATTATTTTAAATTTTATTATTTGATAAATGTATAATTTATTAATGGGTTTGGAGTTATATTAGTGTGTCTGTATAATATATAAATTATACTTGTATTCAAATATAACAGTGTTTTATATACAACATAATTTTGGGCTCTGATCCGAGTTAACCTTATTTTATAGACAATGATTATCAAAAGATTTATTAGTTTATTTATATTTGTATTAGTGTATTTGTGCTTGCATGTCTATGTTATATAACAAGTAATGATTTTTATATATAAATTAAGGTATTATAGAGGTGCAATGTAAATTTTAAGATTGATTATCAGATGTACAGAAAGGTTGCAGATGATAAAGCAATCAAAAAATTTACTTGGCATAATACCATGTGAAAATATAAACACTTAAAACCAATAAAGAGAGACTTCAAATGGTGTGTGTGTAGTGATAGCCATAATGTTTATATATGCCACATGGAATTGTATGCAAGCAAAGAATCAAGTCCTGATTGTTGCTTATGCCCTTGATACTCATGCTGTGGAGTCAGTAATTTTGCCACATCTTGCATCACATTATTTTTAAGTCTATAGTTAGCAAATGAGCTACATGCAAATAAATTATATCTATATGGGACAATAAATATAACAAGATAGCATCACTGGTATGCACAAAAAATATAAACATCACTGGTGTACACAAAAAATATAAAATGAAGAGATAAAACTCATTTTATCATTGATACAGACAGTAACATTCAATTTCTAGTTTTGGATAGATAAGCCAATTGCTATGATGACAAATGTATATCCACCTTTTAGAAATTATTTATTTTGTATCTTTTATTAGGATGAATCATTTGCTTATAGTCACCTTGAGATTTTTTTAACTTTTGGGGTGCAAGATAAAAATGAAGAATTCTTATGTGATTATTTTTGTAGATTCTGAAGCTATGGATTATCTCAAGTAAGAAGTATTATATATAGTTTGAATGAGAATTTTGTGAGAAATACAAAGAAATAGTCAATGAAGATGAAATTTAAACTTAATTAATGATAAATTAGAAATTATAAACAAACAATAAAGTAATAAATATTTCAGATGTTGAAATTTATTTTTTTCCTTACTTTTTTAATGGTAGTCATAATGTGTCTTAGCCTTATTGTTTTCCTTAGTTTTTCTATTTTCTATCAATGTAAATTTTTTTGCTCTAATATTATTAAAACTGAAGTTATTGTGAAAATTGTGTATCAAGTCAGTTTTTTAAAAATTCAATATGGCACCAAAACCCCTAATATAGTTAATAATGGCTATGAATATGGAGTAAATATACTTCGAAAGTGCTAAGCTAAGCATTATTTGTGAAAATTTTATTAACTTCACCTATATATGTTTAAAGCGTACTATCAGTATAGCTAAAGATGTATATAAAGCGTACTATCAGTATAGTTAAAGATGTATAACTTGAAACAAAGCAGATATATATATATATTAAATCTTTATCTTATGGGAGAATTAAATATTGTCAATTCTTTATTAATGAGATATACTTCTGTTCTATTTCACAATTATAATATCCAACTCAAAAACACTGTTTAAGTGTTTATATATACTTCCTGTGTGCTCTATAACAAAAATATAATCACAATCTAAATGGTAAATGATAAATATGTTTGATTATTTCATTTATTGTATAAAAATAAATTCTAATAAAAAGACTTGAAATAATATTTTATACTATTATACCAATTTAATTTTAATAAAAGTGAAATATACTTTTAAGATTGTAAAATTACTATTGGTTTTCATTATTCTTATTTAGAGTTTTAATTATAATAATCATAATGTATATTTTGTATAACAAAATTATTATTATCATTTACCATGGTATCTTTGATCACTAAATTTTATTTGATTCACTATTTTATTTTGGAATTAATGCCACGAGAACCCATTATGATATCCATTGCCCTATCACGAACCACACTAACTGTATCTAGTGCATTATGTCCGCCATCCCTGGAAATTGTATAAAAGAAATAAAAAAAAAATACATTGTTAGAAGATGGACTCAATAATTGGAACACCCAAGTAAAAAAGATGGACACTAAGTTTTGCCAATGCTAATCTCGGGATTATCAGGTAATGAATGCACTCAGAGACATATATGTAGGTTCTGTGCTGATTAATAAATACCAGTAAATATACATTTTGCATCATTTCTAACTCATAAATTCAATCAAATCAAGCCATGTGATAACATAACTCTTTATGTATATATTTTTTTGTTTTTCTTTCTCTCTAATTGTAATTTATAAAATAATAAAATTTTATCATATACATGATTTATGCTATTTTGTTGTTGTTGTTGTTTTTTCTTATAATAAATGCTAATAGATTTCCAATTAGATCGTTTAATTCATTTTAACATATGTGTTATGCAATTACTTGTGTACTTTATCATTAATTAGTAATATATTTGTGTATGTGTTGACGTGCCTCCAATAAATATTTGAGGTAGAATAGGTTAAATAGAAAGGTGCGTGAGGATTTTAAGTCTTATTCCAAACTATAGTGGGAATTAAAGTAAATAGGAATTCAGAAAGAAAGAAAAAAGAGTGTTAATTTGGGAAGTTAGTTTACTCTCTGCATCTTCTCCGGCGTATTGCACTACCACACTCTGAGCACGAGTTAGTTTTAAGACACGCATAAGTTTAAGCTTGCTGAGTAAGACAAATTATTAGTAGACCCTACAATTCTTGCTAGCAGGATTGGCACTTGGTAATGGACAAAAAAGCCATTGACCATAAACGTAGAAATCTATAGAGAAAGTTAAAACTGGGAGGAATATGATTATCCAAAATTTCCGATATATATCTGATATTTTTGTGGTCAATTCTTTTCTCTAACCTTTTGAATGACCCACAAACAGGGAAAACTTCATCAAAAAGGGGAAATGACTTAGAACATGGGAAAACTTCGTAAGGGAAGGGCTGTCTGATAAACAACACATATATAAATTCTCCCGCTGGAAAGAAAAAAGAAAATATAATCATTAGAATTAGTTCATGTTAATGTAATTTTCTGACTGCAGCTAGATAAAAATAAAATCTTTAAAGAATGAAAAGGCACATTTTCATTTTACTACATATGTCTTATATATATATAAACCACTGTGTATACATATATATGTATATTAATGTGAAAGAATACTCATCATTTTAATATAAAATTTAATATTATTTATTATACCGAGTATGCTTTAGACACTTTCATGACCAGACTGATTCCGAATATGTCGTGAAAGCATTAAAAAAATATAAATAATTTTTATTAGTCAATCATTAGACTAGAGATTATCCAATAATGATAATATTTCTGTAGTATAATTTTTACTACACCACTCTCACACAAGGTAGCGATTGGTTTCTATCCACTTTTAACACCTTGTGGAAAGATGTAATCATAAACATATGACCGAAGATATAAAAAAGATCTGTGATCCCCAAGATGCATATTTCATACAGAACCAGCATGCATCAATTGGCCTAGACCACAATATCTTAAACACCTCTTCATCATTGTTTAATATATATATGTATATAGATAGTAAATTACTACAGTTTATTAGACAAGTGTCAAATGTGCTGCCCTCGCAACTTTGACACAAATCACTACAGAAATATTATTCATTATTAAATCATCTCTAATATAATAAATGACTAATAAAAATTATTAATATATTTTCATCAAGTGATTTATATCAAAGTTGGGAGGGCAGCCCATTTGACACTTATCAAATAAATTGTAGTAATTTGCTACATATATATATACAGAACAATGATAAAGATATGTGTAAGAATTTGTGGTTTCAGCATAAAATGTGCATCTTGAAGATCATAGATCTTTTTTACATGTCTTTGGACATATGTTTTTCTCTCCACAAAATGTTAAAAGTGGATAGAAACCAGTCCCTACCTTGCTTGAGAGTGGTGTAGTGAAAATTACACTATAGAAATAATATTAATCATCAAAAGTATATTCAGTACAATAAATATTATTAAATTTTATATTTAAGCTCTGTGCGAATATTTTTTCACACTAATATTTAAGAATGACAGAATATGGAAATGTAATTACTATATATATATATATTATGTATTTAAATAAATCACACAATATATATTTATATAATAGCAATGATTGTATATATGTAATAAAAATAATGCAGAAAAACTTTTTAAAATGCAGACGTAAAATAGATTGTGCAAAAAATATAAAATCTTTAAACTATATTAAATAACTTAATAGAAGGAAAAGATATGAAATGAATTATACTAACTACAACATATAAAACACAAATTAATTTAATTAATAATTAGCTAATGAAAAATTATATAATATCATTTATATAGGTTTTTTTTTATGCATATTGTATTATGATTATAATTGGTTCTAATTATTTTTTTCATATAAAAAAGATAGATGTCGCTATTTGTGCATTATAAATTGAAGCTTTAAAATAATTCTATCACATTAATAAGGGTAATATATATATATATGCTGAAAAAAGCTTTTCTGTATTATTTTTATTATATACACACAATAACTGCTTATATATAAAAACGTTTTATATTATATGGTATGATTTATTTGAATATATATAAAAAGTTACATAATGGATTAAATTTCTTTGCATTTTTGATATTTATATAAGAACTTTGAAGATGAACTTTGCATAAATAAATTGAAGCATAAATAAATAAAAACTATTTTTCTTTGCTAGATAAGTTTAATTAAGACTAATAATATCAATCTTAAACCTTAATACCTTTAGCTATACATAATGTAATGTATAATGTTTAGGTCTTAAAAAGCCCATATCAAGCAAAGTTCATATTTTCCATATATTTCTTACTTTGCCACCATTATCATTACTACTTTTATAACTATTTCTATAGCTTAAATGAGTAAATTGGAATCAAGATGTTTTAGATCATTATTATAGATCTTGTCAAATTTTTGGAGTAATAGATTTCCTAACTACAGCTTCCCAAGCATAGAATCATTTTCCAGCTGAAACTCCTGTATCAAACCTATGTCCATATTACTTATTATTGATTGTGATGATTCATGCAAAATCATAACTCATGACTCAAAGTTTGCTAAACTTATTTCCATCACAGTTTTCTCAATATTGAAAATTTGCATAATTAATAAACTCACAAAAATGTGCATGCAACAAAAAACGGTGAAAGAAAAAAAAATTAGAATATCTGTATGTAATTAAAGTATGGAATGCCCAAACATATATAATTTCAATGGTATAAAACATTTATAATGTTTGAGTTAGAAAGATACAGGTAGCAGGTAAAATGAAAGTGATTTTTATGAAATGGAATAGAAAAAATACTAGTGATACATAAACATATATACTGTAACCTTATATATTTTTCATGGAAAATTATAAATAGGAATATGGCTAAAATTGAATGGGTTCATTTCATTGTAAGCATGATATGTGTTTAGAAAGTAAAATGTCTTTTGTATGTAACATGGTGAAATGCATTGGAAAAACTAATATAGATTTGTAGTTCAAGTCAGTTTTGGTAATATCACCAGAAAACATTCATTAAATAAGTTATATACAAGATACACTACATCAGACCAAATATCATTAGGTTATCTTTCAATTATTACCTTAACAATTATTACAATAGCTAAATAATTAATTTTACATTTAACTTTGATGTTTGTGTTTAACCTGTAATTATATAAACGCATGGATGTCTATTTAGCATTTATAATAAGTGGGATGTATGTGTTATGAAAAAAGAGACAGAGAAAATAATAATAAATAATAAGTGATTGTATATTTTCTTTTAATGTGATATCCATTATTGAATGTATTCTATATGCTTTGTTAAAAAAAAAAAAAAGAGCGATTTTTTTTTTTTTTAATTTAAAAGTCAGACAGTATGGAGACTTTCAAAAGTCATTGTTGCTATGACAATGGGGATAATTTTGCATAAATTAGTGAGAAACATGGAGTATTATGGATAATGATGATGTCATAAAATACCATGTGATTGTAGTTGTGTGTTGAAGTTTAGGAGTTGTCGTCTACTCCGAGTGCTATAAAAACCTAAGCAGGATCATTTATAATAGCCATTTTATTTTGCTGCTTTGTCAATTTATGGCAGGTTAAAATAATTACCAAAAGGAGTCTGTCTCTCATCAGGCCTCTCTATCACACCATAGCTGGAGGATATGCTAAACAGAAAAGAATTGGAACAGCTTACCAAAACTTCAAGAATTTTAAGCAATTATGAAGCTGTAGGAATATTACCTATGGATTTACATTGTTAAATTTCATATGTTAATGTATCATTTATATTATTTCTTCAAAGGCAATGCTAATTAAACACTCACAAATAGGCTACCTATGGAATAAATACCAAAGTTTCTTGAACCTATGGAATATTTATTACAAAAAAAAAGGAGGAAATAATTAGTTTCTGTACAGATTAACTACTAAATGTGAATTGATGCATCACTTCAATTATGTTAAATATCATTGCTAAAGATTTAAAATTATAGTAGACTAGATAACCTAATTGATTATTTTGAGATGTTGAGTTTATATATTAAGTCGGGAATCAAAGCTCTCAATAAGAATATGTGTAAAATAAGATAGTTAAATATGTAAACTTAGTGGTATAAGTGTGTTAGTTTGCTACATGTACTAATACATTTATATTGGAAATGCTGCATTGAATTTAACTACTTATAAATATTATGTATCCAGTTATTTTTGGATTTATATCATGTTTGTTTGCCCATGACACTTTTCCTCACAATGTGAATTGATGATGTTGATTAAGAGTAAATGAATGAAATGATCTTTTTGTTATTTGATGGATCTTATTCTTAGTAAGCATATTTTGCATCTGATGAGATATTGTGTAGTATATGTCAATTTCATAATGGTGTTTAGATTTAAGGCCTCTTGAGTTAGTTAAATTATATTGATAGTACACATTTGAACTGGGAATCAAGTGTAGACTTTTGTATTGCCATTACCTGTGAATTATATTTATGCTTACCTTATTAATTGATATGTGACCAAAAGATATTTATATGATTTTTCTTTTATGGTTTGCCTGCACTGTGATGTCGGATAATAAGCTGGATGATACTAATAATACAGCCTCTCCACTTATCTTTTCTTATTGTGAACAGCACATGTTCTAGAAATATTCACCTAATAGACCCATATAGTTGATCTTTTTTTGTGCAAACTTAAGTCAGAACTTTTCTTATTAATAGATTGTATATTTTCATATTTTATTGTTATAATATTTGTTATTTTTATAAATACTCCTTTTAAATAAAATACTTTTTTTTTATTATTCAATAAATGAGTTTGTCATTGATCATCATGATTTATATTATCAGAAGTTACAAAAAGGTATAGAAGTTACAAAAGATATAAAACTTATATTTTTATATTGGACTATTTCCATCATCTAATATAAGTATTGAATGTCTTTAAAAAAATGTAACTTTATTTAAATATTCAAAATAGTCCAATATAAAAATACAAGTAAAACACCATCATCACAAACCTTCAGGAAAACACAAAAGATATAAAAAGTTACAAAAAGTATAAAAAATTATAAAAAGGTATAAAAGTTACTAAAACCATAAACCCATATGTTTTAAATAGATTGTCATATTTTAACTTATCAAGGGTATTACCCCTATCATTTTACACTGTGTTTGATTGTATGGGTACAAATAAACTCCCATTTGTATCTAAAGTATCACATTCCTTATTATCTGATATTTAAATTATAATTTAAGTTAGAAATTACAGAGAAACCTCGAGACATTTTACTAAATGTCTGTTGTCCTATGATGAATAATAGAGCATATTTCACTAGCCATTAGAATGTATATAAATATTATTTTTTTATACTTAATATCAGTTAAGTAAAATAAATTTATGGATCTTTAAGAAAGATAGGTTACAATATATATTCTAATAATTTTAATAACTTTATAAATCAACAAGTCATTATTTGATGCACTGAAAATATTTAATATTAATGAAGAATTAAACTCCAAATGCATATTCAAACATCAGATTTATTGGTCATTTTAAGAAATTTTCAAAAAAATGCATTGTATCAATCGATCAACAACCAATCTATTTTTGTCTGATTAGTATATTAACATTAATGCAAGAGTGTTTTTTTTTTTTGCAATTTTCTTAAAAATAGCTTTAATAAATCTAAAATGTGAATTATTACTATAGTATTTCTCCATCAATATTATTATATATAATTTGTAGTTTAATACCTCTTCGCATTTCACTTCAGTAATAACTGATTTTATATGATATCGCATCTTATAAAGTTACGTAATTATATAAGATAAAAATTTGTAAAACTAAAAATATTTATTATTTGCTATATGTCCTAAAACTTTCTGTATTATATTTAAAAAAATCTACTTATATTTTTGTTTTTTTTCTCTTTCTCTCATTAGAATTTTTTTTTTTTCAATTTTAGTATACTTTATCCTTTTTATTTTATCTATACATTGAGCAAAACATAAGATGATGAATGTATTACTATTTTTACTTATAGGAGATTGTGCTTACATTGATAGTGATGGCTTCGTTTATTTAATAGATCGATATAAAGAAATTCTCAAACACAAAGGATTTCAGGTGAGAAAAGTATAATTTTATAATATAATGAACTAGATTATATGTCCAAATACTCATTATTTAAATATTTGCTTTAGAATAAAAATTAGAAAATATGCTAAGATATAATATATAAAAAAAGAATTACATCTAATTATAAAGCTAAACTAATCTATTATATATTGTAACCAGTTGGGTTACATAACACACAATAATATAGTGTGTGTGCATAAGGAAAAGTAAAAATAAGAACAGACAAAAATTGTAATAGATATTTTCTATATTCATTGAAATAAAAATAATAAAGGGTTAAATAACACCTGGCAAGAAAGAAGAACTCAAGGTAAATGTCAAAAAGACTAAAGTAATGTTCAATGGATTTTCTCAAAAGATGAAAATAAAGATTGATTATGATGAGTTAGAAGTTAACAACTACAAATACCTTGATCAGATTATTACTACAGATGGAAACCTAATGGATGAAAATAATCATAGGATAGGATTAAACTTGTTTGGAAAGTTTTTGGTGGAAATAACAATATTAAAAGAAAATATGTCTATTTGTTTGAAAAGGAAGGTTTTTAATAAATATGTTTTACAATTCTTACTTATGGATCTAAGTCTTGGACACTTACTAGAAGAGCAATACAGACTTCAGACCACTCAAGTATGGAGAGATGCATATTAGGAGTAACAAGAGGAGATCGAAAAGGCAATACATGAGCAAGAGAACAAACGAGACTGATATCATTGAAAGAATTGACTGAAGTGGAATTGGGCTGGACATATTGCCAGAAGAGATAATAGAGGGACAATTAAAATCTTAAACTGGATTCCAAGAGATTGTAAAAGACCCAGAAAGAAACCACGTGAGAGATGGATGAAATAATAAAGTGTGCAGAGGTAATATGGAGAAGAGAGGGTAGAGATCAGATATAGATTGAACTTGAAGAGACCCCATCCTGCAGTAAATTGACAATGTTTGATGAGATGATGATAATTATATTAAGTGTCCTTTTTTTATTCCAAAACCTAAATAAACATAGCTTTCATACACACTCTGTTACTTGCTGTTTTATTTTGAATTAGTAGTGAATAAACAGAGGGGTTAATATCTAAGAAGATAAGGGGGAGGGGGGTTGAGAACAATCTATAGATGTTGCTCTTTTTTAGAGATGGCACCCTAATCTGTAGTATGGCAGATATATTTAAAATAAGTAACATCTATAGTAGCAATGTATAGACTTTCTCTATAAGTCGTGTTTGGTGGAAATAATGATCAGGAAATATGGCTAGCTATTTGATCTGACCATCATTAGTTAGGATACTAAGTTTTAAAAAAAAAAAATTGTTATTCCCTACACTCATTAACCCCAAGGTTTACCCTCTTTTATTCTTATAAAGAAATGTATAAATTTAAAAGGGTAAAACTGTAGGCCTGTTTCAATAGCAATTTAAAATTAGCTGATTGTCAACAAAGATTATTCACGTTAAACACCATGATACAATGAAGCAATTATAATTGCCATCTCAAGTGGAAAATCTGAAGTATTTGAAATCAAATGGTTGTTTTACATATATACTAATTCCAGCTTTGTTTTCTATTTTATGATAATTGCTTTTGGAACAGTTTGTTAAAGACTTCATGAATTATTAGGATGAGATACAAGCTTTTAAAATTAAAAAAAAACAAAACACTACTAACATTGAATTAGTTGTGCCAAATAACTTTTCTTATTAAAATATAATCATTTAATTTTTTTTTTGTAATTTGTATATATTTTAACATAAAAATAGGGGATTTAACGGTTGTGGGTTCGCGTCCCGGATGCTATGACATATGAAAAAAAAATAAAAAATAGGGGATTTGTCTTGCGTTGGTGGTCGAGAGGTCAGTGCGACTGTCTTGCACTTGCAGGCAGTTGCCCGGGTTGCGGGTTCGCATCCCTGCCGATGCTATGACACAAAAAAAATAGGGGATTTGAACTCAGACTTTCAAGCCACTTCACTATCTCATACTACTGATACACATGAACACACACATGCAGAAAAGATAAATAATCACCAATATACGTATTTCGTGCTACACCAGCATTCATCAATTGGTTCAGATTACTATCTCCCATACATATATATAATCAGTGCTCAGTTTATATTAAGATACCAAATCCTTACACTTTAATGGACAGGCTTCAAACTACTCCAACCTCCAACTCTTCAGCCATCCATACCATTGAAAATCTGATGATAGAATTCTCAAGTCTCATGCTGATGCCAATATTGTTATCATACCCATGTTGACCTCAAGTCACTCTTACCCCTCACGTATAGGACAGTATCCATTTAAATACGAGAAGTCATCGATATTTAGTTATAATTAGTGTCTATACAAGGATATTAGATCACTAATAAAAGTGGGTTTCTACCTTTATTGTTAAAAGGTTGCCTTGACAGCAGTTAGAAATTGTTGATTGCTATCTATATTGGGATTGTCTAAATGTTGACCGGTTTCTAATGGTTATTTATAATTATATTAGAAGTTATTAAACTTTTTCTAAGAGTAATATTTAATTAAATTTTAAAAAAGTATTTAAATACAAGTTAATTTATTATTTATTTGAATTCTATTTATTTACTATTAAAAAGCAAAATCTATTTTAATTTTTAAACAAAAACTTATAGAATCTCTGATTTAAAAAAATAGAAAAATTAACTATAACAGATTCGTATAAATTACGATTATATTGACAATAAGTTATATAAAAGTTAGATTATATAAATTATTATTAAATTGTATAGCAGCTTTTTTTTTCCATTTCACAGTAGCTTATAGCATTTGAATAATTTTTATATTTCTATTTTTTATAAAATTTACAAATGAGTGAAAATCAAACAATGAATGTCATTATTTAATAACAAACCTGTTGATAGATTGGAATACCATTGTAAATTGTCAAATCATAATTAAATCACACACAAAAAAAAATTTTCATACATTGCCTATATAAAAAAAAGACATATGGCATTATTGCTCGGCAATTCATAAATAGTTCGAGTACCAGAATCAATGGTAGAACCTTCGGATGCCAAGTCGGGTGCTCTGCCAACTACGCCAAACCAAACTGCGCAGGATATTGCCTATGTGAAACTTCTAATAAAATAAAAAAGGATACTTCATTATTATTTTAATTTTTTGTATTCCAAATTATTTAAATCAATAAGCTTCCAATTAACATACTCTCATGTATTTTTGACCTCTTTCTTTTTTTTTTTTATTAGTTAACTTCTTGTTAAAATTTTCTGTGATACGTAGATAACAATTTACAAATCATATGTTTAAGAATATGATTATAGGTATAGCATTTAAACATATTATTCATACATATACAATACTATATCTTCTCCACATTCTGTCCTTAAAAAAAAAAAAACTTAATCTATGTCTCAGGAATTATCAGACATTTGAGGGGGGAAAAAGCATGTTGTTTTTGTTTTATTTTAAATGTATATACCCCATGCAACCTCCTGTAAGTTGATAAGAGCCACCCAGCTTGTTATCCTATATTTTTAAACCTACATTATAACACAGGTAACACTAAAGGTATATGAAAAAAACATTAAAAATTGCCATTCAGTTCCTTTAAAATCTCTGAAAGAAATAGTAAATAACAAACAACCCTCTTTTTAGCCATATATATGTGTATTAAAGTTGAGTTTTTTTTCTTCATAATAATCCATTCTGGATGACAGTCTCCTAATTAATGTATCAATATATTCTATATTTATCAGATACTATACAAAATATGAATTCTTTCACTCACTTTTGCTAAAATCAAAGTTAAACAAAATAGAAGTACCCATTGATTAACTAATCTAGAATTTTATCTAGTTGGGATTCAAATTCAGATTATAATTATATATATATAAATACAATATTAATATCACTAAGGCAATCTGCTTGATGTATACTTCATACAAATATACACAAATTCAAAAATACATTTAATAAATATGGAATGTATTTATACTACATATTGTTGAATAATTATTTTATTTAATTTAATGTTACAATTAGAAAAAAGTCTACTGCTTCTAAAATAATTATGAATAAGTTCATTTGATGTTTTTTTTTTTTTAATTAACTTTTATTTGGATACTATAAAGTATATTTAACCATAGACAATAGTTTAAATATAAATTGGTAAAACAGCTTTTAAATAGCCCTCTGCAAATTAAAGGCTTCTCCAATAGCTGCTTATCAGGAACTGTGAATGAGAGCACATTACTCATTAAGCTCAGGGATATGAGAGTTTGAACAATTTTCATGATTAATTTAACAGATCTAACTAAAACTAGCTACTCATTTGTCAGCTAATATTGACTGGTTAGCTAATTTAGCTATGGACTCACTAATTGAAAGAAAGCCCTATATCTGATGAGCATCCAAAATAAATTTCCAAGTTTATCCAAACTGGATTCAAACTCAGGTCATAGTTATAGATAAATATAAAATGTGCATAATAAATTCTCTATTAAAACACACACACATATATATAATTATAAATGTTGTGTATATACTAATGCAAGAAGTGTATATCTGGAAACAAAAATATATCCATAACAATTTGCAAACAGCATAAGCATATATCAGGCTGGTGTTTAAATGAAACTTTTGTTTAACAATCATATAAATTAATGATATGATGAAATATTAAGCAAAAGAGGGTTAAAATTGTTATAAAAACTTTTAATTATTGTACATCATTTAAATAGAATTAAGTCTCATATTTTTATTTAAAGGGATATTTAAATGAAAAAAAAAATTGTTCTGGCCACTAAAATTAAATTTTAGATTTTATGATGCTAAATAGATAGAAAAATAAAATAAAGTGACAATTTATTTTTCATCGGAATTTGTAATATAAAATAAAATTTACTAAAATGAAATATATTTTAATTAAATTTAAAATAAAAGCAAATTAAGGAATCCAATTAATGTCTTTACAAAAGTTAAGTAAAAAAAAATCAGACAATTATTAGATTAGAATACCACCCCCACCCCCCGAATATAAGACTTAACCAGAAAATAAGCTTTAGTATAATCTTTAGTTAAGATTGCTGCCAAATAGATGGATTCCATTTGTCTATTGACACACAATGCATGTATTAAATTATAAAATAATGAATGTATAAATAATATTATTGACATTCATGCTTTAAATAAATGACAAGTTATATGGTTCTTTTGTCCCCCACACAAATACTACCATAAGCCAGTATATCTGACAATTTATCATTTCATTTATGTGTTTTTAGATATTTATTTTATTTAAAAGCTACATTTTGAGTACTTGATTTATTTTTAGTTTCATCATGATTGCTTTTAAGTATTCAAGACATTTTTTCCTTCCTAAAAAATTGAATAAAATAATGAAAGTGATTTCAATAATCAACTTTTACCTTAAGTTAAATCATCAATTTTTCTCCTAAAGAAAAATTTTAAAAAAGAATACCCAAGCAGGGCTATATTGTAATGTGCGCACTTGATAACAGATAGATGTTGTTGTGTCATATATGAATCACCATAATTGAATATGCTGTGTGTTGTAGGAGATATACTTTATGCGCACGTATGAATTATATAAACATTTTCTGAATTTTTGTGGTTTTTTTTTTTGTTGCTTTTATAGTGACAAATCATTCTTAACTGTAAACATTTTTGTTACCACTTCTGTCTTGCAAGTTTTCAATTAACACTTGATTTAATGGTAAATTTAAATAAAATATTTAGATCACCAAATAAGATTAGTACAAAAGAACTGGCGAGTACATGAGAGGAATTGTAGAGGGCTCCTGGGGTAAGAATCTTGCAGCTTTTTGTAAAGAAAAGTATTTGAATAAATGTATATTTTTGTACTTTAATAATGTAATTTTTTTTTATAAGAAAAAAAATAAGACATCACCTGAAAATAATCTCTATGGTGTCTTTTGGAGCAAAAATTAATATAAAACTCAATCTTATTTTCAGGGAAACACACTTATCGAACATTGAGCAATTAACTTATTATAAATAGAAGGGTTGGCTGTATTATTTAGTCATTTAGATTATTTGGATGAATTCATATTATAAACCCCAAAAATTTATATTTTATAAAGACTTTAATAATCTAATCTATTAACTTTGAATATTCTTCGTGTAACTTTAATATTTATCATTTTTTAAATAAATGTCTTTGTGAAATACATAATAATTTGAAATATGAATCACGATATAGCACACACACAAAACCTGCCCACTATTTTGATAAATCAAAATAAATAACTGATTTAGCCATGTCTTTTATTTTAAAAAATAATTTGTTGAAGACAACATATATACACTTTATCTATAAAATTAATTTTTGTATTTATATACATATCTGTGTAAACTAGACAATTTATAAAATCAAATGGTAGGATACATAAACTTCGTCAACTCAATATAATAAATTTAGCAGATTTACACATTTTTCTATTCCTTGTAATTTCTAAGACAAAGTTATGTATTGTGAATATTTCTTTCACTAAAATCAACAATATTTAACATGATGTCAATTTCATGTTAGTTATACGTTAAACTTTTATTAAATTAAATTTTTGTACAGAATATGTTCTTTGTTCTCTAAAAATATATTCTATATTGGGTAATACATTCTTTATATATGCATAAATGTGTGGTCAACTTAATTTAGCAGTTATGCTTGACACTATGTTAAATAACAAGAAAACAAAAAAGATGATTTGATATTAGAATGATACCAAAGTATAATGGTGGTGTCTTCATAAAACAATTTAGAAAAAGATCAAAAGCTTAATTGCACTATATAACATTTAATATAAACATTTACAAAGTTAATATTTCCAAATATAAGGAATTTGAATTGTGTTTCATGAAAGTGTACTCACATAAAAGCATTCAAATGCATAAAATAGCACACTAATGTGTGATTACAAAAACTGTATACTAGTAAGTAGCCACATAAGTTGTAATATAAATGTATAAACAGATATATACAGCATATTACTATTATGTAGCAATAAAAATGTTGCTGAATTATGAACATTATCTGAATAATTAATAGTTAATTTTAAATCTATCAAATAACAAAGATTTTGTAGAAAAAGTTTTTATCTAGTCATTTGATTAGAAATAGTTTTAAATACTTTTGTAATTAATAAAATTAAAAAATTATATTTTTCAAAGTTCTGAAGTAATTGTATTGTTTTATTTGCTTCAAAAAAAAGAGAGAGATTTAAAGTACTAGATTTTTATAAATATCTAGCATTAAATCATTTCTTTTAATTATAAAATTTTTGGTATTTTTATAATAGCGTGTTGAAACCGCTCGAGGGTGTAATTTTTATGTAAATAAACAGAGTTATAATGTTACCGGGCCTTTTTCTTTTCTTTTTTTTCAACTTTAAAGTGCTTTTTTTGATTTAAAAATAAAATCATAAATAATGAAATTAATCTAAAAGAAATAAAAAATACATTTGGATAAACCTTTTTTTTTTTTTTTTCTAAAATGAAATTTGTAATTTTAACAAAAATGAAAACAAATCAAAACAATATCGTGGCGACGCAAATCAAATTTTAACATGAAGAAAAATAAATAATTTCTCCAAAATAACATTGTGGCCCATGCAAATAAAATTGTTAATTTTAACAAGAATAAAAACAAATAATTCCCCCCCAAAACAACATCATCGTCACGCAAATATAATTTGTAATTTTAACAAGAATAAAAAAATGAAAGAATTTCTTCCAAACAACATTGTGGCCAAAAAGAAAACCGGGGAATTTCGATTGGTCTCGCAATTTATCTCACGCAAACGTGAATTTTAGTGTGATTTCGTAAAAATCACGCTTATATCTCCCCTTTGACGATTGATTAAAGTGTCACCCTTGTCTAGAGAAGCAGATCAAAGTTTCCACAATTTTTATTACCTCATACTACATCATTGGATTTGGAAAATGACTTGGGCATGCGAATTTGAACAATTTTGACAGTCTCAATTACAGACACCCTCACAAAATATCGTAGCAAAATTAAATATTGGATTGTTCGTAGAAACTGCGTAACACAAATTTTATCATAAGCATCAGATAATAAACATCCTACTGTCTGTGCTGTAAACACCTGTACCGAAAATGTTAAATAATGGGATTGTCCGTATAAACCTGCGGCAGAATAATAATACATCCTATTTCTGTGCTGTAGCATACAAATAGATACCGTAGCGAAATGTTTAATGGGATTGTTCGTAGAAACTGCATACCACAAAGTTCACCATAAATGACAGCGTCCTTCTGCGACAGAATAAACGTCCTATTTCTGTTCTGTAGCATAGAAATAGGCACCGCAGACAAGTAAACGGACTATTTCTATGCTTAACCATTGGAATAGAACGTTATCTAGCGGTGCGGCCACTTAGACGGCATATTTCACTGCATTTGCATAGAAATTATGCCATCAAGCAGTTTCAACACACTATTATAAAACTACCGAATAGTTTAATAAAAACAATAATCTATTGGAAGAACAGCTTATCAAATACAAAAGCTTCATTTCAAATTCCAGATGAATTGATTTTGCTTTTTGTAAAATATTAGGTTTTATCATAATAAAATGAATCTCTCTTTCGCAGTAGAAATAAATTGCTATTATTAACGTAGAATTCAGATAACTGATTGCAATGCTATAAATACTGTTTTCAGAGACATTTTTTGTTTGGAAATGTTATCCATAAACTTGCTTCCTGAATAGCATTTTTATATCTAAACAACAGAAACAGAAAATATACTGCTAATTTTGTAAATCTCAATATACTTTGAACAATTTAAAAAATATAATTTTTTAATAATATATTGCTTTAGTATGTTCTTGCTGATTTCATATTAAGCTTTTTATAAATATTAAAAGTTTATAAATGTTAATAAAAGTTTTTAATATATATTTACATGTACAAATATAGGTGGCACCTAGTGAAATTGAAGCTATTTTAATTAAACATCCAGCTATTCTGGATGCTGCAGTTATTGGAATACCAGGAGAAGAATTAGGAGAATTGCCTAAAGCTTTTATTGTTCGCAAAAATAATATATCAGAAGAAGAAATTAAAGATTTTATTAAAGGTAATTTATTATATAAATCTTATTTTTTAAAAAAAAAAAAAAAATCTAATTAATATTAATAATGCAATTGCAAGGACTTAACTACAAAAAAAGATTCAATAATTGATGTTTTAGTTCAGTGATGGCGAACCTATGGCACATTTGAATTTTTTACTGGTACACAAACTATTTACATATCAAAATTTTCTATGCTTTAAATTATTCAATATTTTTTTTGTTGCTAAAATCTGTACTAATAAAAATTTATTGTAAACTAAAGGTAAAATAAATAAATATTATATAAGAATTCAATTTACAATTGAACTCATTAGAAGCAATAAATTACAAAATTTGAAAAAAAAAAAAATAATTATCCATATGTAGTAGAAATGATATTTTAAGTCAAACAAAATGGTACCACTATACTGTGATATTATATTCTATAAAACTAGAAACTCAGTAAAATATTCTATAACTCTTTGAAGTAAATTTTTTCAAATCTAAAGTAAAAATAATAAAATGTTTTTTCTTTTGTAATATTTTTTGATCTAAATGTATTGATACCATTTTTTTAACCTAGTCAAAATCACGAATAAATGAACGAAATGCGTAATCGATGCCATCAAATGACTTTTTTTTTTCTTGGATGTTTTATTGTAAAAGTGAAATGTAAGGATAATAATTTATTTTAACATATAATAAATCTTAGATTTATAAAATTATTCAAGTTTAAATTTACTTTTAAATACATTTCTTAACATTATATTAATATGACTAGTGAAAATAAAAAACAAAAATTGTCAAGCAGTAGAGAATTTCAAACAAAGCACCAAAGCAGTAAGTGTTTTATGCTCCAGAACAGTTGCATTGAGAACATCATTGGTAGAATAGCATTATGAGACCAATCATAAATCGCTCTGTGAAAAAAGTAAAAATGAACAAAAAGAATATATTGCCCAAGCATTTAAAAATATAAATAAATATTCAATCAACATCTATACTGAAATTTATTGAAAATCATTCAAATATAACTGTTGCCAGTTTTTTTATTTCAAATGTAATTGCCAAACATGGGAAACCTTTTAATGATGGAGAATATATGAAATTGTTTAAAAAAATTAGCGATTGCTATATTATCAATTTTCTCCTCTACATATGCATGTGAATCATTGTTTTCAGAAATGAATTTAATTAAAAACAGTTCGAGAAATAAAATGACAGATGAAGCTAGTTCAGAATGTACATTATTAAGTGACAAAATATGAACCAGATATAAAAACATTTGGAATCCAATATATAACATCAAAATCTCATTAAATAATATCTATTTATGTTCATTTTATATGTTTATTTCCAAAATTTTGTTTTAATTACTATTAATTTTTTACTATTACATTTTATTCAACTTATGCTCTTCTAAATAAATATTGTTCACTTGTATTTAGCTTATTTAGAAAATTTGTTTAATTATTATTATTTTGTTTTATAAACTTTTAAAAACTGCAATAATTAAATTATTTATATTTAGATTTAATAACTGTATGGCATGCCAATCATTCAATAAATATTTTTTGAAAATTTTTGGCACGTATATGTAAAAAAGTTTGCCACCACTGTTTTAGTGTCTTATTTTCCCTGCTTCTAACCATTCCAAATATTATCATTTTTCTAATGTAAAAAGCTGCTAGTAACCACTACATAAGACTTAAACCAATTAAAGAGTAATTTGGAATGCAATAATAAACTATGAACAATCAAATCATGTTTTTAATCATTATAACCCATACAGTTTCCTGTTAGAAAAATTTTAAAAATCAAGGTACAGGTTTTAAAAAACATCTTTATATATACAGTGGCTATATGTATGTTCATATATGTAAAAACAATAAAGCAGAATGAATTTTTAGTCTAGTCAAATATCCATAAGCAAAATACATAAAAAAGATGTATGCTGTATGAGACACGAATTGGTTAAATTCAAAATATAAGAATCAAGCATATGATTAAATGTATTTCATGTTTATGTAAAATTAAAGCATGGTATACATTAATAAAGTCATATCTTTTGATCTGAAAGAAAGAAAAGAATCGATGTTTGCTTTAATGTAACAATATTGTAGTAATAAGATTATGAATTATATAATTTTTAGTAATGGAATAATAATAGTTTAGATAAGAATATATTAGCAATGGAATTATTTTCCTTTTGTACATCATTAATAATCAAAATTTATTAAGAAATTATTTTTTTTGAACATATGCACAGAGAATTATATAATTTGAAACAAAAATAATAAAAATGTTTTAAAATTTGATTACAAATAATTTCCACTAAATAAGTAAGAAATTAAAACCTAAAAATAGATTTAGAAAATATATTTCAATAAAATGAGAATGAATTAAATAACTAATTATTTACAATGTAAATTGAAAATAAATAATTTGGAGAGGGGTTCTTTATTGATTTATATTTTGTAAAAGTATGGGGAAAAAGAATATAAACAGAGAGAATTTTAAACAGATTAGACACATCAGAAAAATTAAAACTACTGGATAAACCAATTGGAAACAAAAAAAAATTTCAATAAGAAATAAAAACAGTCACTAAAAATTACAGTACTACAGTGTTACTGAAAAAAGTCTAAAATCTTAAAAATAGTAAAAATCTTCAAAAATTATAGCAGTAATTTAGCTATTACCAAGCAAGATGTGTGGTTAATTATCCTTGGGCATTCTGTAAACCCTGTAACATCTTTAAAAATTTCTGTTTTTAGGATTGAGGCAAAAACAGCCTAAATCTCAAAATTCTGAAATAATTTATCACTGTGAAAAGTTTCCCAAGTCAGAAAAAAAGAATGTATTTAAAAAAAGAAATAAAAATATAATTAAGATATAAAACAATGGCCTAAGAAAGAAATTAAGTTTGAAAAAGTACTCAACACATTGGATTAGTGCAAGATTTTAAAATTCAGTATATTACATAATGTCTAAACTTAAAATATATTTCTAAGTAAAATACATAATTTCTAATAGTATATTTATATAAAACTAGATTTTTTTCTCTCTTTCTTACAAAATATTGGTATTTATATATATATTTAACTATTTATAATATTAATGATGTTAAGAACAATATGTTTTAATATTTTTATTACATTTTATAATATGAAGAGACAGTATTGTTGTTTTTTTCTTTTTTTTAAAAAATCATTATCAGAAATGTAGCAACTGAAAAATATATTGTGTTAACAGAGTATTTATAATTGATGCTGAAGTAATGAATAAAATAAGCACCACTAAATATGATTAATTAATGCCTTTTGTAGTCAAGTCAGTGTTGGAGAGTTCAGTATAGGTTTATTATATGCCAATGAAATAATAAATATATCATTATATGCATTACTATAGCAATACCATTAAAAGATATTTTTTTCTTCTTGGAAACTTTAATGCCATGGTACAATTAGAAAACTTTGTCCAAAAGTTATTGAAAATGGTTTGGGTGCTGTAAATTCAAATGATTTGTTATTGAATTCATATAAAATACTTGGTTTGACTATCACAAATATTTGGTTTAGGCATGGATGCATCCACACTCAAAATAATGTCATTTAATTGATTACATTATAGTTAAAAGATTAAAATGGTAAATGCATTAAAAAATAGATATTATTCTATTTATATTCATAAGAAAATTAGTTTGTTCTTTAGAAAAATCGTCTGTACATACTGAATTTCAACAGCTATTAAACACTAAATTTGCTAATTAGGATCTTCAGGCCTGTCATATTACTGAAGCAGAGAGCCCTCTTAAGAAGTCTGTTATGGATACAAATAAATCTATTATTGGATTCATTAAAAATAAATGATCTTATTAATAATGACTTGATTAAAAGGAAATATGTGGTATTTTCTGCTTGGCAGAATAATAGACTAAATATGAAATTTTATAATAAATATAAAGATCTGAAGCCAGTTCAACAACTGATAAAATGGCTTTAAAATGATTGGTGGATTAAAACTGCAAAGATAGACCTTCACTGATTGTAATCATTCTAGATCTGTTTTTGATGCATTGAAAACACCATATAGCCCTGATATATGATATCACAATCATATTAAATTCAGCAATGACACTCTTATACGATGGCAATATTTTGAACAGATGGAAAAAATATTTTGATCATCTTTTGAATAATAATACAAGAATTGAGATGACATCTCCCCCTCCCTCCCTTTCTCTGTCATTTCTTTTTTTGTTATTGTTGTTGTTCGAATGGCCATACTGACAAAAGGCTGGGGAGGGAAGGTATTGTTTATATAAGCGAAGAATACTACTTTGCTTATTTACATTTATTAATTTTATTAAAAAATTTTGTTACATTTAAATCTTAGAAGTGTCTTTATCTTTTTCATCATTATAACATCTAACCAGGAGTGGATACATACTATATGTGTTAACAAAGTTTCAGGAAATAAGTAATTACAATATATATGTTGTGTCCATTATGACAGTATAATTAAATTTTTAATAATATACTGTATATGTGACAACAGTGATGAAGATGAACTAGTTAATAATACCCATGAAATGATGATAGCCTAACTAGATAAGAATAATAAAATTATGTGACTAGCTGAATTTGAATACAGGGATATAAGCCAAGGCAAATTTAGAATTTAAGAGGTAACAGAATTAAGATGAATAATAAATTAAAGCTTATGGTATCAAAGTTATAAATTTTATCAACAACAGAAATAGTCAATAAAAAGAATTGCACTGTCAGTTACAATACTTGCCTAAACACTAGATGGTGGTATCTACTTTCAATAAGTACATTATAAACAAATGTAGGTTTATCTTTAATATAGTGATTATCTTATATCATCTCCTATTGCTTCAAAGTAATATGCATACATACATAACATGAATAAATAATCTTTAAATCGCCCAATTCTAGGCAAACCCTACCCACCCACCCCCCAACAGTCATTGTAGAGTTATAATTAAGGAGAAGGCATTATTCACCAAGAGTACTTTAAATACTAGTTATCTTCTTGCTAAAAATAGCTAAATACCTATTTACCAACTACTATTGAATGACTAACTGTTGGCTAAGAGATTGCTAACTGAAAGAAAAATCCTAAGCATGATAGGAATCTGAAAAAGCTTATTAGAATTACAAACTGACACACAGCCACTAAACCATGAAGTTCATTTACATATATTTAATAAGAATGGATGGATAGTCATGACAATCAATAAAATTTAAGATGGTAAATCCCAAAGCACGAAACCATGGTCAGGGGTTTGGGGCGGGTTCCTGACAGAGATATTTTAAGTGCTGGCTCTGGCTAAGCATTTATCACAAAGCTTGTTGAGGAATTGGCAATCCTCATTGTTTATAACTTACAAGCTTAAGAGAATAGGGTCATGTGATCTATGACTCTTATTTTGACTATTTATAGTCTCTGCCTTAAGTCTTATGCAATGTTATATTGCTAAGACTACTAATATATGGTATGGCTGAAGATCTATCAGCCCCATATAGCTATTTGAGTTGGATAGCAGCTGGGTTTGAAGACATGTAGGTGTCTGAAAATTTCAGATTTTCCACTCAATAGATAACTTTTAGATAAGTGCTTGGCTTTGGGTTGGTATTTTTAGATCTAGTGTCTGAACCTACCCTGGCACCTCTCTGAGGAGTGCCAAAGCACAAAACCATGGTCAGGGTTTTTTTTTTTTGGGGGGGGGGGTTCCTGACATATTTTAAGTGCTGGCTCTGGCTAAGCATTTATCACAAAGCTTGTTGAGGAATTGGCAATCCTCATTGTTTATAATTTACAAGCTTAAGAGAATAGGATCATAAGATCTATGACTCTTATTTTGACTATTTAACTGAAAGCATAATCTTTAGTATTTTTAGTTTTAAGTTAGTAAAAAAAAATTTATATAATGAAATTGTTTGTCTGTATAATTGTTACTTTTTGAAATGCTTTGTACTGTAGAACTTTTTTTTTGCTTTTTGTTAAACAGGTAAATTGGCTCCACATAAATGGCTGACTGGTGGTGTTGAATTCATAGATGAAATTCCAAAAACTGTATCTGGAAAAATTTTAAGACGAAAACTTAGAGACCTCTCTAAAAAACAAAACCCATCTTCAAAACTATAAAAAAAAAATGTACATTTTAAATGAAATTTCACACAAAAAACACATTTAATCATAAGCATTTATTTATGACTTAATCAGTAAAATAAGATTTATATAACATTTTTATGACAATATCTTTCAGTAAAATAATAAATTGATAAATGACTGAGCATTCAGATACTATGAAATATGAGAAAAATATAGGACTTAATTAAATTCATCTTATAAGGCACTGGTTTAACTAAAAAAGGAAAAGAATTGTAATGAGTCTCATCAAAGATCAAATATTACTAAAAAATGTAGATATATTCAAGTTTCTTTAAACTGAAACTATGATTAGTAAATAATGTAAAAAGAACTTAAGAAAATAATTATAGGATAGACTGCTGCAGAATTTATACTTCTCCTATAACTAGAATAATATTATTTTCAAAAATAAATTTTATAATTTAAAAAACAAAGAAATACTATTTATAGATAGGTAAAAAAAAAAAAAACATATATAACACTACTTTAGCAAATTTTTGATTAATATATAATAAAAAATATTCAATTCTCAAAGTATTTATGTACAATAGTTCTATATTAAGGAAGTATACTTACTGATAAATCAAATATCTGTATATGAATTAAATTATTTAGTTATTTACAGTATAATTTATGGTATCTAATATTTCTTTATCTTCATCCACACACCATATTCAATTGCTTACAAAAGATTGTTTTTATAGATATGACAAAGTAATCTTCAAAAGATATAAAAAGGGTAGCTCAAGTCTTAACTAGGTAATATTATAATAAAAGTTATAGAAGCTTTCACAATCTTCTCTCATTAAACCTCCATAAAAATTGAGAGACTAGTTTGGAAGTTCATAAAAACTATATTATGTTGTGTTCATAAAAAATTGCTATTATTTAGAAATTATGACTTTGTTAGAAATGTGTCTGCAGATTAATGCCAAAATGAATCCGTCATTGTTTTGAAACGTCTATCATTATCCAGACATGAAGAAAGATCGGAATTTCAGAATTAAAATTAAATTCCATTGTGATATACTAATTTAGTTATAAAGTAAAAAATGTCATAAAGCTATAATTTGGCTTAATTCTGTAAAATGAATCACTGACTTTATATTTGATAGTAAGTTAAAAAAAAGCAATGGTGGTTTTAGGACACATTTTTAACACATTTCAATAAAATATAAATATCAAAATGATCTAAGAATATCCATTCACATATAAATCATTTTGTAGTACAATACTGAAATGTTATATTAGCCAATAAACTATTATATGACCTATCACTATCATTTGGCATCTATCATTACTTATTAAAGTGGCACAGAAAAAGTGAAAAAGTATGCAGCTTTAAGTTTTATATTATAAGATAAATTTTAAATAATTTCCTTTACATTATTGAAAAAATTTACTATTTCATTACAAATTTCATAAGCCTCAATTTTTGAATGAGATGAATGAAAAAAAAGTTTTATTATTGATAATAAGCTAACTGCATCAATCATAAAAGTAGGTTTATTTCATCACTAATGACATAAATGCTATAAGTAGAAAAGATACGTGCTTTGCAATTTCAAAAAAAATGGATGGTCTGAGTTGTTTTGCATAAATTTGCATTCAATGAGTTGAATACATTTTAAGGCTATGAATATGGAGTAAACAGGCTCTGGAAGCACTTAGCCAATATTAAAATTTATAATTTTGCCTTTATACATTGAAACATATTGTATTAATTTACATGACAACAAATTCAATATTGATTCAAACACATGATTTTATCAGTTTTAAGATGCAATAAATTAAGTTTAAAAAATATATATATATACTTTCTCCATAAAATTACCAAATTTAAATTAATTATTGATCGAATTTGATCTTCAATGAATAAAACACACACATTGAAGAATCTTAGAAAAGTCCTTATGAGCTTTTAGAAAATAAAAATTAAAAAATATTTAATTTGTTTTTCATGGAATGGGGAAAGTTTAAAGTTCCTCAAATACTTTTTCCACTCTAAGTTCACTAAAAACTACTTGGCATTTGCATTAACTAGAAGATAAAAAAAAATAAAGTTGCTCTAATAAATTCATCTTTTTTAAATTTTTTATCTATTTAATAATTATTTTTAAAGACATGATAACATCCATGTCCTCTCTAAATATCATGTATGTACTATCCAAAAAAAGATTCACAGTTAAAAGCTAACAGGAATATGCCATACAAAAACTTCATAAATATATTATAGACTTTAAAAGCAAAGGTTTCTCAACTGACACAAGTTCTACCTAGGCAGTTATTAGTGGTTATATTTCTCCGCTATTATGATTCTATTTAAAAGAATTTAAAAATCTAATAATTAAGATTGTTTCAGGGTGCATTTTATGATATAAAATTATTTACTAACGATTAAAATATTACATATTTAGATGATATATATGCTGATGTTAAAGAAGTTGTTATCCCTTGAAAAAAAAAAAAATTTAGCCAAGTAAAATCAAGCTGACAGTTTTGAATCTGTAAGACCCAAACATTATTTCAAGAAATAATGAAGTTCTAGTTCAAGAAGAGAGCACAATCACTGCATAGATAAAGAGATAACCATATTAAATCATAGGGAATAAAAAAATAAGAGTATCTTGTATTAGAGCATTTACAATTCTATTCAGTTAATCCTTATTCACTGAATCTTTTTTCCCCATAAAAGATTTCAACAAAGATGCCTTACCATTATTTTGTTGAATAAAACCAGATACCCAGAGAGACAAACTATAGTTGATTTTTTTTTTTTTTTAGTTTTGAATTTTGAACAAAAATAAAAATATAATCAATAAATGCTATGTGTTTAGTTTTTCTCAATTATATTAGAGAATCAAAATTGTATTAAATATTTGTAACACACTTTGTCCTATATATTTCTTTTATGAACTCACTGATTCCTATACAATAATTTAAAAATTAAAAGACTGCTAAAAGATAAGTCTTAAATAAATTTTCACATTATTTAAAAACAGGAAACAATTTCAAAAAAAAAAAAAAAATCACATGAAATCATCGAACTAGTCCCAATATAATTATTTTTGGAACGAACCTTGTATAGATCTAGTTATAGTAGGTGGGCCACAATGACGACTGAATACTATCTAGCAATTGCAGATCAACAGAAATGTAGATGTTATCCATATGACATTTTATTTCTGTACTAATATTTGTATTGACTATCAGTTATAAAAACTTAACCTTTGACACAATATAGCCACCATATGTATATCTTAACAATATATTCTTGAAATTTCAAAACATATGATTTTATATTTTCTGAATGGTAGCCCTGTGGCCATTTTTTGGCAAAATAACACATGGCTACACATTGTCAATAATTCCAACTAAATATAAATCACATGTATGATTACAAATCTCAGTGATTTTGCAATAAAGATTACTAAAGCATGATTCTGTCCTCTCATGTGTATAATTAATGTACTGTTTTGAAAATTATATTATTCGCATCATATTTATGTTTTTGGGAAGTCTCAGCTTATTTTGATTACTCCCTCCAGATAAAATAATTTTTTTATCTAGGATTATGTGATTCAATGTTTAGAAAGCCTGTTATTAATGTCATCTGAAATGATACATTTTTTATTCTACATAAACATCCCATGATGATCATTTTAGACATATATAAAACAATAAAATTGTTTGCAATTGTTATAATGAAAAAACTATAAGAATAAAATTGATTTCTACTTTTAATTAAATGACACTGAACCATTACATAATTAAATTTTTTCAAGATTCACCAATGATTTATATACAGTATAAATATTCCTACTTGTATTACAAACATCTGCAAAGCAATAACATTCCATAAGCTTCACCTTAAAATTTTAAACTTTGCACGTGTGTGTGTGTGTGTATATATATATCTTTTTTTTCTAATTAAACTCGAGACAAAAGAGCTATTATAGGTTATTAGAGAAACTTGATTAGCCTCAGAATTATCAATTAGTACCTGATGATTTCCTAGCAACATCAAAAGTTCTCCCTGATTGGTTATACGGATATAATCCCTTAATTTTCATTATTTGCATAAATATATATATATATGCAGTTTTTTTATATGAGACACTTTTTAAATATGGAACTATTTCCATCTAAATGTTTTAGAAAAATTATAATTTTATTTAATCTTTTCAAATATCAAACACATTTGCTGATAGTTATATTACACAGGTTGGTACACAATACATTTCCAAATGGTATTATTCTCCACCCATCTTCAAGGTGCAACTAACCAGATCTACATCATATTAAATTTGGTGTTGATAAATTCAAAAGTCACTGGTTTGATCCTATGCTAGTTACTATCACTGGTAAACAACCAACAATATAAAGAAGATAATAATACCACTCGTAATATTGTCTCATATTGAATGTATATGAAAAGTTTAAATAAAGTTTGAATTTTTCTAAAAGCACTTAACAATTTAAAAAATTATATGATGGAAATAATATAATTAGAAGTCAAATGCCATCATTACAAATTATCAAATATATATATATGATTTACATAATTTACAAAAACTGTCAATTTAATAATAAAAATAAGAATTCTTAAATAATCCAAGTGAGAGTCATATTAATTTAATTTTTTTTAAAATTATAATATTTTTTTTTAATAAAGAGAAGTGATACATAGTAAATAATAAATATTGACTAATTCAGTAACAGAAAACATAAATCTCCACATGTGAAAATTGGAAGGCTAATTAAAAATACTAAACAGAAAATATTTACACGATTGTTAAAATGTATAATCCATATATGTATTTATTGCTTAGTTAATTACTTTAGCAAGAGAATGTTCTATTTTGCAATTTGTAATGTTTTCAATTTCTTCAGAAATATTAAAAGCAAATAATATTTTTGACCTGCTCTTCAAGATGCAATGGCAATAGTGTTTTTTACTTCGAAGTACCAGGATCCAATTCTTGTGTGATTTAAAACATCTTTAAATGCTTCACAACCTTCTACTGAAGTTAGTACTCCATACACTGCCTGAATTATTATTAAAAATAAAAATTATTAATTATTACTATAAAATAAAATTACAGTTTAGCAATGATAAAAATATAATACAAGTTAAAATATACATGTTAAATTCATAATTAAAAATCTAATTAAATGTACAAACATATTGATCTATTCTGTGGACTGTATCATGCAGCTGAAGGAACACAGCAAGATATTTTCTACTCGTGTCAAGCTTTGAACAAAATTCACAATCTCATATTAAATACATATAGGCAACCAAAACTCTCAATTCAACAAATAACATTCATTTCAAAAGTCTACCACAGCTCAGGCTAATACATTTATACTATTTGTATTTTGGTGTATTCAATGTATATTTATTCTAGGAAATAATACCAGGCAACATCCATCAACATTTATAAACAACTTAAGGATAGGAATTCGAGAATTGCTCCTTCAGACATACATGTGGCAACTTGATCCCTTCTCAAGCAACCAGCAAACCTCTAATTTAAAACAGTACAAACAACTGCTCAACAGTTAGTGTTGTCGGTTTTTATGTATTGAACTATGCTCTAGCAATTTGCAGATATATTAATAATTTAAAACTTTAATACTAAATATAAATGATGAATGATTGATGTAACTTTAAATATTGAACAATTTAAATCCAAGAGAAAAAAAAAGAAAGATTGCCATTGTAACCCTTGCAATCAAACCTGTGTAATTTTTGTAAACAAAGTTTAATAAAATTATTGTTGAAACATGAAAAATCTAATTAAATATATTTTACTGAAATTCATTAAAGAATCAAAATCTTATTGTCATTTTAAATGTAATAATAAATTTAAGCAAAATCATTTATATTTAATATATCATTTATTCTGAAAGCTTGGAAATTTCTTTTTTTTTTTTTTTCAGGCTCTTAAATAAACATGCATCATCATCTAATATTTGATGATTACTCCTGGAACACAAAAAATTTGTTCCAGATTGAGAATAAAAATATTATCACTTATAAACTTATAATTCATGCTATTGTTAAATATAAATTTTGATATAAAAAAACAAGCACTATTACAGATTAATTTATATTAATTAAACAGTAATGATGACATCTTTCTTCCAAATCTGGAAGCTACAATGTAAGAATTGAGTAAAATCAATGCTTTGGTTTCTACAATTGAAATAAGCCACAACTGATTATATACATGTCTGAGACATTTATATATCCAAGGAATAAATAAAAAATTTGTGTTTTTTCTATTTTTCAGTTGCAGAAAGAAACCTCTAAAATGAAGCACTCTTGACCTACTCTCTCAAATTGCTAATTTTAATGTTATTTTGCCAATGTTGATAATTCAGATATTTTCATTTTGATTTTTAAAATGAAACGACTGTTTTAGAATCTTTTAATATTACTTTGTCAAATTTTACAATTATTTTGTAATGAATAACTTTTAGAATTTTTTTACAACTAACGAATCATTATACACAATGGGATAAGAATCTGCCTCCCAAGGCATGTTTCTTGTTCTGTACACAAGGGAGCGCTTATCAAAATTTTGGCAGTTCTGGGATTTTCATTTTGATTTTAAAGTGAAATGAATGTTTTAGAATCTTTTTTTCAAAAAATATTTGTAAAAATATAAATTATTTTAGAAAAATGATTCAAATTTTAATAGAAAAATTTTTGTAAATTTTTTTTCTGGTATAAAATCTTACTGCATCTTAAAATCAGGGGATAAATCTTTTTTCCAAATTTTGGACCCTTAAAAAGGGGATGCATCTTAAACTTGGGGGCACCTTATATTCAAAATAATACAGTATATATTCTAACCTGTAATCTCGTGCATCCTCACTTCCAGATAATATATGATATAAAATAAAACGGGTTCTATCTCAGTTAATAATTAATAACTAAAATATTCAGCATTAAAATTAAAATATTTCACTAGCTCAAATTTAAAATACGAATAAGGTTCAGTTTATAAAAATAAATTAAATAAATATTTAATATTTTCATGAGACTTGAAGTGAAAATACAGGTGACAAGATAGATTACATTGAGCCAATATCCCACAGGATACTACCTCAATGGCATAAGAACACTATCCCCCCTTTATTACTATTTCAAATAACAAACTCATAGTATTCTTACGACTTTAATAACTTCTACTCACTAAGATTAAACTAATAATTAAGTCTTAATCTTCTATTTGTAATAATCTAGCTCAATAAAATAATCTCAGGTTCATAAAGTTTATTCTAAGTTAATTTTAAAAATACGGTAGTAAAATATGAGAAGGGATTTTATGTCATAATCTACTACACTGAAACTAATAATAATAAATAACAGTAATAATATTCTTCATTGTTTAACTAATTCTGTATATCTTTTCTTTTTACTATAATTTTATTACCATAATAAAATAATGAAATAATATAATATGATCTTATATCTTCATGTAATGATATAATAAATACGTGGTAGCATTTTAATAATCTGACAAACAAAATATGTGTGGCAACTGATAGCATATAATTTAATATAATATTGTGATAACTGATTTATGACCAATAAAATAATGTAAGATTATGATTATTTAATTATAATGAATACCAATAAAATATTTAAAATTCTTAAATAATTCTCTATTTATCTTTTTGTGCAAAATTATATATTTGTTTCAATTATTATGCATATATCATGATTTCATGCAGCGATGTGGAGAAATAAATAACTCGGACACAAAATTTTTGAAATAACAAAATTTAACAAAGTTTATTACTAACAACAAATAAATAAACAATTTATTTACACTATTTACAGTGGATATCCTTAACTTTTTTACTTTACAGTTTGATCTACCGGGTTATAAAAAAAATAATTTATATTTCAATTATATCTTTATTTAGATTTAGGACAAAATTTTAAAAAAAATGTTACTATTTGGTTTCTCATTATGGTTAACTTATTACAAATATATTTATCTACTTTATTAGCAACAGCATTTTATCCTTAATATTATTAAACTATCTTATTTTAAAAAATTCATACTTAGAAAAACATTCTATAGAAAACAAAATTTTATAATGAGTATGGACTTCTCAAAATATTAAAAAAATTTCATCTTGCAAAGTCAAAGATGTTACACAAAATATTATCCAAAATTCAGTACTAGATTTTAGTATTTATCACACAATGTTTACTAATCATAATATATTCTTCTTTAAGCCTTACTTTAGTATGATATAAGTGTAATCATCAATATATTTCTGTTAATCAATAAACAAAAAATATACTATGCATATTGTTTACATAATTTACTTTGTACTATTGTATTTTAAAAATATGCAATACTTATTTTTCTCTTAAAAAAAAATAATACTAAAGCATTTAAAATTATTATCACTTTAAAGAAAATATCTTTGTTTAGATACCTTATTTTAAAAAAAGTTTATATTTCATTTCCGAAATAAAATTCAAAATATATTCTATGATTCTTTTCTTTCCTTAGGATACTTTGGATCTTCAATTTTAAGTTATAACGTCCTATTCCTTCTAAGCAAATAAACCAATCTTATACAAAACGATAGCATAACCTAAGTTCTAAATTATTTATCATTTCTCTTAAACATATCTTACTGAACGATGCAGTTACATGAAATAAAGATAGCGAAAACAGATGCATAGGATTAAGGAAGAAAGCTAGAGTATTACTCTTAACATATCTCAAAATCATGGCACAGTGCGAAGAGGTATGACATTTACCTGCCTAATATCCTCTAGTACAGGGACGATGTTAAAGCTATTTCTTCAGCTTTATTAGAACATCAAATATTTAAAGAAATATAAACACTGTCCAAATAAAATGTGTATCAGTCATAGGGCTTTGTTAACTATGCTGATATTCACATAAAGACTAAATATTATTTCCATTCCTTATAACATCCTATTTCTTAAAACATCATCTTGGTTTCCTGTTCACTAAGTACTTCCAAGCCACTATCTCAACATTATTTCTCAAGATTTTCCACATCTTACATCGATAAATAACTATCTGCATTTACAAAACAATAAATAAAATTCATTAATAGTTAAACAATCTAGCTGTTCCACAAGAAAAGTCTGCTTACTTCATTATTCTATATGTCTAATCATATACAATCTACTTAGACAATATTTGAATATCCCATAACATGAAAATTTTAAAAGAATCACATAATTATTTGTTATGTTGGATTATATCACTAATAAAAAAAAAAATTGTCATATGCATATTTTCAAATCAATCCTATCTCATAATGTTTTTTAAAATGTTGTATGAAATGCGGTACATATAAGTAAAAAACTTTTACACTTCATTCTTCCAATTTATGGATGATCTAAAGAAAACAAAAAAAATATACATTATAAATTATCAATAGTTATTATTATTACCAATAACCTTTATCTAGTCATCGTGTTCAGTAGGCTTCCTTTATCCACTTGAGCATTGCAGATATAAAAAAAAATTCACACCCATACACTTTATATTAAAATATTTTTAGCTAAATTATTAGATTGTTATATTATAAAATTTTAATATTAATAAATTAATGTTTTTATGTTTTTCCTAATCTTATATAAAAATTTAGATTTAAACTAGGTTAACAAAATAAAAGGAATCAAAACTATAATTACATATTTTCTTGACGATAGTTCCTGATAAGTCCAAAATGTTTATTATTTTCTCTAGAGTTTTTAAAAATGTTCTCCTCCAAGCGCGTTAAAGTTTAAAATAAAAATAATTATTAATCCATTTAATAAAATTTATAGAAAATAATCCTTGGTTTTAGTATTTAGGATGATAATTATTAAATCATAATATTAATTAATCCCGTGAAGCTTCTTAATCTTCTCTACCAATATTCTCTGCGTATCCGATGCATCAATCCATCTAATTTAACTTTAAAAATATTCGATAAACTTTTAAGTACTATTTGTATTTCCATGGATCCATCTTTTATTCAACTATGTGTTCACTTTTTTATATATGTTTCCTTCTTGATACATTTAAACTTTTGTTTGGTATTTTTTATAAATCTCTTTTAAAAATAAAATAAAAAAACTTCAAGTACTTTTAAACAAATCTTTTCTAAATACATTTTAAATAATTCTAAGACCGGATATTTTAATATCAAAAACGCTTCTATAACATATTCTCCTGGGTTCTTTCTTAAATTCTTGAAAATATTTTTTAAAAATGTTACCTTCAGAAAGTATATAACATTTTACTCCTATAGAATATAATATTCTATAAAATGATTCATGAGATATAATTGTCTTATTACTATTTTTAAAAAATAAATCTTGGATAAACTTATCTAAATAATAATGCGTCTCCAATTTTTTTCACTAGACTCCGTATGATGTCCGAGCTGTGGTTTTTTATGTACCAAAACAGTTCTTCGGTTATGCATTAATAAAGCTGTATCAACAAATATTCCAAACATTTTTACAGTATTACAATTTATATCCATTTTATTTCGTAGTATATCCATCTCTATTGCGTAGTCTAGGTTAAATTTCAGATAAAATACTATTGGCAAGTAACTTTTAAAAAATTAGAAAATCATTTCCACGAAGTTGCTAAATATATAATTTTTTTTTTAAACTTTCCCTTTGCAAAATACTTCTTTAAAATTATCAATTAGTTTTTGCAAAATAAACGATAAGAAAGTACCAAAAAAATTGACTAAAATAAAAATTTTAAAAAATACTATCTTTTTGATAGTTATAATTTACCTTTCTCCAGTTTCAATACATTATTAATCTCCCCTTATACCTTAGTTACGACGATATTTATAGTCTGTAAGAATACCTCATTTGATTGGTTGATTCTTACTTTAGCTTGAGAACAAATTTACATATTTTTAGTTTATAGTAGAATTGAATTTCAAAATTAGAAATTATGACGTAATAAAATTTAAAAAATATTATTTAAAATATTACTTTTAAATCAATTATTATTTTATTAAAATTATTTAATCTTTTAAAATAACTTTTAAAATAACATTTAATAACTTATTCCATTTCTTAATATTCAATTTATCTATTTTTATTTAAATAAAATATTTAATTTTTATATTATGAATGTATTCATCTTTATTACATCATTTAAGCATGTTATACGATAGTTAACTTAATGTTTAATACTATTTACTTTTATGATAGGCAATAATTCTATCCAATTCTATACTGCAATTTCAAAATATTTTAAACTTTATTATTAATTCAAACAAGCGTGTGTGTGAACGTATGTAATATACAAGTCACATGATTAATAACTTTGACAGACGATTTTCAATCTATTTCTCTGTCTAGACTAATAAAATTGATACACTTATTATATTATATAATATAATTATAAAATTTGGAAGAACAATTTAGAAAATATAGAATTAAATACAATTCTCACCATCATAAAGTTTATTTTTAAAATATATTATATTAATTTTGACTATTAAATATGATTATAAATTTAAACACTGTATTTATTAAATTATAAGTTTTAAACTATTAAAATCGAATTTTTAAATATACTTTTAATATTTATAGCTGTGTTATTTAATATGGCCAGCTTTTACAACCATACGAAACAATATTTTAAGCTTTACTTAACTACTTTTAAATGATTTTATATACTACGTATTTGCTTTAACCTCAAATTGTACTTTAAAGATATAATTGACTTAATACAATTACCATATTAAAAGAACATATTCTAAATTTAAAATTTTTAGGAATTGACTGTTATAAACTATTACTGACCTATAGAAAAGGGCACAATATATATAATAAAGAATAGAAAGTAGGAGATAATATATATTATAATAACAATTCATGGAAATATTTAATTCAATATATATATGTTGATATGAAGATTTTCACGGGTTGCATATATAAAAGACATATTTTGCGGGTTCATCCGTGTTAAAATATTTTAAATGTTGATGTACTGACATTTCGATTTGGTAACACAAGTCATCCACTTAGTGATAAAAAGTAGAAAGACGGTTGTAGAGGCGCTACAATCACTGATTTGAAAAAAACGTTAAAGTTCCATCAATAGCAAAAATGTTAAATTAAGAATGTTTTTTTAAAAAATCTTTCCAAATAGGAGGAAGTTTGCTTGTATCATCTCGCTTATTGATACAATCTGGCCTTTTAAGTATCTCAATAGCAAAATTAGAGAAGCTATTGAGATACTTAAAAGGCCAGATTGTATCAATAAGCGAGATGATACAAGCAAACTTCCTCCTATTTGGAAAGATTTTTTAAAAAAACATTCTTAATTTAACATTTTTGCTATTGGTGGAACTTTAACGTTTTTTTCAAATCAGTGATTGTAGCGCCTCTACAACCGTCTTTCTACTTTTCATCACTCAGTGGATGACTACCAAGTCGAAATGTCAGTATATCAATATTTAAAATATTTTAACACGGATGAACCCGCAAAATGTCTTTTATATATATATGCAGTGTATATTCATCATTATCATTGGTTGTGGGTCCTATAAATAAATCCAACAACTCTTTCCAAGAATTTATTTCCAATTCCTCTATTGTAATAACCTTTCTTTGAATCATCAAGCAATTTCTCTACCTCTTTTTCCTATTCTAAGCAATTTTTTTCTTTGAAACATCAGATATAACTGATACATGTAAGAATTATTATTTAATCTTAATAACATTATTCAATAAAATATTTTCAAATTGACATATTGTCAGTTACAAATTACAAACTATTTGATTTTCTCTTTCTTTCTATCATAATTAAAAAGAATAATATAGCAATTATGCAGAAATAGATGAATAATTTATAATTTTTTACTTATTTAGAATATCATTTGAATATTCATGGAAGATTATCAAAATGATAGTAAGAATGATAAAATAATATAAGACTTTATATATATTGTAACCTTCCCAAAATATAACAATGTAATTCCCATTACACAATTTATACAATATTTTGAATCAACGAGATTCTAATAATTAGACATAAGATAGAATAAATAGTCACAAACATAGAGGTTTTAATATTATAAAGCATATAAAATATACTTTACAATGGCACTGCTATTATAGGAACTTTCCAACTATCATCATATTATAATCATTAGGAAAATTCTCTATAATATACAATGACTAATATAATAATTTCATGGTAAGTAATTATTAAGATTATCTCTGGTAACTATTATAAACTGTAATAATGATGTTAAGTTCAAAATCCGTTTCAATGCTAGTTTCATTTTTAGAAAGAAATGGCATACAGTGAATCTATTAAAAAGTTCTAATGGAGATGATATAAAAAACCGAGTATGTCAAACTTTAGTTAATTTGGCTCATGATTGTAGCTATGCTGACATCATTGTTCATTTGGGCATTGTACTTTTGGTTATACAACTCCTGAAAACTTCTGCAGACTTGAGGTTTACAACTTTTTGGAAGCACTCTTGCTAACCAAGAAATTATTCTCCATAATGAAGTGACAACATTTTAGCCTCACATTTGGCATTGGAAAGTCTTCCAATTATAGCAGGAAGTTTAAAAAATCCTGGATTATTTTATTCAAAAATTTCTGTATAAGAATGAGCTTAATTTTAAAAAATATATTACAAATCTATGCATTTGTCAGTTGTATGATTATTTACCAGATATTGTTAAATTAGCTGGTCATTTGATATAAATATTCAGAAATAAGGTCTCAGTAAATCGTTCATTTAATGCATGAACCAAGTATTAGGCCTGCCTTGGGAATGCAGGTGTTGTATAGAATGTATCAGTAGGCACATTTGTTTAAATCAGTACTCACAAGATGATGTAAATATTCTCAATTCTCTCTTGCTTTGCTGTCGAGAATGTATCAATAGAATGAGAGTTCGAGAGCAAGGTGGATTAACTATACCTTTAGAAGCTTTGAATAACAAAAAATTTCAAATAGTGCATGATCGCACTGTATTTACAATTGCCAGTTATTTGTATGATGAGAAAAGTCGAACATTTTCTCAATTCTGGATTGATTCCTGTTTTATTAAAAATTTTAAAAGATTATATAAGCGATATCAAAGAAAAGCATACTGTTTCTCACAATTTTGATCCATAGTAACAACAGCACCAAGTAATATTGTAAAAAAGTATAGACAAAGTAACAGTGTTATCAGTTGTGAGGGAACTTCACAGCTTAAAAAATGGATTAAGAAAAAATTAAGTTTCAATGAAACATGTAATTTAGAAAATTTATCAAGTGGAGAAATATATCGAGCTGATAACCCAACATATTTACAATTTAAATTGAAACAGTCACAAAATTCTCAGGCTGCTATCAAGTTTTCACAGCGCTCACTTAGCAGCAATGATTGGAGTCCACACAGTGTTGTCAGTTCGTCTTCTGAAAGATCTTTATCATCACTCGATTATACTTTCTCTAATCAAAATAGTTATTTTTCTGCACAGTCTTCATTAATGTCTAGTTTGTTATCATCTATAAGCAGTTCTTCCTATTACTGGCCACCTATTTCCTCTCCAGATTATTAATCAAATACTGAAATTTTCCAAAGAAAACTTTTCCGATTCTTATGCAGAATGGTCTTCAGTATATTCTGAAGAGGAAGAATCTTCATTAAAGGAAGAGCTTTCATTTATTGTTTATGCTAAGACATCTAAAAGTGATGGTCGTAATAGCTCAGAGAATATAACTAAAAATATAATAATAATAAATTTAAAATAACACAAATTAAATTAATTGAATTCATTATTGATCTGTCCTATTAATATCTCAGGGATAATGATTATTCTTTTTAGTAAACATAATGATAATACTGATTAACAATTAGATAATTGAATAGCAAGTGGGATTTTATTGAAATCCAATTATCTAAATAATTATCTCACTCTTCTTTACAAACACTAATCACACACCAATATTTGATAATGATTATAACTTTAATACTACATAAATAATAATAAATAAATTAATAAACTACATGGTACTAATAATTTATAAATACTTTTCTTACTTATCAATCTACTTTTACAAATGACAACTATTAGACAGAATAATCATTGATTAATATTCAAAACTCATATTATTAACAAAAATCTAATACTATACAACTTAATCTTTAAACCTATTGATTCTTTCTAGCATTGACCCCATTATATTCGTCTATCCAAACAAACATCAGAAATCTTATTAATTTTAATATAGCTTAAATATTGTATTGGTTAGAATGTAATCATTTTAATATTATTTGAGGAAATTTGAATGATTTCATATATTGTGAATTTCCATAATTCTCTACATATTTAATAATTCTTTATGTTAAAAATTCAAATAATCATTGAAGTACTTATATTTTACATGAAGTAAAAATAATTTAATATCCTTTTTATTCAACTATAAATTCAAATTAATCAATAGTTAAATTATTTGTATTTAAATTTTTTATTATAATTTTACATCTAAAAATTTAATTAATAAAATGCATAAGAGAATTTTGTTATGGCATGTGGTTACAGATATGACATGAGATTTATGATTTCATAAAGAAAAAACCACACTAATCATTTCAAGTTAACACAAATATTTATTTACAACACTAAAGCATTTTTTTTAACAATAATTTTGGTTGTACATTAGAACATAAATTCATGTTACTATAATAGCATATATTTGAAATAAAGGCATTCTTCATATATATTCTTTAAATCCCCTATATTTATAATATTTATTATAACATATTTACATTTATACATTCAAAATGAAAATAAATACCATTTTCTTTTCATGGCTTCATATCAGATCCATAACATTTAATAAATTGACAAGAATTACTTAATATTACTAATATTTAAATTCTTATTGTAAATTTAATTATCCATCATATTAAAAAAAATATTGAGCAATTTTTATTCTTAGAGAATAACATTTCAGTGGTCATTTATATTACTCGGGTTTTAACATAAATTAGTATAATTTCAATATAGTTCAGTTCTAAAATTCTTACATCAACATATAGTTATCATTTACTAATTGACCTTATATAGTTTTATATTATTTATAATACCAATACTATAACTTAAATAATCAACTGAATCAAGAATATCATTTTTAATTATGCAGTCATCTCTCACACTTTTCACACATCCTTTTCTTACAATCTCCATTAGCAATGATCTCATACTATCATAATGATAATAACTTTTTTTTCTATTTTGGAAATCTATTGTATTTGTTTTGCATATGATCATGTTTTCTACTTCTTTAAACTATCAAAACTAATAGTAGGAAGTAAAATTATAAACTCCTATATCAATTACTTCCATATGATGCTTCATTATGCCTTATTATCAAAATAATATTCAGAATAAGAAACTAATTTGCTACACAACCTTATATAATAGGAATGGAGGCTAATAACTTTTATCTATAAACGAGTATAACCTTTGGGTGGTCATTATTTTACCATGATCCTACCACTAACATTGTGGCTTTCTTTTGAAGCTCTTATGGATTAATACGATTATTTTATTATAAAACTCCTCACATTTTCTCCTAAGATACTATGAGTTTACATTGGATTATAGCCATTACATATACTATTAATTCTTCAGGATTATATTATACTAACCTGGCATTGCAAACTTATCCACTTGTAAACGTTTAGCATAAGTATAGATCTTATTTCCAATCTCAGAATATAATTTTTATCTCCTTTACTTTTAAAAATCTATATCTATGATAGATCATTGACAAACATCATAATATTCACTTCATATTTATAAAATTTGAGAACAAATTCTAATATCATCCATTATTACATTCACTCTGTATCATTACTCCCTTTAGAATCTTATACATATTTTATACATAGATATTTATTGTAATAATATAACTTTTTATTGATTCATAATGATAAGGATTTTTATCCCATAGAACTATATTCCAATTTCATAAATTAATAATTGGATAAAGACCACTTTACTTATAACTAATTATTAATCTTAAAACATAGAAATAGCATAAATTAATATCATTCAGTTACCCATTACCATCTTTCAGTTTTATGAGTCAGTCCATAAAATAATTTTTTAACTAAGTATAATATAATTTTAATTATACATTTAAGATTCAATGTTATCTTAAAACTAAATTTTTAAAAATACCATTAATAAATTTATAACTTAGCTAACTAATTTTCTTTTTTTTATTTCCAACCACACTTCTCTATAGTTTCCATAGTAATGGTTGGCAATTATAACTTCAATGTTTATAGAGGTTTCCTCTTCTTCTGCTTGCACACATTGTTTAAATATACATTTTTTTAGAAGAAAAATATATATATACACACAATGAATAAAGATTTCTTTTCTCTTTTTCAAAAGTTGTTGAGCTCTTTTAAAGTTTATCAAAGGATCCTTAACTTCTCAGTTAGTGCATTTGAAATTGAGTTTGTTAATTATTTTTACAAGTATTCATTCGAATATAAATATTAATTTGTAATATCCATGTTTCATTATATATATGCTAAATGTATTATAACAGTCGGATAGAATGAAAGTCTTACCGTATCCAGTCAGATGTGATAGTTAGAAATAAGGAGTCTTACCGTATCTGCACTACAGGGCGCCACTAGGTTATTAGAACCTAGAAAATTTATATAGTAGGCAGATACGCGCTGTTAAGAACTAACTTTTACATATATATATGGTTTATTCCGACTGTCAGCCCAAAGCCACTAGCTCATGGAGACGCAGAGATTTATGAAATAATATAAATTCTTATAAGATTTAATAAAGATTTATATTCTCGAAATATATTAATATTTAAAAAAATAAAATAAGCCACTGCCAGAAATTAATACACAAACATTTATTAACGCACATATAAATAAAATTGAGGAACAAAATTTATTATTTTAGGTTGGTTATTAATTTTTTAATTTAAATTTTTATTTTAAACAATCAGCACAGATGAATTTGATAATATTTTTAAGAGTGTCGATTATGAATAGACTACATAGATTGCATTTGAAAATAAAATATTCTATCCCTTAGTTGACTTTAGGCCAAAAGTTCGCAGTCAAACTAACGTCAATCCATCTGATACATCGATGTATTCAATGCAGCAAGAATATGACAGCACAAATACCATACTGTCAGGAATGCACATCTGAACAGCATGGTTATAGAAGACATTGACTCTCGTCTAGAACAGGAATACTACATCTGTCTGACGAGAAGAGCAATAAAATAAAAAAAACTCTATAGGAAGGGACTGCATTTTCTGTCTTACTATCCCATTCCATAGACTAAAAAGGGATGATCCAAGGAGCAGGGAATACCGTCTGTCTCCGTTGGTCAATAAGAAAGGCTTATTTCGGGAAACCGAGTGCGGCGTATAAGGTGATCCTACACATAGCGGACCTCATACTACATTTACTAATTACACCAATATATCCAATCCATTGACCCAATTTAACCATGAAACAAATAACCTAAGATTTACCCTCCCCTAAACTAACATAACTTTACGAATCTATGCAGCCATTCACACCCAACTTAAATTTAGCATTTATTAAATTTAGTTTAACGAAAACCAAAAATCATAATAAAACTTAAAGGAACAAAAAATAAATAAATTGAAATGATTTTTAGCAAACTCAAATATATAAAAATTAAACATTAATAATTGATTTGAAAAGTCAGATTAAAGTTCATTTGAAAAAATTAGGTTTAGCTTGTCAAATATTGAAAGTTCTTAATTATTTTTTTTTTTAAAAAAATTTCCATTTATATCTTACAGTAGAAGAGCTCCGGTTCCTGGTGCTAATTCCTGCGAAGTCTTTATTGAAAGACCGGACTGTTGTTCTGGAGGTGGCCTTAGCTGGTTCAATCCTGGTATTATTTTATTGCAGAACCCATATGATTCAGGGTCTGCAATAGTACCATTCATAATTCAACAGTCATTTCCTTTGAAATAAAAGAGAGAGTGACAAGTGCCGCTTGAATATTTTTTCCTTTTATACCAATTGTCCGGATTCACTGAACATAAGTTTTCTGTTCCAAATTTTCGTTAAGGTCCGAGCATTTGTTTGCTGCTTCTATTGGACATCTAATTTTTTTTTGTTCTCTTATCTATATCTTTCACCTGACTTTTTTATATAAGAGCCCCAAAGGCTAGTTTGCTTTTCGTTTAATTTATAAAACAATCATTTCCATTTATTGAGATTACATAGGAATATTTTAACCTAAATATTTTATCTTTAGATCTTGTACTTTTTTTTTATAAAAAAGTACGTTCATTTTTTTATTATTTTATTTTAAAAAAAGTAAATAATACTTTTAAAGTTTTGCATCTGTGCGAATATATATACATACATTGAACAACTCTTTTTAATTTTAGCTTTTAGTTTTTTATTTACAAGCTTAAAAAAGTGTTTATTCTAATTTTAAATTAATGTAACAGCATATTATATACCGTTACAGTATATCACATACTAGTTTTTCTAAACAGCTAATAATTATAAACTTATTATTCACTCATAAGCTCTTTTATAATTAGAAGTGACAAACACTTATCTTCATTACTTCTAGTTTATTATGATAGAATACTTCATACTTTCTTCAATATACTTATTAAATTAATAACTCTTTCTCTTCACTTAATATAATCTTGAAAATCATTATAAACAAAATACATATCATTAAATATATGCAAGTGTTACTTAATATTTTTCATACTGTCATTATACACACACGTCAATAATTATAACAAATTGATCCTTTACTGTCAAAAGTACATAATATTTCTCATTGTCTAACTTTATTTTCAGTTCAGCATATGAATTACTCTATCTCATTATAATTCTTCTTTTTTTTTTTTTTTAAAGTTCATAATTACTATGGTATATTTAATATGAAAGTTCAATAAAGTATTTGAATAAATTTATAACAAATGTCTCTTTTAACTAAATATAAGTTCCTCTTAATTGTTAAATTTATTAATATTAGAGGGAAAACAAAACATTTTCTTATGCATCCTAATTTTCAAATGCTGTAAACTTGTGAATAACTCTTTTCCAAAAATAATGCTGGTATTTCCTTTTACTTTTGATAACAATCATGGTTTGACTATAATTCAACATTTAAGACTAGATATTAGTTCCTGATGAAGAAAATTTTAATTTTACTCCATTATTATTTAAAATCCCTTTAAAACATTTTTGTGTATCATTATTCAATTTCTGAAATTACTTTTACTTATTTAAAATAAAACACTAAAAAAGTTTTTTCACTTTTACAAGACTAACTGCTATCAATTTTGTTAGCGCCTATTGTTTAATCAATTTCTTTTTTATGTCGTTTGCTCATAATCTTTTATACTATAGACAGAATGATGTCAGATTATTAACTAAAACAATTTCATTGGTCATTAACTTTAATTTACTGGAGATTTTTTTTGTATAAATTAACTTCTGTCTACAAATATTATTAAAATATTAAATATTTATTATATCTAATAATAAATATAATTATTTTTAAATTTAAACAATTTACAATTTATTATTCTTTATAATAATTAGACATTCAAATTTTAAACTTGTAATATAATAACTGTATTAAAAGATAACTTTTTAAACAAAAAAATTCTAAGATTAAAGAATTTAATATGTTTTTTATTAAAATATCACTTCCCACAAAGAAATGAAATTATTTATTTTTAATAAAGAAGATACTGCAAACATATCAACACATACACTTTACTATAACTTAAATAGACTAATAATTATTAAATAAATTTACAGTGGAAAGAAATATAACTTTTAAATTATATATGGCTATTATAAAAAGGTGTCTGTTGATTAACTCGACAAAATCTTACTCTAATATTACATAATTTAAGCTTATATTATATCAATCAAAAATTAATATAGATACACTTATGTATTTCATACATTTAAAATTTTGAATATTGTATATAATTTGAATTCTTTAAAATGGTGAGTAAAGCAAAAGATAACAATATATATATATATGCATGGAAATTAAAATGTTCACATATGAATAGCTACTGTTGAAACAATTTTAGCAGCTAGAAATCTTTACAATGTGGCAAATAAAAAGTTAATCAAATCTGTTTTAATATTTAAAAATATGCAAAATCAATAATGATAATTACAAAATACATGGTTTACAAGTAGCTCAGCAATTATGTGATGATTGAAACATAAAGATGCCACATGCTCTTGAAATCTTTATAACATACAAATTATAACCAATTTTAACATCAAAAAGTTTGTAAAAATTTATTTATTTTCATCAATGACGATCTTATTACAACAACAAACACTTTATAGAGTTACTGAATAAGTTAACTTTTTTTAACAGCAGATAGGCAGCAGCAGTTAGGTCATTGAAAATTTTAGCAAATATTTATGAGGGGCAATACACATGGTCTAGAAATAATATATTTCACACAATAGATAACGTACTAGTAAAGAAAGAGGGAATGAATAAAGTATGAAAAATTAAAGTGTTTGATAATGAAGAGAGAGTATGTAATAGTGATCATAATTTTTTTCTAATAGAAATGGTTACTGGTTGTGTGATGGAAAATAGTAATAAAAGTAGAAAGGATAGTGAAAGATGGAGATGGAGAATGAATGATAAGTTATAAGAATATAAAATAAAAGTAAAAGAAATCATGAAAGAGTTTGTATGGGATGAATATAAGAACTGATGTAATAAAGTGAAAAAATGACAAATGGGGTTTTAGGTGAGAATGAAGAATAAAAATAATAAAAAAAAGTGAGAATTAATAAGAAAAAAAAGGATGCAGAGAATACAAATGTGCTATTAAAAAGAAAGAAAATGAAAAAGATGTTAATATTAAATGGGATAACTATTTTAAAAAAAAAGAAGTTGGCATAGAGAGAGAATGAAATTAAATAGTAAATTATTGGACGATATTAATAGAAGAAGAGACAGGAGTAAAAAAAAATTTGAAATATATTAAAAGAATATAGAGAAGAGAGAATATTACTACTAAATGATGAAGAAAAAGATTGTTGTTTAGAGAAAAATTAGAGACAATCTTAGATAAGTATAGATGTGAAGGACAGAGTTATAACAAACAGAAAAGCATATAGTAATGGAAATATTAGTTTTACAGAAAATGAATTGAATGAGGCAGGAAAGAAATTGAAATGAAAAGGCAAGAGGTTTAGATGGATGGTCAGCAGAGATGGTGATGTATTTGGGAAATAGGGCAAAATTAAATCTATTATCATATTTTAATAATATGGCACAGAAAACAGAATGTCCTGATAACTGAAATAATACAAGAGTAAGGCTATTATTTAAAAAAAAAAGGTAATGACCCCATAGAAAATTTAACAATTATAAACTGATAGTGGTAATATGAGCGGCTTTATATAAAATTTTTGCATATATGGTGACTGGAAGGGTGGCAAAATAAATGGTAAAATAATATAGTAGGAGAAATGCAAGGAGATTTTAGATCAGATAGGCATATAGGAGATAATTTATTTATAGTCATAAAACTTATAGATATGAGTAAGAATACAGGTATGTGGTTTTTAGAGATATAGAGAATGCATATATAGAGTAAATAGAAATAGATTATAGGTAAGTTTAGTAAATTTGGGAATCTCATTAAGAGATTGTATGAAAATAATTACTAGTTGTATCAATTGAGAAATATAGATTCAGTTAAGAGTTAAAAGTAGGGTGGGACTAAGGCAAGAATGCCCTATGTAACCTATTTGTTTTTGTTATATTTGAGAAAAATGGAGTGAGCAATAGAAAGACTAGGAAGAGGAGTGGAGATATCATTAATAGATGGCAAGGGAATGTATATATTATCAGGTCTTTAATTTGCTGACAATATCTTCCTGTGTACAGAAAGTAGGGAAGATATGGAAGTTATGCTGAAGACGTGCGCAAGAGTGGGTAGAGATGAGGATTAAATTTAGTGAAGAAAAATCAAAAATAATGATGATAAATGTTGGGGAAAGAAAAAATAAATAATTTTTATTGGAGAATATAAAGTTAAATGTGGTGAATAGGTATAACTATTTGGGAAACTTCCGAAGTAATCAGAGAAATTGCTTGGATGAATGAGAGAAACTTGATAAATGAAGCAAAGAAAAGAAAAAAACTGATAAAGAAATTAACAGTGCTTTTATATAATAAATATGATGTAGCAAAGAAATGTATGGAAGGGAATGGCAATAGCAGGGATAACTTATAGTAATGGTGTGTTATGTGTTAGTAAAGAGTTATTTGATTACTTAGAAAAAGTACAAAGAGAAATAGAAAGACATGCATTAGACACAGATGTGTGGCTGATAAAGGAGGCAATTCAAGGAGAAATGAGATGGTCAAGTTTTTATATGAGAGATGCAAAAAGAAAAATATTCGGTGATTGCAATTTATGGATAGTATAGTCAAAATAGTATTTAATTGGGTTATGAGTAAAGGACAGGCAACAAGATGGGTGAGAAAGGTAGTATGGTATGCAAAGACTAGATAGCATGATTGTATTAGGAGAATTGTTAAATGTTATAGTGGCAAACAATGAGGTAGAAGAATAGATGCATTAATAAAAATAGGAAGTTGGAAAAATGGAGAACTAGTATGGAGAGTAAAAAAAGTTTAAATATATATAAAAGTAAACAGAATATTGGGTATGAGTTAATTTACGATAATAGCAAGGAAAGTAGTTTGATGTGTAAGGCTTGAACAGAATTGTTAACAACAAGAGAATATACACATAAATAGAGAAATGGGGGTGATTTAGTCTGCAAGTTATGTAAGGAAGGCAAGGAAAATATTAAACATCTGTTAATTGAATGTAAATGCTTACATGCAAAAGGATACCAAATAATAAAGTTGTGGAAAAATAAATATAAATAAAGACATTATAAAGAAAGTGGGTTCTTGGTTTTTATGCTAAGGAGGATCTAGATATAAAGGCCATAGAGTGGACAATGACAATGTTGTGAAAAAGGGATAGAGTAGGATAGAGAAGAATATGGGGAAAAAGTTAGGGTGGGAAATGGAAAGGGAAGGTAAGATAATTAACAGGTTTCTCTGGGAATAGAGGTTAAGAGATTCCTAATACCGATAAAGGAGAAGCCATAGTGTATTGCATCACATCACAATATAATACAAGAACGAAGCTATTATTTAAAGGAAATGGTAAGGGCAATAGAAAGATAAACAATTATAGGCTGATAGTGCTAACATCAGGGTTGTATTAAGTTTTTGCATACATGATGGCTGGAAGAGTGGCAAAATGGAAGAAAATTATAGTGAGAGAAATGCAAGGAGGTTTTACATTATATAGTCATATAGGATATAGTTTATTTATTGTCACACAATTTATAGATATGAATAGGAATACAGATAGATAGCTATATAGTCTTTATAGATAAAGAGAGGGCATATGATAGTGTAAATAAAAATAGATTATGAGTAAGTTTAGTAAATTTGAGAATAATATAAGCTTTAGTGGATCTTATTAAGAGATTGTATGAAAATAATTACTATATGTATTAATTAGGAAATATAGAATCAGAATTAAAAATGAAATAGGTCTGCGGCAAGGATGCCCTATGTCATCTATTTTGTTTTTATTATATTTTGAGAGAAATGGAGAGGGCAATAGAAAGGGGTAGAGATATCATTAATAGATGGCAAGGAAGTGTATACATTATCAGGTCTTTTATTTGCTGATGATATTTTTTTGTACACAGAAAGTAAAGGAAAGATATGGAACTTGTGCTGAAGACTTGTGCAAAAGTGGGTAATGAAAAGGGGATCAAATTTAGTGAAGAAAAATCAAAAGTAATGATGATAAATGCATGAATGGGAGAAAAAATTGACAAATGAAGTAAAGAAAAGAAAGGAATTGATTAAAAAAAATAACAGTATTTTCATATAACAAATATGATGTAGCAAGGATTGTATGGAAGAGAGTGGCCGTAGCAGGATTAACTTATGGTAATGATGTGTTATGTGTTAGTAAAGAGGTATTAGACTACTTAGAAAAAGTACATAAAGAAGAAGGCATTCATTAGTTGCAGATGTGTGGACAGCAAAGAAGGCAATTCAAAGAGAAATGGAATCGTCAAGTTTTTATATGAGAGATGCAAAGAGCAAAATGAAAATGTTTGGTTATAGTTAGTAAGAGAATAGTCAAAATAGTATTAAACTGGATTACAAGTAAAGGACAGGCAACAAGATGGGTGAGAAAAGTAGTATGGTATGTGGAAGATTTGGATAAAGACTTTATGTCAGTATATGTCTACAAAAGATGGGATGATTGTGTTAGAAGAATTGTTAAGTGCTATAGTATCAAAGTATGGGATAGAAGAATAGATGAATTAATAAAAAAAAGAGCTGGAGAAATGGATAACTAGTATGAAGAGTAAAAAGAGTCTAAATATATATAGAAGTAAACAGAATATTGGGTGTGAATTAATTCATGGTAATAGCAACGAAAGTAATTTACTGTTTAAGGCTCGAAGAGGATCATTAGTATTAAGGGAATATACACATAAATGGAGAAATGTGTGTGATTTAGGCTGCAAGTTATGTAAGGAGGGCATGGAAAATATTAGGCATCTGCTAAATGAATGTAAATGCCTATGAACAGAAATGGTATAAATAATGAAGTTGTGGTAGAATAAATATAAACTAAGTGATAATTGCTGCAGAAAGGAGTTTGCTGTTAAGATGAAAGAAGACCCTTAGGTTCCTCTTGGAGGTCTTAAAGGAACCGAGCAAGGAAAATTTCCTAATGTCCCCTCCTTATGTTCTTATCATTGCAACTGTATATGAACATGAATGGGCAAGTTTATAGGCTTTTTATCTCTGAGTTTAAGAACAACAAACACCATGGTTTTCTTCTTGCCAAATAAGGCAGAATGAATATGTATATAAATGAATTTGTTTTTTCTAATAGATATATACAATCAGATAAAAATAAATTATGGCCCTTATTCCCAAGATGTAAAGTCAGCAGCCAAGGCAGCAGTTGGTGACAGAATGTAGAGGGTACTAAGAATGCCCTGATTGCGAACTCAGGCTGCCATTTGATGATGACTTTTATTCAGGTATTTACAATTGCAGATCACTTTCAAGTGAGGGAACATTGTAAGAATTGGAAGAAGAACTATTTTATATTAAATGGGACATTATTGGACTTCCTGAAGTTATAAAAAAAGATGAAGAGACAATTGATTTAAAAAGTGGACATGTACTCTAGTACAAAGGCATAAATATTGGAAGTACAAGGAGTAGGATTCGTTATAAATAAAAAGTGGAAGACCAACATTGTGGAGATTGATGGTATATCAGAAAGAGTGGCAAAATTAGTTATTCAACTTAATAACAGATACCAAACGGAGATAATTCAGATTTATGCTCCAACAAGTTTCCATAGTAATGAAATAGTAGATTTTTATATGGATGTACAAAAGCCTTTTGGTCAGACTAAACAACATTTTAAAATTGTTATGGAAGATTTTAATGCTAGAATTGGTAAACAAATAAAAGATGAGTGTTGTAAGTAAATTTGGTTATGGTAATAGAAATTAGCAAAGACACAGACTTGTGGAGTTTGCAAAAAAGAAAAATTTTACATTATGAATTCTTTTTTTGAGAAAAATGTTGAAAGGAGATGGACATGGAAGTATCCAAATGAAGGTACAGTAGAATTGGATTATATTTTGACTAACAGAAAATACATATTTCAAGATTGTAATGTTCTTAATAAATTCAACACAGGAAGTGATCATCAATCACTATGATACGTATTAATGCAAAACTAGAGAGACAAAAATTATTTAAAAAAACAATATTTACTGTTGATATTCCTAATCTTCAGAAATATTCTAATGAATTTAAATTAGAACTCATAAATCGGTTTTAAGTATCAGTAGATTTTGAACATGATTCAGATTTGAATGAAATTAATAGAAAAATAACTGATACACTTTAAAAACTGCAACAAAGATAGCTGATAGAAAAAAGCAGCACTTGACAAATAAAATTTCTACTGAAACTAGAGAATTTATGAAGAAAAGAAGCAATATGAAGATATATAAAAATGATGCACTGAGAAGGGTTGAATATCTCAAATTTTGTAAAATGGTGCAAAAAAAGAGTTGATAATGATATAAGAAAGTATAATTGTGAATTAGCAAGGGAAGTTGTAGAAGAGAATAAAAGTTTCAAGAGTGTAAAATATCAATTTGATATTGGCAAAAAACTTATATCTGAAAGAAAAAAAAGATGGAACTATTTCTAAAAAGAGAGATGACATCATGAAATGGGTAGAAGAGTTCTATCAGCAATTATAGTTATAAAGAACAAGTACCTTCTACATCTATTATATCTTCTGAATTGCCTAGAATTTTAAATGAAGAAGTGAGACATGCAATTAAATTTATAAAGAAAGGCAAAAGATCCAGGTAATGATGGAATTATAATCGATATATTAAAAGAAGCAAGTGAAGAAATAAAAAAATTTTTGGCAAAGTTATATACCAAATATCTAAATGATAAAGATGTACCAGATGATTGAAAAAATGCAGTATTAATATTAATATTTAAAAAAGATGATAAAGAAGATATTAGAAATTACAGACCTATCAGCCTTTTATCAGTTTCATACAAAATTTTTATTAAAGATAATTATAACTAGTCTACAGAGAACATTGGATTTTAACCAATCAAAAGAATAAGCTGGATTTAAAAAATAATTTTAATACAGTAGACCACATCTAAGTATTGAGAAAAGTTATAGAAAGGACTAATAAAATATGAGTTACCATTATGCCTTGATTTGTAAATTATGAAAAGGCATGTGATTCTACAAGCATTTTTTCAGTGATTAAAGCATTGGATCATCAAGATATATACCCAGGATATTGTCATATTATAAAGAATATTTACAAAAATGCAATAGCAACAATTAGATTACTTAATGATACTAAGAAGTTTAACATTAAAAAGGGTGTAAGAATCCATATCTCCAAAACTTTTTACAGCAGTGCTGCAAGAATTATTTTGTGAATTAAAATGGAAAGCTAAAAAAGTAAAAGGAAATTATTTAAGTCATATAGATTTTGAAGATGATGTAGCTCTTTTTGCAAGTAGGATTAAAGATAAATGTTAAAAAAACTAAAGTACTTCAATGGATTTTCTCAAAAGATGAAAATAAAGATTGATTATGATGAGTTAGAAGAAAATAACAACTATAAATACCTTGGTAAGATTATTACTACAGATGGAAACATAATGGATGAAATTAATCACAGAATTAAACTTGGTTGGAGTACTTTTGGTAGAAATAACATAATATTAAAAGGAAATATGCTTATGTATTTGAAAAGGAAGGTTTTTAACAAAAATGTTTTAACAGTTCTTAGTTACGGATCTGAGATTTGAATACTTAATAGAAAAGCAATAAAGAGACTTCAGACCACTCAAAGAAGTATGGAGAGATGAATGTTATGAGTAACAAGAAGAGATCAAAAATGCAACATATGGGTAAGAGAACAAACAGTGAAAGAATTACAAGATTGAAGTAGAATTGGACTGGACATATTGCTAGAAGAGATGATAATAGATGGACAATTGAAATCTTAAACTGGATTCCAAAAGATTTAAAAGACTTAGAAAGAGACCACATGTGAGATGGATGGATGAAATAAGAAAGTGTACAGAGATGATGAAGAGAAGAGAGGCTAGAGATGGGAGAAGATGGAATGCAGTGGATTGATAACAGTTGATAATGATAATGAAGTGATTATACAGAAAATGGGTTCTTGGTCATTATGCTGGGCTTGGGAAAAGATAAGGGGGATTTAGATATAAAGACCATGGAGTGGACAAAGATAATGTTGTGGAAATGGGATAGAGCAGGATAGAAAAGAATATGGGAAAAATTTAGGGTGGGGAATGAAAAGGGAAAGTGACTAACAGGTTTTTCTGGGCATATTGGCTAAGAGATTCCTGACTTTGATAAAGGAGTAGCCATATCATATCATATCAGATGAACAGTTATTTTATAAAATAAAAAAAAACTTGAGTGCCTGGTATTTCAAATTTTAAAACTTGAATAAAAATTTTAGCAACAGAGAATATATGTATAAATGAAATAATTTGGGTGATTTTTTTTGTAAACTGTGCAATAAAGAAAATATTAATCATTAAATAATGCTAACAATAAAGAAGCATCCACTAAGTGATTATACAGAAATGAGTTTTTGGTTTTTATGTTGAGTAAGAAAATGATATGGGTGACCTGGGGCCTAAAGCTATTGAAAGAACAAAAACAATGTTATGGAAATGAGATAGAATACAAATTTGGATATTACACAAGTTATCAAAAGAGAACAATATAATGGCCTATATATTGATTTTGATAAAGGAGAGAAGCCAAGCTCTATTTTATCACATTGGTATACAAACAAAAATTATTTCTAGATTTGAAAAACTCAATTCAAATCCCATCTTAAATATTGCTTTATTGATATAGAGCAAGGAATTATTTTAAAATTAAATTAAACTATCAACATAAACTTTATCAAATAATGTAATAAAATGGTATCCTCTTGAAAGTGTATTTTGACAGATGCAGTCTATAATGAGAATTACTTTTTCTCAAAGATTTAATTAACTTTTAAAATAATGACTTTCGGTTAGCTATAATTGCAATTCTATATAAAATCAATACAGATCATTTAATTATTTATTTTTAATATCAATTACTAATATTATGGACTCTTCATCTAGAACTGCCATTTCTTAGGTCAGATAAACTAAGAAATTTTTTTGTTAGAATTAAATACCTACATTGGTGTCAATATTAATATAATAAGCTGAGTGTTTCTGTCTATTAATTTGACAATTTTGAGTAATATACTCTTCGCAATCACATTTAATTGCAGTCTCTATGCAACACAGTTATTGTTAAATCATGACAATAAAAATCCATTTATTAAATCTTTTCTACTTGTGTATGTAATAAGATGTAAGAATTTATTAGCAAAATTCAGTTTTTTTATATTTATACCATTTACAACTTTCTTAAACACTTTAACAATACTCCTTTTTATATCAAAATTGTATTAACAGTTTCATGCATTAAATAGTAGAATAAAAAGTTTTTTAAAATTAAAAAATTAAAATTATAATAAATAATTTAAAACTAAAATAATATAAAATAAATGTGGATAAAATTAATTAGAGTAAAGTAATAAAATGGGAAATGTTTATTTATAATGGTCAGGTTAAATGTATGTTTTATTTGTGTATTTAATTATGAATATGAATATAAAATGTATTAAATGTATAATTATCTATTTGAATATTGTAGCTCTGATGGTAACTGCAGGACAGTCGAAACTGTTAGTAAAGTTTTGATATAAAAAAGAGTATTGTTAAAGTATTTTAAAAAGTTGTAAATGGTATATGTAAAAATAGAAATCAATACATAAGAAAAGGAAGAAGAAGAAAATTATATTTTTTCATATTTATAATAAAATCCTGTTTAGTTATATATAAAAAGTCTTCCCTCAAAGATTAGTTTTTAGTTCTTTATTACATAAAAAAATTCATTTTCTTGACATTTCTTCTAAATAAGTTAAATAATTTGAAATTTAATAGAATAGAACTTAAATAGAAATATTATAAACAACTCCTTTATATTTTACACAATATTTCAATTCTATTGCCAATTAAAGAGTGCTAATATATATAAAGAGAAGAGCCTACCAAATGTCCACCTGAAAATATAATTGAAAATGACTTGGTTTAAAAATATACCAATCAAAATCAATCCATCATATTCTAAAATAGTGTCCATGTATATGTAGTCGTTATATGATGCTTCAAATGAAACAAAACAAAAAAACACTTCCTATCATATTTGTCTTTAATAACAAAACTAGTAACAATAATGTAAGATTTCCAAAATTAATACAGCTATTCTTTACTAAAACAAATACAATAATTATAATATTTTAAATATTCATTCTCAAAAAAAAATAATAATAAAGAACTATAATTTTTTTTTTTTTGTAAATATAATAATTGTCAATTTATAAAATTTGAAAATGTTTAAAATAAGAATATAAAGATTATTAAACAAACTTTCAACCCAGGGACCATGTTAACCAAGTTATATATTGCCTACCTATGAAATTGTTATCCACATACTCCTTGTTCGCCAATAATTCCATTATATTTAATCTATTCCAAAAGCCATCTATTGTTAAACTTAATAACCAATAAATACTAGCTGGTATTGTGTTATCCTAATCCCATAAGAGTTTATGGTTATTGGCCTCCAGTAAGAAATCAAAAGTACAGTTTCTGGTCTAAAGTCAAATCTATACAAATAAATTAGTTCAAATTCAAAACCTTAGGATATTTTTGAATTTAAAATTATTACTTCAAATAAAATAAAAAAAGCAAACATGGCTGTTGGATAATGGAGAAAGCCAATAATCAGAAACTAGTCTAAAAATTTGGATATAATATTATTTACTATCCAGTAAGTAACTAAGTTTTACAAAAGGTGGTTCTGAAATAGAATAAATATAACTAATTATTAATCCCAACACAGATAAATATTACTAATGATTAAGAATTACCAAATCTGCTAGATTAGGTTTGTCACCACCCATAAATTTACGATGTTTTCCAATGGCACGCATCCATTCATTGCAGACTTCATAAAAAGATTGCCGGACATCATTTTTAAGATTATGCCTGCAATATACAACAATTATAAGATACTAAAATTACAGAAATTAACAATAAAAATAAAATTACATATAAGATACATAAATAAAATATAATGTTTTAAAAAAAAAAATATTAGTAGCTTTGCAGAAAAAAGATATCTAATATTTTTCTCAAATTACGTTAAGTCTTTCTTTTTCATAATAATTTAAAAAAGCTTCCTTACTTCACTATCCAAAATCAAATTAGGTCTCTTCTAAAAATGTTTTTTTATTTTTTGGCATCCGATTGGGAATTGTCTTATCATCATTCTTAATAAGTCTCCAAGCTATTTCTATTTAATTTCTAATATCTATTCAAACTCATTCATTTCTATTCTTATCCCTCCTTATCATTTCCGATACATTTCTTTTCTTATTTTTATATTACCATAAAAATATACTTTGAATTTTTTTCTTTTCAACATGAATACATAACAATATTTCTTTTAAGCATAATATTAAGTCTATCACAAATGCATTTCATATCATTTTAAATAGATAAGCAATCATAATTCAATGTCATCCAAAGTAAACATATATATAATATTTAAACACATGTATATTATCTATACTAAACTTAATGTAATTATAAGAGACTTGAACTCAGACTTTCAAACTCCCCACAGCTATCCAATCCATCTTGTACGACTGATACACAAGATCACATATATGTGAAAAAGATCAATGCTCTCCAATATACATATTTCATGCTGAACTAGCACTCATTAGTTGATCCAGATCATCATCTCCCACACATATATACAATCACTGCTCAGTTCATATTAAGATAGCAAATCTTCAAACTTTAATGGACAAGCTTCAGTCTTCTCCACTCTCCAATTCTTCAGTCATCCACATCATTGAAAATCCAAAAATGAACTGCTCAAAGTCCTTGTTGTTGCCAATATTATTATCATGCCCACTTTTGCCTTAAATCAATCTGACCCCTCATTCATAGGACCTTAAAATATCCATTTAATTATACAGAAGTGGGATGTGCAGAATACAAGCTGAATATGTAATATTTAAACACGTATATTATCTATATTAAACTTAATGTAATTATAAGGGACTTGAACTCAGACTTTCAAATTCCCCATACTCAATCCATCTTATACAACATGTATGTGGTCATATGTATTAGTTGTATAAGATGGATTGGATAGCTGTGGGAAATTTAAAAATCTGAGTTCAAGTCCCTTATATTGAATGTGGAACTGCTTATAAAATATAATGATATTAAATATGAATCATTGTAAATTTTATTTCATTGTTTATTGTTACAATGTATACATCAAAATTTATTTTTGGCTTTCCCATGAATAAAAACGGCTTTGGCCGGAAGAAAAAAATGGAATAGGTAATAAGGTATTGGTAATTTTTGATCCTCTATGTAGTCATAATAATGATCAGAACCAAAAAATTAAAGATTTTTCTGTACTGAATCCTTCTTTCCTTGTTATATTACACATGGGAAAATCCAAAATAACATTTAGCATCTTTAATCCATGAAAATGTTTGTATTAACACGTATCTATGAACTGAGTAAATTGTTATAAACATTCTAATGAAAGGAATTCAAGATTATATATAATGAAAAATTCTTCGATCAACATGCCAAAAAAAAAAATCAACATTAAAACAAAGAAGTCTGTTTTACAATAGAAGGTGAATTTGTTAATAATATTTAAGAATATTTGGCTTTTTTTTTTCAATGTATTACAGAAATTTGAGAAGTTGCTGAAATAATTAACTAATATTAATATTATTTGCAGATTCAGGGCAATGCAACACCAATTTATGATTTAGAAAATGTTTAAGATTCATTAGAAGCATTCGTTAATTTCTTTTAAGATTAATGTTATGGTTTCTCTGTCAGAAACATCTATTACAGGCAATAGACTTTTGCAAGAAAGACTATATGGAATAAAAAAATTTAACCTTTTACAGCACAAATAGAAATGAGACAAAAACAAATATAGAAATGAAATTGCAAAACAATTCACATTTTATATTCTCAATTCTTTATGCACTGAAAGTCATTAATATATGCCTAATTTTAACTTAGACATTTCTTCATTCAAATATGTTTTAGTAAAATAGGCTAATATTTTGATAAAATAAATTAGTAAATCCTAATAAATACTCCTTTTAAATTAAATTGTTTCCTTTAATCATTAAGTTTTTAAGATATTGTTGTAATTATATTTTTAATATAACAAGTACTTTATCTTGAAAATATTTGGTATTCTTACTTTTTTTAAATTCTAATTACTATTATTTGTTAATAAAATAAAGCATAATAAGCTAAAATATTAGTCATTTTTTTATTACTGTTAAGAAATGAGAAAATTAAATAAAAAGAAACTATTGTTTAAAATTTTACCTTCTTTTTAATCGCTTAGAAATTAGATACATAGCACATGCTCCAACATAAATCACCATCAACCTTTCAAGCATGGCAAAATGTTTTTCCCATTCTCCAACTTCTGAGAAATAATTAAATGTTTGCAAAGCTTCAGATGGCGTACGATATACATTTGGAGACAAAACATGAACCAAAGTATTATCAGCCCACAGTCGCCATTTTCTTTCTTCTCTAAAATACATACATTTTACTATATTACTAATCATTGTTACTGAATCTTTATTTATTTATTAAGAAAACAATAAAATGGGTTAACTAAAGACAATATATAAATTTTAAAACATTTTGACATCACCATTAACATATTTCAAGAATGATAAAATTAAGCTATAAGATTTAGTATCTATATAAACAAAAGTTTCTTCACTGTAAAATATTTGACAATTTCATATGAGTAAATATTATATAGTAATTAATAATTATTTTTAAAAACTTTTAACAGCAATTTTTTTGTCATTTTTCTACAATGTTTCATTTCACAAATAAAGATGTGTCTATAATAAGATTTATGCAAGACTGTAATCTAATTGAATGAATATAAAAACTCGTAATAAACTCTGAAGCAAAATAATTACAATAATTTTTGGTAAGCACCGTCGTGATGTGCAGTGAATTACATTTTGAATCGAAAAGCTGTTTTATAAGCTTCAAAATATTCATGTTTTCATAATCTTTAAAAAAATTAAGATTCCATTCCATTCTAAATAAATATAAACTTAACAAATCTTTAAAATGCATGCTAAGTTAAATGTTCAATATTAGTAAATGTAGCCATTGCAAACTATTTGGAAGAAAATCTTGAAGCATCGGCAATAAATGTAAGGAGTTATAAATATATTTCTAATCAAATATAATAATTTTCAATAAGTTGTCCTAAAAAATAACTGTTATATAATAATATATTTTGAATAAACATTCTAACTACAAATACAATTATCTATTAAAGATTCAAACCTTGTACAAAAAATGATTAAAAAAAAAAAACTGAGAACAACACTTATTTCATTCCAAATCAAGTTTATAAAAATTTCAATTGTTTGAGAAGATAATGGTTGTAAATAACTATTAAACCTATAATAACATTACTAGTAATAGGTATAAGACTATAAATATATTTTATTTCCCAAATAAAGCATTGTAATTGTTAATATTGGGCCTGATTCAGATATAATTGCACAATAAGGCAGCACTTTCATTTATATGTGTTTTAAAATCAATAAAAAGATAACATTCCCTATTATAAATATAACATTTGTGAATCAACAGCATATGAAGACAAGTTAATACCTAAGAATTATCATGAATCTTTAATTTCTACAAGCAAAATGATTAGGTTACTGAAGTTAGACATATCTCACATATTAATAAACCCATTTACATTTAACTTATCACTTATTTCAGTTATTTAGCATTTTATAACAGAGTATTTTTTAGATTTTTAGCATTATTTTAATTGTTGTTATTAATTATGTTAAATTCATTTCCTCTATCATTAATGTAATATTGCAAATCTTTTAAAATGGTTCATCAAGACAAAATTTTATTCTTATTCAGGATGAAATAATTGAGAATTTGTCAATGACATTATTAAAAACAACTTTATTTCTTTGTATCAAGGTCCTCAAGATCATGTAAATTAATGGTGTTTAATAAAAATTGATCATTATTACTCTTCCCTATGGTTTGCTGTAGCTACATCTGCCAAACCAATGGTATGTGATTCTTGTTAAATACTTTATTAAATGTAAATTTATATTAAACACTTGTAAAAAATAATGTGATGATAGGTATTTTAAAAAAACATAAAAGACAACATAAATATAAATATTTTGAAAGATAAAATCTGTCAAATTTTTTTAGAGGAAGAAGAAGTCCATGTGTGTGAACAGATAGGGCTCTATTTATGTAAAAAAACAATCAATAAATAATCCTGAAAAAAGATACCTGATCCCTATATTTGCTATGATTAATTCCATGACTGCTTATTAACATTTCACTAATAAAAAGACTAAAAAACAATTTATATATATTGCAATCATCGAACAATAATAACAAGGTAGCTAATAAATGATCAGCACATGGGTTAGGCTAGCACTTATGCTGCTCAAAGACAATCAAAAGCATCAAATCATAAAGAGAGTTCTGATATTCTCTCTCTCTAAAACAAATATAATCTTACGCAGCAAAAATTACACAAAGTTAGCTTACTTCAAAATGTTTATAATCCAATAAATCTTCCTTAAATAAATTGGATATTCATCATCAACAATATTCTGTCAAATAGACAGGTCCAGAGAATAGTCATATCATATCAATTCATCCATTTTTTCCATTCCATTCTCTTCATTGCCCAGCACTTCAATTCCACAGTACCTCTTCCCATCTCTTATATTATCCAACAATGTCAATCTCTTTCATCCTTTCTTCTTACTTTCATTCACCATTCTCTTCAAACCATCTTTCATTAAACTATAATTTCTTCTTAATTTCTTCAATCAATCTTCTTTTTTCATTTATTCTTTTCAAAATTTCTTTATTTGTTATTTTATTCATCAAATTGACTTTTTTCCATTCTTCTCCATGTCCCAATCTCAAAAGCTTCCAATTTATTCCATGTTTCAACCCTATACATTAGTACACTGCACACATATCATTTCATTAATTTTTTTCTTAATTCTCTTTTCAAAGGTCCACAAAATATTTTCTTTCATTTAATAAATTCCTCTTTGCCAAGGCTATTCTTCTTTTAACTCCATCATATCTTCCATCCTCACTCAACCAACTACCCAAACATCTAACTCCCCTTACCTGTTCAACTATGTTATCACGGATTTCACTTTGCAGTCTTTTTCCATTTCTCCATATCTTCAAACATTTAGCCTTCTCAATATTAATCTTCTTTCTATATTCCATATATCAGTCTTCCAATTTATTCAATATATAGACTTTTCATCCTCAGCTATAAAAGCCATATTATCTGCAAATCTTATACATTTTATTATTCATCTCCAACATTTGCTCCTCCACAGTCTAAATAATTATTTAGCATGTCTTAAATAAATATTAAAAAGAACAGGTGACTTACTGCATCCTTGCCTAACTCCACTTTCCATATTAACTTCATCCATCTCATTATTCCCCAATTTAATTCTTATTCTTTGTCCAGTTTACATATTACAAATCAATTTTATCTCTTTTCCAAATGCCTTATTATCTTTTAAGATGGATATAAGTTATATAAGTTTATTCCAGACTACTCTATTAAATGTTTTTTTCAAATCTACAAAACATATACAAATTGCTTTATCTTTTTCAATATCTCTCTGCAATTGTTCTAACACTACCAATAACATCTCTTGTATTTTTTCCTCTCTGAAAACCAAACTGTTCTTCTCCAGCAAAATAAATCTTTGCTTAACTAAATCAAATCTTATAAGCAATATAAAGCTTTCTTAAACCAATTCAGTCTCTTAATCAAAATAATTATTTCTAAAATAATTCAGATCTCAGGTAAAATAATTCTAAATAATCCAGATCTCTGAGTTCTTGCAATAATAATTTTTTTTTAATAATCCAATACAATCTTATTCTTCTTTTAAGATTCTTGTACTAACAATGAATATGATCTTAGTGACAACAACAATAATAAGATATGATTTTAACTTTAAGATGATATCTCAGCACATCAAATAACTATTAATTTTAAAATCACTCATAAAACTCTCATGTTAAAATAATTATAGTATACTAGGATTATATTCATGATAATATATGAGTGGGAAAGGGATTTTGTTGTTACCATATACCACACAAACAGGTCTTCTTATAACGTTCAACCAAGACTAAATAAAGTAGATCTATGGATGTTATCTTAACATCAGCGACATAAAACTTAATAAAGTGACTTTTATCATATTCTTCTTGTACTTTTATACTATAGTGATAAAATAAAATGTGTGTGACTTTTGTGGATTTTCTGAGAATGCAGATGATGATGAGAGAAATACAAATTCAAAGATTAATAATTAAAATAATATTTATTGACACTAATAGTATGACAAAATAATCATTAACTTATTTTAATAAAATTATAAATTATAATTTTCCAGTTTAAAATAAAATAAAAATTGTAGATTACAATTGGAAATAATAAAAATTAATAAATAATTAATCTTGACATGATTTCCTATGAATTCATAAAGTTCTCTTCATTAACTATTTTCACTTTCAATTGCATTAAGTCCTTGTAGGAAATGTATTTACTATTTCTAATAAAAATAAATCTTACCATCCTTCTGATATCATGAATTTGAAAGAAGATGTATAAATCTAGAACCACATAAATAATTAAATGCAAGTATAAAATATCTTATCATGTTTTAAAAACACATCAGATATGTAGCTGGGTATATCAGCACTATCAACACATCAAACTCATTCTGCATCAAGAGTGCAAACAAAAACATGGTTGGCATGATAGTCAAAATATTTCAAAAGTCATATTTGGACTAGCATGAGTATAAAAAAATTTTACTTAGATAAACATCAAAGGATTTAAAAGTAAGATAAAAATGAAATGATTCTAAATAAACTTACAACAAGCACCTACTTATACAAGAAGGCAAAAAAATAAGGATCTTGTTTCTAATCTTAAAATACAAGAATAGACCATCAAAAGGGGGTTGCCTAAATAAAACATTCTATGTGAAATACTACTAAAGACATAATAAAACTCATAGGCATGATAAAACAATTGATAAAATAGAGATAACACTACTTTCTCACATAATAACAATGAATAAATGATGTGTAAAACTGATAAAATACAGCAATAATAGCAAAATATGGTTAGGCATACAAATTTGTGGCTAAACAATTTGATAATAAATATATATATCAGCTTCATGAATTCTTTCATACATTTATTCACATTCTAAATAGCTCTATAAGGGACAAAGATAACACAATAATATAACAGTATTCTGTGAACTTAACATGAAATACATATTAAAATCATATATAATTAATACATAGAAAATTAAACATTATGCATATATAAACAAAACTTAAAAAATAAATATTTATACTCTTTTTCCATACCATTTAACAGGATACAATCTAATAAAAAGTCCTTGGATATGGTAAAGATTTCACAGAATATCTGGACAATATTGAAAATTAAATTTAATATTAAGGAAATAAAATCTGAGTATGTTGAATTCTAAAACACTGACATCACTAAAAGTCATTCTAAGTATTTGACAACATGACGATAAACAATTTAAATAAAACAATGAAGTGAATTATAAAAACCATTGTATATATTTTTAAATATAGCACGTTGAATAATACTTAGCATTGTAGACATTTTAAATGGTGCGTTGAATAATAACAAACATTGTAAATATTTTAAATAGCACATTGAATAACAACTAACATTGTAGATATTTTGAATAGCAAGCTGAATTATAACAAATATTGTAGATATTTTAAATAGCACATTAATTTATAACAAACATTGTAAATATTTTAAATAGCACATTGAATGATTGTAACCATTATAGATACTTTAAATAACATGTAAATAAAGGATACTACTATTCCTTTTTTGAAATATAATTCACAGCTTCACACAAATAATATTAACAAGAGTAAACATATTTTTATCAGAATAATGCAAAGTAATATATAAAATGTTATGGAGATATAAATAAATTTTTAACATGAGCACGATAATTTTCCTTTTATAAATAATATATATTATAAACTAAATAGTAGGTTCCAGGCAGCAATAATAAAATAATATTTATACTTTCTTGACAATAAAATATTTTCAAATAGCAAACAAGCATATCTAATGAATATACCAGTCTTTAATGGCAAAACATAAGTTAAAGTGAGCATTGAGTCCAGTTCATAATATTTTTCCTTTTAAAGACAAAATATTTTATTAGAAAAAAAATTAAGTCTATTTGAGCATAATAATTATATTTCTGATATTAAAATAAAAAAATATTTCCATTATAGCATTCTATAACAAAGATCACTTATAGACTGTAAAATGCATAAAATTGAAATCTGTCTATTCATGAAATATTTTCGTATTAAGAAAGTATTCATAATATTCTATAATAATAAACCGTTCATAATAACTAGAATATACTCATTTTTGCAATATTTAAACAGTGAAACAAATATTCCATTCATTTTCAGAATAATAAAAGCGAGACATTTATACATTTATAATTATTATTTCATAGCTGGTTTACCATTTATAAAGTTCTTCAAGCTCAGCGAAAAGTTCTAATTTGACAATAAATAATAATTAAATTAAACTGGAACAAAAACATTTATAACAAACATTAAAACTCAAACTTTCTTATAGAGCAATATATGTAACTTCTTGTTAAAGTTAATGAAAAATAATTTATAAGTTCTGGTATTCAATAATAAAATTATCACTTCAGACATAATTTAATCATGTTTAAAACAAGTAAATTATATAATTAATAATAGTTCTAGCAAATGCAATAATTTCTTCAGTATAAATTTGTTGTCATGTAGCATTGAGACAATATTTTGCTTCTGGAATTTAATGCATTGATCGGGGATTTCTCATGGGAGATATTTGAAATATGATGAAGCAACCTAAGTTAAACACCCAAATAGACGACTACTCTAGCACTGCATGGTAATATGATTAGCAGAATAAAAAAGAATTATAAAGAATTATTTGTAGAATGCTAATAAAGAAATAATGAAGTGATGGACAGTAGAAATGTCTAAAGTATAGTGGTCAAAACTTAAATCATGTGATAGGTAATTAAATGGATGATTGACAATCAAGTAATTAATTTATGCAACTTAGTTCTAGGACAAATGAAAATGGTTAAGTTGCTAAGTTATAGATTCTACAAATAACTTTAATTACATCATGATGTCTAGGAAATCTAGATTAAACAATAAATGAAAATTACAATATATATTACATTAAATATTTTATAAATTATTTAATAAAATAAAAATATGACATTAATAATAATTAATTTATAATACACTTTATTTAAAATTCCCAGAATATTGATTTAGTTGCTAAAATGTTAAATTACTTTAAATATATATATATATTTAACAAAGAAGTACTTTAAATAATTATTTTCTTATGACTTTTAATTCTAAGTAAAAATTGATTACATACACACTCACACACAGAAATAAGATAACTGTTTTAAAAACAACTAATCTAAATTTATTGGCTCAATATTGGATATATAAAAGACTGGAGTATATTACTTAACCAATAATTAAAATTACATTAACATTTATAAAGAAATAAATAAATGGCAAATTAATTAGTTAAGTACTAAGAATTAATAATGCATTTTTTTAAAAAAATTGTCTAAAGCATTTTGAACTCATTTTAGTATTCAAGTTAAGAATACTTTTAACTCTTCCACTATAACATGTTTAAAACTAAGTTATACTTTAAAATAAATAATGTTTTATAATTATGCACTTACAATTACAAACAAGCTACATCAATAAGTTAAAATTATTGAAATTTACTTATATAAGTCTGTTTTAAATAATAATATTTTATAATAATTATTATAACTTAGTTAAACAGCTTATAAAATGATTGATTATTACTACTATAGTAATAGCATTTACTTAATAAAAAATAAACTACGTAAAAAAAAAAATTTTTTTTTAATGCACTATCAGAAAAACTTAATATTAATTCTGCAGCAAGAACTTAAGGTTACAATCCATATATAAATGCATTTCCATACTCTGCTATTCTAGGTATTAATGTGAAAAAAGACTCATACATAGTTTAAATATAAATTTAATATTTATTGTACCGAATATACTTTCAACACTTTCACATTACATTCATGGTCGGTGTACTAATCTCAGCAGACTGACTATGAATATGACATGAAAGCATTGAAAGTATATTCGATACAATAAATATTAAATTTTATATTTAACCTTTAAACAAGTATTTTTTCACAACATATATATATATATATTGATATAGAATCTAAGACCACTAATGTTACAAAGGTATTGATATGATAGTAATCTTTGGAACAACTTATAGGTTAACTTCATGAAATATCCATCAAGCTGTAGTATATGTTTGATGGTAGAACTCTAAAATCTAATCAGTTTTTTATTTAAAAAAAAGAACTCTCACATTTACATACTGATAAATATGTCATTTTTATCCAATCAAAAAATGGCTTATAAAATGTTAATGCTTTGAATGCAATTTATAAGAATTTGATTTAGTAATCAAAAACTGATGTGATTTGTCAGCAATCTGCATCAACATCTGAATTAGATGATTTTCAGATTAAAAATATAAATCAGTTGAAATGTTTTGGTAGTTTTTTTACATAATTCTAATGTGTTGCTAAATTAAATAAATTAAAAGATAGTAATATAAGTATTTCAATTATAATGACACAAATACTTCAATAAAATTAAAGTTGTAAAGGATTGATATTCTGAACAATTTATTAAATGAAAGTGATCTGTGAACCACTTAATTAAAAATAACATAAAAAGTCACTGGAAAAATTTTAATTAAGGATACTGTAATATTCTGAAAGTATGATGGCAAGATCATAAGACTTCAGTAATGTGTTAGTAATGGATATACACTTTAGGCACACTTATTCATTGGTTTGAGTTTGTAAACCAAATAAAAAAAAAATAACATCTCTAAAAAAAAAAATTTATAGAGAGCTTCGAACATGTTTTGGAAGTATATGCAGACAAGCAATAATAATAATGGCTTTCACTGGAAGGGGGGAGGATATTATTGGAGATAAAATATAATGGAGAGATAGAAGAAGCAGTAGATTGAAGTTTTTCAGAAAGAAAAACTTGTTCATATAAGTTAAAAGATAACATAACAAAATTTCAATATAGACTTAAAAACAAGATGTAAAAATGTATGGCCATATTTGTTTCGTAAACTACTTTGTATAATTATACCATATTTCATTCAACTATTTGCTCTTCTTTGTCTTTTTTTCTCTAATGCTAGGCTAATTATATGCTTTTTTTAGTGGCTACTAATGATGCTTAATTGGGCAAAATCTTTGATAATATTAATTACAACATTTTACTAATATGAGATACTCATAAGTAATGAATGAATTCTGATGATATTTTGAAAGAATTATCTAAATTAGAAGCCTGTCCGATAGTTTTGATTGTGTCATTTGAATCCAACTGATCAATATTTGAGTCATCTATTGCATCGTTTTGTGTACATATTGTTTAAAATGATGAATTATTAGACTGGTATTCAAAAATGATTTATACTCATGATGAATATAAATATTTATCAAAAATCACAGCAGTTCAATTATAATCTTCTGTCATGAAGTAACAGATTTAACTTCTCTTAGCTTTTCTTCATAACACACATCTATAATTATTTTATATAGCAATTTTCTTCCTTCATATAATATCCTATATTTCAAATTGTATACCAATGATTATCTTACTTATTTTACATGAGCTGATTTTTTATCTTTTTTGTTTCTATCAATCTTCCTTTACATTAGTTACTTACTGTGCCAGAGTCTCAATTCATATATCAGTGAACTTATTCATAAAAAGTAAATACTGCAAGAATAACAATTATAATCATTCCTACAATAGATAGTTCTGGAGAGTAATGTAATGCATATGTTAACAGCAAGCTGAGAAAATCAAATGCTATTTTATTTTTATAAGCATTCCTACATAATATATAAACTAAAGTTTACAATAGTACTATAAACAGCAGGGTCAAATTCAAAATACATTTACACTGGTACTATTTAGTTTATTTAATTAGCAATTAGACAATTTATAATGATCTAACATTCTCAAATAATATTTTTTTTTTTGTAAACCATACGATGACAACTTTTAACTGTTTAGGGCAAAGATTTTTCATAAGAAAATAGGATTAGACAAGAAACAGGAGTTCTATCATAATAACCAATGAAATTGTCATATAAATAAGCATCATCAATTTTACTCATAGTTAAATTTAATAATTTGTTTTAATAAAAGCAGTCATTTGTTATAAACAATTGAAAGCATCCATTTCAGACTGAATATTTATCAAAAGGAAAAATTTTAACAGAAAAATGTGGTAGATTTGGAACACTAACCTAATGATAAATTGATTAAAAGGCAAAGCTGAATTTTTGCAAAACTTATTCCATTTTTATATCTACTTTCACTACCTTTATCAGAAAATATTTCAAAAAGAATAGCAAATAGTAAAACAATTTTCTTTTAAAATTATGTATTTTGATTTGGAAATTAAAACCATTAACTATCATATTTACAATTACCAAGGATTTTTTTTTTAATTATGAAAAATTGTTGTCTACCAAATTCTTCGATGATTATAAAAGTGTAATTTTTATAATTTTTAGTATAATGTATGAAATATATTTTTAAAAATTTCAATCTATTAATTTTAAGTGGAAAATTCAATACTAATTCTTAGTTGGAGCATATTTGGTACTTATCAAGAGATTATTGTTAAAAATTATTGAAAGTTTCCACAAAACTATAATACTTATTTATGTAACTTTAGTTAGCAAAATAAAATGTATTGTGAATTACATAAAATGTTAAAATTTTTGAAGCTATATCTGATTCATTTATTAATTTTCAGAACTACTTTTACATGTATCTGACTTTTATTGCAATTAGTGCACAATCTAAAAAATAAATGACTCACAATAAGAAGTCAAATACTTTGCTATTGTTATATTTTTAAAATCCTGCAAAGCAATTTGCTTGTAAAATTATTATAAGCTTGTGATATGAAATAAAAATGTATTTTTTGTTTTTGATTGTAACAACTGTTATTGCATCAGCTTAATGATAATTGATTAATGATATGCTTATTAATTTTTGATTCAGTCCTAAAACTGAGATTCCAGAATAAAGATTATTTGGAGGATGCCAAATTTCTACCAACAATGAACTAGTGTTTTTCTACTTAATTATAGTACTCTACTGTCTAGCTGTTCAACCTGCCTTCAGAAAGTTAATATGCATATTGAAATGAGTAATATATTATTCATTTCAGTATCAGTCATGTGATTTTAACATGGGTGAGAGATTTTTAAAAAAAAAATGTTCTTATTACATTCATTCTGGATTCTCATTTTATTAAAACAATATCAGATTTCTACTATGCTTAGCGTGTAAAATGAGAAAAAAAAAATACTAACTACTAATCTAACCTGGACATCTGAAAAACTTGACAAGCTACTTCTAATAATTCTGATTAAAAATGATGAAACAATGCTTATTTCAAATTTCAGAGCTGTAGATTGCTAAAGTATATTATGGTCACATATGAACTGTTTAATATTAGCCATTGGAAAGAAACAAACTACAGTTATCTCGTTTTGGAAGTTTTATGTTTAAAAGTAACTATTTATAGTATATGCCGTTTTAAATTGTATTTAATACCAATATGCTATATCCTATTTTATGAATTGTTTAAAGTAAAAAGCAAAAGTTTTAAAAAAAAAGACAAAGAAAAAAAGTTTAATTAAAGTTAGTGGCATTTTAATGCAGCTGAAGTAAAAATAAATAAGTAAAATATTCACTCTGCATTATATATGTATTAATTTCATAAAAAAAACTTCTTTTACTTCATGTTAATTATTAACCAAATGTTATTTTGTAGAAATTGTCAGTTTAAAAAATAAATAAATAAATAATAATAATAGTAATAATAATAATAATAATAATAATAATAATAATAATAATAATAATAATAATAATAATAATAATAATAATAATAATAATAATAATAATAATAAGTATAGAGGATTTGAACTCAGATTTTCAAGCAACCTTAAACTATCCACACCATCTCATACAACAGATACACATGACCACACACATGTAAAAAAGATTAATAATCACCAATATACGTATTTCATGCTAAACCAGCACTCATCAGTTAGTCCAGAATATCATCTCTCACACATATATATAATCAATGTTCAGTTTATATTAAGATAGCAAATCTTCATACTTTAATGGACAGGCTTCAATCCACTGCAACCTCCAACTTTTCAGCCATCCATATCATTGAAAATCTGATGATGAATACTCAAATCCCATGCTGATGCTAATATTATTGTCATGCCCATGTTGACCTGAAGTCACTCTGACCCCTCATGTATAGGACAGTATCCATTAAATACATATAAGAGGGATGGACAGTATACAAGCTTGATATGTAAATATTTGAAAACCAGGTACTCTTCACAAACCTGGGAGCTTAATTGTAAGTATAGAGGATGAAGATTTCAAATAATATTTATATTATTTTCAAATAATAATAATAATGGAAAATATAAAATCCATTTTAAATGTAATATATTTACACATAAGTCATCCAAGAGTTAAAGAATTAGAGTAAATAATTATTAATACTTTAAGTTAATGATTTAATTGTATCCATGGGTTCATTTGTCTATAGCTAGTTCTGCATTTGATTGCTGAGAATTAGATTTTATATTGGTGAACTTATTATATATATATATATTGTCTGTTCACTGTCAAATAGTTTAAATATATCCATATCTGTGTGGGAGGATTCATTTCTATTTTGTTTTAATAAATTAGAAATTACGCTCAAAATGAGCCATCCCTGTAGAAGTCATAGTTTTATTAAATTGGGATTAGGAACTAAAAATGGCCATTCCTTATAGTTACTGTTGTAGAAAGATGTAGCAGTTACATATCCCATATTCAGTATATGCATATATACTGAATATATACTAGGAAACTTATGATTCAGACAATCAACTTATATTTATAGATTTATCTGTAAGTTATATTTTAAATTTCTTGAAGTCAAAGTTTGCTGTACAGAAAATATTATAATGTCATAAACTTAGCAAAGAAATCTTAAACATTTTATAAGTAATTTTTGTTTTGGAGAAAAGAGTTTGTTAAAAAAAAAAGTTAAATGTCAACTGATAATTATATTTTGTAATTAAACTATTGTTATACAATGTGTAGCCTCTTTAAATGTAATAGTGTATGGTCTACATTCATTCACTGGAAATAACTTGTGTTCTTCATGATTTAGTCAGATATTGCAAATAGAGGCTGGATTTAGTGATCATCGTTCTATTAAACAAAATATTATTAAAAACATCCTGAGATTTAAAGTCAGGTAGCATGCATATAAATTATATATATAGAAAAATGTAAATCATTGAAACATGCTTAGTCTGACCATTACATAGTAATATCTTTATCCATAAATTTTTGCTCACCCAGGATGAGGGCTTCATTTTTCAGTTATTGTAATCTCTATTTGCCTGAGTTAGATGAACTGCATGGTTGTCCAGACAATAATTTTTTTTTTTTTTTTTGGCTCTGTAAATTGTAATTATAAAAACAATAAAAAAAAATAATAAATGAAGCAAGTTGTGCTGGGAAAAGGATGTTCAAGTATGTGTCAAGTTCTAAGATCTTCCAAGGGTCAAAGTAATGCAACTGATGGTGAATCCAGTTACAATTATATTGAAAATATTAAGTTTATTGCATATAAAATGTTGAAGATTAACAAAATGCAGAATAAAAATGAAAAGAATGAGGAGCAGCAGAAAATGATTGAAGTAGACAATTCAGAAACAAGCTGTGAAGAAGACAGTTTGGAGACTTCTGATATGGATAAATTCCTCCAGACACTAACACATACAAACAACTAGAGCATAAAGATATCAATGAAGAGATAAAAATCTCTGAGAGTACTGCAAGATTAGCATATAATTCAAATAAATGGAACATAATCAAAAACAGGGATTTACATGCAAAAACGGATGGAAGATAATCAAAAACTAAGGGAATTAGAGATGCTAAAAGGAATGGAAGATAATCAAAAACTGATGGAATTAATGATGAAAAACCATTTTGAGTAAAACTTAGAAAAATTAGATCAAAAACTGGAAGAAAATCTGCATAAAGTAAATGGACAGATAGAGCAAATAAAGTGGAAAATGAAGGAATACCATGTTTGTATAAAAGAAAAAAAATGCAGGACAAAATTTTAAAAAATAAACATGAGTAAGACAAAAGACAAAGAAATGCAACACACATTGGCAACTAAACTATAAGAGTTTGAGAGTGAAATGAATAAATTTCAAAAAATCAGATGTAAACAAACAGAGCAAATGATGCTATATCAAATAGATCAAAAGAAGACAGAAATAGAAGTTATGTTAGAATTTTATAATCAAATGATACAAAACAACCTGGACACACAAATTATAAAATTCAAAGCTGACATGATGGGAGATCTTATACAAAGAACTGAAAATTTGGAAGAGCAGATGTGTATGCTAGCTATAGATTACCAAAGGGGCCGAAGAAGATGTGGAAATGGAGCAACGTCCTAATAGTGATATTAATATGAATAGACATGGAGAAGTCAAACAACCTTATATAACTAACCAGTCAATAGATGTCAATAAAAGAGAATAATGAAAAATAAATAATATACCAACTAACTTGAACAATTGTTTCACATCTAAGCTGGTACAAATTACTATCTTCAAAAGGCTTGCCATGTTAAAATCCATTAGACTATTTAAATGGACTTCCTGAACTATTTGCAATTCACAGCTTAACAGATAAAAAAAAATGTCACTGTCACAAATATCTATGATGATTATGAAGGGACAATAATATAAAGCTTCAAAAATGAGATATGTCAGGATGTGCTGCAGAAGGTATCTCAAAAACGATACAGGCCAAGTACTGAAGAAAGCTTATCGCAACTTTTTTTAAGACAGGTGGTGAAATTAAGAGCACTTACAGCTTTTGCTCTATCAGAAAATCATATTATTCATCTTATAGGGCATAATTTGCTGGCTAATATTTAACACAACATCTTGGCTAACAACTGGTTGTCTATTGAAAGAATGGCAGATCTACTAGAGACCATAAACAAGGAAATGCTTTACTCAGGTAAAAAGAATCATTATGACTCATTGTACAAGCACTTGTATTGCAAATTTTAACAAACCTGACCAGAAAAGATTTTGTCAAACACTTGAACATAGATATTATCCACCACTTAGAAAAAGAATGAGAAGCCCTTTGATTAGGCACAAAGAAAAGAGATTCATGATAAAGGTCAGTATCAAAGTACAGCTGAACGATCTTATATCAATGATCAATAGCTGGATAAACAGCTTACAAAAATGCCAAATGAACATGAAAAGAAGTTAAGATGAATACAATTTTTTTGTTGTTGTTTTTTATTTCCAAGTTTGAAAATTTGAGATGAGTAAAATATTATTCTTCAGTGTTACCATGTGGTTTCCCACCTTTTAAAAATTTAAGTTTTAAAAAAAAAATTCAAATTCAGGCAATTAAAGTTTTATGCAAATTAATCAATCAAAAAAAAAAAAAAACTGAAACAGGCCATTAAAAAATAAAAAAAGTGAAACTTATAAAAAAAAATTAATTTTTCTTATTACATTCATTATAGATTCTCACTTTATTAGAATGATATTGAACTCCTATTATACTTAGTGAGTAAAGAGAGGGGGAAAAAAACCATCATCTGCTATTTTAACCTGGACATCTGAAAAATTTGACAAGCTACTTCTAATAAATCTGGTTAAAAATGAAGAAACAATGCTTATTTCAAATTGCAGGCTACAAACTGCTAAAGTATACTATGGCCACATAGGAACTGTTTAATATTTGCCATTGGGAAGAAACAAACTACAATTATCTTATTTTGTAAGTCTTATGTTTAAAAGTGACTATTTATGCTTTACCCTATTTTATATAGTACGAATATGAAATATACATTTTTAAACAAAAAAAAAAAAAAGTTTAATTAAAGTTAGTTGTATTTTAAGGCAGCTGAAATAAAAAAAATAAAAAAATTAAAGATTCACCCTGTATTATATATGTATGTTATATTAACTTTGTAAATAACTTTTCTTTTAATTCATGTTAACCTAATGTTGTTTTGTAGAAATGATCAGTTTAAAAATAATAATAATAATAATAATACTAATAATAAATAAGGATAATAATGGAAAATATAATATTTGTTTTAAATGTAATATATCTATGCACAAATAGTTCAAATGTTAAACAATTAGAATAAATAATTATTAATGGCTTAAGTTAATGATAGACAAATGTCTATAGCCAACCCTGCATTTGATTGCTGAGAATTAGATTTTGTGTCAGTGAACTTATCATTTATACATGCAGTTGTCTGTTCACTGGCAAATAGTTTAAATATATCCTTATCCATATGAGAGGATTCATTCCTATTTTGTTTTAATAAATTAAAGATTGGACTTGAAATGAGCAATCTCTGTAGAAGTCGTAATTTTATTAAATAGGGATTAGGAGCTAAAAATGGCCATTCCTTACAGTTACTGTTATAGAAAGGTGTAGCAGCTATATATTCCAGATTCAGTATATGCATATGTCTACACTAGAAAACTTATGAGTTAGATAAATATCTTATAATCTGTATGTAGAGTTATATTTTAAGTTTATTGGAGTCCAGGAACACTATACAGCAAATGGACTTGACTATCTATAACTGTATTAATATTATAATGTAATTGAATATTAAGAAAAGGCTTTGTTAAAAAAAAAAGTAAAGTAAGTTATACGCCAACTGATAATTATGTTCTCTAATTAAAATAAACTATTGTTGTATGATGTGTTAGTCTTTTTAAATATAATATTGTATGGTTTATATACATTCATCAGGAGTAACTTGTGTTGTTCATGATCTAGCCAGGTATTGCAAATAGGGGCTGTGTGTAGTCATCATTACTCTATTAAGTAAAATATTAAAAACATGTGTGCTGCTCTATTTTCTGAGATTTAAAGTCAGGAGGTGTCCGTGTATATATATAATGTAAATCATTGAAACATGCTTAATTCAAACCATTAGAATATATACTTACTGTCAATAAAATATTGTAAAAACTAATAATAATGATAATAATCAAAATATTATATTTTAATTGATAATCATTAAAAATAAAAATAACAAATATGGATAGTAAATTTTATTTGACTGATTACGTGTACATATATAATAATTGATAATATAATGATTTATACATATATGAAATACTATGGAAGTAAACTACTTTTCACATATCCACTCATGTGTAAAGAATAGTTTGTTTCCACAATATTTCATGTATGTATAAATAATTATATTATCAATTATTACATGTATACCAAATAATAAGGTTCAGTATCACAAGTAGTTTTAAATGACAATCATTCTCTCCCCTGTGATATATAAACTTAACCTGTGCAAGTAATATGCTGATTTAAAAATCAGCTAGAAATAAGATCAAGCTCTCAATTCAAGCATGACCAATAAATGTTTGCTTATTAAAAGAATAAGCTCTAATCATAGGTGGACTATCTATGCTTTTAAAACATTTATTGATGGGATAGTGTATATCTATTTTATAGTATATGTATGAAAAGTTCCTCTGTAATTATTTTTTTCTCTTATAACAAAAAAACAAGATATTTTAATTACATTTTGATTTGTACTACTTTACTTTTTGTTCTAGAGAGATAAAGAGAAAAGACAAAACAACTTTTAATTAATTAAAACAAAATTTTTAACAAAATGCTAAAAGCTTTTTTTTTATTTTCTTTTAAAAAACTGATAAAAACAAAATTTGGCCTATTTCTGTCTTATCATCTTTTAAAAGTTAACTTTCAAAAGAGAAAAAAAACGATTTCTCTTCTTATTACTTCTTTTTTTTTTTTTTTTTAACATTAAAACTGGTAGATAATTAAAAGTACTGAAGAGAGAGAATAACAGAAATTATTTATTCAATTTTATATTTTTTTCTCTTTTACAACTAGTTATAACAAATTATAAATATTCATATTGCTATTTTTAAAAAAATGTTTGGAATAATCATATCACTTAAGAGATGTAAAACTTTTAAATAAATTACTGCTTACTATTATAAAAAAAACAACTGAGAAAATTAAATTCTATCATTTCTCCATTTTTACTAGTTTAATTTAAAAAGCTTTTAATATCTGACATGGCCAGAGTTGGCCACTATCTACAATACTACAATATATTGAGTGGATTGCAATGTTTGCACATTAAAATGGGAAGTTGAAAATAATAGTTTCTTTCAAATAACCAACCTTAGGTTTTTTTTTATTCATCTGGAAATTGATTTGCCATCATTTATAATTCTGAAATTCACTAATTTATCACTGAACCTACTAAATGTGTGTGTATATTTAAGTATACATAAAATGCATATTATTAGTTAAATAATAATTATAATTGTAAAACTAAACGGATTGCTAAATGTGTGTGTATATACTTATATATACAAAAAAAAAGTACTATAAATGATATTATAATGGTAAATTAAATGTATGTGTGTGGATGCCAAGGCATTCACAATATTTTATAAAAGCAATTAGACTAATTAAATAGTTTAATTAAAGGAAAAACTATAAACTAACTTATCAAGAAAGGTAGATGAATCTGAGCAAAGGATTAAGATAATGTAAGCAAAGCCATTGCAACCCTGAATGTTTAAAGTTCCTGATCAGATTTAATGATAATAGAAACATTGTTTAAAAGAGTCAATTCAATGGTAATTGTGTTATCTGATCAGGGAACGAATACGGTAACTCGAGAGATGACCATGTGGACAGCAGATGGCCAATCAAGAGAGTCTACACTAAAAACGAGAGGATGAAACAGATCTAGAATAGAACTGAGACAACTCACTTGCTAAGTGAAGTTCTTGAATGACAATTGTGTCATTTCCTCGGGTGCTCCAGTCAGCTCCCTCCTTCACTTAGCCTTGCGGAGAAGTTTACCTCCGGACGTTCAAAAGTAAACTTAGGAACTGTAAACAGGTCATATTGATCTTATTATTATTTTGTTACGCCTTCGGACCCTTATTGTTATTTATATAGTGTGTGTATATAATCATCATATATGTATATATTAAACAATATTATCTTAGTATAACTCTGTAAATAAATTCTTGTTACTTAAATGTACTTGCCGAGCTGCCTCATTAATTAGCAATTATTTGTGTTATTTATATTTGTAATCCAGCAGACAATAGAGTGCCGCTGAACACAGCAGAACCCAAGTTATAAATAATCATTTAAATTATTGTATAACTAGTCAACTTTCAGCAATTATATAAAGCCATTTTACCAATAGATGATATTAAGACAATTGAAAATAGGTTTTAGCTGTAAAATAATTTAAATGATAATTTATCTTTTAAAATTACAATATTATGTACGTGAGAAGCTTGCGATAGAAGTTCAGGCAATGGAAGTACCTACCCTGGAATCAACCCAAGAATTTCACATTCCAGAATCTAAGATTCTGCCACTGCAGTAAATCACACAAGGCACTTTAAATGTTTATTAAATATAATAAATATATTTAGAAATTTAGGCATTTAATTTTAGTATATTGACAGTGACTGATAAATAGTGAAATTATATTACAAAAATTAATAAAATATAAAAATAAATAACTTCTAGAAATTCATGAATAAATAGCACTAAGTAAAAAAGGAAAATAACTTACAGCTGATCCTCTGTGCTCCGATCAATTTTCACATTATCTAACATTAAAAAATATTTATTTGTAATATCAGCCTGATTTTTGCCTTTTTCATCCTGATAAGTAATGACAGGATAATAAGAAACTATTTGATCTAATTGTTTTTTTTCATCCAGAACAAGTGACTGAAGAGCGCTGATAATCAGAGAAGAATCATTGAGTTGCTGAAAAACCAAAGTCACAAATATGACATTATTACTTCTAATACTATATATATTTATTGTGGTATTGTTTCACATGTTTAAAAAATGAATTTGGGGAATATTTTGTAAAAATCCTCATTACAAAACAAATCAACTTGATCCAAGTCTTTAAAAAAACTCTGTGTCCACTGACAGAAAAATTATTTACAAATGTGAATTGATTAATATTAGCCAATGAAACCATGCTGCTGTTATTTTAACTGTCCTCAAAATTTATTAACCAGTTAACTTAGTAAAATTATTGCTAATGGATAGGGAAAGATGCTAAATAAGTTTTTGTAATGCAGAAATGTGCTGCATTTCACCATTTTTGTTTCAATTTTCTGATCTTTTAATAATTTCTAGATTCTTTTATATGTAAGTAAATCATTTACTACTAATACTAGAAATATGAATTTTTCTTACAAAATGAAAAATAACAACAATAATAGTTAATCAAATACTGTTGTATGTTTTTAATTTTTACTCTGATGTATCATTGATTTGACCCATACAATTTCTGTGACAAACAAAACGTTAAATTTCATAGATCTCTCAGTGCATTTGATCATTTCACATAAGAAAAAAAAATTCTTGCCTGCAAAATGTTAAATTTTAATAAATTTCACAATCTTGTTCAAAGTATTTAATTTTCTTAAGTAAAACTTGTAGTTTTTCTTTTTTTTTTTTTTTCCATTCTTTTTTTTTTATATGTCATCAACATGATGTAAATATTTATTAATAAACTTATATTATCTATAATTTTTCACCAATCCCGCTATCAGAAATTTTCAGCTTTTTGACAAATGACTTTTGCCACTGAAAATATGTATGCAAGACAATGGTAAGAATATCTAAAAACATAATATGCTATCAAAATATCAAAAAAAGATAGTTGTTCATTATTTTAAATTACTACAGTAAATTTTACAATAGATGTCAATCATTAAAAAATTAAGAATGGAATATTCACATTAAAAACACATCACTGTCATTTCTAGGCTAAATGAAAGTTCTGTTATTGTTTTTTTTTTTTATTATTATTATTATATTATAATTCTTTTTCATAAAATTCATAAAAAAGTTAATAAATAGATAACATAAAACCCATAAAAAAATTATCTTGCTTATTTTCCTAGAATTGTAACAAAATCCATATTTTTGTTGTAATAAAATAATAGTTACAGCTTCTTTAACAAATACATTGATAAAACAGATATGATTTCAAAACTGAGATCGGGTTAGAAAACTTCAAATTTTAAATCTAACAATAAAGTATATTAAGTTTTCAATCCTATATGATATATTATCAGTTAAAAACATATATAATATTGACTAAAATCTAGTTACAGTATGTATAAACGATTCAAGTAATAGTTCTCAAAGAGACTTCAGGCATAATTATAAATTTTTAATTAACCACAAAGTTTGGAATAAGATAAAGACATTTCTTTGGAATTAATTCTTGTCTTTATAAAATCATTCAAGCTGGAATGTTTTATTAGGAATTTTGTTTTATTTTCTAGATATGATGGGAATTTCTATCAATCTTTTTACATAAGTCATCATTCAACAAATTCTGAGTTCTCTCCCTACACACTAGCAATGATTCTACTAAATTAGCCACACAAAAAAAAGTTTAAAATAGTTTATAAATCTGTTATCAATGTTTCTCACCTATAACTGATCAAATACTGATAATAATAAAAAACAGTAAAAAGATCATAAAATATGCATAATTATCATCATCAAAGTCATTCACAACAAATATGATCACTAACTCAAAAAAAAAAATAATAAAATTCAAACAATTAATTTCTTCCCAATAAAAGCAATCAATATTTTATCTCTTTAGTGCTCTTTTGGGATCTTTATCATGTAAAAGGTGTCTGCCTCTCATATGAAAATCAAGTTAGTCTGCTTGGAAAATCTTTTATTTTGATTTGCTTTACATGCACAATCCAACAATAATATGATCTTATAATAATGATTCCACATTATCACATTCAACAAGCAAAATATATAGATTAATAATGATTTTGTCATCATATTTTCAGAATATGAAACATTCTTAAATTAAATTTGTTCACAAAAGAACAGCTCTGAATTTAGTAGTAATTATATCCCTATGAGGTTAATTTAAACACAATAGCAGTCCATTGGAATTTGCATTATTTTTCAACACCGTTTCTATGTAAAAAGCTATCAAGATATTTAATGATTCACATTCTCAAGCCGATAATCAATCCAAAGTCAAAGTTTCTGAAGATTTTTCTTCCATCTCTAACCAATAAAGTTTCTATATTGTTTTAATATTAACTATTAAATCAAAATTTTTATAAAATGGATTCAAAACATTAGTAATGTTTCACAATTTTTCCTTTAAATTGTTAAGAAGAGTAGAATCATTAACATATTTTAAATCTAAAGTTTTGTTTTTAATCAATTCAAATAAAAACCTCCACCATTAAATCTATATTATGTCTTTATGTCTGATTCATGAAATCATATAAAAACTGTAAAGATATAAAATGGCATATCCCTATCTAAAAACAGTTTCATTTCCAAGACCTATCTTTTCTTGTCATAAATCTAATAATTGATGCAGCAGTCATTATGAACATATTAGCCCTGAAACAGCAAACAACATTTCATTAAAATACTATCAAATACATCTGCAGAATTTTTTTCTTCTTCAACAGATTACAATCTTTTTAAATACTTGGAATAATTTTATATATTTTATACAGACTATAAAAAATTCTTTCTGTAAAGGACTTCCACAAGATATCCCCAAATTTTGTTTTAAATTCACGTATTACATGTATAATTAGTAAAATATTGACAAATAAAAAATATTACTGTAAATTATATTAAATAAAATATTATAAAATAATAAAATCACACTAATTATCCTACATTTGCATGCATTTTTTGTATAAACTCATTTGAATGCTAGCAAAGAGATGTATTATGATTTACTTTGTTGATTTTATCTATTTGATAATTTAATTCTTCTCACTATCATTTTAAATTGAACAGGTACCTATTTTCAAATACAGAATTTATAAAGTCATTTAAATGATAATTGAAACAGAACAAATTAAATGAGAAATGCATAAAATTTTAATAAGAAAATCATGATATCGCTATAGTAATCAACTTTTTAATAGGGATAAAAGATTATTTCTCTGCATTACTTTTATTTTTGAAATGGACTTTCTGTTAGCAAAGTCTTTAAAAAAAATATTTGTAGTTTTACTTTAAAAAGGTCTGGCTAAATTATAGTTTTTCTTCTATGTCAAAGTCTAATTTTAAAGTTCCAATAATTTTGTTTATAAAAAATTAATATGTGGCATCCTAGTTATACAACCATTGCTTATGAGTTTTGTGCAGGATATAAATAGAAACTGCAAACCACTCAAAAAAAATTTAATATTCATAGATGTTCATAGCCCTAATGAGATTCAAAATGAACAAATTACATCAAAAAGAAATGATATGTTTAATTTTGAAAAAAAAAAAAAGGAAATGTAACCAGCACATACATTTAGCTGATAACAAGCAAAGACTATAACAATCTGTGTGCAAAAAATATATTAGTTACCCTAAAATTATTTTTCATAAATAGACTTTTTAGTGAAATTTCAAATAAGACTTTAATTAAATAAAATTTTCATGAATTTATTAATAATTCTATGACTAGCTTTACACTGTATTCATTATTTGTTAACTTACTTTTTGCTATTTAATATTTTTTAATTATCTTTAATTAGAAAAAATAATTTAAAATTTAAATTTATTTTCTCAAATTTGATCATAAAAAATTTTTTAGCAATATTTCTAGAGTGAAAAAATCACTTAACCAAAATCTAATGAAAATCATTACTTCTTGGGACTTGGAATACTCTTTTTTTTTTTTTTTATGATTATTAATTTGAAAAACAAATGTTTACTTGTAGACATTACCCAGAATACATTATTTTCCTACATACATTTAAATGATTTTCTAGTGCTCTTAGTACACAATTTTATGCCATTTAAAATGAATTATTTGTTGGATGAATATTTCACTTACAATTCAAAATCTAAGCAATATTAATTACTCATCAGGTAAATTTTTTATAGTTTTTCATATAATATTTAATACATTTCTTTATTCACTTTCTACTGCAAGAAAACATTGTCAAAAAATAAATAAAATTAATGCAATATACAAGGTAAAAAATTAAATGATATTAAGTTGTTTTCTAAGTTAGCAATATCATATATTTTATATATATTTGTCCTTCTTCAGCAAGTGAAATCTTAACTATATATTGTCAAATTATGGCAAAATACTAATAATAACAATAATTTTACATTTATAATAATAGTGGGTTTGTGCAATTTTACTTACAGTATTAGCTCAATATATTATACTTTATCATAAATGAACACAAAATTTTAAATAATTTAATTTTTATGCTAAGAGAATTTTCGGTACTTCTCATATCTTTTCTTTCATTATTATTAATACCCAGAATCATATAAATTTCTTTCATGTCTCAAAAAACTGTATTGTCACTAATCAGTTCCCCTATCTAGTATCTAAAAATAGCTCGAGTGTAAACATTGCAATATTTTTCATTAAAATATGTCATGTCTTATTTTCATGCTGAAAATATCTCAATAATTATCAAAAAATTTTTAGCAGAATCATTAACAATTAAATTTAGACTATAGGTCTGTCCCCAACCCTATGCCCTCGGGTACCATGGCGCCCACAGATCATTTTACACGTGCCCGCCGCTATTCAAACATGATAAAAAATTATTTATCTGATACAAATAAATTTAATTTTTAAAATTTCTTATAAATTATTGTATTATATTGTAATCAAATTGTAGGGCGTAAATATACTTTTACAGCGTAAAAATATAAACGTTAATCATATGTTAAAATTTATTTTTGAAATAAATATTTTTTTGTACATTATGTGTATTATTAACAATATCCAACTATAAATTTACATTGAAAAAATAAATGGTGCCCGCCACCTGGCCGGTATTATAGAATGTGCTCTTAAATGCAAAAAGGTTGGGGACACCTGCTATAGGTTAACAATGTAAAAGAAGATTCAAATCTATTATTTTCTCCAAATGAACAATTTGTTTTCCACATATTTTTAGTCTATTATCAAATCTGTCCTCTTAAACTTTTTATGACTCTTTTAAAATTCTTCAAATTTTTTCAGCATAAAATCATAATGTTTTTGTCCAGTTGTGTTAAACAGAACAAAATTTAAAAAAAAAAAACATTTGTGCATTTCAAACAATATATTGACAAAAAATAAATATTATATTTGTAATTTATCATTTCCTTCTACATTTGCTATCCAATAGAATCAGATTTATTTTAGTTTTAAATTTTTTTAATTCTCACTGATATTTGACCATAATAAAATCAAATTTTGAAATAATGAATTAATTGGAGAAAATTATCATTATTTGTGTGTCATACTTCACTAATTGCTAAACATAGATGTTAGAACATTGCACTAATTACCATTGTTCTTTCAGTGATAGAGTATTAATGATTTTTTTTTTGAGATTCATTCAATTTTTTTTTTTTTTTTAACATTTTTAATGTGATTTTCACACTAATTCATGATATTTAAGTATTTCAGCATCATTTTACAACCACAATATTGTTCTGTTTTAATGGTTCTTCAAGCACAACAAAATACTGCATCTAATATCTCTAAATACAAAAGCTATTGATGCTGAACTTTATATTATTAGTATACAATAGTATTTTTATCAATCATGAAACTGCAGATAATTGATATTAGCATTAATTGCATCAAATATTTCTCAAATAAAAATCTGAATATCTTTAGGTTGAATTTTTCTGATCTCTTATCAGACACTAATAAGAAAACATCATAACCCTTCATGCTTTCAGCAGTAATCTTCTCTATTAGCTCCACGCCAAAACAGCTACTATAATTTTGAATAATCAATAGACAATAGATAATAATACTTAATCCATGACTTCAGATTAGAGGTTATCTAACAACTGTAAATAAAGAACCTTGGACTTGATCATTAGCTGGGAAGTGAATCTAGTTCTGACATCAAATGATTACTCAAATTTACAATAAATGATTCTAGCTTATAATAAATAGTAAATTACTGCTCTAAAAGCATACCAGAATCATTTATTAGTGAAGAAAGACAAATCTGCCCATTGACTATATCTTTTGTTGAAGAATTGTAAATAATCCCATTTCCTTACTATCCTGTTTTATAAAAGCAAGCAAAAATTTTCGTCTTTTATTTCTTGATAAAATATTGAATGAATAAACACAGCAACACATTGAAAGATTGAATAAATAAATTACAGCAAAACATTTAGATATATTGTCAAGATTCTGATACATTACAAAAAAATTATTTAATGTTCCAAATAATTTTTTTATTACCTTACTCTTATTTGATTCCACTCTCTATGTTTTATGTTTAAATTTTCATTTGAGCATTTTAGTTGTGATTAAAATTTTATAAATGAATAATAAATTATGAAAAATTTTGTCATTAAAATATAATCATCTATACACATTACCGCTTCTTATATGAAGAAAATATAAAAAATATTATATTTAAAATAATCTTAATGCAATTAACAGTGCATATTCCTTATTGTGAGCTTTTGGATAACATTTTGCTATTGAAAAGGATTCTCTACACCAATAATATTTTAAGTTTAATGTTCTTTACATTTTTCTCACATAAGAAGCAGAAATATCATCATCATCATCATCAACCATTATCAATCCACTGCATAATGAAGGTCTCTCCAAGTTCAATCCATCTTCTCCGTTCTTTAGTTTCTTTTCTCCACATCACCCCTGCACACTTTCTTATTTCATCCATCCATCTCACATGTGATCTCTTGCTGGGTCTTTTACAATCTCTTGGAATCCAGTTTAAGATTTCAATTGTCTATTTATTATCATCTCTTCTAACAATATGTCCAATCCAACTCCACTTCAGTCTTTTAATTTTTTCAATGAGGTCAGTAACATGTTTGTTCTCTTACTCATATATTACATTCAATCTCTTCTTGTTACTCCTAGCATGCATCTCTCCATACTTTTTTGAGTGGTCTGAAGTCTCTGTATTGCTCTTCTATTAAGTGTCCAAGTCTCAGATCCATAAGTAAGAACTAGTAAAACACATTTATTAAAAACCTTCCTTTTCAAACACATAGGCATATTTCCTTTTAGTATCAAGTTATTTCTATCAAAAGCACTCGAATTAAGTTTAATTCTATGATTAATTTCATCCATTATGTTTCTATCTGTATTAATAATCTGACCAAGGTATTTGTAGCTGTTAACTTCTTCTAACTCATCATAATCTATATTTTCATATTTTGAGAAAATCTATTAAACATTACTTTTGTCTTTTTAACATTAACCTTTAGTCCTACTGTCCTATTTTCATCAGATAATTACATATAAATAATTGAATAATGTGAAATTATTCCTTTTTAAAAATTATAAATTTTTATAATAATAATAATAATAATAATAATAACAAAAAGTCTTTAATATTTGGCAAAATTAAATAAGTAAAATAATAGTGAAATCACATGTATGATACTAGGAAGTGTCAAATAAAAAAGTAAAAGGTGATGAAATACAATCCCTTTAAAAAATTTTAATGTAATTAAATAGAAATAATGTACTGTTTTATGAAATGGAAATACTATTCGTTATAAGATACAAATGACATAACAATGTATATCTTTGATATAGTAACAAAAAAATTACATTTGTAATTAAAATACTTGAAGCTCTTGAACAATTAATTAAAACCATAATAAAGTTGTTTACATTTTTTATATTTCCTATTCCATGATTTGGTTACCTGTGTGCATTGCATATATTGCACAACAAAATGCAGCATCCCTTTGCCAACTAAAAATGCTATGTAAGTTGGCCAAAAATATATTAAATCTTTGTATATGGCATTGGAAGAAATTTTCCATTAAATAATCAAAGTAGCTTCTCAACTTTGATTACTTAGTAGTCTCCAGATCTATCTTTTGAGATTGTTGGTGTTGAAATTATTTATATTTGTAAAAAAATAATTTTCCACAGTCATACTAAATATAATGGAGAATTATATAAGCCTAAACAATTAAAACCCAAATTAATTTTATGGGATAAAATAAAAACAAATAAAGTAAAAATATCATTCTCTCAAACATACATAGTTTAATAAAACAGCAATTGCTCTTATGCTCTTCATGGGGTAAGAGATGAATTTTATAGAAATCTCATAGAAATAGTTTTGTAATAATTCTTTGTCTAAAATGTTAATCATTGCTAATTTGTTATTGAAAAAAAACTTTAGGGTCAAAATAAAATCGAAACTAATAAAAAAAATAAAATACATTTAATGAGCCTTATTACTATAATATATCTTTAAAGTTCTATCATCTGTCTGTCATAGGTATATGAAATTAGGATAATTAAAGAACATTTTATAAAACTTTGTGTTATTACAGTAGCAAATTTTCCATATAGTAGTGTCATCCTGTGCAAGTCATAGTAATCAATAGATTCTAGAAGATTTGTGCATAAAATTTCTGTCTAGTGCCTACTCATCCAACATCCCCAAAAATAGTTTTTAACTTGTGACTTTCATTAGTGAGGAACCTTGAATATGAAAACACAGTATTTGAAATCTTAGGATTTAACACAACTCTCTTCATTGATGAAAGTCACAAGCTAAAAATTAGTCTGGGGATATTGGATGAGTATGCACCAGATTAAGATTTTATGCACAAACCTTCTAACACCCATTGATTACTATGAATTGTACCTGGGTGGTACTACTGTATGGATAGTTTGCTATTGTATTAACAACTTGTGTAAGCAAAGGAAATGGTGATAATGTGATAAACTTTTGTTATGTTAATAATCCAAATGAAGTAAATAGTCAAAGTTAATTGTTCACACAGTTGTAATCATTCAGAACATATAAATATTTCACAATTAATCTACCTAGATCTGTGATCCCCCCCCCTCCCTCAAACTATTAATGCTGCAAAATTGAAACTACATTTGATTCTAAATAAAAATAAGCCTTGATAATTTATAAGGCTTTTAAAATTGGATGAGAATGCCAAACTACTGCTTTAAAGATGTCATTTAATGATAGCTAATAGTTTGATAACCAAATAATTATACACTATTAATAAAGAAATAAACTCTGCTTGGAAAAAAATGCTGAAGTACAAATAAAATTAAATTATTAAATAATTTACAAAATAACAGTGATACAAATTGTCTAGAGTAAATGCCTAAATTAGAACATGAGTATTCATTCACTGGAATAACGACGGAATCACTGTTTATACATAGAAAATAACTTTATAGTTCTTTTACTTGGTATGCTAAATATATTAAAGTCAAATTATATTTAGAATATTTATATATAACAAAAAGAGCTCATTAAGGTTGTTAAATTTATTTGTGCTAAATTAGGATATAATAAATTATGATTCTACTATAAAACAAAGATTTTTTTATTTAGTTAAGGAAAGTATTATAAATAAGCACAACTAAATGTTTGTACTTGTCTAGATGAATCAAAAGCAATTAATTCTTGTCTAAATATTAGGAGATAATAGTATGTCCACTTTCCGAATACTGTAATTCCTAATAGTAATAAAAAACATCAAGAGTAATTCACATATTGAAAAACTGAAAGTGAAATTGTAATTAAGTAAGATCCTATAAAAGCATTTCTTTATTGAATGAATTACAAAGCAGAAGAGACAATGGAAAGAGAATAGTGTGCTTAATTTTATGGAACATAGATTTGATTATTATTTGTGAAATAATACTCTACCAAACCATCCATCTGTCTAACTGTCATTTATAATGTATTCTTTATTTTCAATTTAAACAACAAGGATATGAAAATGAGCAATTGAAAAATAAACTCAATTAAATAATTATATCTAATTAAAATAATAAAAAATAATCCTTATTTATGGATTCTGGATAATCACAGAAATCCACAAATTCTATTTATATAAACAAGTTATTTATTTTATCAATGTGAAATTAAACTGAAGTTTATATTACATATTCATTTCCTTATATCAAATGAATAATTATTTTCTTCACAAATATAAATAATTCTTTTCTTCACAAATATAATGTCAGATTGAATACGGAATAAATATTTTGAATATTAAATAACATATAGATTGAAATTCTACAACAAATTTTCTTTTAAATTTTGTTGGCAGAATTGTTAACAGAATAAAATTACGGGAGAAAATAGCAAACCAACATTTCTTCTATGTGAAGAGAAAAAATATTCATTATTTTTGAAATTCATAACTATTTTTTTTTTTAATTTGAATAAAATTTTAACTTTTGTGTTGTTTAATCCATATATATATATATGTATTTAAAATAAATGTTTACATTGTGTTTAAATTATCAAAATATAAAAGCAAATATAGTGTCATACTTTTATTATGCTAAGGGTCTAATTAAATGTTATTAATATAATTCCTATAGGAATTTACTTTATGCAGATCATGATTCAATTTTTATGCTATTTTTCTGGAACCAATCAAGTATAAGGAATAAAGATCTTTGTATCAACCTTATGCCTTTTTCCTCAGGATTTTTATAAAGATCACCCATAAGAACCCATACCAATATAAGCTCCAGTAAATAAATAAAAAAACTGGCAAGTCCTATCTATTAAAATTCCTTTACAAATTAATGAAACTTCCACCAATATATAAAATATAGCCTCAAACTCTTTGTATAAACTTGAATAATGCACTTACAAAAGAATTTCTTATTGTCTGAACATCAAATATTTCTGGAAAAAATAATATTAGATTCTATAATAATGTTAATTATCATGTCTTACTCTCATTCCTACTTTATTTAACTATTTTCTACTAATGTGAGATTAAATAATCTGAATTTAATAACCTTTGAAATTCCGTACAAAAAAGTTTTATTAAAAATAAAATGACATTCTGTTTTATTATACATTTCATGAAAATTTTTTATTCAATTTTACAAAACAATGTAAATATAGGATTTTCTACATATCTGGCAGCAATAATTTACTCTTTCTTTTAATTAATTTTTTTTTTTTTTAATTTTAACGGGCTCAATACTACATAAAAAAATTTCCATCCAAAATTTACATTAATCTAACATTATATATTTATGGAGTATTATGTCACAATTAAGGAAATTACAACCTTATTTTTATCATAATTTTCCTGCAATAAAATATAAAAATCTATAAAGGATTTACGAGTTATTATTTCAAAATTATTTTTCAAAATATGAAATTATTTCATTACAGTACGTCTCAGTTACTTGTTTAATTGGAATGTAATACAATAGTTTGGCTTTAATCCCCATATTAATTTTTCAGCAATATATATCCAAGTAAGGAAGAAATACAATGAATACCTTTTTCTTAAAAGCCTCAATCTATTACTTATTTGCAGCAATCATATTTTCTCAAATTTTATAAAATTATTATTCATATATATTCTATAATATTTATGATAATTAAATCAGAGTCTAGTGCCGATAATAAAAAGTTGTAAACATCTTACTTTAAATGTAAACATGTGGCATATTCTTCATCATCTACACAATATATATATAATAGACCACTATTTTATTTATTTGCTTTGTTAGTGAAGAAATAATATTACTTATATAATAAGGGTGTTTAACATATAAAAAAGAAAATTACATATAGAAGCATTTTCATTTTTTCATTTTTGGCAAAATAAATTATCATAAATAAGAATCAACATATTTTTGACTGAAAGCTTGTGATATATTATCTAGCTTTAATTGTTAAATGTTTTTTTTAAAAAATTCAAACTTTATTTAAACTTTTTAAATACATTCAACTAATAGTAATAATTTTCTAAGGAATATAATAAAGCTATTACTAAAATATCAATTTTAAAACTTATCTATCAAAATTGTTTAAATTTTTTTGTTTTATTTTATGATAATGAGTTTGTTTGTTTTTTCAAGGAATATTAGCTTTATAGCGACATGATGTTTTTACCTTTACAACACATAAGATATTGTGAAAATTGTATACTAAATTAAAAACCACCAACATAACAATGGCACACAATTTAAAAATGATGTCCTCATAGCAAGTTGCTGCAGTTGTTATTATAATAGATACTGCTGTATCTATAAATGCATGCCAAATAAATATGACCTGGTTCCAACTGAAAAACATTTTAGTGCCACATCTTCATAATTTTTTTATATTACAATACTTTCCATAAAATAAAATAAAAAGTGAGAGAAGTTACTATCTCTCAAATAGATCCACTTCTCTTCAGGATTCTTTTTTTATTTTGAGTAAATGGGAATGATAATTTCTAGTGAATCCTGTATCCAGTTTCTCTATTCCTGTTCTGAATAAGTCTTTATTCACTGATCTTTTTCTTTCCTAGCTCCATCTCACTGGCATATTTTTTGGTTCTTTTTTTCTCACTACCTAGAAAAAATCCACATAAACAAAATTTCCTAAACAACTCATATAATAATTCTCTTTTTTAGCAACATGATATGAACATATAAGCATATGCCTGAGCATAACTATTCTACCAGTTCTCTTATTTTTTTAATATTAGGTCCCAACAATTATATTCGTTGGGATTCTTTATTACTGGTAATAATATTTATTTTTATATCTTTTATTAATTTGTAATATTAATTCATTCATCAAACATCTCAGATTTAATCCATTAACTTCAATCTTCTCTATCACTTTTGCAATTTTAATTAATAAAACTTCCACCGTTATCAGTTGGAAGATCATATTTAAATGAGTGACTCCAAATATCTTCAGTTATTTAGTATGCTGATAGAAATGTCTGAATGCTTGATGATCCTTATACATACAATAAATAATATGAGCATCTTGATTTTCCATATTTATTTAATTTATTAACATTGAGATGTAAATAAGTCAATTATTTTATATAGCGCGATGTTTTTTATAAATTATAATATTTAAACAGCATTAAACTGTTGCACATGTGCTTTGTATTTTTAAATATAAAATGCATTCTATCTTTTCCAAAGACTTTATCATGTGGTTGAAGTGTTAGTATTCATTCATTTTATATTTAAAAATCCAAAGCACATGGGCAACAGTTTAATGCTGTTTAAATATTATAACATTGAGATGGTATTTTCTGACATCTCATATATATATATGGGTATATATGTTTTATTTTAATAAAAGTGTGTAGTTATTAGATTATTTTAAAATAATAATTTTTGATATCTTTTTTAAAGTAGTTTTTTTTAATTATCTTGAAGAAATCAGGATTTCTTTGTTTTATTTATTTTTTTAAAATCCATTATAACTCAAGATAAAATTGGATTTTGAGATTTGTTTTCATTAAAAGTTTTTTTTTTTTAATTGTAATGCTTGGAAGGACGTTGGTTGAGGGAGAAGAAAAAATTATAGATTTTGCAATTAACTCTATTGTTGAAACTCTTGATAATAAAAGTATTTGAAATTAAAAATATTGTTAGAGTCGATCTATTATGCTAATTAAACCAGAAATTTTCCATTAATTAAAAAGTCAATGACAATAAAAAGACAGAAATTAGATGTGTAAAAATCCATCTAAAAATAAACTACTAGGTATGAATCCTGTTCATGAAAACATTCTACTTTGGTACATTAGATTGAAACAAGCTCGGAAGCAGATTGGAAATAGATTGAATATAATATTAACCAGCATCAAGAAAATGTTTTCAAGCCAGTGAGCATCAAAAACTTTCTCCTTGGAGAAATATGTCTCACAGCCACACCTGGAGCCATCTGAGCAATTGCCAACTGTGGGAAGAATGAATTAAACAAGCTAGCTGAAAATATCAAAAAGCCAATGGATAAAACAAAGGATTCACACCAGCAGTTTAAAAAAAAATCATGTAAAAACATTACCCACATGAAAAAAGAGAAACCACTGATTGATTAGAGTAACTATGAACTTTTCTTAAAAAACTTTTATTCTGATTGGTGTAATAGAATTTTAGACTCCATTAACTTAGTTGTATAAAATGTAGAGTGTGGGGTTTTTAAGAGGGATTATTATTTTTATGTTATTTTGGTTTTATTTTACTAACTTTTTATTAATTAAAATTTTGTAGAATTTAATTTATTTATTATGTTCAAAGGATTTAAATTCTAAAATAATGTTAACTGCTCGATCTAGAAAGTTAAACAGGAGGAGGGAGGATAAAAGATCAGTGGACATTCTGACTATAATCAACACAGAAGAACCTGGTGTTTGTAAAAAGGGATGTTCGACAGTTGCAAGCAAACAATGGACAATTGTGTCATCCCTTAAGGGTTTGAATATAATTATTAATCGTTAAATGTAGAGGGTTTGAATGATGTAAGATACCACTCATTCTTATTAGTAAGTCAACCTTCAGTCATACCTATTTGGACAGGCATCCAGAAAAACCTAGATCACTATCATTCATAGGTCTTTTGTGGTACATGTTCCCTCAGGAAAAAGTTATTAAACAGTTAATAAGGGATCATATTTATTAAAAATGAAAAGGAATGGAAATAAGATTTACATTGGACTTTTTTCTTAAATTTCAGTTCAAGTCAGTTGGAATGCTCGGACAAAGGGAATTATGAAAAGTAATTAGTATTAAAACGAATATAATAAATATTTAAACCATATTCAAGTGCCTCTGTGTTTTAATTTCTCTTATAATATTAATTATTAAGTGTCCTTTTGGTTTAAACAAAGTATAAATTAGTAGAGTCCATGTTAAATTACGTCTTAAAATCAATTATATGACCGCTGTATGTAAATAAATTATCACTACAATCATTGAAGATTTTTCTAGTGGTAGGCTATATAACTAGGAGAGCCCTTGTACCAGTCATCATAATTTAAGTAATCTTAGAAAAATTGCAGATAGTTTCAATTTGTAGTGGCACATAGGTTATAAGGGGGGGGGGGTAAGAAAAAATGGCTTCCCAATGTGTATGGCCCAAAAACACAGTGAATGGCCAGAGATGAGAGTCAAGAATTAATAAGGGATGTTCAGGTGGTGGTAAGAAAGTGTGATACTGTTCTGGGAGGGGGGGGGGCTGAATTTGGAAATAGTTTAAAGAATAAGACATATCAGTCAAATTGAAAAAACTATAAAAAGTTTGGTGGTGACACGAGTGATGTCAGCTTAAAGAAATATTGAAAGCTACAGCTGATCTAAGGGAGATAGTATTCAGAAATAGTAAAGAAATTAAAGAGAATGAAAATCATGATAGGAGACGTGAAAAAAGATGTGAACGAGTTAAAAAAGAAAGAACAAAGTAGAAGTCGTGAGAATAAAGATGAAGGGGATCTAGTAAAAGCAGATCCCAAAGTTAGCAAGGAGATAGAAGAAAAAAAGGGATTTGAAAAGAAAAAACAGACTATAGAGAAAATAAAAACAAGTCTGAAAACAATGACCACAGCAATAGACTTTAATAATATAAATATGGAAATGATGCTTAACGAAAAAGAAGAGACTAATCCAGAAAGGGCAGCATTAGCAAAATTCATTCAGATAATGGTCATCAAGAGGAATGGGGAAGAAAACCCATTCAATTATCTGAACAGTTTGCACGATTTTTTTTACTTCCACAGAAAAAATTTTCATAGCTACAAAACATTTAAGTGGTCTCGCCCGGGAAAGGTGGAAGGCAATAGAATATAACCCACAGATATTCCAGGAATATAGAACAAAGAGTCGGGGATTTCTGGAGCATCGAAAAACAGGAGTATCTGCATGAGGATATCGCAGGAAAAGAATAGGTCAAACAGAGAAGAGACCTAATCAGTTTTTCCAATGTCAAGATGACAAACTCAGAACGCTTGAGGCTTACCCTATGGATCAATACTAGATTGTGAGAATAATAAGGTATAACTTTCCAAAGTAGGGATCCAATGCAAGCTTGCCAAAAACTGTAGATTATCAATAGAAGTGTTGGAAATATTGGTTGATATGGAGTATAACGATCCTGGGGAATGGGAAGATGACTCCAAAGTTAGATGGGAGAATTGCAATGAACCCTCATTTAGGACCAACAATAACCCCAAGAGAGGAGAGAGGGGAAACCACACAGAATAGTTAAAGTTTGTTTGTTTATTTATTTATTTTCTCCCAAAAGAAGGAGCAATGAGATGGTATTATCTGACATCTAATATAGATATGGGTACATGGTATTTTATTTTAATATATATATTAGACTATTTTAAAATAATATTTTTTGAAATTTTTTTTTAAATAGTTTTTTTAATTTATCTCAAAGAAATCAGTATTTCTTCATTTTATTTATTTGTTTAAATCTATTATAACTCAAGATAAAATTAGATCTTGAGATTTGTTTTCATTATAAGGTTTTTTTTTAACTGTAGTGCTTGGAAAGATGTGAGTTGGGAGGGGAGGGAGAATTATTATAGATTTTGCAATTAACTCTATTGTTGAAACTCATGATATTAAAATATTTGTAATTAAAGATATTAATACAATTTATCCAAACTTCAAACACTTTTTAGCAAACTTTATTTGTATATACACCTTCGTTTCGACTGACCTGCAGTTTTCTTCAGAGTAAGGTTATTCTGATCTTCTAAATAAAGGATTTTTCATTATTTTATTTAGAAGATCAGAATAACCTTACTCTGAAGAAGACTGCAGGTCAGTCGAAACGTAGGTGTATATACAAATAAAGTTTGCTAAAAAGTGTTTGAAGTTTGGATAAATTGTATTTATATGATATTACAGCAAACATAAAGAAAAGTATGATTTTGGTAATTAAAGATATTGTTGGGTCGATCTATTGTGCTAATTGAAGCAGAACTTTTCCATTAATTAAAAAGACAATGACAATAAAAGGATAGAAATTAAACATGTAAAAATGCATCTAAAAATAAACTACTAGGGGTGAATTCTGTTCGTGAAAAAAACACAAATTGCGGAGTTTGCTTTTGTTATATTAGATTGGAAAAAGCTTGAAAGCAGATTGGAAATAGATTGAATATAATATTAACCAGCACCAAAGAAAAAGTTCTCCAGCTAGTGGGCATCAAAAACTTTCCTCCTCAGGGAAATTACATCTCACAGCCACACCTGGAGTCATCAGAGCGATCGTCAGCTATGGGAAGAATGGATTTAACAAGCTAACCAAGATAGCAAAAAGCCAATGGACAAAACAAAGGATTCACACCAGCAGTTTCAAGAAAAATCATATAAGAACATTACCCACATGAAGAAAGAGAAACCACTGATCGATCAGGATAACTATGAACTTTTCTTAAAGAACTTTTATTCTGATTGGTGTAATATAATTTTAAACTCCATTAATTTAGTTGCATAAAAAGCTTCAACGGAGAATATGTTATTTTGGATGAATTAAAAAAAAAGGGGGGAGGGGGAACATGGTTTTATTTTACTAACTTTTTATTAATTAAAATTTTATAGAATTTAATTCATTTATTATGTTCAAAGTGTGTATAGTTTTGAGTTCTAAAATAATGTTAATTGCTCAATCTAGAAAGTCAAACAGGAGGAGGGAAGGTAAAAGATAAGAAAATGTTCTGACTATAAGCAACCCAGGAACCTTATTTCGGAACCTGGTGTTTATAAAAAGAGATATTCAATGGCTACAAGCAAATAATGGACATTTGTGCCATCCCTTAAGGGTTTGAATATTTTTTTTTTTTCATATGTCATAGCATCGGCCGGGAGGCGAACCCACAACCATCTGCAACCAACTACTTGCTTGCAAGGCATCTGCGATGACCTCTCGGCTGAATATAATTATTAATTGTTAAATGTAGAGGATTTGAATGGTGCAAGATACCGCCCATCCTTATTAGTAAGGCGACCTTCAGTCACACCTATTTGGACAGGCATCCAAAAAATCCTGGATGACTGTCATTCATAGGACTTGTGAGCTGCATTTGCTCTCAGGAAAAGGTTATTAAACGGTTAATGGAGATTGTATTTATTAAAAGAATGAAAATAAGATTTATGTTTGTCTTTTTTCTTAAATTTCAGTTCGTCAGTTGAAGTGCTCGGACAAAGGGAATTGGGAAAAGTATTTATAATTAGTATTAAAAAGAATATAATAAATATTTAATACTCAAGTGCCTCTGTGTTTTAATTTCTCTTATAATATTAATAATTAAGTGTCCATTTGGTTTAAACAAAATGTAATTAGTAGAGTCGGCGTTAGATTATATCTTAAAATCAATTATGTGACCACTATGTAAATAAATTATCACTACAATCATTGAAGATTCTTCTTGATCTAGTGATGTGATGTGCTGTAATGTACTGTGGCTTCTTCTTAAACGGAGTCAGGAATCTCTCAATAATTATATCCAGAGAAACCTGTTAGCCACTTTATTTTCCATTCCCGTTCTATGTTTTCCCATATTCTGTTCCATCCCATTTCCACAACATAATCTTTGTCAACTCTATGGCCTTTATATCTAAATCTCCCTTATCTTTTCCCAAACCCAGAATAAATATAATCACTTTTTTCATATTTATTCTTCCATAATTTCATTATATGTACCCTTTCTGTTTTCAAGCATTAACATTCAATTAACAGATGCCTAATATTTTCTATTCCTTTCTTACATAATTTACAGACTAAATCACCAATATTTTTCAATTTAGCTACATCATATTTATTATATGAAAACACTGTTAATTTCTTTATCAATCCCTTTCTTTTCTTTGCTTCATTTATTTTGATGTGTCAATTTACTGTAGCTTCTCCTTAAACGTGTACAATCAATCCTCTTCCATTTTGCCTCCTTAGCACCCTTACTTTTTCAGAGATTTATTTCTGAGTGCCTTAAATTATCTTTTTGGCACCGGGAAGATTTGTAGATTATTACTTTACATAGTAAGCAATCCTCTCTATTCTATTTTGTTCCATAAGAAGCAGGATTATATTTATCATTTCCTTTCGACACTTTATTCGCTGTTAATGACATTACAGCTTTGTCAATACATTTTTTGATCGATTTTAAGACTTTTTTTACAGCTTTCAGAGTACTTTAATAATTTCTTTTTGAATTCTGCTTCAATTTTTTAGACAAATCTATTTATTTTAATACTATCTAGAAATTATTGGTTCTTAATCATTTTCACCAGATACTGACCATTTTTCCTAATCTTAGTATCAATTACCTTATGCTCTCAGCAGTAAGTTGTAATGCTTGTTAAAGTAACCCACTAAAGATGTTTCTCTCTCCAGAATTTATTTTTAAGCAGGATTATAGCCCCCTCATAATCATAATACTTTTTCCTGCTTAAGTATAACCATGGTATTTTCAGATTGTAACAACACTAAGGTAAATCAACATTATTTCTTCATCCATAAATCTATTTACAATTAGGAGATAATGCTCTTTTCTTGCAAATATGTACATTGGAGCATATCTCTCCATTTTTACGTCTGCAAATCTTACTTTAAAACATTTTTTTTTTTTTTTTTGTAATATAAAATTGCCATTAAAATGATCTAGATTTTACTAATTCAGTTACATATATATATATTTCACTTTTATTGTTAAAAGGTTGCTTTGACAACAATTTTAAATTGTTGATTGTTAATGATATTGGGATTATCTAAATGTTGATTAGCTTTTAATGATATATATATATAATCAAATTAATACTTGCAGTCTTTAAAATATCTGAAAAGGATTACAGATAATATGATAGAACCTATATAAGAAAGCATAACTTGATCATATTTAAGTAGTGATAAATCTTTTCAAAATTATTAAAAATGAATATTTCATGACTGTCTTGGGAAAATAAAGTAATGCTAATTTTATATTATAATTGCATACACTTGCAACTTAATTAATTTCATTCTCACAAGTTAGAATAAATCCATTTTTGTTAGTAGAAAATTAGCAATTTGGGCATTATTGCAAGATATTTACATATTTTCTTATAGAGATTCTATTATATAAGTTTTAAACTATTAATATATATATATATAATTTATATCTAACTATAAATGCACATAATTAAATTATTATATGTAAATCACAAATTCAATCAATGCTTAAAATAGGCCAATAGACTGAAGATATTCTATTGGTGCATTTTAAGCACTGGCTGGATAATGTAATTTATATATACACACTCATCAAACAACATAAATGTGATCATCATAATGTTTTCAATTTGTTTTTGATCTACATGAAAAAAGAAATTAAAATAAATAACCTGAAAATATATCCAATTAAATAGCTATATCTAACTGAAATACTTTACAACAACAAAACTTTTATTGAAGAGATCCTGAATAATCATCCAATATATCTTTTATTTATCAATGTTAAATTTTAAAAAAATATTACATTATATATTCATTTTCACATATCAACAGTATTATTCTTTCCTTCACAAATGTAGTACTACGGAATGAATACTTATATTTCACTGTCAATTAAAAATTCATGAACTTTCATATTCTTCTAAAAAAATAAATTGTAGTGCTTGCTAAAATAATGTCTCGGGAATTATTCCTGATTTCTCCATCTCCAAATTTATTTTTAAGTACGGTTATAGCCTTGTTAAAATCATTGTGATTTTTCTTGCCTAAATTTTGTTCATGATGTTTTCTCTTTTAATTTAACAAATGCTAAAGCAAATTAATATTATTTATAAAAAAAAAAAACATGTCATCTAAAAAAAAAATACAAGAGAAATACCAAAATTCTTCTCAACATTTTAGCATAAAATTCTTTCAAAAATATCTTATCAAAATGTATTTTAACATAAAAATAAAAAACTCTGCGGGCAAAAAAAAGCACTCTTTTTAACTTTGTTATCTTTAAAAAAAAAAAAAAACATACTGTATATTTCAAATTCTTTTATTTTCTATTTTTTTAGCAAAATTTGACTTCTTTCTGCTCATATCTCAACTAAGATCAATCAATTGCAAGTTTTTTTCTTTTCTATATTGCTATCACAAATGGTTTGTGTGAAGATTTAGTTCAGTGCCAAGAAAATGATGAGCAATATGGGTTTTTACTGAACATTTTTAATTTTTTCTATTGGTAATTATTGAATGAACTTGGGTAGATTCATTGTTATCAGGCTTTTTTTTAACTGTCATTTTCTACGCAAAATGCACATTTCTTTTAATGTTGTAATTTATATTTATTAATCATTTTTTAATTCTCATCCCCTACTATCAATAGTTTCACTAGAACATTAGACCCTTTATTCAGATTAACACAATCACCCATCAAGAGAGACAGAAAGTCACACATCACTCTAATATAATTAGAGTTCCCTTGTAAAATGTATAAATTCCTTTTAATATTTCCCATATTCTCTCTATATTAAAGTTTATATCATGCTATTGATATCTTTCCACCACAACATGTAACTGCATACTAGTTTAGCTTCCTGTATATAAAAAATAATCTAGGTATGCCTACTTTAGCCATTAAACCTCATTAAATTTCAATAAAAATCCAGGAGAATATAAAACAAAACTCCAAATCTTGTTTATCATTAGCATTATTATTAGTCATTCATAAATAATGATAACCATTCAAATTCAGTAAAAAACAAAACAAATATAGAAAGACATATAATAAAAAGGTTAAAAAATAATATTACAATAACTATACATTTTCAGATCGATAAGTATTACATGCTAAAAGTTGATATTTTGCTTTCGGGTTAATAAAGTGTTAAGTTTATAATACATATCACATAATGACATTTCAGTCTGTTTATCTGACATCTTATGATGGTATTTGTTTTATTTCTTTTCCAAAGTTTATTTTTGAAAGACTTCAACACCTTGCTTAAATATAATTCTCCACTGTATCCTAATCTCAAGAATAACTTACCAATAAAAGAAATTAATACTGCATCTTTTTAGAGCATTCTTAAGATTGGCTTTGTCTCTCCCATGAAAACCATGTTCAAATTCACCACGAAATATTTGGGGGAAATCTATACTGTTATCCCATTCAAATGATATACATTTACAACAGTAGCAAGATGAAAAACATAATGATTAATATTATGGTCTTGTAATTCTATTTTTAAATTCTTAAAGAGCATCAATGATTGAAAACTTTCCAATACTTTTATGTTATATTAAAAGGAAATAAATTGGGAAAAATAATAAGTTTTTAAAAAAATTAATTTGAGATAGTTATGAAATATCCTATCTTTTAACTTGTTAAATGCAGCAGTATTACACTGTACTATAGGCTGCATTTCAGATTCAAATCTAATTATCTCCTTAAAAAAACAACTAAGATATTTAAATTGATTCACATTATCAAATCTGGTAACAAACCATGATAAAAGTAACAAAAATAAATGTCGGTGGATGACCACGTAATTTCAAACAGTGTTGTAAACCTTAATAATTAATTAGTCAAATACTTTAAATTTTTACTAGAACATTTTTCTTGCATTTTCTTAAACAAAAACTATATGTATACAGTCTTTCACAATTCTCTAAAACTAAACAAAATTCTAGTAATACTTACAACTGGAAATAATCTATTTAATAAAATCTTCAAAATCATTTTTACTGCAATAAATGATGATGGTATTCCACAATAATTACTGTCTTTTCATCCTAATTATTTTTATGAATTGGAACAATAAAAACATCCTTAGATCAGGTGGCACAATTTTAGAGTAGAAAATAATAGCTGTTATGAGAGAAATATAATCTAATAATCAACACTATTGATGACAATCATCAATAATTATAAATTTAAGCCATCATCATTGTATTCCTCTTTAGGCTGATCTTTGAAGAAAAGGTATAAAAACTTCTAAGATGAATACTTAAGAAAATAATAGTGATATTAGCGATTAAGCCAATGCACATGCGCTTTAAAGATAAATTATAAATTAATACTCTCGATTTTTCCAGTCACAAAATATAGTATTTTAGAAAGAATGGAATGAATCCACCCATTCTTTCGACCCAAACGTTTATAAATGGGCAAATCTTAAGCGTGTGGAAATGAGAGAGTGAAGGTGTTAAACGAACACTTTAAATTACATTTGTTATGTTTGAACAAATGACACTTGCGAAATCTTTACAATTTACGACACATCATTCTTTAGTTGAAATTAAACATAGATAATGAGATATTATTTTATATAGCGCTATGTTTTTTATGTAATAGTGATATTAGCGATTAAGCCAATGCACATGTGCTTTAAAGATAAATTATAAATGAATACTCTTGATTTTTCCAGACACAAGATATAGTATTTTAGAAAGAATGGAATGAATCCACCCATTCTTTTGACCCAAATGTTTATGTATGGGCAAATCTTAAGCGTGTGGAAATGAGAGCGTGAAGGTGTTAAATGATTCATTTATAATTTATCTTTAAAGCGCATGTGCATTGGCTTAATCGCTAATATCACTATTACATAAAAAACATAGCGCTATATAAAATAATATCTCATTAAGAAAATAATGTATTTTATTTCAATATATTATAATATAGTTAACCACAAATCAAAAATATAAATCCTTAAATTATTAGAATCATTTTTTTAACCAAATCATTATATATAACCCACAGGTGACCAAGTATATAGAGATACACTTATAATTGTATTACTTTTGTGAAAAGTTTTCATTCATTATTGTGACATTTGACAGTTGAAGTATTAAAACAGGCAAAACTCTCTATACTTATTGCCACTCACTGCAAGCCAGAATAATCAATGGATATCAGAAGGCTTGTGCATCCATTGATTACTCTGGCTTGCACTGAGTGGCAATATGTATAGAGAGTTTTGCCTGTTTTAATAACAGTTATAAGCAAGCATAATAAATGGTGATCAAGTGATGTTTATTGGCTTAAAACCAATCCTGTCTAATAGGATAGTGGTGATTATGGTTATTAAAGAACCAAAGTCACCAAAATGTATAGGTACTGAAATGAGTTCAGACCAATATGACTATATAAGCTAATGAGCTTGGATTGAAAATATTATAGTGTTTTCAATTTAAGATTCATAGTTTTGTAGTTACGTCGAGATAAAAGGTGGCTGCTGGAGGGTTGCATTAGATCCTAAGATCTAGGTGCAGTGCTCTCAGATCCAAGGCTCCTCACTGACGAAGGCCACAAGTCATAAACTAGACTGGGGATATTGGATGAGTAAGCACTAGATGGGGATTTTATGCACAAGCCTTCTGGCATCCATTGATTACTCTGGCTTGCACTGAGTAGCAATACGTATAGAGTTTTGCCTGTTTTAATAACAGTTATTAGCAAGCATAAGTAATGGTGATCATGTGATGTTTATTGGCTTAAAACCAATCCTGCCTAATAGGATAGTGGTGGTTGTGGTTATTAAAGAACCAAAGTCACCAAAATGTACAGGTAATGAACTGAGTTCGAACCTATATGACTATATAAGCTAATGAGCTTGGATTGTGTAGAGATAAAAGGTGGCTGCTGCATTAGATCCTAAGATCTAGGTGCAGTGCTCGCAAGATCCAAGGCTCCTCACTGATGAAAGCTACAAGCCATAAATTAGTCTGGGGATATTGGATGAGTAGGCACTAAATGAGGATTTTATGCACAAGTCTTCTGGCATCCATTAATTACTCCAGCTTGCACTGAGGGGCAATCCATATAGAGTTTTGCCTGTTTTAATAAATTATAAGCAAGCATAAGAAATGGTTATCATGTGATGTTTATTGACAGTTGAAGTATACAGGTTAAGTGTTTTATTCCTTTACTATCTCAGTTTTTTGTTCAGTAATATCTGATGATCCAGTTTGGGACATAGTAATCATTCTTGCAGTCAAAGTTACATTTGACTGCCTAAATCTATTAGTTTGTTAAATCATTGGTGGTGAATTACTATTATAAATGTACACACATTAATGGATATTAATTAGCATAACTTATTCATACGGATATTGCTTTTAATTAATTTCTGGTGATTTAAAATTACAAAACAATAATCTGTGTTTAATCAAATTTAATTTCACCATTCCTTCTAAAAGGATTACCAAAAAAAAATTTTATTCAGCTGAATTAAAAACAAAACAGTTTAACATGATTTTACATAACGTATAACATTTACTAGATATTAGGTATTGACAATTTAAATCTTATTTTGTTCTATTTGTTTTTTAAAAGGACCCAATAGTGCACACAATAAAGTTCAAATCATTTAATCTACTGTCACACATATAGATTTATATATCCCAGGTAAAAAACAGACTAACATCAATACACAAATATTTTAATGTGCCAGATTTTACGCTGTCATAAATCAGTGGAAGATAGAAAGGTAGAATGAAAAAAAAAAAAATTAATGATCAAAAAAAAAACATAGTGAGTCTCTAAAAGATGGAACAATAAACAGAAAGGCTTGGAGAAAAGTTGTAGCTTTGACAGATAAAAAATGCTGGTGTGGATTATATGACAATTATCAGCAAAAGAAAAGTTACCTTTAGCAGATTCTAAAATTAAGTTTTCATATTTTAGAAAACAAATTCCATCATTTTAAGTTGAGTTTCATCTAGTAATTAAATATAAATTTCAATCTGACAGCCAAAAAAAAATTAAGAATTTGACAAAAGAGAATTCCTCAACTCTGAGATTTTCTTGCATCAACAAAATAGCAGACCATATTTAATATTTGTATAATATTTCTCCATTTATCTCTATCACTTGTATCTTCTCTTCCTAATTTCAGTTTTCCATTTGCATTTTAACACTGTGATACCAAACTGGTAAATTCCATCTTCTTTTCCCAATCTCTTTATCATTTTTGACACTATGTCATTTATTATTTGTAGACAACTAAGTGCTCTTTTATTCAATATTAATGTCTATATCCCTTTCCAAATTCTCAATAAGCTTGACTTCTCCATAATTTAAAGTATACCAGTAATTGTCTACTTAACCTTTCAAATTACTTTTTACAATTTCTGATTCCTTGTTTCTTTTTAAAATGAACTTTAAATAATTAAAACTGACATTTTCTAAGCCATTAATCCTTTTTCCACCAATAAACAGTTTGAGATCACTTGATCAGTGTTCCACTTTCTGGACTCTTATTTTAAAATCTGTTACATTCTCAGTTAACTATACATGTAAAATGCAACCTTCCTATGTTATGTGATAATTTGGACATCAATAAAACATAGATGATATAAATATTTTCTATTTCATATTTTTATTTACTGTTTCTCTCATAAGACTATGTTTTTAAACATATACCTATGGAAAATTTAAACAGTCCAGAAATATAGAATATATAATGCAATTCCTTGCTAATTCAAAAAGATCATGAAAAAAAAGACATTTCACCTTGCGAGTATTACCTATTGAAGCAGTCAATCTTAGCTCAAGATTAAGCTTCATAGTTCCATCTACTAACCTGTGTTTAAATCCTATATCCAATCCCGCTTCTTTTGTCGTGTATATATATTTTATGTATATATTTGAGATGTGCGCCTAGGTTATAAAATTTTAACTTTTAAATTAACATTTTTATTATTATTAATTTTGTGATTATTAATTCTTTTTATTAAAATACACAGGTGCGGCTCAAATATATATATAGGAGCAAAATATTAACAAAATATTGATTTTTTGTAGATATTTTATTATACGTCATTTTTAAACTTTTTCTTTTTAAAGTATTTTTTTTCTTTTAAACTGTATATTTTGTAAAATCCAATATGGAAGATACAGTTAATTATCTAAAAATAATTCAAGGGTTGGAAGCACTATTGTTTTAATCTGGGGTAGGTATTTTAATTAAAGTTTTACTTAAAATAAAATGGGATTAAGATTAAAGATACTTTTGTTATAAACATGTTGTCAAATCTATTTCTAATCTGGAAATAGATTTGAATTTATTTTTGGACATTATCTTACTGTTGCATCTTCAAAAACAATCAATAAAGAAAAAGTATAAAATGGCTGAATTTTGAGTCACAGATTAGATGAGCTATTGTTGAAAGAACTGATTGCTGCTAGACACCACGCTGTTTTGAAATCTAAAAAATGATGTAGTAAAAAGCTTTTCCCGACCCTTGTGGGTCATCTTCCGCTGCCGTTATTCATGCACCTGTAGAATGAAGTAAAAGCCCGACCTAAAACTTTAGTATGCTAAGTAGCTTGCTGTCACCAAGAAGAATTCGTTTGGATCCTCAATTTGCCATGCATTAACCGTACTTTGAAAAGACTTATTAAATTTGTGCAAGGTAACTCTTATGCTACTATTTGAAAATGAATCTAGCCTCACTAATCTCAAATCCTGCTATCAAGATTTCTAACGTATTGTTCAATTTTCTATCTTTTAAATTAATATGTAAATGTAATTTGCTCTTAAGTGATTTTTGCCCTTAAATGATTTTATAAATTTAATTCTCTCTCATATGCCCTTAACTTTCCTTAATTTTGGTGTGGTCATTTATTTATATGTATTTATTATTTAATTTATATATCTGCTTGCTTATTATTAATATTCCAATCTTAAGCAATCTGACGAGTTGAATCTCTAAAATATTTTCTTCTTTTTAAGTAAACTTTCATGAATTAAGTTTATTAACGTTCCCTTAAAACATGATGCATTATTAATTTATACACTCGCCAGATTGTTTTATGAGCCAACATTTTATTTATGTTTTAGTATAAAAATATATTTGTTTAACTCTGGATTTTTTACCCGGGGTAAATCCAGAACTTAAGCTAATGAACGCTTTGAAATCTTTTAAAATATTGTTTTTTTTTAAATTCTGAAAGAGTGACCCATTAATTATTTTCTATATAACTGCTTTTTTTTATTTACTCTTAAAATATAAGCTTAAATATTCCAGTTACTATAAAAACCACGAAGGTGGAATTGAATTATTTTAAATATCAGAAAGGGAAAAGGGGGTAAATTTTAATATTTTACTATTTTAGTTATTAAGTAAATCTTAATGTTTCTTTTACTAGATAAAATCTTAACGTATATTTATTTAGGAAAATCTTTCTCTATATATATAACTGCATAGCGTATTATTTGTCTAAATTATGGTATTCAAACAAGGGTCATTTATTTTTAAAGCAGTAAATTATATTTCATGTTGTTAGGGACATTCAGTCATACTGCGTTACTGACATTTAGCATATCTTCGTATATATATATATTACATGCTTCTAGTCTTCTAATCTGGGGGTTGTGACAAGTTCGAACCCATAGATTTCTTCTCATATCTTGTTCCGTAGATAGTTGAGCATCCGTAATCACATTTATTTCATATAAAATGCCTCTGCCGGTGATCCCGTAAGTTTGACACACACTATGCATATTCACTTCTCCGTAAATAAAGGGCCTCTCACGTCGGTTATACTAGCAAAAGTCTAGGCCACGCCATGCCTATCCACTTTTCTCTAAGCACTTCCCAAGAAGGGGGGCTTAGACATCGTTCTCGTCCAGAAGCACGACCATTTCCTTTTAGTTATTCTTTTGGCTATTATGTCAGTACCGCCCAAACTTCGTATTATTATTATTTCTTATGCTTATGACCTAGTTTTAGTGCTGTAATAATACTGAAATTGCGCTCTGCTTAAATATATATATATATAAATGCCAACTACTTCTATTTTATTAATTAATTTATTTCAGTCTTATACAATCCCACCATCGTAACTTATTTCTGTATTTAAGAGTATCTATATGCCTTGGGGAAAAATAAAGCGTTCTTCGTACCAGCGTTAATTAAAAGAATTTTCATTAAGTATTGTAATCATATAATTAAATATGTTTTCAAATGTATTTTATTTATATTTTATGACCGTAATGGCATGAAAATAGTTTGTATTATATCTGCAATGTATCTCGGAATGCTTCCCTAAATAATGATAGTCACCATGTTTCAGAACCGTATATAAAAGCGTTAAGAGTAATTTTATGTAATCCTTTCTAATATTTGATTGGCATCTTAATATTGGATCCACCAAAGATGTGTGTTTATTTATAATATATTATTTAGCTAATTAATAAAAGAGCATATGAGAAATAATAGCGTGAATGACACTATGTTATCATCTACTGCTTGCTCATTCACGCACACACTAATGTATAAAATTAAGTCACAATGTATAATAATGTTGTCATTATATTAAACTATATTTTTATTGTCTAACTTATTTGAGTAGTTCGAAATCCTCTTTTCTCCACTTCCACATATTACAGCCATGCTTATATATATTTTAGTTTAGTCATAGTAATAGATGTCTCATTGTTTTGCTCAGCTTTGCTAGTCGGCCGGATTAAAATGAATTCTCATGTGCCATCACTATTATGTTATTCATTAGATGTTTGATCTGGGGCTTAGAGAATGGGTTCGAATCCAGGCTGGTCCCTGACTAAATCTCAGGCTTGACTGGGTTTGAAGTACATTTTGTGAGTTCCAGCTCATGTTAGATGGATAAACATGTTTTGACCGGTACACTATATATATTTCTTGTAAACCTTAAATAAGAAAATGATCATTTTGCTACATACAGTACTTTCCAAAGCATTCGTCTTTTTCCAAATCTATGACTACCAGTTCTTCAGTCGATTCCTCATGGTAAATAACTGTTCTAAGCATGATTTTCCAAAAACAAAGCTATGTTATTCAATAACAGTGAAATATAATTTGTCTTTCTTCTTAAAAGATGATGGTTTTTGATTATATATTCAATGATTCTTTGGAAAGAATTTTTATCCTCTTTCTCAAAAAATATAAAATGTATATTGCATTTTCATTTTTCTAGTACTCTGTTTATCATATTTTATTTAATTTATTTAATACTTTATTGAAGAGCTCTACAATTATTCTCATGATCTGACTGTCTCCATATTTTATTGTTTTCATATTGATCCCTACATGACCAATTGTTTCACCTTTTCAAATTTCTTCAAAGATTATTTTTGTCAACACCATCAAAATATATATTCTTCTGAATCCATGAATTCTTTATCAGTTCAATAATTTCTGAAACTATAATACCCAGTCATTTAGTTTTATTAATTGCAGGATTGCATTATGCTGAATTCCTTGATGAAAATACTTCAAGAGTCTATGCTTTTTTTCCTCTTAAAACCTATTTTGTTGTTGACCTTAGCAATATTCTTTACTATGTTTCAACTTTTGCAATTCTTTTTTAAAACCTCATCTCTTTGTATATCTGCCCTAAGCTTTTATTTATCTTGAATTATTTGTTGATCCTCTTCTGATTACTAATCTCTCTTCTATTTTTTATGCCTAATAATTTTTTGATATTTTTTTTATAACTGCTTTTATATAACTAATATACCTTCTCAATTCATTAAATACTATATTATCTACTATTTGAGCAAATAGATCTTGTATGCTCTTATCAAATAAAAGCACAATATTAAATTTCTCTTTGTCTTATAAATTATTGCTGTTAAATTTCTAATAGCCAAAAGCACTTCAGTATCAATTTTTAAAAAATGCACTCTCCAGCAAATACTGTCTCAATAATAAAGTAATTTGTTACTTCAAATTCAATAGTATTTTGATCCTATTTATATTTATTTTTAATCTATAAGTCAAATTGTTTATAAAAATCTCATCATTTACTATTATCATTCAATTCTTTTTTAAGATTTTCTAACTGGAGAACTTGTATTCCTACTCTTTCATGAAGTGTGTGGTTTAGTATAATGAGAGTGATAAACTTAAAAAGTTAAAGATCCCTGAATTGAGGTTCAATCTATCATTTCTGTTGCCCGAATATTTCAGGACTTCTTGAACAACCGTTTATTTTTTTATTCATAAGTCATGGTCAATTTCTTTTTTCTTTAGTATATTTTCAGAAGCCTCCTGCAACAATGTAAAAAAATGCCCATTTGTTTATTACCCCTTTTCAAAAAAATAAATGTCATTGAAATAGAATAATATTAAATTATCTATGCACTTTATCACTGTTATATTATATATATTTGGCAATGCAATAAGAAAGATTAGTTATTATACTTCTTGAAGAATACTGGAAACAGAGTATAAAGAGCCATTTTATCAAATCTATAATGGTAATACACATGATTAATAATTAAATTTTGCTTAAATAAGATATTAATTAATCAATATTTCTAATGATTTAGCTTAAATAAAAAGTTTTAAATCTAAATCTTCCAATTTTTCTCTTTTCTTAGGCCATTCTATCTTTTCCCAAAGACTTTATCATGTGTTTGAAGTGTTTGTATTCAGTCATTTATAGTTAAAATCTGCAAAGCGCATGTGCAAAAGCTTAATGCTGTTTAGCTATTACATCTTTTCTTTATTGTACAACGAAAAAATTTCTACACTTTTTTCTTGCTTTCTGCAATTAAAGTATATCCTTAAGAATTTCTTTTGTTAAAAATCATGATTAATACTGATTTTCAAAAAGTATTTAAAAAGCACATAGAAAAATAACTAACGTAATTTTAAAAATGTATAACAAAAAAAAAAAAAATTCTCACCTGATTAATCTTTCCTTTGGAGATCAAAATAGGCACTTTTCTGTACTCAGAAAATTTAATTTGCTTTCTAGTCACAGGATTTACTTCTACAATATCATGAGAAATCTGATGATATTCTAGAAATGTACGAACTTTGCAACAGAATGGACAAGTTTGGTATTGATAAAGTGTCAAGTTTAGTCCCGATTTATCATTTTCATAGACAACCTATAAAAAATTTAACATATATATTCAAATCCAACAACTTTCCAAACAATTTTACTTGAGTAAAATTTTATCTATAGAAAAGTCTTATCTACTGAAAAGGATAAAATAAAAAACTCAAAAGATGTTTAAAAAACATTTTTAAAAATATTTCAACCAGATATGATAATATTCTGTAGCAAACTTCCCATACAGTAGAGCCACCCAGTGCAAGCCATAATAATCAATGGATGCAAAAAGATATGTATAAAATCCCTATCTAGTATCTGAGTAGGCACAAACTTTCTTGCATCCATTGATTACTACGGTCTGCACTGAGTGAAACTACTGTATAGTGAGTTTACAACTGATTTAAAAACAGGTGTAAGCATAGGAGTTTATTTAAAATAATAAATATATAAATTATTTACAAATATTTGGACAAAAAAATTACATTGTATTATTACAATTAATATTAACAATATTTAAATGAATATGTTCATCTACTCAAATTTTCTCCTTTCGAGTCTATGCCCTGTTTCTCCCCTCATTATGTGTAGTTTTCTTTTCCTTATTAATAATGTATGACGAAAAATCATGCAAAGCAATAAATCATTAATTAGATATTCGTTTTTTAATTCCACGTTAATTATATAGTAATGGATTTGGAATATGTCTAAGCTGAAACCCTTTTATACGAACACTATATAAGTAAACATTATCTTGTTAGTACTTAATAGTAATAATTCTGACTTTTGAAGTACTTTATCATTTGGTATTTTGATTCTTCTAATAAATTTTTAAAAATGTTTATGCATATTAATTCTTCTGAAAACAGTAGTTGATGTAAATTTATATAAGTATGCAATGAAAGTATAAATATCATAATTAAATCTTTTGAAGTCAATAGAAATCAAGTTTATTGTAGTTCTTATCTGAAAATAATTTTTTGGTGAAATCTACTTATTATTGCAAATTTATTTAATAAAAAAACAGTAGAACATACAGTATATATTGAACAAGATCCCCAAACTCGAATTAAAAATTAAAGACCTTGTTCGCTTATATGTGAACATACCTAGAACATATATATGAATAAAACTAATTTCGTTTGGCTTTTCTTTTCTGAAAACATATTCGCCGCCATTCTTATATCACTTGTTATTAACAATTACCAAAAGAAAGTTTTGAGTATCCGAAAACATAAAATTTAACAATAGCTAAAGGTATTTATAAATTAGAAAAATTGTAACTAGCATAAGAAAAAATTCCCCAGATTTTGAAAGCATTTTTTTTAAATTTGAAATCTTGGTCTAATAGTTTAACAAGTACAGTTTTCTAATCTATTTTAAATGTCATATAGGGGCAGAAGGTCATTGTTAATGTTAGACTTACTCTAATAAAAATGCCATACTTTTAACAATTTTGATAGTTGCAAAAAGTTATAGCAATAATAAATGAATTCAATATGATTATCTATTAATTCATTACTTACAGATTTGGATGGTTTAATGAGTGGTAGTTCAGATAATATTAAACTCTGCGGATTTGCCGCAGATATCGTAGATTTACTTTTATATAAATAAACGACACCAATAGATCCTACTCCAAGAATTGATAATTTAAGCAAAGTTTTGTTGAGAAATACGGATTTCAATCCATGTCCTTTAGTATAATTTCTTTTTGAACTATATCTTAATAATGGATTTAGCAATTTCGTACAATATGTGTTTTTGACAAAACGTCCAGCAAACGAAAATGCAATGTGCGCAGCCATTTTCAATTAGAAGTTAGCGATTAGTCATTCCAGCTTATAACTTTTTTTTTTTTTGAATGAGTGCTATTAAAATACAGCAATTGCTAATAATGTGATGTGCGTTTTGAAGTGATTTAAAAAACAACAACTATATATATATGTCCTTATTAATTTAGAACTTGCAAAATGAAATGTCATAATTATAGAGCTGTTAAAAAATCTTTAACAATCTAAGTTTTCTAATAGTATTTTTTTTTTTTTTAATTTTAGTTAAAGAAAGATTTAGATAGAGTGAACATGTAATGCGTTGAGTATTTTATACAAAAGAAAATATTTTAAAATACTGAATTTTATTAATTAATTAAAAACTGTTTTTTGTTTGTACTTTGTAATCGTCTGCTAATACCAGACATATATGTTGAAGATAAAAAAAAATTTACAACATTTTTTCTAATTTATAGTTCATCTTTTTTTATATATTAATATTATAAAAACATTTACTCATTTTTAAAATATATGTTTAAACATTGATAGAAATTAAATTTCATATATAAGTAATGGCATGTACTTGTAATTTATTTAGAAAATAAATCCTCGGGCTATATCTTAAAACTATATATTTATCGTAGTAATTTCATAAACTTTCATTTATAATTCCTCATTTTCCCGTCAGGTAGCGAGTAAAATAATGGCCGCTAACATCATTTCTCTCATAGATTATTTAATTTTGTAGCATTATAAGTATTGTATTTGTCATTTATCTTCGTTATATATTTGTATATTCCGTCGATATGTTCATTGAATGTGAAAAATGTAAGAAAATTGTCGCTAAGCATACAGAAACATGCCGGGCTACTATTAACGTTGATAACGTAGGTAAGTTATTAAAATGGAGTGAAAGTTTAATGTACTGAGATATGAGGAAGTTTAATCTCTGATATAAAGTGGAACTGAAATAAACTATTATAAATGAATTATTTTAGAAGGTTTTTTTTTTTGGCATTTGTATTGTTTATTTATTTATGGAAGTAAGTATATAAGATTGTTTACATGCTTATTAAAAACTAGTTTTTATTAAAATATATATTTATATTATAGAAATATATATTGTGCATTTATTTGAGGGAGTTAAGCTTGTTCTGTAGGCAGAAATCGATTAATATATTTAAAAAATAATGACCTTAATGAAATTTAAAAATACATATATAATTACTGTTTTTAAAATCAATCTGTGTTCATTAGGGTTGATAAATCTTTGTCGGAAAAGTTTACTACAGTTTGTTGATATATCTTTGTCCAAAGAAAATCTGCCGTATACTCCGCAATATCATTTATTAAATTTAAGAAAGCAAATTGGTTGTATATGTATATATTTTTTCAATTGTAATCAAAACATTCTGAACATAATTTTTCTGAGTAGCGTTTGCTTCAGTGAATTTATCTTAATCATGATGCATGTCCATATGCAAATTATTACTCAACTATGCTTGGATACTTTTCTGTTAGGAAAAAATAGATCAATGAACTTGTGTATATCTTCAAAATATATAAAGGGGAATATGAATAAATTGTACTCTTACTAAATTAAATAGATAGCGATTCGAAATTTTAAGAAAATTATTTAATTTTCTTTAAAATATTAAATTTAACTAAAAATAAAACTGATATTTTTTTTATATAAAAAAATTAATATTACATGTTATTGCGAAACTTTATAAGTTCTTATACATATAAATTTTTTAATTTATTAAATTAAAATATATATATATTACACATCTCAATTTTCCTGGGAATCATTTTTTGTGGATCATCCAAAAATATCCCATAAATGGGTCAACCAACATAGAATTGTACTATGTTTCCTAATGATACATCATATGTATCATATATCAATTTTCGTTTAGTTGCTCAAGTAATAAACTTTGCTGTTAAAATCTTATACTAAGAAGAAAATGGGACAAACTGCACAGATAGTCTAATGAACAAATATTAAACTTAATGATCACATAAGTGTATATTTTAGATATATTACATTCACATCCATTCCATTAATGAAAATTAAAATTATTAGGATGCAAACAACTAAAGAAAATAAACTTTATTAGTATTTATGTAATCAATCACTGATTTTGACAAAATTAGCTTAAATTTGGATTATAGTTTTTTGTTTTTTCTTGTAATTTATATTACCTAAATGTTCAAGTCTAGTGTTTAATAAAACTAGTATGACACTAATTTATTTTTCTTATTTCTATTTTAAATCAAATCTTGCAGGTGATAAAGTTATTTCACTGATATTTATAGATAGGAAGTATTCAGTTATTGATTTAACAGTTAGATCTCAGATATTTATATCACACTTTTTTAAAATAAAATAATTTGCTTAATTATCTAATCATCACCAGATCCTAACAAGATCTTTATTCTAAATTTGTTAAATCCTGCATATGTAATTATGAGATACACTATAGATAATTCTGTTGCAAATTATTCACATTATGCATACTAACCCTAAACATGGACAAATTACATAAGACAGCAAAGAGTACAAATTTATGTTATTTGAAAAATGTCTTTAAAGCCCAAAATACATTCAATTATGGTATTGTTACTATTGTAGATATATAGACTATAGCAAAATGAATAGCTCATATGAATAACATAATGACTCCCATTATTAAAAAGTAAAAATCTCATCAAATCAGTATTATAATAGAAAGAAAACTAATAATAATATTGCTTCATAGTCTCAAAAATATATAGAAATTATGCTAGATGAATAAATACATTAGCTCCAGTTTTGGGATCTTAATTCTGTTGGTGTTAATATAGAACTATGCCATCTGATATCTTTTGACTATTCAAGTTTTCAGTAGCTGATTCTAGAATAACATGAAGAAAATTGCCTTTATAAATGTTTAGAAAGTTGTGCTGTTAGTATTAATCTTTCTGTAGATAGAGTTTTAAGCTTAAGAATTTGTCTATGAAAATGTAAACTCAAACAATGATACATTCTCATAGTATTTTTTATAAATCAGATTTTGGGGCCAGAAAACTCTTCCAAGTACCAATAAGAGTATGTTTTTACATAAAACACACTTGAAAGTCAGGTATATAAAATAATACTTAAATATATCTACTATCTATTTAAAAGTCTGAAGAAATGTAATCCTCTTAAACATATTAAAATAATACAGTTTTTAAATAAATGAAATGTCACATTTGCAAAATATTCTAATTCTTTTTATTCACTCTTCATAGTTATTTTTCTTTTAACTTTCATTCCAAATATATTAAATTCTTAATGTTTGCTTGATGTGTGACTTGGTAATCGAATAAATAAATGTTAAATTATTTCAAAACATTTTTTCACTTTTAAATGCATTTAATTAATTTAAAATTTTAAAACACTTTTTTTTCTTTACAAAATTTAAACAGAGATAATATAGCTTGTTTATCTATGATTTTATATTTTTTTTGTAAGAAAACTGAAACTGCTCAAAAGATCCATATGTGAGATGCTTTCTGAATCCTAAAACTCTATAAAATTGCTGCAGTCTATTGTACATTGGATGTTTGTTTAGTCTCTAGCTATTGCTCTTCTTTCAGCTTTAGTGTTTATCATTTTAAGATGTTTTTTTCTGTCTTAGAAATGATCATTAAGATCACTTGCCTGAAGCTTTACTTCTCTCTTTTCTCTCCAAAATCAGAATCAAATTAATGTATTTCTTTTATAGACATAAGTCTGTTAATGTTTTTAAATAAGATGTGTTCAAAAAGAATTATAATTACTTAGTTAATGTTAAAAAGATTGTTAAAAAGAAAAAAAACCAGACATTTCAGATAATTTTCAAACTGAAACTTACTTAAATCCAGATCTGTTAATTCTCTCACATAAATACAGTAATTTCTAATCAAAAAAAGCTTACACCATATATACAGTTTGCTCAGTGAAAAAGCAACTGATTCTCTCCCCAAGTTACCCACAGCACCATTTCTGAGTCAACAGATGTTACATAATGATATAATTTAGCTATTTACATCAAAAATTTTAAGGTTCTAGTCTATCAGAATCACCAGTTATAACATTAAATGTGATCATGTTTTCTAACTTTATATATATAAAAAAAACATAATAGAAATCTTGCTAACATTAAATTTTATTTTAAATTGGGCAAAATTGTTACTGAAATGTTTGAAATGATTCAAACTATATATGATAATATAACTCTGAAGAACATTTTTAAATGGTTTGCAAGACTATGCATTGAAGATGATTTATGGTCAGATATACCAAAACAACAGGAAATGAGGAAAACATGCAAAAAGTTGCCAAACTTTTTTGAATTGATAGCTGTATATCTATCAGACTCATTGAGGAATTCACCGGCTTTTCCAAAACTACTTTCCATTCCATTTTATTGAAAGATTTGAAAAAGTGGAAAATGTACTTTGTGCCTCACTTGTTAACAATTGAAGATGGCAGAGTGGATCATTGAGAGATATGCATGGAACCGCAACTATGTATCCTGATGATGAGATGTGACCTTTTAAATGTGGGCCATCAGCCAAATCTGCATAATGGTCCAGAAAGAAAATCAAAAAAATTGTGAATACAAAAGAATTGAATCAAAACATTGCTCACTGTTTTGTTTTTTCTAAAGGTATTATCCACCATGAATATATTCCTGAAGATTAGATGATAAACACTTACTATTTGAGTGTTTTGAATTATTTATAGTCCAAAATTTTGCACAAATGACATTAATATTGTGAGCAAGGCTCTTGATCTTTGTTATATAATAACACATTAGTCCTCACGGCAAAATTAATGCACAATTTGTTGGCCAAAAAAAAACGTTGTGTTTGAGCATCCACCCTATTCTTCTGATTTAGTTCCTATTCACTTTTGATTATTTTCAAATTAAAATTAGCCATGAAAGAAGCATCACATGGTTGAAATCAGAATTTCCAGAAGCTTACGACGAAGTTTCTACCAATATTTCCATGGAGTATTTTAAAGATAGCTTCAAACAGTTTTACAATTATTTCCAATAGTGTATTATATCCAAAGGAAATTATTTTGAACAAAATGTAAACAATACCTTTGTGTTTTATTTCACATCAATCACATTTTGGTTGGTGTGTATCTGCAAGCATATAACTTGCGATATATAAATTACATATTAAATGGAGAAAAATAATATCGAAAACAATGTGAATAAATAATGATCATATTTATAACGGCCAATAGATAGAGTTTGGAATTCATGTGATGTCATAATGGGTACTATTTATTTTTAATTAAAAGAAATTTTATTTTTTAAAACATTTTAGAATAATTTTTGAAGATAAGATGATTTCACTGCAAGAAATATTCTGATATAAAAATGTATTTTGATGGTAACTGGAAATTTTCATTATGAACAAAGTTTCAAATTTTATTATAAAGTGATCTAAGATCCAAAAATTCTCTTAATAATGCACAGAATAAAATATGAGTAATAATAAAATTTATTATAAAAAATATAAATTATTTCAGTTAGTACCTTAATTTCTGGTTTAAATATTTTATTTTGTCATAATTTTTCATTTGTGAGATACAGTGTAGACAGTTCTCTACTAATAGCATTCGATAATTTTTTGCATAAGTTGAATTTTACTTAATTAGATTTTTTTTTCCAGATGCATATTTTCATTAGCTGAGAATTCAGAATATGAAAATATATTTTTTAACAAATAAAAATATGCATTGTAATATATATTATTTTTCACAGCACATGTCATAAAAGAAATTCGAGTTAGTTGTTTATTCTCAGAAATATTTATATAAATAGAAGATTGTATTTAATTGAGAAAAATGTAATATATCATGATTTCAGTTTTATGAATCACTTTGATCAAGAAAAAAAAAAGCAAAAATATCAAATCTTTGAAATGATATGATTCTTAAAGGAATCAATAATGGTAGAAAATGATTTCATTTATATTTTATCATTGGGAAATCAGCATGCAATTCAAATGGAAGACTTAAAATGTCTATTGAAATCATTTTTAAAAAATAAACTATTTTAAGTGAATGAAGAGATGCAGCCTCATTTATGATGTAGAAAAATATGGCCAAACATTTAAAAACGCAATATGAAGTCTATCAGTGTTCACGGTTGTATAAATAAAATATTTTTGATATTATATAGAAATAAAAATGTATATTTCAACATATAAAATGTTTTTTGAATGAAAGCTAAGAATACAGAATTCAGATTAACATACATCTTTTTTCTTTAACCTCAAGTGTTGATACTAAGAATACACCTGGCACAAGTATGTTCTGGAGTTTGAATCTAAAACTTTTAAACTTTTTCAGATTACAAACAGGCTTGAAATTTTTTTATCAAATAGTCAGCCCATAGCTAAGTTATGAGTAACTAGAGTATAAAATGAGTCAAGAAAAATTGTCAAGCCCGGTAAGTAAATATCTTCTTGGTTTTTTTTTTTTTTAAATTGTGGAAATATTTTTGCCTTCATCATCATCTCAACCATTATCAATCCACTACAGGATGAAGGTCTCTCCAAGTTCAAACCATCTTCTCTGATATTTAGCTTCTCTCCTCCACATCACTCCTGCACACTTTCTTATTTCATTCATCCATCTCACATGTGGCTTCTTTCTGGGTCTTTTAAAATCTCTTGGAATCCAGTTTAAGATTTCAATTGTCCATCTATTATCATCTCTTCTAGCAATATGTCCAACCCAACTCCACTTCAGTCTTTTAATTTTTTGAATGAGGTCAATAACATCTGTTTGTTCTCTTACCCATATATTGCGTTTTCAATCTCTTCTTGTTACTCCTAACATGCATCTCTCCATACTTCTTTGAGTGATCTGAAAGTCTCTGTATTGCTCGTCTATTAAGTGTCCAAGTCTCAGATCCATAAGTAAGAACTGGTAAAACATCTTTATTAAAAACCTTTCTTTTCAAACACATAGGCATATTTCCTTTTAATATCAGGTTATTTCTGCCAAAAGCACTCCAACCAAGTTTAATTCTATGATTAATTTCATCCATTATGTTTCCATCTGTATTAATAATCTGACCAATATATTTGTAGCTGTTAACTTCTTCTAATTCATCATAATCAATCTTTATTTTCATATTTTGAGAAAATTCATTGAACATTACTTCAATCTTTTTAACATTTATCTTTAGTCCTACTTTCATCTGATAACTCCAGCAACATTTCCTGTAACTCTAAAGCATTATTTGCAAAAACAAGTATATCATCTGCAAAATCTAAATGACTTAAATAATCTTCATTTACTTTCACTCTTTTAGATTCCCATTTTAATCCACAAAATACTTCTTGCAGCACTGCTGTAAAAGTTTTGGAGATATGGAGTCACCTTGTCTTACACCCTTCTCAATATTGACTTTCCCAGTATCATTATGCAATCTAATTGTTGCTGTTGCATTTTTATAAATATTCTTTAAAATATGACAATATCCTGGATCTATACCATGATGATCTAATGCTTTAATGACTGAAGAAATGTTTATAGAATCAAATGTCTTTTCATAATCTACAGATCCAAAGCATAATGGCAACTCATATTCATTTGTCCTTTCTATAACTTCTCTCAACCTGGATATGATCTACTGTACTAAAACCACTTTTAAATCCAGCTTGTTCTCTTGGTTGGTTGAAATCCAATGTTCTCTGTAGATGAGTTCTAATTATCTTGGTAAAAATTTTGTATAAAACTGATAAAAGGCTGATAGGTCTGTAATTTCTAATATCTCCTTTTTCACCTTTTTTATATATTAATATTAATACTCCATTTTCCAATCATCTGGTACATCTTTATCATTTAGACATTTGGTATATAACTTTGCTAAATTTTTCTATTTCTTCACCTGCTTCTTTTAGTATATCAATTATAATTCCATCATTTCCTGGAGCCTTTCCTTTCTTCATAAATTTAATTGCATGTCTCACTTCTTCATTTAAAATTCTGGGCAATTTGGAAGATATAATAGATATAGGAAGTACTTGTTCTTTATTACTATATAAATCTTGATAGAAGTCTTATACCCATTTCATGATGTCAATTCTCTTTTTAGTAATAGTTCCATCTTTTTTCTTTATTGCAGATATAAATTTCCTACTATAATGGTCGAGGAGGAATTAGAGTCTCACCGTATCTGCCGTGCGGTGGCACCACCAGGCCATTCGAACCTGGAAATTTTATATAGTAGGCAGATACGCATTGTTAATGATTCCACTTTGTTTTATTATAATTATATATTGACTGTTAGCCCATGCCACTAGCTCTAGGAGTAGCTGAGATTTATAATCTAAATTCTTAATGTACATATTTAAGAATGAAAAGATAAAAAAATTAATAAACTACTGCCAGTAATATTACACAAAAAACATTTATTATCACACATATATAAAATTGAATTGGAGGAATAAACATTATTACTTTAATTTAGTTTGTACATTTATCATATTTAAATTTAAGTTTAGTTCACACAGAAGGAGATTCTTATTTATACATTTTAATCTTTTGATAGATGTAAATACGCTACATAGATTACACACATAAAACTTACGAATCCATACCGCTATGTACATCTAAATTTAAATTTTAAACTTTAATATTTTAAAAACCAAATGATCATGAACATGTATACATATATGCAGCACAACCATCCGCCACAAATTATTAATTGGAATGCATAAAAAAAGATTATACTCTTATTGGGTTTCTTAAGACACTCATCATGAGGTGTCACATCCACAAATAATGAACTTATAGGGGAGGCTTAGGCAAATACATTAAGACACTCAACTTAAGTGTCATAGATGCCGAGTGTGGAGGTGCGCGCATACATATACACATAATACATAACATCATTTAATTTAATCAACAATTATACTTATTAATTATAAGAAATAAATTAATAGAAATGACTGTTTTACGATTATATTTAAAATATTAATACTTAATTTAACCTTTCGTGTTGGTCAGATAAGAGTTCCTGATTTAAACTTGATTAGGCCTTAATTGTTAAGAAATGATTTAATGTTTGTTTAGTAAAAGTTTATAATAATTGGAGTTCATAGTTTATACGTTACATTAGAGGAGTTTCCGGTCATGCCATAGTTATCAATCCGGAGGCATCCTTAGCTGGTTTGATCCTGGAACTAATTTATTGCAGTACCCATATGATTCGAGATCCGCAATAGTACCATTCATATTTCAACAGTCTCTTCATTTGGAAATAGTAAGAGGGTGAAAAGTGCGTCTTTTCCCCCTCCTCCTCAAAAATCAAGCTGGACCTGAACTTAATTTGAATTTCTTTCTTTTTATATTAATCTTTCGGATTCACTGACTATGGTTTCCTGTTCCGGTGGTTTTCATTAGGGTCCGAGTGTTAGTTGACCTTCCACAAGTGGGTAACGCAATCTTTTTTTAATTTTTTTTATCTCTTATCTCACCTTTAATTATAAATTTGCCCCAAGGGCTCATTTACTTTAGATTAATTAAAACCAACAATCATTTCAATTTTGAGTTTTAAACATAATAGAAAGTAATTTAATTATTGTACATTCTTAAAAATATATTTTTATCTTTAAGTTTTTGCTTAAAATTTAGTTTTAAATAACTTTTTTTTAAATTAAGTTTTCTTTTAATAATTTTCCATCTATGCGATTTATATATCTATGTTTTTGCAAGCTTTTAGTTTTCAATTTTTAATTCTGGCTTTTATTTAATAATCTAATCTGCGAACATTTATACTTTATTTTCTTTTTTAAAAATAAGGTAACGGCATGTGTGCCTGTTACACTACCAATACCAAAATGTTATTTTACACTCATGAAATTTTTATTCTCTTCTACAGCTTTCCTTGCTAGTTCACAGTTATACTTTCTTATATTATTTTCAACTCTTTTCCACACCATTTTACAAAATTCGAGGTATTCAATCCTTTTTAATGCATCATTTTTGTACATCTTCATATTCCTTCTTTTCCTTATAAATTCTCTAGTCTTAATAGAAATTGTATTGGTCAATTGCTGCTTTTTTCTACCAGCTATCTTTGTTGCAGTTTTTAAAAGTGTATGAGTTATTTTCTTATTAATTTCATTCAAATCTGAATCATATTTAAAATCTACTAATACTTGAAATCAATTTGTAAATTCTAATTTAAATTCATTAGAGTGTTTCTGAGGATTAGGAATATCAATTGTAAATATTGTTTTTCTTAATAATTTTTGTCTCTCTAGTTCTGGATTAACACATATCTTACATCTTACTAATCGATGATCACTTCCTGTGTTAAATTTATTAAGAACATTACAATCTTGAAATATGTATTTTCTGTTAGTCAAAATATAATCCAATTCTGCTGTACCTTTATTTGGATGCTTCCTTGTTATCTTTTATCATTAAAATACATTGCTGTAATTAAAAAAATAGAGTTCTATCATATATGATTTTAAAGTAAAGCAAATTAGTCTATTTATCATATATTATAAAAGCTGAGAATGTGCTTTAATTATATTAGTGATGCAATTTACAATTTTTTATTAACACATGCCTTTTTTTGTATCAATCTATTAAATTAATCATTATAATTATCAAATTTTGCTTCCACTTATTTAATATTGATACATATGGATTACTAATACATCCTTGAGTTTAAGATGAAAGTATTGTTATTCAGCAGACTTGTTAACTTTTTAGTCAATCTTTTGGTTATGTTCTGACTTGTATTTTGTAGGTTACTTCATTCTGATTTCTTTTAATCTGCATAGACAGTACCTTGTTCCTCAAGTCTGGTGTATCTTTGCATTTTTCATACCCTCTTTTCTTCCAAAACGTAAGCTTGTGGTTAAGACCTATAGAGGTCCCTACTATCGCATTTTTACCGCACATTCTTGAGGTTACAGCCTTAGTAAATATTACATACATTAGTTTCTAACTTAAAATACAATAAAGCTTTACCTTTCAATTTTCTGATATTTTGTTATTTCTAAAACTTAGTCTTCTACATTGATTGATTCATTTTTGTGTTTGAATCTACAATTCTATTTATTCTGATTTGAATTTTTTTTAAATTCTGATGTTTAAAAGTTGCAATATAAACTATTTTGCATCACTTTTCCATGACTGACATGTGCCTTATCCATTGAAAAAGTGGGTAATTTATTTGTACTATTATATGTTGAGAACATCAGGGATGTTTAGTATTAAATGATTATAGAATTTTGAAATTATAAAATACTGTAGTAGTTTTTTTTTTCATTATATCATTCAAGATTTAATCAAATATTCAGTGATGTTTTTAATTCATTCTAATTCAAACTCATGAAATCAAAAGAAAGTGCCCAATCAGAAAACATTTCTTCATTAAGATTATAACTGCAATAGAACTCTTCACTTTCTGATTAAATATTAGAATAATTTTTGGGATTAATTAATATTTCAGGACATGTAAATGTATTTATAATAACAGCTGAAATCCTCTTCATATCAACTTACAATATCCTCAATGTTGCTAGTGACAAATTAATTATCTTTGTTTTTAGTTATTAGCTTTACTCCATAGGGAGCACACTTCTGCACTATACTCATTCAGCAGCCCCTTTTTATTATGATACTCATAGTAATAACTTGAATTGTCAAACACAATAAGTTACATTTCATTTGCACTGATATCAATATTTTACTTCATCATTACTTATGTTTACACTTTAGATGTAATGTAGCTAGAAAAATCATATTGTATTTTTATAAAGATATTGTTTTATACAGTGGAGATCCCAGATTCGGTCCCAAATACAGAAGTATTACAAAAATGTAAAGTCCAATTAGATTTAACCAGGTTATAAATGGGTGGGTGAGGGATTCATAATATAATATTATAATACTTTATAACTGCTTAAAATAAAAAAACTGAATATCAAAAAATATATAGATATTTTTTATTATCAAAAATTCTGATTAATTACAGCCAGCTCTCTGAAATGATGGTCCAGTTGATTGAGGAGATTTGCCAAATTGTTATGAATTTTGGCTTACATATTAAGAAATTTCATAAACTAAATTTTTTATCTGTTTCAGAATACTTCATTAAAATTTGGTTGAAGTACCAGGAAAGAAATGGGGGAGAGGGGGACTTCAAGGGTAAATTCAATTCTACTATTTCATAACATTCAGTAAAATAATAATAGTGATACAAATTCATTATAATCATTCCTTAAGAAAGGAAAAAAACTTTTCAGTATGAATTTATTTGATTATAGCTATTTAATAGTGATTGTCATATCTTCAATATTGTTGTAATGCAACTCACACCAAAACAGGAATATTTTGTTTCATTTGTAATGAATAAATAAATAGATACGGTGACCTGCATGAATTGGCCCAAAATCTATAAACTGCAGCCCAACTTTGTTACTTGCACTGCTCATACTTGTGAATTCCTGAGCAATAAATCATTTGATTGATTTATTTATTTTATTTATTGTTAATATAACCATTATGTTATTTATTTAATCTTGATAAATATTAATGTTTCATTATTTGGACTGTAATTTAAGTGAACTGCATATGAGGATGGCATGTAGAATAAATTCTCAAAAAAAAAAAAAATTGAGATCATTTAAATCTTTGTTCTCAGTATACTAAAGTTCCAGCTTCATAATAGTGTAATTTTTTTTTTTTTTTAACTTCACTCAGGTAATAAATCTTTAGATTATTTGCTTGTTAAAACTTTTTTTGTGTGTTAAAACATAATTGTGCTCATATATTAAGAATAGGAGTTCTTCCATCTTTGATTTATATCATAATATATTTCAGAAAAAAAAAAAAAAATTAATTTGCAAACTATTAAAAAGGCACCAATATATAGGTATATATTTCAACAGAATAATAATGTTGTGACAGAATGATGATCGAACCCAATCACAAATTAATATCAGCTAGCCATATAAACAAATATGTTAATGAATTAAACAAAAATTTTAAAATAGACAAACAGGTTGAGAATAAATATATATATATATATTTGTAGATTTAATATATATTTCAACAGCATAATAATGTGACAGAATGATGATCGAACCCGTTCACAAATTAATATCAGCTAGCCCTATAAACAAATATGTTAATGAATTAAACAAAAATTTTAAAATAGACAAACAAGTTGAGAATGAATATATATATATATTTGTAGATTTAATATATATATACTTAAACAGCATATTTATTTTATTTATAAATAAAGTGTACAGTTGAAGAATTTTGTTTTATGAGTATATATATATGTATCACAAAAAAAAAATTTTGTATATTTTAGTTTGTTTTATCTAGAAAAGAAAATTAAGTTTTGTTTTTTATTATCTTGGAACAGTATAATTTAGTAATATGGGGTTAAAGTTATCAAAGAATTTTTTTTTTAATTATTCATATAATTTTTTCTTTTGTAAAAAAAGAAAAGAATTTTGTTTTTTTTCTTATCAAAGTTGTAGATTCGAAAAATAATTTCTTCTTTGTATATTGATCAGATATTTTATTTTATTAATTAAAAAATTTATCTGGGGATTTAATTATAAAAAAAATAGCATTAAGAAAAACAGGTTGACAGCAATTTCTTTTCATATGTGTTGCTGTAAATAAGGTTTTAAAACAAATCAGGGATATTTGTTCTTGGATTGTTTTTTTAGCAGAGAGAAAACAGCAGGCTGTACTTAGTCATGGAAAAAAAAGGTGAAGCTATGTTATGAAAGACATTGAATTGCTGGCAAGTACTGCACAACCATATATCATTACCAATTGCCATCAATCACTCATAGGAAATAAATGTTATTGCATGGATTATTTATTCTTGTCTTGCCAGAATGCTGTTTGGTGATTTTTTTAATTAAAGAAAGCAAGATGGAGTAGAAACTCATTTTAGTACACCAGTCTTCTTTTTTCTTTATCATCATGTGAGCCTACCTAATGAAAAAATGATCCTGTAAAGTAGATGTCTAAATCTGAATCCTTGTACCTCCTGTTTTATAATTTTATACATGAAGAATATGCTGAAAACCCTGAACAGTGCGTTATTTTTTTTTTCTGAAGGGGGAAAAAAAGAAGTAAATATAATATATTAAAATATTCTGTTGTTTTTTTTAGTATTGAAAAGAACCTAGCTCCAGATATTTCTTTGATTTTAGCAAATTAAATGTTTAAAACAGAAAAGAAAACGATACATCCCAGAAAATAAGGTTAATTTTTTAATTTTAATATATTTTAAATTTATTTAATATATACCTTTTTTTTTATTGTAAATATAATTTAATCAGTTAACTTTTATTTGCATATATGTATGTGTGCATATGAAATATTATTTATTTTGTATAGAAGCATTTAACCTTTTTAGATTTAGTGCTCTTTAATTATTTAGTAATTTTTGATATGTATATATATATGACCATATATCTCCTTGTAAGAGAAAGAAAAAAGAATATTTGGGGTTTTCACTTATATCTAGATATTGTATTTCTCTAATATGTTAAATTGTGATTATGGTCTTTATTTAATATTAATAAATTAGTTATTAAGTTGAGCCAACATTTGATGTTCAATATATGTTTTTTCTATTCTATGCCATTTATCTTGAGAGTTTAAGAGTATTATGAGCTTGAATCTGGGATATGTTGTAGGGAACTATATGTGGATGTTTCTATAAGGCTCCTTGTAAAGTATTCTTTCTCTGAAAGTGGCACATAGAATTTAAGTGATTTGGGCTTTATAGAAGTGCTTAATTAGTGGCAAGTTTTGCTGATCCTTATAGGATTAATACCAGAAGGGTTATCAGGAAATATAACTAATGATTATTAGTTTGATCCTCTTTTTAAATAATATAGATTTTATTATCAGTGTGTCCATCTTTTAAATGGCTTGAAATAATACTATATATGGATTAAGAATGTATCATTTAATTGACTTGTGAGCTCTGTGTGTGAGGCCTGTAGTAGTTAATTTAAATAACTAAAGTAAATGTAGATTTCATTGTAGAAATTTATAATATCCTGTGGAGGTCTTGAATTAATTGTGTAGGGTTAAAAAGTAGTATGTGATAGAGAGAGTAAAAGTGGTAGTTTCCCAGTATAGTAAATAATTGTGTACAATGTGATAGGGCCTTAAACAACAATAGAAGGATTGATATAGACATCATTAGATCAAGAAAATCACAATAAGTGGCTTAGGTGACAATAGAAAGTGATAGACAAATATTTTATTAATAATTTTTTTGTTTGTTTTGGGATACATACATTCATATTATATAAATTATGTATGCATAAATAATAGGCATAGTAAGTAATAGAGTGATAAGAATATATTGGAGTGAGAAGAGATTGACACCAATATAATTAGTAATGTGCAAAACAGGTAAAAGATTTGAGTATTAAATAGGCAGAGAATTTGAAAAAAATATTTTTTTTTAATATTATTTAAAAACAAAGGTAGAAGAATATATAGTGCAAATATGGCATGTGGTTGATGGTATACTCAGATGTGAAGGTACTTTTTCAAATATATAGATATAAAATAATAATAATAATGATGATGATGATGATGATGATGATAATAATAATAATAAATTATTATTATTATTATTATTATTATTCAATTCATTTTTATTTACTGTACAAAACTATAGCATAAAGCCAATTACAGTATTGCACCATAACAAATATATAAATACATAAATGAGTTTAAATGACAAATTATTAATATAAGTATGTGCCATATTTTAATAAAAGATAATTAACACATTTAAAAATCTAAAGTAAAATTAAACATCAGCATATAAACAATTATTATTAAGACATTAATAATAACAAATAAATAAAAGGGATAAATATAAAACACATAACAAAATAACAAAAAAAAAGCAATTTAACAAATATATTGTAACGAGACAGCGTTACATCAATATTAAATCTAGGATACATCGATAAACACACACACACCAGCAAGCAACATAAAACACTCGTAACTTTATTTTCGTAATTAGTAATAGTTTTCTTTCTCTCATAAATACATTTATAAAACACATTGATAAAATGCAGACGGTAAAACGTCTAATTAAATGATTAAAGCCTTTAGATAATAAAAAATAATAACAAAAAATAATTTGCTCTCCTAAATAATAAAATATAATATGCACTCCTAAAATAATAAAAATAATTATCAATCAAAATCACCACGGGGAATTAAAAAATGTTTATTTTAGAAATATAATTTTAACTAGAATAAAACTTATAGAAAAGATTTGAGGAAAAGATAAATGCTCGACTTCTAAATTTAAAATAACTTGTATTGTTCTAGTAAAACACACGCACACACGCATGCCTTCGAGGTGTGAAGGAATAAGGTTGGTTGAGTGAGATTGCAAAATGAGATTGTCCCAAAATAAAGATTGCCTTTAGCACAAAGAGTGAGTGAGCAGGTACCTCAAACGCGGACCTGAACGACAACTCCAAGAACAGGGAACTATGGGGGTAGATTGGATCCCAAGATAAGGATCAACCTTTATAAATACTAGTCAAAACCTATTCATTGGTTAATTTGGTTAAATTGGTTGAATGCAGTTCGATTCGATTCAGTTCGATTGATACATTCTCATTATTGTGATTTTTTATTTTCCAATTCTCAGTACGCTGAATTACCACCTGCTCATTTATTCCGATGCTTATGCTTTTATTTAAAATTAGAATTGTCCTGAATTAGCTTGGTTATTCCTCAACTTTTAACATGATCATCATGAAATTAATACCAAGAGCGTCGACGGTCATGAGGGGCTAATAAACCCTTCAGTGACTGATCGGCGCTCCGCTACTGAAATATCTCCGAAGCTATGAAATTCTGATAACATCGTCGTGTTAAGTGAATGCTCCTCATAAAAGAAATGTTCCGTAAAACACCCAAACTCGTCCAGACCAATCGACCTTCGTTGCAACCAAGACAAATCCTAGGTAAATATGTTTTTTATTCTGTTCACTCACTCAATTAATAAACTCGTAAGGCAATCTCGTAATTAACCAACATAAATTTACTCAAATAAATCTTAAGACTTTCCTCGTCATGATAGTTTATCTTTATTACTGAACTTTGTAAACATGAACTTTGAACTTAAGTGAAGCTAAGGAAAGATTATATATTTATCAAATAGAAAGGAACTTTCTCGTTATTCAAATTGTGTCATGAATACTTATGGTTCTCTGTGGGCGTGAATGTATGTGCGCGTGTGTAATAAATCAATTAATAATGTTTTATAATAAATCAATTAATAATGTTTTGTAATAAATCAATTAATAATGTTTTCTTTTCATATTTAATAAACTTGTTCAATATCTAATCAAGTCGAGCATATCTCAAATCTTTTCACACACAATCAAAACCGTAGTTATTTATTCTTTGATAACTTATCTTTGAAGTAGATTTAGTTAATTTTAATTTTCATTTAGTTATTTTATTAATTATGTCACCATCGTGCCGTAAGTCACGATGTTTCTTATTTCACCTTAGTTAAGATAGATTTAAGAGCGGGCGGGTCTATAATCAAAGTAAACGTCAATGAATTATGTTATATGCAATAAAGCGGGGGGATGAACTTGTAAGCCTTGTGTTCGGGGCGTAAGCGAACAACCTCATAGGTCAGTGATAACCAATAAATAATCTTTATGCCGTGATCGACTTATTAGAAAACCTTGCTGATCTTCATTAGCGGACAACGCGTCTTCTCCGGGAGGAGTCATTCTAGAAACAAGCATGTAACAACCTTGAGACACCTTATTGGTCCATGCTGGGAGTTTTGAGCTAGTGGGTGGGATTAGACTTCGAAATCGTTTTGACATGATGTAAGGTGATGCGAGTAGTTAAAATCAACTTAAATAATCGTATCTGGCGCCCCCTTATGTGGATCGTGAATAACTGTCGATGTAAGAAAATAAATAAAGCCTTACGCTATGTCATGTTTGTTTCGAAGCCCGTAATCTCGGGATACATATAGGTTCACGGTTACAATATATATATATATAAACAAAATCAAGTTAAACCAATCAAATCTGGCATTTAAATTTAATAACATTACAAAATTGATTATAATCTAAATTGAAGTAATTAATATTACTACAAATCTGATTATATAAAAATGGTAGCCTAAATAAAGGAGAAAATCTAAGAACATTGGAATGACAAGTTTTAATGTAACAAACAGAAGCTGACCGAGTATCATGCACATGAGATCTAATTATAACAGTAGAAATTGTGTTAGATAAAAGAACTATTTTATTAACAAGTTTATAAAGATATTTAAGATCTCTATATTGTCTTCTAGAAGAAAGATGAACAACAATTTTATTTTCCAAAGAAACATATTTAGAAAACTTATTAGAGACTGATTGTAATAAAATACATCCCTGTTTAGAGCTAGGATTCCAAATGACTGAACAATATTCAGTGGTGGGAAGAACCAATGATAAAAATAATTTAAATTTTGTATCACTACTGAAATGATAACAAAACCTTAGAATAGTACCTACAATTTTTAAAGCCTTACCAATAATCATTTCCAAATGAGGAAGAAAGGATCCATTACTAGAAAATATAACTCCCAAATCTTTTTGGGATTCAACGGAAGCAATTTTGTGAGAATTAATAAAATAAGAAAAATGCAAAACTTCAGATTTTTTAGAATATGAGACTAAGGAACATTTACTGAAATTAACAGTCATATTATTTAGATCACACCAAGCACTAAAATTATCTATATCCTTTTGAAGAAGAGTGCAATCAAACACAGATGTGATTCTTCTAAAGATTTTACAGTCATCTGCATAGCACAAAAGATAAGAAGATTTTAAGCAATCCTTAAGGTCATTCAAATAAATGTTAAAAAGCGTAGGTGCTAAAATACTACCCTGAGGAACTCCCAAATTACATTTAAAATTAGATGAAATAGTATTATTAAATTTAATATATGCAGTACGACCATGAAGAAAGGATTGAAACCAATAAACAAGCTTAGTAGAAAAACCCATTTGATATAATTTCTGAAGAAGAATACTGTGGTCTACTTTATCAAAAGCTTTTGATAAATCAAAATAAATAACATCAAGTCTCTGCTGGTCCTCAATTGCATGAGCTATATGATCATAAATTGTTAGCAAATTAGTTTCTACAGATCTATTAGGTATAAAACCATGCTGTGAAGAAGAAATGAGTTTACTAACATCTAAAATAATTTTATTATAAACACACCTCTCAAAAATTCTAGCAATAGTATGTAAAACAGAAATAGGTCTATAGTTATTAACACAATCACGTGAACCATTCTTAAAAATTGGGACCATTTTGGCACACTTAAGCACATTAGGAAAAACACAAGAATTCAGTGATAAATTAAAAATAAATGCAAGAGGTACTGCAATAAATTCAGCTAGCCCTTTGTAAATAAATGAAGGAATATTATCATTTCCCAAACTAGAATGAATTTTAAGTCGCTTAATAGCCATAACAACATCATCCTTAGAAATATGGTCAATCATACAATGAACAGTTGAAGAATTACAAAATAATGCAATATTTGAAGATATTGCATCATGTTATGAATATACATCAGCAAAATGTTTTGAAAAGTCATTTGCACTTAAAATGAAACCATGAGTATCTTGAACCCTTTTTCTACCCAAACCAGACTTTTTAATGATATCCCAAAAGGATTAGGGTTAGATGAAATATTAACCTCAATTTTTCTAATATAATTCTTCAAATCTCTTTTATAAACATGCTTCACCAATCTTCTGAAATTAATAAAATTATTATAAAAAAAGATATTCTGTGTTTTAAAATAAAGTTTACGATAAGACTTCCTTTTAATAATTTTAATAAGATCGCATGAAAACCAACGAGGAAGACCCTTATAAAAAGGTCGCTTATCGGGAATATACAAATCAATAAAGCCATTAAGAATTTTTAAAAACCCATCCAAGCAATGATTTACATCATTAAAAGAATACAAAAAATTCCAATTAACTTTAGAAAAGTGTCTACAAAAATCAACATAATTACCCTTCCCAAAATCCTTTCTTGAAATATTAGAAAAATTAATCTTTGAGTGACAAATGTTAATATAAAACTCAAAAGGTGGATGATGAGCATCAATAGGAAAATTAACAGAGACAACTTGAAAATTACTAACTACTGTTGAATTACATAAAATATAATCCAAAGTACGATGAGAGGAATTAACAAATGGGTTATATTGCTTAAGTCCTAAAAATTTACAGAACTGTAACATTCTAGAAGCTTTAGAAGACAAAAAAGAAAAGTGTGTAGTAATTCTACCCTGATATAAATCTGGAATATTTAAATCCCCAGTAATAATAACATTATCATAGCCAATCAGAAAATCTTCAAGTGATGTCAAAAAATAATCAAACTCCAACAATGACAAAGTGGGTTTGAGGTAAACATTACCTAAAATAAATTTAAAATTGTGATTTAAAGTAATTTCACACCATGTAGATTCACAAAAAGAAGAAGAAAAAGGAAGTTCTTTATAAAAAACATCTTTATGAAGAGCAATCAGAGTACCACCACCTCGAGAAATATCCATAGATCTGTCCATTCTCAAAATACTGAATCTATCATCAAGAAAAGAACAATCAGGAAATTGTTGATTCAACCAAGTTTCTGTAAGTAAAATAAGATCAAAATGTTCTGTTTCAAAAAATTGTTTAATTTGAACACATTTAGTCCTCATACCTCTGACATTCATGTAAAAACAAGAAAGGCCTACCATGTTACCCACAAAGATAATGGAAACAACACAAATAAAACTAAAAAGTGATAAAGAAAAAATAAATAAATAAAATAAAATAGATAGAAAAACAAAATAAATTCTCTTAAAACCTTAGAGAACTAGCCAGAGATCCATAAAAAAAAGAAATGGAAGCACTGCAAGGCCATAAATTGGGGGATATTATTTCATTATATTTATGTACAGAAACATAAAAGCAAGAAGACTTAGAATTATTCATATTAACTTTATGACAAACAATACTAGTTTGTAAATTATTTTCAAGAAATACTGTAATATCTTTTGAACTGAGATTTACTGACATATTAGAAAGAAAATATCTATTATAAGTTATATTAGTATTAGAATAAACATCAGCAAAATTAGATTTATTAAATCCATCAGATATATTAGTTTTATTAGTCCTTGAAAAATCATTTTTACTAGAAGATAAAGAGGAGTATCCAGAATGATTTATCCGATAGTTACTATTTGAATGAAAGTCAAGTGAATGTGATCTATAAGCTGGAATGAATTTGGGAGCAATATCTGGATAATTAAGAATTTTATGTCTAACAGACTTAGAATAAACATTAGCAAAATTAGATTTATTAAAAATTTTATGTCTAACAGACTTAGAATAAACATTAGCAAAATTAGATTTATTAAATCCATCAGAAATATTAATTTTTTTAGTTCTTGAACAGTCATTTTTACTAGAAGATAAAGAAGAGTATCCAGAATGATTTATCCGATAGTTAATATTTGAATGAAAGTTAAGTGAATGTGATCTATAAGCTGGAATAAATTTAGGAGCAGTATCTGGATAATTAAGAATTTTATGACTAATAGACTTTAGGGAAGATAAATTAACAGGAAGACCTCCATTATATCTTTTATCCATAAAAGAAGTACTCTGTAAATTATGAGCTGGAATGACTTTAGGAACTGCAACCGGATAATTTAGTATTTTAGATTTCACAGACTTTAAAGAAGATACAGTAACAGGAAAACCTCCATTATCTCTTTTCCCCACAAAAAAAAATTTGGTGATTTAAATTTATCATGAGAAAAAAAACCAGAATCAGAAAAGCAATCACTAATGGAATTTACCTCAAGCCAGGATGAGTTATAAAAACATCTACTTTTAAATTTGGAATGAGGCAAATTCCTAAATACATTATTATTATTATAATTAATTTCATCACTAACTAAATTAACTTCAGGAACACAATCATCCAATTTGATATTTTCACCAAGATCTTCAGGGCAATAGGCTGAAGATGAACATACAATGCTACCATCTTCAATAGCAGAAGAATGATCCCTAGCAATGGAAGAACTAAAAATTTGATTAGGATAGTCAGAAGATGACAAAATGCATTGAGTGCCAATATCATTAGTATTAACATTTTTACCAAGATCTTCAAGGCAATTGGATGAAGATGAACATACAATGTTACCACCTTCAACAGCAGAGGAATAATCTCCAGGAATAGAACTAAAAATTTGATCAGGATATTCGGAAGATGATAACATGCATTGAGTACCAATAGCATTAGTATTAATAAGTTTATCTTTGATCACTGAAGAATTCCTACAACGATGAGACATTTCAATTATTAAATTATATATAAAAGAAATAGGAAGAGATAAAATCATTTCAAAAGAAAAATTGCTAGAATCATGAATAACACTGTCAATTAAACTATTTATATTCTCCACATTATTAGCAGAGTCAAATTCATAATTATTATTATTATTATTATTTTAGTAAAGATAAAAATTAGAATATTAACTGGTATTGCAACAAGAGATGATATTAAATTTTAGATATACAGTATTTTAAGAATGGAGCAAGATCTTTTTGTAATCGAGAGTGTTGAATCCTCAAAATGGAACTGGATCGATAAAATGAAAATCAGCCGGAAATACCCGAACATCAAGAGAATAGAAATCAAAATATGAATAGATATTTCCATGGGTTTGAACAAAATATGGAAACATTTCAAAATATATGTATAAAATCTAAAGTGCTAGAAAAAAAACCAACAAAGCCTAAATGTGGACTTTCTAATTGTTGAAGAGCAACAAAGCTAGATGTAAAAGTTGAGAATGTTCATGAAAAGCAACAAAGATTAGCTATAAAATCCCTAATTGTTGAAAAGCATCAGAGCTTAGATATAAAGCATTTACATGTTGAAAAAATACAACAGAATGAGGAAACAGTTAAAGATGTGCAACAAAGCATTAATGGGAAACTGCAAAATATGGTAAACACATTGCCGGAAAATGATGATAATTTTCATAATATGGAAGAACCATTTATAAAATCACAGATGGTTAAATTAGTAAAATTAGAGCAAATTGAAGGACTCACAAAGGTGATGAGATAGAATTTGAAAAGAAGGATTATGAAAAAGTTATGCTAATTCATAAAACAATAGGTCTAGAAGTGATGGAGAAGCTGAGAATGAAAATTACAAATGTCCCTACTGCAATAGCAAAGAAAAGAAGAAATAGATTTACAAAAAAAAACTAAACATTCCAATAGAAAAATATTAATAGTGACCATGTAAGAGGTAGACAAAATTTATAGTTATCCCAGTTGAAGACACTTAGATTAATAAAAAAAATACCTAGAAAGAAGAAGGATTTGATCCCTATGTAAATAAGGCCAACTCTCACCACTGACTTAGGATCTGTTAAATGAACTAATAATTTTAATAGAAATAAAATATATTGTCTGGAAGATAAGACAACAGAAAACTGATGTGGTGACTTACTCATTTGAAATAATTGAAATAAAAATTTTTCTTAGGTTTCAACAGAGTAATTTAAAAAAACAATAAATATTGCTCCAAAATATATATGAAACATGTTTGCATTTTCTGAATATTCATCAAAATAGACTTGAGTTTAATCTGGTCTGTTGTACTTTCTGTTGTGAGAAATTAATGAGAATTTGATGGTAGTTTGGAGATCTTTATGGGATGAGACTAATCTATATAACTGTTGCAAGTTTTGCCACCAACTCTGTTAATTTATAATTAATTCCCACTTAGTCCTAAATGAGCAAGGGTCATTTTGATTAAATAATTATATACAAGTGTAATAACTAGGAAGGTTGACATGGTGTGCGGTTATTGACAGTTAAATCATTTACTTTAATGATATTAAAAATTATCCATAAGTAAGAATTTGCCTCTATTATAAAAATGTGGAGGCATTTTATGCTTTATTGTGATGGCAATCATGAGATTCCTGATTTGGAAATGGTGTTTATGTTGATAACTAAGCTTTTTGTTCAATCAATAATGGTCATTCAATGGTTTGATTCAATATAGCCTAATGATTGAATTTTCCATACTGAATTAGTTGGATTTTAATAATATAAAATTTAATTTATACCCATAATATGTTTACTTGTATTAACATATCCCTGACACCTACTTGAATGAATTGGATACAATCATGAAGATCATGAAAATGATTAACGTGCATTTCATTCTCTTAAGAGAGCAAGAGATATTGTGATGGGATAATGATGATTGAACCCATCACAAGTTAGTATCAGCTATCCCTATAAATATAAATACCTTAATGGATTAAATAAAAAATTTTAAATAGACAGATTGAGAATGAAAATATGCATATATATGTTGTGGACTTAATATATATTGTAAAGATTGGGAGGATCCATCTTTGCATTCAATTATGATATCGGTATATTCAAATGTTTAAAAAAATGTATATGTATTGTAACGAAATGGTCTCTTTCTCCATGAGAATTGTATCTAACTATGATTGCTCTTTGGGCTTTCAAGATAGGATGTTAATCATAATAAGATGCATGGGTTGATTGGTTATTTACTCAAACTTTATGAAGTAGCCTCATGATGATTAATAACCCAGGGAGATAGACTTCACACATCCCTTCTTGATCCTTGTTATGCTACAGTATTTGAATTCAGGAAGAATATACATGTACTCTATTTCAAGGTATGGTTATTTCGTATTTGGTAAGTGAATTAGATATGCATATGGTGTGATTAATTAAAAAATAGGTAAATAAGATGACAAACAACCAATTTAATTTAATATTGAATGTTTAACAAATTAATTTCAATGCTGATTTTAATTCATGGTTATTTATAACAACAGTGGTATGTTTGCTTATCATATAATGATAGGATAGATGTGATGATCCTTCATTTATCTTTATTAAGTATTGAATCACTCGAACCTTTATCCCTGTGAAAGATGGTCCTATTTAACAATTTTAAATTAACGGAGAAAACAATTTAAAACTATATCCTAACATTTAAATCTTTGCTAACTAAATTTCCTGTCATCATTTTGGTCCTTAAGCTCTGATTCCTTCATCTACACTTTATGATTTATAGAAGGTTGCTTTTGCATTCTAAGTTCCCCCTATTCTAGTGTCATATAAATCTATGATAGAACAGACCAATCATTCAGGGGTTTTAATCATGCATTCTAAATTAATTTAACATAAACATTGAACATTAAATATTGTAATTATCAGAGTGTGAGCGCTTAATATTGTATAAGAATAAAGTTTCACCTTTCAAGTTAGTAGGTTGTTGAGTCTATTAGCAAGAAAGCTTGGGAGTCTACACATAAATTTTATTACTAAATGAAAAATTAATATTTGCATTGATCACTCCCCTTTCCTCACAACTTAATTGATGATTGGATAGGTTAAGTCCTTTCTGCAGCCCTATTGCATATATATATATTGTGATATTTTTCAAGATTATAGAAAATGTTTTCTCTTCATTTATTATCATTCGATTTTGTTTTTATTATTGTTTTTTTGTTTTGTTCCCACTTTTGTGGCATGCATTTGTTTATGATTGTGAATTAAGGGGTTGTGTGATTTACAAATATGTATTTATTTTATGTGTCCTGATTAAATCTATTTTAGATATCTATAGTATTTAGTCATTTATTTATTTATTTTCAAGAAACAGTTGTAAAATATTAAAAAAAATTTTTTTAAAAATTGATAGTTACATTAACAATAAGGTTTAAATAATTATTATCTTATAAGTTGCTAAACTACCCACTGACCCAACAAATGAAGAGATTGTGCTTGTAATTTTTATTAGATTCTTGAGTAAGTGTTTTGGCTGAAAAAAGATAACAACAAGCTTTGGTTATCGCTTCCTTATTTTTTTTTTTCTGCCTAAATTTTAATTACACAGAAGCTAAATTCTCCATATACTAGCGCTACTCAGTGCAAGCCAGAGTAATCAATGGATGCAAGAAGCTTTGTGCATAAAATCCCTATCTATTGCCTACTCATCCAATATCCTAGTTTGTGACTTTCATCAGTGAGGAGCTTTGGATCTGAGAGCACTTCAGCTAGATCTTAGGATCTAATGCAACCTCCAGCAGCCACCTGCTTTATTAGCTAACTATAAAGCTTTGAGTCCAAAATGAAAACAATAATGTTTTCAATTCAACTTCATTAGCTTATATAGTCATATAGATCTGAACTTAGTTCAGCATCCATAATTTTTGTTGGTGTCTTTGATTCTTAAATAATCAGTCACTGTAATTCTATTGGGCAGATTGGTATTAAACCAATAAACATTACATACTCACCATTCTTTATGCTTACACAAGCTGTTTATACAGAGGCTAAACTCTCCATAAAGTAGCGTCACTCAGTGTGAGCCAGAATAATCAGTGGATGCAAGAAAGTTTGTGCATAAAATCTATATTTAGTCCCTTCTCATACAATATCCCCAGACTAGTTTTTAGCTTATGGTTTTCATCAGTGAGGATCCTTGGATCTGAAAGCACTGCACCTAGATCTTGGGATCAAATGCAACCCTCCAGCAGTAGTTTTGTAGTTGAGATAAAAAGTGGCTGCTGGAAGGTGGCATTAGATCCTAAGATCTAGATGCAGTGCTGTCAGGTCCAAGGCTCCTCACTGACAAAGGCCACAAGCCAGAAACTAGTCTGGGGATATTGGATGAGTAGACACTAGATTGGAGATTTTATGCACAAGCCTTCTGGCATCCATTGATTTTCTGGCTTGCACTGAGTGGCAATACTGTATGGAGAGTTTTGCCTGTTTTAATAACAGTTATAAGCAAGCATAAGAAATGGTGATCATGTTGGCTTATAACAAAATATCAAAAGTCATGTATATAGAATAAATTTTTAAAGGGTTTTAAAATGTTAAAAATAATATAAAACTAAGATATATTATTATTTTTTTAAAAATAATATTACTGTTTTAAATGAAAGAAATATTGCTATAGAAAACAGTTGCAAATGATGGGGAGGGGGTAAAAATAAAAACATTGCTATGGGAACCAACAGAAGCTTTCAAAACTCATCTGCTTTTCAAGAAATCAGGAAAAGAATTGTAACAGACTCTCTTAATAGATAGAAGTCAAAAAAGTGCTTTCCCTGATATTTCCAATAGTGTAGCTGATTATAGAGCTGTTGACAAAAATATGCTTTAAAAATTAACCTTAATAGTGCCAATCTATTCATCATTTTTGAATGCCGAAAAAATATTTGACAGTTAATTGCTATAAAAATAAAAATCAAGAGTGATTGTACTTCTATAATTAATCTGAAAATCTGCCTATTTTAAAGTGCTCAGAAGAAAATTGAAATGGAAACTCTTATAAGAAAACTCAGAATGAACCAGATCTTTAAAATTTAATGATTAATGGATTGTTCCTACATTTACAGATACAAAATATACACGAGCTCACGAAGACGGTACAATAAATCAACTGAACTTCCTATAGCTATCCTCAAAGATATTGTAAGTTGCAAAGATTTTTTCCCTCTCATGTGTGATCACCATATAATTTTAATTGTAAATATGTAAATATTTTTTTTATATTAAAGTTATTGTTAATAATTTTATTGTTTGTTATTTTTCATCTGAATCAAGCTGATTATTTGCTTGATTAATGTAATAACTTATTAGGTAGAAGGAGGTAATGATCAAGAAATGTAATTGAATGTGTATGAAAACTTGTTTTTATGCATATGCAATCTGATTGTTATTCGTGACTACCAATTTGACATTAAAAATAATTTATATTCAGTCACCCCACCATGCACATGATCACCCATTAGTTGTCTTTAAATTCTCTAGACAAAAATTTTAATTTGCCGAATATTGTATTTTTTTTATTATTTATTTGTTAACTGGATTTATTACCTATTGTTTTAATAGGGTGCTTACCATTACAATATAAACATATTGATATTATTATCATTATTGATTTTTTTTTTTTTGCTTTGGCAAATAATTTGTAGCTATAATCATAAGATATATTTGAGAGGTAATTTGTTATATTAATATTTTATATATTATATGCAAGTATTTATGTATATAAACAAAAAGAATCTCTTTATCATTATCATTATTTGAATTACTATAATTTAATGGCAAAACCTCTCATTAGATTCTGAAAAATAAATATGGGGATCAGTTTAAGAAGTCTGCATTTGGCACTTAAAAATAAGTGTAGTTTAGGATATATATATATATATATTTAGATTTAGCGTAGTATAAGGAGAATATTGATTTTTTTATTGCAAAGTTAATGTGATCTGACCTTAAAGAATATATCTTTGATTTTGAACCATTCGATATTAGCAAATGATATTATCATTATTATTTTTATAAATATTAATTCTTATTAAGCGCAATGTCAGCACGTAATACTTATATAAAACTAAAGCTTTAGTACATGTGCCTTGAGTGCTTAATTTTAGCAAGAGACCTCTACAAATCATAACACGGGTCCCTCTTATCTTTATAAAGTCGGATCTCGTGTTATGATTTGTAGAGGTCTCTTGCTAAAATTAAGCACTCAAGGTGCATGTACTAAAGCTTTAGCTTTATATAAGCATTATTATTTTTATTATTGCATCTTATTTATTCTTAAAGTGTAATTGGTCTTCATTCAGATACAAATGTAACTTAATAAACACAATATTAACAAATATTATACCACTTACTTGTTTTACTTAAAGTGATTTTGTGAATTTTTTTTTTTAATCACTTTTCAGTACTCTGGGTCATTGTGCAATACATGAGTTTTGTTAATTTAATTAATTTTAAGCCAATAAACATCACATGATCACCATTTCTTATGCTTGTTTTACAACTGTTATTAAAACAGGCAAAACTCTCCATACGTATTGCCACTCAGTGCAAGCCAGAGTTATCAGTGGATGTCAGAAGGCTTGTGCATTAAATCCCCATCTAGTGCCTATTCATCCAATATCCCCAGACTAGTTTCTGGCTTCTGGCCTTCGGAGCCTTGCACTGAGTGGCAATACATATGGAGAGTTTTGCCTGTTTTAATTAATTTTACCCTGAGAATATTTAAACACTAATGATCACTTGCACAAACATTAATAAGCAGTTATATTACAGAACATTAATGATTTATTTGGAGATATTAAATAAATTATTTATATTTAGTTGTTTGTTAGTATAAATTAGATTCAATAAAATATTCCCTTTGTTTCTACTTTATATTTTGGCAAATAATCAAGTTTCATTAGTTGTTTTTAATGCTAAACCTGAAAGCAAGCTATTGAAGTATTGAGAACCATAATAAAGTTGAATACATTTTTTTTTTGTTTATATTATGAGTTTGATTTAGTTTGTTATAAGGTATCATTTCAAAAGCTAGCCTAATATCATATCAACTGCCAGTAAAGTTGGGCACATAACTGAGACAGCTTCTTGTTCTCTATTTATTTATTATATAATTAAAAGGCTACTTTTCTTTAATGATGATCTAGTTAAGTATTAAAAAATTGTTTTAAAGGAATGTGTAAAACATATATATATATACAATAGTATCCCTCAAGTTTATTTTACATCATAAATAAAATTTTTAAAGAAGGATTATAATTAGATATCAAAATAACTCTGAATAATATAAAGACTGAAATATTTTCTGCATTTATATAAAATAAAGTTTGTAAATACAGAATTTACACTATCTGTAATAAAGACACTTAAAGGAATTTATATGCAATCCCGCAGTCAGAAGATTAGTGCATTAGATATCTACAAACACAGCAAATGTAATTAAATATGCAATATGAAACTTATAATATAGATAAGTAACTTAATTTAAGGAAAATGCTTTTTATAAAATATCAAAACATCCTGATGCTAAATAACCAGATTAAATGACATTTTGTCTTTTAGTGTGAGTAGTCAATGAAACCTGAGGAAACATCCTTAACTTGATATTTTTAGATTTTCACTTTTACTGTGACTGCTATTGAATGTGGACAAAAGACAATAAAAATTGCTGAGAGAAATATAAATAATAAATTTAATTTGAGATAAATTTTTACATTTATTTGTGGAAGATGGGCCTAATGCAGATCTATAAAAAGTTTTAATTCTTCATATGAAATTTCTCGGTATACCAATTAAGTTCTTTTATAACTACGGCCAGTTTAACAATAAATAAAATCACAAACTTTTAAGATTTTTATCTAAAATTGTAACATTCTATCTTATTAGATGTTATTTGTGAAAAATTCTATTAGATGCCAATGGTATTCGTATAATTTAAATAGACATTTTTTTATTTAGTTTTTTTATAATGCATATTCATTCCTTGATAATATTTTCTTACAGTTTCAATTAACCAGCAATCTTCTTCAGAGCTTTTCATTTCTAATGTGATATTGTACCGGTATAAATCCACCACGCTTACTCATACACAGTACCCGAGTCAAACCCAGTCCCGTTTAAGAATACATTCCAAACGCCAACTGAATTCAAACCCAAACCCCGGTATGACCAACCGATGATGACTTTATAACAGCACGGGGTTATCCCTTTTCTAGCTCAGCTCAGAACATAGACTAAATTCTTACAGTTAATGATAAGTTTATTAGCTCTAGATACTGGACGGTCATTCATGTAACGATTATTTAAGTTGCCAATACAGACAGAAAATGGTTAAATAGCTGGAGGTATAGGTGGAGGACCAAATTATATAAATAAATTGTTTAATAAGAAAATAGAAATATAAGCATATAAACATAGTATTCAACAGTCGGTAGACTTTTGATCCCTGTATTTGGCTACAGTCTTTAGTAATCATTTTATCGGTGAACAAACCTGCCAAGCGGGTAGTTAAATGATTGAGGGGTGGCAAGAGATCAGAGATTTGAGCAGAAAAATTTATCAAAGTTTTTTTTTATTGAAAGCCGAGCCGTCGGCGAACGTTGGAGGGGTTTTATAAATAACGGAGATAGTGTCGGGGTTGCCTGGATTCAAGGCCCTACGTAATCCTTGGGTGCATCAATGGAATCCGGCGGCGCTTTGACAAGGCTTAATGCCCCCAAGTAGTCCGGGACACTACAACCAGCGGGATCTTTCGAACCCGTGATCCAAGAGATTACCTGGGAAAGAAACGCTTTCTTCCCCAATGGTAGTATGGCGAGCGCTAACTCAGCGAAGAAAAGGCTTGCCACAAACATGAAGGACGAGTACGAAGTGGATTTTTAAAAGAAATTATACAAAAGCTGGAATCTATTCGTCTATTTCTACCCACAGGCTGAGATCCTTATCCCAATAAAACAGCGGAATTAAACTGACCGCGAATATTGTTATTTTCTCTGACCTATCAGGTTGCGGGGTATGTGTTCATTTTGTTTTTTTTTTCTATTGATAAAGTTTTATAGGGGTTTTTTTCGTCTCAGAATATATTCTTAGTTATGTTTAGTTTATTAGCTCTAATATGTTTTAGTATTTTAGTTGTAGGAAAATTTAAATAGTTGGAGAGTATAAGGTGGGGAAATTATATTAAATAAATTGTTTATAGAAAATAGAAATATAAGTATAAATAGTATTAACAGTAGTGTTTATGTTTTTTTTGGTATATTTTAGTATTTTTTTGATTGTGTGGGTAGTTAATGTTGGGGGGTGGTAGAGTAGGTATTTGGTTGAAAAATATTTATCTAAAGTTATTTATATTATTTTTTGATAGTGTTGTAGGACAGTTGGGGGGTTTATATAAATAATGGGTAGTGTCGGGTGGTTGTTTAAGGCATATTTTGTGTAGGTTTGAGTTATCAGTATGACCGGTTTTGGTGTAGAGTTATAAGAAATTTTAATGAGTTGGGGTATTGGAGAGGTTATGGAGTATTGAAGTGGTTTTTAAAAGATTATACAAAGATCTATTCGTATTTCAGTTTATCCAATAAAAGTTATGAAATAATTGTTATTTACTCGAAACCCCTAACCTGGTTGCGGGTATTATTATACAGTGGTTTTTTTATTTTATTGTTAATATAATACTAATCATTTTATATATTTAAGATTGATTAGTTACAATTATATGAATTAACTAGAATAATAAAGTGGTTAAATTTAAACTGATATGAAAGAATATTTAATTCAAAAGAATTACTTGTAAATAACTAATCATCATTATTATTTAAGGTTGAAAATTATATTTTTGTTTATGATGAAAAAAAATAAAAATTTGAAATTATACTATTATTAAATTTGATTATTTTAAAGAAGGGGGTTAAAGAAAGAAATTTAGGTTAAAATATCATTATAAAAGTAAAATTATTTTTATTTGATTGATATAAGTGAATTAAAATTTTAAATTATTTTTATTTTTGATTTATATTTCGAGAAGTAGGGATTTAAAGTATTTAGTTAATTTGGAGATTGGAAGTAAATTATGAAAAAAACAGTCTCAAAGTCAAATTGGGAGTCTATAATTGGTTTACTGGTGAATTCTTAAAATTTGTTTGAATTATCTCAACTGTTTGTCTTGAGACTACCTCTCTCAAAGACCTCAAAAGTTAGAATGTTAGTTTTTTCTAAGATCCCCCAGTTGACCTTTCGCTGATTTTTGTTTTTAGGCTCCTACTTTTCACCTCAGCCATTAGTTGACCATAAATCTCAATTATCCTTTTTATTGTTCGTTTCAGCAATCTTTTACTTTAATAGAATTTTTAAATTGACTCAGTAATTAACATATAAATTCCTTAACTAATTTGAATACAATTTAATTACTCTGTACATTTTCAATTTAGATTTTAATTAAAAACAGATAAGGATGTGACTTTTGATCAGTATTTTTAAACGACTTTGTATAATTTTACAAAAGCTAAAATTTAAACAAATACGCCAATGAACTTTAAATTAAATTGATACAAATTACAAACAGAATATTATTTCATGGTTTGTGAATTTATATAGAACCTAATATTTATTTACAAAATAATATAATAACTAATTTTTATTATGACTGAAAATAGAAAATCTCATGGGGATAGTAGTTGATTAGTCTAAAAACACATGAAACGAAGATCGGTTCTTCGATCTGTCTGTTTCAATATCAAGAAACATTATAAATATCTTTAATATGATTAAATCAGTTTTTTTCTAAAATTGTAAATTTCAATTTTATTAAATGCTATTAGGTCTAAAGGCATTCCAAGATGCTCTTTTTATAATGTGACAATAACTGATATCAAGACTGATGTTCTCATGTTTTGTTTTGGGGGGGGGGGGTAAGAAAGAACCTTTAATCTTTTGGTCGATTTGATAATGCTAAATCTTTTAATTGAATATTTGGTGATTTTTTTGACTGTCTTCCTTTTAATAGTCTAATATAATGACTTAGTAAAAATAATAAAATTTTTATATTTGTTTTACTATTTATAGTCAAGAGCTCTTATGAATGCACAACCTAAAGTATGAATGATCTTTCATCAGTTATGATGTGCTTTGCTTATCAGTCTTTTCATCAAATTTTTGGAAAGCCTGTTGCTAGAAACTCTGTTTTCTATTGACATCAAATTTGTGTGTAGTGTTTTCCCAGCTTTGATATATCTAAGTTATGTAGTTCAGTAATAAAAAAATTTTCTTACATATTATGAATATTCCTTCATTTATTTTAATATCATAAGGTCAATTCTCATCCCTTTCAATAATCCCTTAAGCCAGATTATAATATTATTCTTTTTGTTAAGAGCAGTTTTGTCACTGCTAAAGTAAACTAGTGGTAGATTCTGGAGTATAAGTCCATAGATTGTAATCCAACTTTAAATACTTTATTTTTGCAGTTGGAACTGTAATTTATAAATTAATTATAATTTATCTCTACATTATATAATAGCTTTCTGAATTAATTCATTGAAGCTCCATTAAACTAAATATAGAAAACTGTGATGAATAATAATTATATGTATAAAAAATTAGTCATATAAACAGTTAAGAAGAAAATATATCTAATGGCTACAGTTCCATTTGTAGATATTTTTAGCACGCACTATAAACCTTGTAGTAGTCTGTCTACTAATATTCATAAAACTGATGTATCAACAAGATACGATTGTTTTGAAGAAAAAAAATCTTCAACAGTAAAACACCAGAAGTGTTAATCCTGTACATGGATTGAACAAAATCAGCAGAGTTTCACTTTTAAATAGACTTTCATCTGAAATTAATTCATTTGAAAGGATTTTAAGTATACATTTAAATATGCTAAATTAGAAGTAATATATCTGCTAATTCTAATATAGTAGTTGAATAGAATAATCTTTTTTTTTTTTTTTTTTTAGCATCAAAGTCCGATTTTCAAGAAAAAAACATTAAGCTGCCTCAGACACAAGATTCATGTTTGCATTCACAAAAACTATCTAAGAAATATAAAACCTGTTTAGAAGAATTAATAGACAGCAATGAAAACAATGATCTGATAAATGAGGTAAAATAAACTATATATTTATGGGAGTAGGTGTACATGTATTAAGGTCGTAGAAAAATAAGTAGAACTTTTATTATTATTAAGTTATATTGAGTTGGATATTTGTTACAAACATATTGTATATGTGTAGAAATACATTATTAGCTTCAGATAATTGTGATTCTTTTCTTTTTTTTTTGTAAAAAAAAAAAGGGGGGGAGGGGTGATTATTTTGCTACATACTTTGTTTTTAGTTATTAGACCTTCGATAATGATTAAGCAATATCACTTTGTTGTAGTATCTTTTTACATAGTTATCTCAACAGACCTCCTGAAGAGAACTTTGCATACGTATAGAAATGTAAATAGATACATTTAACCACAGAAATGAATAGTTCCTTAATCATAACTAGTCATCATTTTATTCTCATTGTCGTACAGCAAAGCTTTCTATGAAATGATTTCAAAAAGCTTTTGAAACAGTTCAAAATTGTGCTCTGCAGTATAATATCCAGATTTTGAAACATAATTTTACAAAAAATTGTTAAATAAAATTATTGAATTTTCAGGGTTTTTTTTTTTTATAGATTAAAGACTAAAATTTTCTAATTTTTTTTTTTTTTTTGCATATTTATAGTTTGTTATTCAAAAATTTGGGTGGAATATATGAATCTAGTCTGAATTATCATGTCCCAAGGACAGATGATCATCTTCCATATTTAAAAGAAATTGCCTTTGTCAAGATTTCATTATATCTTGAGTTTTAATTTCATTTAGTAAAAATTTTTTGTACTAGATTTAAACTTAGGCATTGTTTTCCCGCCGAGATGTATTTCAAAGCACTACTATTCCAAAACACTTATTTATAGTGTAAAAACTTTATTATTCATTATCTTATAAAAGTATATTGTTATAGAATTATTTATCAAAAGGGTTAGTCATAAGATTTTTTTCAAATCAGAATCTAAAATTTTCCATATCTACATTCCTACTTAATGACATGTCTTCACATTATATATGTGCTATTTAACATTTGGGTTTAATGAATTATATATTATATAGCTATCAGTCATAGAATATTTTGGATATTTATATCTTAATTGATATTGGTGTGTATATTGAGTATAATTGAAACTAGATTTTATCATGCATTATGCTTCCCATTATCAAACAGAAAAAATGTTTATATTATCTTTACCATGTATAATAGTGTCTTCACATTATATAATCTAAATTGTTTTAATTGCTTATTCAGTATATGATTATAAACTTGAAAATGCTGCCTAAGGCAGAGACATTATCATCTTCATTACCATGCATCTGCAAGTAATGTCCAAATTGAATTTAAAAACATGAAATATAGTTTGTTTAATGTAAATTGGTGCATTAAAGTGTGTTATTTGGGGAGGGGGGTGATTTTAATGTCACATTAATGTGATCTGTGAGTGAACTTTATTATATTTATGTTTTTTTTTTAAAGAGAAAAATATTCATAAATAAATAGTTAATTCAAAGATGAACTATAAAAAAATGGCAATTTAAAAAAGTCTAAACAAATTCTGAGTACAGTTTAACAAAATATTAAATTTTCACTTTTAAAAAATTAGATGGATTTAGGCTCATTAATAGAAAATAGATTGTAAATACTTTCTTCTATAAGAGCAAAGATAGATTTGAAATATTAGATATAAGACCTGCTGAAGTGAAATACACAATTTCAGATAGAAAAGTAAAAATTAACATGAAAGATAATATAGTAAACTGATTGTGAAGAGCTAGTAAATAATGTCATTAAAGTTTTATTAAATTATTATCCAAATGAATGATGGAGAATATTTAGGAAATTGTAACCATATCTATTTGCTATCTATTCTCTATTAAAAAAGATTAGGTTTTTCGAATCCATAATAGCTGGATAGATTAATACTATGAATGAATAATTGTAAACAGAAATTTATACATAATATCTAAGTCGGCCATCTTCATGTCAACTGGTATTGTGTTCAATAGTGCACAGAAAAAGGTGAGATCCACCTTCGTCTAGTTGTCTAGGTTAATTGCAGAGATGTGTATACTTAAGCAATGGAAGTGTGAAATTTAAATTAAGATGTTATAACAACTCCATTTAAATCAGTTTAAATTTAAACTTAAGTGGAGTTGTTATAAAGTCTTGATTAATTTAAATTTCATAGTTGTTTATTATTGTTTCTATATGTGTGTCTATTATTTTAGATAAATTAACTGTTTTGGGTAATGTTATATGTATTATATATATATTGTATCGGTCGAAAAACACACATCGATCCAACCAACCCCTGAATACAGGTAAAGTACCTCGAGTCCAACCATGTACAAGGTATATAAATCAGGTACATCGTGAATTCTGCCCTATTTACCTTTATCCCCAGGTCAAAGATCTAATCAATAGCCTTTCTCGATGATACGATCGAATTCCTATACTTTCACCGTCCCAGCAGCTGGGTCTTAAAGCATGAGATTCAATTTAATTATATTTTTAGTGAGAACTTGGGTGATTGGTTGATAGGTATATTTAAAAATCAAAATTTATTTAAAATAAAAGTAAATAAAATGATTCGAAGAACACTGGAAGTTTGGTTTTAGTTATATATATATATTTAAAAATCATTTAGCATTTACATTAGTTTAACTCAAGCTCTAAAACAAAAAAGGACAATCTTTAAATTAACTTTATAATGAAATGAGTTCATGACGACTTTATTTACATTAGCAGTTAACATTGACATTATTGAGTTTGTACACTTTATTTTGTGAAGTTTATACACCTTTAGTTTTGTTTACATTTATTCTCCTTTTAAAATAACAAAATTATTTTATAATTAAATGATCACGGATTTCAAAATTCCCCGTGCACATTTAGTACAAGCTTGTAATATTGCGGTAGGTTTAAACATCTGCCTAACGTACATATATAAGAATGACTATTTTAATGAATTCTTTATACAAGATTTAAAAAAAACATTTGTATTGAAAAAACAAACATTAATTAAATAGACGATTATAAGAAGACTAATTTGACGTCTTACTCCACTAACAGATAAAAAAATTGATTTCATTTCTTTTTATAAAAAAATAATTATTTAGATTTTCATTAACTAATATTTTATGACATTAGTGGACCTTGCTGGAATAGCTTATAACTAACTTTACAGTGATTAAAACTGTAAGCTGTTATAACAAAAAAAAAAATAGATCAGTTAATTATCAAGCAAACAAGTCACTTTAGTTGGACTTTCAACTAAATCAAACCTATAATAAAATATAACGTGAATTAGTCAAAATCAAACGATTTTAACCAATTACGCAAATGAACAAAAGAGTCGATTACTCAGGTCGAAGATCCTTTCAGTATAATCATTTCCCTATGGCTTACGTATTAGACAGGCAAAAGAAAAACAAAACAATGTCGAGTTAATAAATATACGAATGCAAAGGAGAGAAGAAACGTAAGTAAGAACATAGGGCCAGATTACGGACACTCGTATGCCTATTCCAACGAAGAATAAAAGGGAAATCGATATGTCCACATGTCGTGTCCATATACCGATAGGAGATAGGATTTACAGAGAGCCAACATGCCCACCTATACGGGTATCATGCCGGCAAAACCAACTCTATCTCAGCCACGCTATCCGATTCACAGACGTACGCAAAAGCGGAAGCTAACTCCGAAACGCCAAATGAATGACTGTTTTAGGTCTGTCCATGATACTCCAAGCATTCTTTATTAACCTGAGATCTTATAATCATTAAATATGAACGAACTATAATTAAATAGCCTTAAATGATCTAATACTGCATAGAGATCAACCCGCGTAAACAACCACTTTATGTAAATATTTAACCTACAAAATCATACATATAGAAATAAGGGGATTTAATTCTCGAAAAAATCCCCCCTTCCCTCTTTCCTAACTTAAAAAAAGGCAAGATAATTAACTGACGCTATCCAGTGGCGCTGTTACTGGGTCAAAAATCTATAGCATATTTTATTCTGTTTTGAATTATAGAAATATAAAATAATAGAATCCCATTCTGGGAAATCTATAATAAAACTGTTTAAAGAAATTACGGCATGTTTATTTTGAAATATATATATTCGACATAACTTCACTTGCGAAATAAAAATAGATCAACATTATTTTATTTTAAAATTAAATCGTTCTTTCCAGAACTCCCTCTAATAAAACATAATTTGCTCTCTTAGCAAATTACTCTGGGCCCCCGCGAGTGAAGCTTGTCGAAATACAAAAAAAAAATTAAAGCATGAAATAATCTCATGCTAAAAATTAATATAAAACAAATAAATAAATTCATATTCAATTAATTATATGTATTAAAAATTGAAAATTGTAGTGAGCTTGAGTTAATGAAAACATAATTTAAAAGAAAAAGGTTAAAAGAGTCAGTTGAAAAAGATTCTTAATAAACATTAACTTTTGACATTTTTTTTAGGCTTTACGAAACTACATTTAGATTCTAATAATAATTTTTAAAATCTTGACGACAGGATTTAAGCTCTTCGGCATTTTACCTGGAGTTCCCCGGAATGAGTGTACGGGCGAAAGTTGATGGCTGATGGTATTTGAAGGCAGGTTCTGGTAGTAGCACAATCGGAAATTTCAGGTCTCAGGAAGGGACGGGCGGTGATCTTCCCTTTTTCTACTCGCTCATCATTTCAACGGGCATAGAGACGTTCTGCAACTTTCTTTCTCTTCTCTTTTCTCTCTCCTTTTTCTTTCAAAAAGGGCCACTATTTATAATTTCCTACTCGTATTCAATTTCTGCTGCCTCGGGTGTTTTTCAATGTTTAAAAACAATAGAAATCATTTTTTTATTCTAATTTTAGAAAGTTTGTACCTCGATAAGGATCTACAGATTTCAGTATAATTTTATGTTCATTTTTATTTTAGATAACGATGTAGAATCTCTACTAATTAATGAATAGAGATTCCACGGTGAATGGATTTTGGTAATTTATCAATGCTTTTAATTTAAACATTTATTTTAAACTTCTTATCGAGGTACAAATCTTTCCAAAAGGCCATCTTGGATTCTTGAACTAAAAATAAAGCATTTTAAACATACATATATAAAAAAATTCAAAGTTAATTATTTGAGTTTTTTTTCTTTTAATAATAAAAATGGAATAAGTGTTAGTACAATTATATATATATGATCCAAAATAAATTTTAGGATTTATTCAGGATAGTTAAAAAAAAATGTTAAAATATTTTTTTTTAGAATAATAAAAAAAAGCAAATGTTAGTAAAATAAATAATTAGGAGGGTCAGACCGTGAAACGGCAAATCTGACTCAGATTTACCATTTCACTATATATATTAGATAAAATTAACAGTTTAAAAAGTCATGGGACAGAAGACTTGCATTGAATTTATAAAAAATATATACTAAAGCATAGTGAAATCATTGAAAAATTCAAAATAGAGATATACATTAATATAAATGAGTTACTTCAAAATTATCTTTAACAATTTTAGAAGTTTTTAAAAGTTTAGATTGGAATATGTCGTGTCTTAAAATAAATAATAATTATCTGTAGACATTTCATGTTCGCATGGAAGGTATGTTAGTTTTCATTAGCAATCTTTGCTTTACAATCAAGAATTTATGAATTACTTTATTCTGGTTTGAATAAATTATGATGTTTACAAATTTATATTGCCAGAGTTAATAGAAAAAAAATTGGAAAAGTTGATCAATTACATTCAAGAAAAGAAAATGAAAGAAATATACAAAATAAAAATAGCTTAGAGTACATGTATTAGACTTAATGCCATATTTTAAGAAACTATATCTCTTATACAAAAAATAAAGTTTCTAATCAATGTATCTTGTTTAATTTGACTTCTAAGTATGTATGGAGGGTTTGCTACTGCTAATTATAGAAGAGTGTGGGGAAGAAAAAAAATGAATTTAAGCCCAGTCTAATATTACTAAAGTAAATTTATAAATTAAAGTAAATAAATAGATAAAACTGAATTGAACACATAATTAGAAAAGATGATAATCAATAACCAAAAGATAATTAATTGCCATTTAACATGAGAAAATGAAATAAGGAAGTTTATTGGATTATTATGAAAAGAAAAATGAGTGAACATCAGAAGAGCCTTTGCATTGGGATGTCAGTGGCTGAAAATGATCATCATTATCTTTGAAAGGTATGCATTAATAACTAAAGTTAATAGAATTGTTTACATACATACAACTATAAACAATTTAATTGCAGTATTAATTCAGAATACATTTTACTTGTATCACTTTTAAGAAAAAATGTATCAATTATCCTTAACATATCTATATATATAAATGATATTTTTAGAATCAAACATCATTAGATATTTTCCAATTTACCAAAAGTGGAGGTACTTTTTTTTAGTTATCTTTAAATATTACATTACATGGTTGTTTAATCTATTAAAATATGTGCATATTTTATGGTTTATTTATGTAATGCTGTAGTTAATCGTATAATCTATATTTGAAAAAATTTACATAATATATATTTGTATTAATTTCTAGTATGAAGTTTTAGGATCTGTACATTATATCAGACATAAAGTGATCGACTAAAAATGTCCTGTTACCATTATATGTTCTTGTGATTTGCATCTAAAAGATTCATAAATTTCAGATTTAACTAATTAAAATATTATTTATTTGTCTATTTTACCTGCAAGAATATATGATCCTTTTTTAAAAAATTCTGTTTGAGAAATAATGAATAGGAAAATGTGAAATTAATTAATAGAGGAAATTTTATGACTAGTAATGAAATTTGCACTTAAATGTTATGTTTTGTTCATTTTGACAAAAATATAAGATTGTACATTGAATGTAAACAAAAATTTGTTCTGCAGAACTCTTAATGTCAGCAAATCTAGAAGAAAGTTTTTTATATTCACCTTCAAGGAAGAAATTTGATTGCTCAAATATCCAATCTTACACAGGTTCAGTCATCTTGTCATTCATTATTTAAGAAAGAATGAATTTTCTTGAAATTTTTTATAGTCAGAATGGGTGACCTTTTTTTTTTTTAATAAGAATTTTTATCAGAGCGATAAATTTTTTGTTATTAATGCTTTTGAATCTTATATACTAGTCATGATTTTTTTGAATTAATTTTTTTTTTTTGAAGATGGAGAAATTTCATAAAAATTTCAAGAAGCAAATAATCATTCATAATAAATCCCCCTATGTATTTTGCTAGTCTGATTTTTTTATGGGATGGATTCAAAAATAATTAAATGAGTTTGAGTTCCAAGTCCAGTCTTATTCTCATACATACAGATTTGTGCACACTGTGAAGCCATGTGAATATTTTTTATAAATTAAAGATCACAAATCTATGAAAATCAAGTGTTAGTGATATTATTGGATAAAATTTATTATTTTAACTGAATAATATATATTTTAATTAAATTTTCTATATTAACATTTAATGTTGCTAAATAGAATTGGCTGTAAAGTTGCTTCATCCATTTAAAATATGTATGTATATATGTTTATATATATCTTGTAGTCTAGCGAGAACCACAATTCTTATAAAGCAAATGGTTTAAAACCTAAAAGGAAAAGACTCCATTTCCCATTGACATCAGATGATTCTGATTCAGATGATGATCTTCTCTCTGTTTCTAAGGAAGACTTAGTTTCAGAAATTAAATTTTTAAGTTTGGTTGTCAAGAAACTGAGAAGAGATAACATGAAATTGAAAGAAAAGAATTTAAGATTACAAGAAGGTAAGTAAAACATACAAAGCAATTTGTGTTTTATTTTTTATAATATATTAACAAATTTTATCTGATGTTCTTTTAATTTGACCTATATGGAAAACCAGAGTGATTATTTAATATAAAGAATTTTGAAAAATTAAATGATAATTTCAAAAGTTTTTAGAAGTGTCAGAAAACTCAACTAATTTGAACAACATGGCAGTTGTCATAATTAAGTAAACTGAAGCTAGCCAAGAATTTATTGTAACTAGTTGATCTAAGCAATAAGCTTTTTATGATGATTCATAGGGCATTATTACTAGTTATGATTTTAGCAACTACAACTTTTTTATCATGTTTTGCCAAATGAATTTTATTAGAGAATAGCTTTTATTAACTCAGGAATTTGCCAAAGAAATTTATTTTCTATATCCATATTATGTCAGGTTCATAGAATTTTATATTAATACTTTTGGCTAAGAGTATTTTGGTTAATGTAGATAGTTTGGAGCAGTTAAAAAAGCTTGCTCAGTCCACAATAAAACATTTCAGTGGCAGAATGGATGTGCTGCACTTATCAGAATTGTATAATATATATCCTCATCAATTTTCATTTTACCATAGATAACGTTTTAGTGATCTTTAGATTTTTTAAAATTGATATGTTAAGATAAAATTGAATTTTCATATTATTGTTTCATCACATTTTGATATTCCCTTCTACGAAATATTAGACAAAATAGCATACATGTTCTTTATTTCTGGTTTGCAGTCTATGATGTGATGTGACAGCTCTAATCTTCATTAATAATGAGGAATTTTCTATGGACAAATCAATCATAGAGATGCAGTACATCTTAAACCTCAGTCAGATGGTCCAATTAGTAAAAAGAGCTGATAACCACTAATCAAGCAAAATTACTGACATCAGGAACGTTTACCTCAAGGTAATTCAAGAATTTTTAAATCAGTCTATTTACTTGGAGTCACTCAATTGCAATATATATGAAGAATAAATATCCATTCCCCAATATAATAGAACTAGTGTAAATTCCAAAAGGTGTTTAAGGTATTTCTGACTAACTGCTTAAAATATGATTTTAAATCGTCTTTAAACCACTTTGGTAGATTAAAAAAAACATGACTACATACATCTGATTTGCATCACCTTAATTACTGAATATAAAATGAAGAAACTCTTCTCTCAGAAGTTGACAAATTATTGAATTAAGTTTAATTTCTTGGCCAAATAAAGTTCCCCTAATTGCTGAATTAATTTAAATGTTTTGGCTAAACAAAGTTCTTTCAAGTTCCTAGAAAATACGACTTTTTCCCCTTAATTCTTAAGTTGAATGTGCTTGATGATAAATTTATCTCTTGTCAGTTTTTTTCTCTCTCCATTATACAAGATTATGAAGATTTTTTTTATCATTAAAAGTTGACCATATTTTAGACCTAGTAATTTTTTTTTTTAATCAATTCCAGATAGCCATTCATTGCTTTGCCAAATCTTTTAACCTGTTTTATTATTATTATTATTATTATTTTCTATGCTATTAAAGAAATCACTAAGCTATCATCTTTATCATTTAACTGATCAAACATTCTTAGGCCTTAAAATAGACAAGTCTTAAGATATAAATGAAACAAAATAACATAATGATCACTTTATCTCACATTCAATCTTCTACCAACATTAACAATCTACTTCTCATCACCTGTTCTAAAGCAGTTATACAGAACATGAGCTATCAGTGGATATAAGATGGTAATGGCAAACTGATTTCCAGGCTATTTTCTGATCTTTCTCAGTAAGAGACTGTTTTATGCTATAGTCATCGGGAAGCCACTTTTTACTTGTATTATTTCCTCAAGTTATTGTCTTGAATTTTCTAATCACTATAAGGCTATGAATTCAAACATATCATCTAATTTTTTAAGCTTGTGTTTATGTGGAAGTATAGTAAAATATAGTTACTAATCTATCTGTTATATATAATTAGAGAGACATTAAGATCAACACAGGATATTAAAAATGTAAACCACTAGTTTGAATGATATGAGTTAAAAGATGACTATTTAATAACTATAGTGCAAAATTGTAGTTTTTAATGAGGGGGATATAAAAATTAGTTCATTGCTAATCTCTGGTCAATTTAATAGTGCTAGTCTATTAATCAAGTAGGGTTATATCTTATGTTGTCTAGTTGTAGAAAGTGTATAATGATAAAAATGCCTGTCTATTCTTTTAATTTTGCTTTTAATCTGTGTTATCATTGTTGAACTACTTTTCAGACTGTCTCAACTTTAGTTAAGCAAGTGATTTTTAACCTAAAGATGGTTATTAATAATTATCCTAAATAAATCAATTAAAGCCAATTACATTAGAAAATATCTCACCAAAATATTTATCGGGAACTTCCTTTACAATATTTTTTATTTTGTTTCATTGGTTATCACATTTTGCACTTCATTATAATAAATTTCCGACTGTCTTTTTATAGATCATACAAGTTATCACAATGGTGAAAAATACAATTATGTCAGATCCTTATGTTTGACAGGTTGATTTTAAGATTTCTTATAATGGTATATCTGTAACATCTTGCTCATCAAATATTCATAATTTAATATTTATTTATTTAATAATATCTAGACATATCTCAACTCTTGTTAGTGAAATAAAAGTATAGCATAGGTTTCTGTACTTTTTACTCTTTGGTCTATATATTAACAAATTAATATATGTACTTCATTTTGCAATCAAATAGAATTTTATTTCAATCTGTTCAAAACAACTTCATATGTGTAAACATTTTCTATATAGAGAGAGACATTTTAATATCAATATTATGGAAATCACATTTAATAAGTTTCAGTCAGAAACTGAATCATCAGTCTTGCACTTAATAAATCTGTAGATAACAACTGAAAAGTGTCATTCTTTTTTGTTTACTAAATCATCATAGTAATTTTTTAGAATTTTTACTTAAACCAATAGTAGCTAAATATCGTTAATTAAAATAGAAAAATTGAAATGATGAGAACAGGATGTAATTGGAATCTTAGTACAATAAAAAAATGTAAGTATTTAATTCCATATATATTATTTTAATAATTGTATTCCAATTTTATTTTTGAATAAATTTTGGATTAATGTTAAGAAAAAAAAATTGTAAATAATAATTTTTAATATGCCAATCATAAATTAAATTAAATTAATTTTCATATTATATTAGTGATAAAAAGTTAACATTAAACTCAAAGGAATGGGTGGTCAAAATATTTTACTTTTTGGATCGCTTAACATTTTATAAATATATCTGTTTTGAAAGTTTATAAATTTAAAATTTTATTAAACTAGTGATAAAGAATAATTGTTACAATTTAGTTGAGTAAAAAAAAAAATCTCAAAGAATTTTATTTTAGTAGCATTAGTAGTAAGGTAAATAAAGAAATAGAATAATTTTTCATAAATGTATTTATTCTTATTTGATTAATATAAAAGTTTTAGCATTGCTAGTTATCCTTTTCATTTTTACTACTATTTTCCATGATTGTAAGCATAGAATATGTATTCATGATTTGGCCACACTATCTTAAATAAAATTCATCAGATTATTAAAACTTTTACTGAAAAACAAGTTAAAGAAAAGATTAATGTTCTGTAACAATAATTTTACAAAAAAATAAAAATAATCATAGCCATGCTTAGAGACTTATTCATATTTTATAATTATTTCCAAATATTTTTTAAAATTAATAAAAAAAAATTGACTTTTTTTTTTTTATCATCTTTCTATACATATTTAGAATCTAATTAATTTTTCTATTTAATCACTTTTCCTAAATGTAAATATATATATTTTTATTAGATTATCTTTTGCTCTAAATTTTTTCTGTCTTAAGCATCTTATTTCAAGCTTGCTTATGTTATATCAAACATATGATATAAATCAGCATATCTTTTTTACATAGAATATGAAATATTAATACAACTCTGGTACTTTCCAAAATGAATAAATCACTAAACATTATTACTTCATTATCTTTTTGATCAAAGTTTACTTGAATCAAATAAAAAAATATATACTATGTAACCTCTAATTATATTTTAATAGCTGGCCCCAGTTTTCCAATTTTTCAAAACTAATCTCTCTTCATGTTCATATCAATCATTTTATTTTGATTTTATTATTTGCCTTTGCTCTTTCTCATAAGTTATGTGCTGCATGTTAAGTATCATGTATTTGGAAAGCAGCACTTTTTTTTCATTAAGTCTGAACTGAATATTTTATCTATCATTACATAATTTTTTAATCAACATTTCTAAATTTATTTTTGGAGAAGATATAATAATACTAAATATTGTTCTTTAACTTAGAAAACTACCTAAAAATGACATAAACTTATTATGTCAGTATAATATAATAAGAAATACGATTTGAAACTTTTCTAAGTGAAAACAAATTAAAAAAAACTAACTATCTGTTATCATAGAACAAAACTTTTTTTTTTTTTTTGGAATCTTTGAATTCTATCACTGAATCAAATTTGTTTTTATAAATATTGCCTTTCTATTCAAAACCTATTTTAAAACTAATTTTGTTTAACACTTCATTAGCTAATTTTTCAAAATTATGAACTGTTAAGTAATGTATTATAATACATTATCAATTTTTATATTATTTAGCAATAATTTTAAAATTCTTATTTATATATATTGTACCTAAGTGAAAGTTCACTTGGTTCCAATAGCTAACCGAATTTAAATTAGCTTAACCATTTTATACAATTATCTGTTTTAAAAAAAAATAATGATAAAAAAAAACGAAAAGAAATTAGTTAATTAATGAATAGGATGTAATAATAATTGGTAATGTTGTGATATTTAATAAATTGATATAATGATATGTGTAAAGTAAGTAACATATTTGTAGTTAGTTGTGTTTAAGATGTAAGATAGCATTTTTCTCAAAATAAATATTTAAGTTAGTATTTAAAATGATAATAGATAATGTTAAATATGTCCTAAGATAACTTTTGTTTTATTTATTTCTAGTTTATAGCTAATAATTGAGCTAATATTGTAAATAGAGTAAATAATATAAAATTGATTTAAAATTAATCTTTAGTTTTTTTAAAAACCTTCAAATAATAATTTAAACTTTAAGGTAAATTAGCTTTAACTTGTTGAAAGTTATTTTAATATAATATTCTCAATTATTTTTTTTTTTATATTTGTAGTCATTAAAAGTTATAATTAACTAGTGGAGGTCAAGTAAGGGTCATCCATCTCTCTGTGTGTGTGGGGGGGGGGGGCGGCACGCATAGAGATGTAAGAAGGTAAATGAATAAATGATTAGGCTATAATATTAAAAACCAAGAAAACAAATGAATGAATAAAATCTTTACAATTAAATATTTAAAAAGTCTATTGATAAATGAAATTGGTTTTAATTTTATATCAGTATTTCTATTTTTATTTTATGTAATATAATATTTTTTATTAGGATTATATAAAAACTAATTATTAACTTTTAATTTAAGATCGTTAAACCACGTGATTTTCAAACATTTAGATCAAACTGACATCATTAATCAATCAATCGGTTTTCCAGCTGATTTTAAAAAAATTACAGTTAAAAAAAATAAGTTATGTTCATTGGTTGCATTTAAAAGAAATTGACATGAAAATTTTGGGAGGAGATAGAAAGAATATGGATGTAAATAGAAAGGTTTTATTGTTGAAGAGTTGAATCCTGAATTTTCCTGAAGTCTTTCTCATCCAGAACAAATAGTAAATATATTTTAAAGTTTATTATTTTTTAACAAAAGTGTTGTAAATTATAATTAATTATTCCAAGACTATAATGAGTAACTGGTAAAGTAATAGGTAACCCATTTCTTGTCATTGAACTTTCAGTTAACTTTTAAGAACTATTGTAAAAATATTAAAAGGAATATCTTCTGTGAAATGAATTTAACATATAGGCAGTTATTATATTTATTGCTAAATGACTGTTACTGCACCGAACTTTATAGTCTAAATTTACTCAGTTCTTTTTTAAATAGAATAAAATTTAAACGAGGAAAACTTAAAAACATGTGTAGTGACTTAATTATATATTTGAAAAGCTTCAATATCCTTATTTTGATTTCATTTCTAGCTAATTCCAAGTTCCAATATTATATTAATCATGTCTGATACTAACTAAAGACATTCTTCATTATGCTAATTACCTGCTTCTAAAATAGTTTTATAAAAATGTTTTCCACTGTAATTATTTAAGGAAGAACTTTTGTCTGTTAAATGTTTAAAGTATGGTTATAATAAACTGGAATATTTACTCGGCTAGAGCAATTCTTTTAAAATGAAATAGCAGAATATAGTTCGCAAGTAAGAAGCTTAAACTGAAATATTGCTTATACCTATGCTTAAAATTGTGATATTTTATTCTAACTCATTAAACAGATTGAATTCTCTACTTGTAAAATGCTCCCAATCTTGTTTTTAAGAAGAGAACAGAGAAATTATTTAGAAGCATCTTAAAATATTGTGAGTAAATTTTAAAAAAGAAAATGCTTAAAAATGCTTTCTTTTATTAAAAAAAAAAAAAGAAATTAAAAATGTAACTGTATTATCGTCTAAGTAAACTCGGAATCCCATAATGATATTATCAGCTGAATCATTTGTTTTACCTACCATTTATCCACCAGCTTCTTATTATTTTATTAGTATTATTATTATGTTTATTATATTGCTTATTTAAACTAAAAATATCTTTAAAGGAAGAATTGCCTTAACTTTAAAGAACTATTGAATATGTTTCATTTGGAAATCTTTGCCATATATAAATTAAATGTTTTGACCAGAAGCTTCACGCCATCAGATAAATAGTATTTAATGAATAATATACATGTATTTAACAGAAGGCCAGTATGGAGGAAGCTGAAATTATGAACTAAAGTTATTGTATTTTATTTTGTTTGTTTTATTGGTTTAAAAAGAAAACTGGAAAAATATTTATGCAATATTTACTTTATAAATATGTACAATACTGTTGGGTATAAGTATGCCAGGTAATTTAATTTTATAATTTAGTCTTAATGGGTTTATTAGAATGAGTAGACATTCTACCATTCTCAGGTAATATTAGCATTATTATATTTGATAAACATTTCACAAGTTAACGTATATTTAACAATTTGTATTCCTGAAGATTTTAATATCTCATTCTTAGCTAATTTAAATGTATGGTATTTCACTCGGTTTTATCTAAATCAGCCAAAGAGGTTTATCAAAGGGTTGTCCATTCATTTGTTTACATATGCTACCTTAATAGTTAACCGCAAATATTTTTATATACGCTTTGAGAATTAATTTTCTCGCACTTAATTCGCGGTCTTTTAAATATCCACTAGCCACTATATTTTAATATTTAATAAATTATTAGGTGTGCATTGTACCTTTCTTATATAATCGGTTGCATTGTACCTTTCTTATATAATCGGTTGACATAATGTGTATTGTTGGTTCTGACATTGGTTATACATGTTGTATTTTAAAATTTTTGTTGATGACTTAGTCAATTAAAGTGATTTTTATATTTTATTAGTTAAGTATTTGTTAGCCTCATAGAGCAAGGCTTTGGTGATTAATATTAGTATGCCTGATGGTGCAGACAAGGTCCTCCATCCTTATTTTATTGCTTTTCCATGAGGTGATAGTGCTCGTTCCCAGTGAGAATTATTATATATTAGATATTGTATTTTAGTGACTGTAATCACATGTTTTGAAAGTGTTTAGATCCTATGGAGAGGATCATATTTTTCTGGTGCATCCTTCCTGTTCCTGATGCACTGAGACAAAGTCCAGGCATCCTTTTTTCTGCCTCAAAGATAGGTATTTTTGGAAGCCACCACATTTTTAGGAAGTTGTTCAGCTCTGCGGAGCATATGGGTATTTATTTTTGGCCTATCACTCATGATGTATTAATGCTAGTTCCACCACAGTAGGTGATGTTGCATTTGTTTTAGATATGTAATGGCAAGATATGTTTGTTTGAGAAACTTTGTTTCTTCAGGTTGTATATAGCTATTTTTAATGCTTAAAGGTATATCAATGTTTGAATTGTGCTGTTATGATAGTTTTATCATTCACAAACCAACCAACAATAATTTGTATTTATTTTTTTAATTATGCTGATTATGCATATGGTTATAAGTGGCAATCCACACATACTAAGTTTAATATGTTCATCCAGAGTTTTCGCCGCTGGAATTGTAAGCTTTTAAATTCCAATTTTACAACATCTGGTTTAATTATTTTTATGTGGACTGAATTTATTGAAATATGTGTATAAATGACCTCTGATGAGTGGCCCATGCATCTAATTTATTTTAAAGTTAGCTTAGATTTACTTAAATGCATCACTAGTTATAATCTTAATAGTAACAGTGTAATTAATGATAATTTTAAAATATATGCTGTATATGCTAATCCCAGCTTAGCTTTTGCTTAGCTCATTGTATACAATATAAACCTGTTGGTGTATTATTCTGGTTGTTAAATAACACCACAGTGTTATGAAATGTGTCAATTAAACTTAAGGTTGTGTTTGTTAAACTCATACCATTATAATTAAAGTAAAGAGATTTAGAACCCTTAATTATTTAAGGAGATTATTTGGATAAATTATTTATTTATTTGTTGTTTGTTAAAATAAACAGTTGAAAAAAAAAAAAAGTTAAAGAGGAGTAATCAGTAGCTTTAATCAAATAAAATGTTACAATTTTTGTAAGTCAAAATAAAGACTTTTAGTCAAAATGTTTAAAAGATAACAGCACTATCTTGGCAATGTTTGTTCCAGTAATTTTTTGTAAATATTTATTATTTATTGTTATTAATAAACCAAATTTATTATTATTTAAAAAAAAGTTTAATTTCTGTTTGTTTGTCTTTTATATGATATTATCTTGAATTCCAAAGGTTCACAAAAATTTCATAAAGTATACAAAATATATTTTATACTGGTTTAAATTATATAAAGCCATGCTAATCTTTGTGATTCTCAGATTGAATCACACTAACAGATAATCACATAATTTCAGATACTTAATAGAATGTTTATTTGAAAATGGATTTTCAAGTTATTATTATATCTTCTTAGAATGAAGATTATACAAGGTGAAATGAAAATATTAGTGATTCAGAAGAGTATTTACTATGCTTTAAAGCTGCACATTTTCTTACATTATCTTGTATAATTTAAAATTTAAATATCCATCTGCATTTAATGTCATTAGTAGGTTGTCTGTGAGTATGTGGAAAGACATAAAAAGTACCCTTGTCTTTTTCCCAGCTTGAGTGATGTCTTGGGTAATAGGCCATAATTGGTTTAAAGTTAGATTAACTAATCAAATCTTTAAATTAATATATTTTCTTTTATTATGCCATGATTGAACATAAGATAGTTATCTTATGGTCACCCAAGATATCACTCATTTATTAATCCAAGCAATTATTTATTAGGCAACTTAAACTTTTATCTTGCACAAGAGTTAGTTTTAAAACTCCTGTAATTGTTTACTCTTGTTGCCTTATTAATATGTTTAGTGAGATAGTCCTCCAACAAAGTATCATTTGTTTTATTCAGAGTATATGATCTGATAGGTGACTGATTCTAATAATTATTAAATAATGATTTTAATTGTCTTTTATATTATTTATGTTAAATTAGTGAACATACCCCAATAGTTATTTGCATTAGTGTTGGATTTGTTTTCTGTCCGATTGTATATCTCTGTATCATCATTCTCGTTTGGAGTCTCTAATAGTTTGGAATAGTTAGTCGCTGATAGTTTTCATTATCTTTCATCTCTTCTTTCATGTATCATCATTTTATCATCATCATTTCTCTAATAGTTTATCTTCTCATTTTTCATCATCTTCCTCATCATTTCATCTTTTCTCATTTCTCTCTTCCATTATCTTTCTCATCTTCCATCTCTTCTTACACATCATCATCATCTTCTTCCATATCTCTTTTCCATTTCTTCGATTCTCATCTCATTTTTCATCATCTTCGTCTCCTTCATTTCCATCATCATCATCATTTCTCTCTCCTCATTTCTTCATAATTTTTACATTTTTTTTGTTGTCACCCCCCCCCCCTTGCATTCATTTAAAAGGTTACAATATATATAATTTTTTTCTGTATAAGTAATTTAATAATTTTTTTTTGTACTAATAATTTATGTTATCAATACGTGAAAATTTACTACTATAATTTTCTGTTCATCACTTATTTTATCAATAAATATAAAAAGTTCACATAATTTCCTTTATATGAAAGTAAAATATTTATTTAAACAAAATATTTACTTATATTTAATCTTTTTTAAGTATTATATTATTAATAAATATATGTATATATTTTATTATGAATTAGATTTGTAATTGTTTTTGTTTTTTTTTTAAAAAAAATGATTTTATGGAGTGAAAATATATGGTTTATCAGTATTATTTGTGTTTGCATAAATATATTTAGGCATTAATCTTTATTAAATATTAATTAAGTCATAAAAAATAAAACTTTTATGTCAGTCGAATGGAATTATTGTTTGAATATTACATGATCTCCCAAATTACAAATTGTATAATTATATATATATTTTTATATTAAAAAAGATATATATTATTGGTAACAAAGAAATAGGCAGTACTTAAATATATACAATTACTTTGACAAAAGAGATATTTGAAGTAATATCTTAACAGAAAGACCATAGAGTATTGCCATTTAATAATCTAAAGGTCATCTTTTAGGATTTGAATAAGATAATTATATCTTAGATATATATAACATATACTATATTTATGGTAGAGCATATAAACTATTCAGATTTTAATAGGCATTTTACTTTTCTTATTAGAAAATCTTTGTTTTGATAAACTCATATTGATTATTGTTACATATGATACCATTTCCAACTTTCTTATATACTTAACAATACTATTTTTTACACCAAAATTTTACCCTTACAGTTTTGATTGTCCTGCAGTCATCATCAGAGCTACAGTATCCAAATATATAATCATACAATTAATACATTATATTTATATACATAATCAATAACATATATCTTAGCTTGACCATTATAAATAATCATTTTCCATTTTATTATTCTACTCTTAAGTAATTTTATTTTCTTATTTATAATATTTTATTATTAAATTATTCTAAAACAATTTTATTATAATTTTAAAACTTTAATCTTTAAACTCTACTATCATTTTACTATTATCTTTTTAATTATATTTTCTTAATTACTTCTAAACTTTCTTTATTTTTATTATATATTTAACTATTAACTTTTTTACATTATAAATTACCTTTTTATTACATTACTAAATACTTACATCTTTATAATTCTATTTCCAAAAACCAACTGACAAATTTTCAATACTTGTTTAACAACTCTCTCTATCATCATTTTCTTCAACTTTATTTTTAAACCTTTTTATATTCAAACTATTATTAATAATAATAACTATAGTTATTCATAAAATTATTGTCTTTACCCCAAATTCCCTATTAAGATTTCGTTTTATATTTTTAATCAATATTGTCTCTTTAATTTTCCTATCCCTACTATTACTGTACAATCAATCATTTTTATACTATCCTTCTCAATCCTATGACCTGTTTCTAATGAATGAAGATAAAAAGGGACCTCTTATCATACTTATATTGAACTAATCTTGTATAAATTGAATTCTTTGTCTCACATAACTCGTTTTTATATTTTTACTTTTATATGATTTACATTCGATTTTATATATCCCTTTTATGCATTTTTCTACTTTTCTTACAAATTTATTATCTAATATATTAAAGATATTTTTCCTTTTTTTATTTACTGTCTTAAATTTTATTACATTATTAAACTTTTTATTAATTTTAATAATTATTTTATTCATCTTTTTTACAATACTATTATTATTAGTTCTAATACCCATATATTCATTCTTATCTATTTTATCTTTTCTACATACTATCCTTATTTTTATTAATTTTTTTTTCTGATTTCCTTATACTTTCATCTATAATTTTCTCTGGATATTCATTATCTTTAAATTCTTTAATTATCAATTCTACCTGTTTACTATAATCTTCTTCATCTGAGCAATAATTCCTAGCTCTATATATTCTTGAATTTATTCTACTTATTTTATATCTATATTTGAATTTCAATTACTTATATTACTATCCATATTACATTATTTATATATAGATGTTTCTATCTTGCATTACCATTTCTATATGACTTCTTATTGTTTTCTATTGTAAATTTTATATTTTTAGTAACTTATTAATCTCTTCAAGATACATATCCATTTATCTTTGACTCTTGATAAAAATCAATAAATAATCATCACCATACCTTTTCATAAAAATTGGACCATTACTATTATTAATCATTACATCTTCTATATTCTCCATATATATACTACTAAGTCCCCCACTTAATGCTTCTCCTATTAATAATCTTTTTCTTTGTTTATAATATTCTCCATTAAATTCAAATGTAATCTCTTTGCAACTAATTCTCATTATTTCCTCAATTTCTCTATTGGTATGTGTTAGATCCACACTTACAACTGTGCCAATGTTATATCTGCAAGTCATACTGTGCGGTCAGCAAATAACATTATACAATTCCCACGCTGTTCTTTTCCAATGAGTGCTCTCCAACGAATCGGTCTGCAATGAATGCTCTCCAACGAATTGCTCTGCAACGAAGCTCTCCAACGAATTGGTCTGCAATCTCTCCGCTGAATTGGTCTGCAATGAATTGGTCTGCCACGAAGCTCTCCAAATGAATTGGTCTGCAACGAAGCTCTCCAACGAATTGGTCTGCAACGAATGCACTGTATATCTCCGCTGCGGTCTCTTTCAGCTACATCCGTGAACTACATTTCCACTGGGCGCTGATCGTTAACCGCCAGCATTGACGCGAGATATCTCTACTTAAATACTGCTTACTCAATACTGCTTGACTGCTCTCTATGTTACACTGCTAGATGTTACCCAGTCTTCTTATCGCTCTCTGACAACTGCAACGATCAATCAATCAATGCACTGACCAGTAAGGTAACATCTCTTATCTAGAAACATTTGTAATTAGCAAATATTTCTAGGAATTGTCGATCGCCATTACGTCAATGCACTAATTAAATTCCTCAGTTATCAGAGCGCGATCTAAAACAGCCTTATGGATAAATTCTAGTTTTTTCTGGAGTGCACAAACATGTCTGCCATTTTACAAAACACTACAGTATGTTTACTTTTTTATGCTCATCATTTCTATATTTTTTTATTGCTAACTCTATCGCTTCTTCTACATTTATATTTGTTTACATTGACACAACATCTATTTTTACCATAGTCAACTTATAATTATTATATTCATTTATTTTATCTCTAATCTCTTTTATTAGCTCTTTATTATTTTTAATACAAAAACTACTTTTATTTTCTAAAAATATTATTTGATATCCATTTAGATATTCTATCAAAATATGAATTTGTACCATTTATAATTGATATTAAAGGCACTCCTTTAAATATTTTTGGTGTTCCACATATTCTTGCCATTCCACAATCCTTATTTCCCAATAATGCAAATATTTTTCTAATCTATTAATCCATTAGTATATAATCCTTTTACTAATTCATAAACCTTCCCATTTTTTAATTTAGTATCATTTTTTTTATTTTAATAAAATACTCCTCTGGTAATAATTTATTCATTTTACCAATATATTCTTTATTCATTACTACTAATTTATTATCTTTATCTGATTTTATAAACATTATCTTTTCCTCATATTTATTCCTTTTTTTTTTTATCCTTATTTTCAATACTTAATTTTTTTTATTTTATATACCATGTTATTTACTTCTTCTTTAAAATTCTCCATCCCCAATTTATTTTTTATATTAATTACATTATTAATATCCTTATTTTCATAATAATATATACCATAATTACTCTCCAAATACTTTTGTGCAATTTTCTCTACTAATGTTTGCACTTCTATTACATCCTTATTTTTACATACTCCATATGACACATATATTTGTTAAATCACAAATCTTGTGTTCATATTTATTAAATCCTTCTTTATAATCCTTAATTTCTTTTCCTTTCTTCAACCTATCCATTTTCTTCTCATGTTTTATTATTGTATTTCTGTTTATAATGTCCTTCTTTTCATTACATAGTCTCCTAAAGATCTCTTCTTTTTTAAAAGTCATCTTATTTAAAAACTCTTCAATATTATTAATATCTTTATATACTTTCCTTTTCATTTTATATTGAATCACAGCAATAACAATTTTAGGAAGGCATCTAATTCAGCCAAACAGATATCACTGTGGAATTTGTTACCAGGTAGTGGTAGAGCAACAAGCTGCTATAAAAAGCATATAATGGGTAATAGCAAAGACAATGGACAACTTTATCACAATTATGATAGAAAATAGAATACTTGGCAGAAACAAGCTTGAATTTTTCATTGTCTAATATTATGAATTTCATCATAGCAAATACATATCCAGACTTAAATGGTAGAATTGTTTGTGTTAAGTAATGAGTCATGGTTTTATCTAATTGCTGATACTATTGAATTTGATTATAAAAATAACTTGGCTGTAGTACTGATTCATCTACATGTAGAACATTGCTTTTTTGTCAGATATACTTGATTGAATACCATAAGTTAGGATAATTAATCAGTCTCTTCTACGCATTGTGTTTTTGAAAGCAAATGTATAAAATTTTACAGCTCATTTAGATTATGATATGAATGGACATATTATTATTTACATTTCCCAAACGTGTTTCCAAATAATTGAAATGCTTTTTTTGCCACTATGATCTTATTTACTGAATGCAAATGGTGTTATTTAAATGTCTTGCAGGATCATGGATTTTTTCATTTCTTGCTACTTTGTATTTCACCTGCATTGCATGTACAGTTGGACATACAGGATACTGATGACTTGAAATTTGATTCTGTCTTTCCATCCATCTAACATGTCACTTTTAAAATTAAATACAACATTTACATATTTTAGTATGTTTAGTTTTTGTAATATCTTTCTATTTGTTATTTCAATATTGTTAATGTATTTTATTCTGTAAATAAATTACTATTTTTAAAATAAAGCAATGTATTTAATTTGCTAACTACTTTAAATGGCACATATGAAAAAAAAATTAACCTATTATTTCTAAATATAAGTAGGTCTTCAAATATCTGGATTTTTTTTAATTCCTTTATTATTGACAAATTAATATTGACATTTACTTCCATTGTTGAAACACCCTATAATAAACAGAGTAATATGTGGAACATGTGATGTAATGTATGTAATCACATCTATAGGAATAAAAGAACTTTATTGTTTGCATTATTTTACAGTTAGTCTAGAAAATATGTGAATATTGTTGAGTAAAATAATAATAGTAATTTTGTAAACAAACTTAGAATACATGTATATATTATTACCTAATACATTACTTTTTATTACTTCCAAATTGTAATATGTGATATCTTGTTATTTTTATTCAGGTTTGCCATTAGCAATTTGCCAGTTAAAAGAAATTGCCTTACAGCTAAAAAGTGATAAAAAGGGTAAACCCATGTCTGAAAATAAGGGAAACCATGTGGAAGTTACTTCTGAAGTGCCCCACATTTCATCTGTACCAGTACTTGCTGAAATCCAATCTTCTTCTTCCTCGTCCTCATTCTCTGCAACATCAACACCAACAGAAATGGATGTAGTCATAGATCTTCCTTCCCAAAGTGATACAATGAAGCCTGCATTCACTTCTCCCCTGACAGACAATTTTAATTTAGAATTGTCTCAGCAATCCTTAGCTCCTGTAAGTTGTATGTGTGACTTGACTGATTATATACTTAGAAAGCATAATTAATTAATTTTGCATCAGTTAATGACTACACTAACATTAAGTTCATAATAAGTTTAAGCATTGGAAGTGTTATAGCCAGGACATGATCCATGTATCTTGATCTCCAGAATTTATTTTTGTACAAAACCAAGCAGAGCAATGTTTCATAATTGTGTTGAAAATAAGTGTGTGCGTGTGGTGGTAGGGGGGGGGGATGAAAATAGAAAGATACAATGAATAATTTGAAAATAAATAATGTTTTAATGGATCATATTTAAAAATATAAAAAGTATTTAGATAAATGAAGATGAATTAAGTAAGGAAAAAATTTAAATGTAGATTTGCGATAGCAAAATAGGTTTTTAAACCTAAGAAGTTTATTTTGTGAGAAAATGAAATTAAGATAAAAATTACAAATTGTTTGAAATGTGATACAATAATGATACAAGACATAGACAATTAAAAAATGAAAAGAAAAATATTTGGAAGCTTTTAAGATTTGGATATAGAGAAGAAATGAAAAAAAAAGTTTAAAAAAGGAAATCAGAAATAATGAAGCATTTGAAGAAAAAAAAATGGTATAGAAATAGATTATGATTAATTTAGAGGAGACTGTAAGAATTATAAGAAAAAGTAGTAAACAAAAAAAGCAGTATTATATTTTAAGAAATAGGGTAGGATCGGTTATTTATAAGTGGCTAAATCTGGTATTCAAGCTCCTTAACAATTTTTTTTAAGTTATTATGAAAATAAGGTTTTTAGAAATAAGGTTAACAAATAATTAACTAATGATAAATACATTTGTTTAGGAGAAGATCCTGGCAACATTACTAGAAGGAATTTGATAGGCATTCTGAAAAGAATGCAGAATTTTTAAATTTTTATTCTAATGAGATCAGCTAAGTTGTTTATGAATATTAAAATTCATAAAGTTTTACTTTGAGATTAATTTTTGATCCATGAAAGTAGTTGTTAAAGAGATTTCTATAAATACTTTTTAAAAGATTTTATTAAATTACTATATTATTTTATTTTTGATAGAATTAATAAATTTAAGAAGCAAGACAAATGATTATATAATAGCTTTGATATTGAAAATATATATCAGTCCGTTGATTAATTATGCAGTATTGATATTTCTGTATTTTCTAATAATGAATATATATTTTTGGACAAAATGAAGAAAAGAGATGAAATACTTACTTCAAAAGCCTGGGTTGAAGACATATGGAATCTTTTCACTATACCACAACTACCTATGACCTAATGCTTCAAATCTAACTCATCACATAAGATACTCTAGGAAAATATCAAAACACACTCAGGATCTTCAATACAGATACACAACCATTGAAACAAAGAATTAACCCCCCTTTCTAACACCCTACTAATCAATATGTAACAATAGTAGCAATAATAAATTTATATTTTGAAAGAATATATCTTTTTGGAAAAATTAAGATTATAAAGAATTTGTTTTTTTATTGGGAGATTATTTATGTTTTACTTATAATAAATTTTATAAAATTAAAGAAAATTATAAAATAGGTAATAGTATTTCTCTTTTGATTTGTTTTATTTATGTTAATTATTTAGAAAAATGATTATTGAGATGGAACTTGAGTATTTAAAATTGTTGATGATTGTTTATTTGTAGTAAAAATGATAAATTGGAATTGTTGAATAAATTTAATAATTTTGATTCATCTATAAAATATATTTCTTTAAGGGAGGATGGGATTTATTCAATTAAAATTTTTGGATTTATTAACAATATGAATTTAAAAGGAGTTTTAAGAAGATTTTGCTAGAGTAATGAAAAATTAAATGTAATAATTATAACAATATAGCTTTGTTTTAAAGAAGAGAATTTTATAATGAATAAATTAGTACTAGATATTCTAGTAAATTGATTGTATATATTTAATTAATAAAAATTATGATAATGTTTAAAAGAATTTGTAAAAAAGAATACGATTTTATTTTTTTGTTTTTAAATTATCTTTTTATAAGACTTTGAAGTAGGAATCACAATATATATTTGGTATTAAGAAAATAGCATATTCAAAAGAAAAATGATAGGAATATCATTCCTGGCAGTTGTTTATATTATTTTTGTTTAAATAAAAAGTTTATAGCTTAAAATAGTTTTAAGTTTAAATGAAAAAGTTTATAAAGACAGAATAAAATAAAAAATATATTTTTTACAAGTTAACGTTATATTTTTTAGGAAAATGAAAAGCAAGAATTGTAGAATCTCTTTAATTAAATATTATGAGACTGAAGTTATTAATTTGTTTAAAAGTTCACTTAATATTCAAAATATTGTGGGAGTTTTTCTAATATATAAGTGTTGTTTTGTGTTATTGCTTATACTTGAAAAATCTATTTGGCAGGAAACTATTGATAACAATTTTTTAATTTTATGTTGGCTAATATTTTAAATTTGAATTGGTGTATTTGATGTTCATATTTTATAATGATAAATAAAAGGGTGGTGAAGTGCCAGCTCAGTAGTACTATGATGATGAGTATGGAAATGAGAGTACAGAGATGGAGAAAACAAACATCGATATGGTATGAATACAAAGGAAAATTTTACTGCATCCAAACTACATTTGATCTAATTATGTTTAACACTTGGACATTGGCTGAATTCAAGTTTAGCCCAAATACTACTAATTAAAATTATATACATACACACAAAGTATATTTTATTATAAGTTAGGTAAATATTTTATATAGCAGATTAAATCTTCAGTATCTTATTTAAATATATCTATCTTCATTATGCATATATATCTTCAATGTGTGCAAGTATTATGCTATCATGAAACTATCAGTTTGGTGCGTGGACTAGACACGGTGTTCTGTAATAACTATATCACCCCCTTTCATTTATTTCCACAATAGAACAATGTCTAAGGGTTTATAATATACGAGGCAAGAACATATAAATTTCTTATTGTCCAAACATAAATAACTATTCTTAACTAACAAAAAATATGAAGTCAAATTTAATAGAGTATAATAATCGTTTTTATTACAAATTAAAAACATATATACTGTATATTATAATTTACCATATAATAATAAACTCTTTGTTCCATGTAACTTAGTTTGACTTATGCATGGTATGTGAATTGCTGCAAAATAGATTAATTTAAATTAATAGCATTTATTTTTCAAAGTGTAGTATAAGAAATTACGTCTATACAAGTTGAATAATCCTCAAGATATTTGGGGTAATGGTGCTATTTTTAACTGAAATGCATTCCCTTTGTGGTTTAAAACTATAAATCTTTATTTAATAACTAATGTGTATAACTTCAAGTAACAATAAAATATATATGAAGTGATCTTACATCCTGTCGATAGTGGGACTCCCCTTTTTTAGAATTCACTTAAGAAAAAACTGAGTATTCAAGCAAATATATAACATATTTAATTTGCACTTAGTATATATATCATAAATATAATAAATATCTAGTGAACTAAAGGAATACATTTTGCTAAGTTAAATAAAAATAATTATTAAAGAAGTGAGGCATAATAATGGCAAAGTGTATTCATGACTAAAAGACAATCAAATATCTTTAAATTATATTTCTAAGTAAACATGTGTCACCAGTTTATTAATTTAAATTTAAATGAATATAATTAAATGTAGTGATAATGTTCTAATACACTTTAACTACCATGAAATATGTATGCAGCAAAATTCATATTATGTAAATAAATATTTGAAAACCAGGCACTCTTCACAAACCTGGGAGCTTTAATTGTAAGTATAGGGGTTTGAACTCAGATTTTCAAGCATCCTTCAACTATCCACACTATCTTATACAACCGATACACATGACCACATACATGTAGAAAAGATAAATAATCACCAATATACGTATTTCATGCTAAACCAGCACTCATCAGTTGGTCCAGATTATCATCTCCCACACATATATATAATCAATGCTCAGTTTATATTAAGATAGCAAATCCTCATACTTTAATGGACAGGCTTCAATCCACTCCAACCTCCAACTTTTCAGCCATCCATATCATTGAAAATCTGATGATGAAAACTCAAATTCCATGCTGATGCTAATATTATTGTGTGGGAGATGATAATCTGGACCAACTGATGAGTGCTGGTTTAGCATGAAATACGTATATTGGTGATTATTTATCTTTTCTACATGTATGTGGACATGTGTATCGGTTGTATAAGATAGTGTGGATAGTTGAAGGATGCTTGAAAATCTGAGTTCAAATCCCTATACTTATTATGTAAACAAGTAGTTTATAAAAACAATCTACTTTAAGCTGTATATTAATTTTATTTCAAGCTTCTGGGAGTTAAAAAAAATTCTCTCTTCTTTTTTTTTTTTTTTTTTAATAATAAAATATTAATTATATATATAATTTTTTTGATAGTACAAAATAAATAGACTTTCTTTTCTTCATGATGTTTGATTCCAGACAACTATGATTTCCTTCTGATGTCTTCTTTATGGGATATACTAACATGCAAGTAATGTAGTGATAGTCAAGGTAGCTTGAAATTCCTTTGTAAATTGTTCATCTATTAAATTATTTAACAAGATACTAAAGGGATTTGAACCCATACTTTCAAGCTCCCTTCAGCCATCCACTCTATCTAATACAATCGATACACTTGACCACATACATGTGAAAAAGATAAGTGATATCCAATTCCATCATCAGGTTTTCGATGAAATAGATGGCTGAAGAATTTGGGAATGGAGAGGATTGAAATTTGTTATCTTAACATAAACCGAGCACTGATTATATATGTTGTGGAAGATGATGATTCGGACCAACGGATGAGTGCTGATTCAGCAGGAAATATGTATATTGGAAATCATTTATTTTTTCACTTGTATGTGGTCATGTGTATCGGTTGTTTTAGATAGAGTGGATAACTGAAGCGAACTTGAGTCTGTGTTCAAATTCTTTTAATTACATCTGGCTTAAGTGTATAGACTATACTTGTATTTAAATATTAACAAGAGAGTAATAAATAAAACAGTTAATTCATGCATCCGAAATAATTTTAAGGTAGTTAATTGTTAATGTCAATATTAAAGCTTTATAAATGAATTTAAGAATTTGAAAAATTGTAAACAAAATAGAATCTTAGCTTTTCTTTTAATTTAAATATATTATGAGTTAATCAAGGCAAGGTACTTTTATATCCCTTTTGATAAATTGCTGTTTATTTCGATGAAGCTTGACAATCCAGGCTGGAGGGGAGTTCACCCCTGTGAATTCTTATCTAGCCAAGAATCATTTTGTTTACTTCACAGAAATGATTGATCTTTTCAATACATGTGAGTTTTCAAGTAAATCAAGATAGCACCCTATATTTTTGATAAATATAGTTTCGAAGGTCTATAATCTACCAAAGATGTGTTAGTTGTTAACTTAAAACAAAATCAATCAATCGATTATTAAATTTAAAAAAAGAAATAAATTCTGGTAAATTTCATTAAGAAGTTTTATTGCAATTTTTTTTTTACTTATAATATGTGAAGCAATGAGACATTCTTAACTTTCAATTTATCATGTTTTTTTCTGTCAGCAGTTTTTTTGGTAAATTCTCATAATGATAAAAATTTGGGACCTTCCTGTCACAGAAAATGATACAGTGGACTATTTCCAAAGGTATGGAATCCTGTCTTCCCGAAAAGTGTGCATTAATGATCATGATATGATTGCATGTCACTGGCATGAATAAAAAGTGAATATTCTATTTATATTTTTTTTCATTTTTCTGTTAACAAGTTAATACAAAAAAAAACTAATTGTAATTAATTTTTCCACAATGATTTTTTTTTTTTAAATAACAGTAATAAAAAAATAAAATGTTATTATTAAATACGTTTTCTAGCAGGTATTTTTGTAAACATTTTTTAGGGGCCCCTAAACTGTAGATTTATCAAAAATATGGGCTGTCATCTTGATTTATTTGAAAACTCACAAGTAACATCTTTTCTAAGAAAAGCTATTTTAATATATAACCTTTTAGTTGCTTCACCTTATACAGGTTACAAAGTAAAAAAAAAAAACAGAAACTTTAGAATGAAGTCTAAAAATGAATTTTGGCAAATGTTTTTTCTGTTCTAAACATCATTCTAAAAAATGTTCAAGCACTGTAGCAACCTTTCTTGATTCAGCTGTTGAAGAAAGCAGTAGTTTAGCTGTGAAAAAATGGTTTTTTTAAAATGGAATTAAAAAAAAAAACCCCATGTTCTAAACCTTAGCTAGAAGCTAAACATCATCAACTTCACCAAGTAACCTATTTATGAGAAAAATATAAAAAAATGAGAATACTCATAGTTGCAGCAAGCCTGATTTCTCGCCAAGAGCATGACTGTCTCTGTATTAGTCTGGCCAAATTCATTCTGTAAAAGCCTGAAAATATTCTATTGCAAAAATGGAGAAATTTAACTGTGTACATTCCCCTGGAAATATGTGTTAGTGTAGAAGCTTACAATGGAAACCAACAAGAAATAAAACTGAAAATTACAATTAACAAAAGACTTGAAAGAAAAATAAATTCATGGTAAAAAGATATTTTAATGTTTACATTGTATTTACATTTACAGATAATTTTTAAATTAAGTAACAATTGGTAATAATTAATAAATTTATTAAGTATTTTTTTGTTTCATTAGAACGTTTTTTTCTATATTATTTTTTCTCCAAAATTATAAAAAGGGTTTTTAGCTAATTTACAGTTTTTTTATTTCTTATTGTTGAAAGTTGTTTTCCAGCTTTAGTTATTAAAAATAAATAACTTAATGAAAGTAAAGGTTGGTTTATTTAATTAGTAAAAAATCAACTTGTTAATCGTATTTGCTATAAAAAATTATATATTTTTTTTATAAAGTGTACAAGAGTCGGAAATACATTACCATATTATTTTTTGTAATTTTTCTAATTAATTTATCAGTTAGTTTATTAAGTAATTATTTTAAAAAAAATAAAAGTGTTAAAGTCTTTATTTCTCCAGCTATTTATTCTATGAATTGGCAATGTGTGAGACTTGATTTCATTATAGCTTAGTGTTTTAGAGATATCTAAATTATCCCAGTAAAACTATTTAAATTAAAATAGATTAAACATTTGAATTTTTTTTTTTTTTTTGTTCACAATCACAGCCCCTAAGGTCCTTACTTCCTGGGCTAGTTTAGAGCAATAATGGTTAAGTTATTTATATGTGGGGTTTTAGGCTTATGTTTGGACATTCAGATATTTCTCTGAATAGTGCAATGGTATCACCTTTAAAGTTCATTCATTGCATTTTATTTGTTTTTGCTTAAAAAAATATAGTTTATAGTTGACTGGTACACTAATGACCCCATAGGGCCATTACACTGATGATCAGCATGTATGCAGTATTCCGTCATTATTTTTTTTATTATGAGTGACAGATTAGCATTAAAGTATGGCATCCAAATAATTATTGTATATCATGCTCTAACTATGGCACTGTTTATAATATATTTCTTAAATCCAGTCATAAAGGATGACTGTTGATTGTTAATGATTTATGTTCATTGCTGAGTAATTTATAGTTTATAACATTTTTATTAAATGCTGATACTCTGATCTCGTACTCAATATTCCTTCTTCATATGTATTTATTTATTATATATTTATGTACTTTATATTTGTATTTTTTTACGGGGATAATGATGCTTTCCCATCTCCCCATATTTACCCTTGCTTCTATATTATAGAATAATATCAAAATATACTTAATAAGCTTATTTTTTGGTTAATTATTAAAAATCAGAATGAAACATAAATCTTCATTAAATTTTGAGTGCTTTCACTGTGTTGTTATGTATTTGTGTGTGTGAAATATAGAAGATATGGCAATCCTCTCTTTATATAAGTGATCTATTCAACAACTCTGAATTTTGCTTAAGTTGGATATTTCCTTTAGATAAAATGTTATTAATCGTGATGAAGACTATGAAAATATTTTTTAACATAAAAAAATTATTACATTAGATTTCAATAAAAACACAGCGTGAGACACACAAGAAATTGCGATTTTTTTACTTGCACATTACATTTTTAAATTTTTTTATATCAAGTAAACTGATTGCCTATATCAAAAATTGAAAATCAAAATGAGCAATGGCAATATAATGTTTTGGGTATTTTCACTGTGTTAATATATATATTGGATTAATTATTTATTTTGCAAATATTTAAAAAAAATTCTAATTTTTAAAGGTTGATCTTGGCCATGGAATAATAATTGATGTGCGTCATTTAGAACGAATTCATCAAGCTACAGACTATAAAAAGCTAATCTGCCATATGATGGACATTATGTTTGCAAGACAAGAATTAGTAACCTCTTCTGTGAGTGGAAAAGCAAGCAATGTTTACAAAGATGCAACAGCCAAACCGCCTTTGGATCCTTACCGAGTAAATGCACTCATTAGTAAGTAGCTGTTATATTTCATTACATTAAAATTAGTTAGTAGCAGTAATTATTTTATTTTATTTGCAAATTTACTCAACTTTTTACTCAAATGCACTATATGATTGTTATTCACAGGAATAGCAACTTTTCTTATGTTATTGTAAATTCAACTTTCGAATGCTTGGATGCCTTATTAAAAGGGAATAGAAACCATTCTCTGCCTTATGTGAGAGTAGTCTAGTGAAAATTACATTACAGAAATATTCATTAAGAGGACAATCTCCAGTTTAATAAATGACTAAGATATTAAAAGTGGCTAGAAACCAATTCCTGTCTTGCGTGAGAGTGGTTTAGCAAAAATTATACTACAGAATTATTTGTTATGCTTTTTGATAGTTTATTCTTTATTTTGAGTTTTATATTCCAATTAGAGAAACTTATAATTAAAACTCATTTAGTTTTTTTTTTTTACTGTTTTTAATTAGAATTTTCTTTGGTTTTATTATTTTCATATTTATTACTTATTCTTTTTTTAAAACAGGCAAAACTCTCTATACAATAGTGCCACTCAGTGCAAGCCAGAGTAATCAATGGATGACAGAAGGTTTGTGCATAAAATCCCTATCTAGTGCCTGTTTTAATAACAGTTATGAGCAAGCATAAGAAATGGTGATCATGTGATGTTTAGTGGTTTTATTCTGTTTTTGATTGAAGCTGGTATTTCTATACTTTATTGCTAGATACTTGATCAATATTTATGCCAAACTTATGTTTAACATAATTTCTTATTATTATATTTCAATTTAGGTTGTAAATTCTTTAGGGTGGCTTTCTACATCACTCTTTTCCCTATATGGTGCTCTCATACTTAGTATATCCTTTTTTATTTTATTTTTTTGCTCTAGTTTTATTCTTTCATTTAAATCACTAATCTCAATAATGGAATATTTCTGGTATTTTTTTTTTTTTACTAGAATATGCTATTATAACCAAGTGATATGCATAAGTTTAATGAGTTATGATCTAACTATCTTTATTGTTTGAGATTCCAATAATACAAGTGCTATGATTTACCTTAAATGTGAAATTTGGTGTCAATCTTCATTTCAAAAGTTCGTTAACCAAGTTGTGACTTATAGAAGAATTCCAACCGTATTTAGTAGAAAAGCTAAATGATTTCGAATTGCAATTAATCTCTTCATTCATAGATTATATTAAGAAAAAAAATTTCCAATAATTATAAATATTCTAGTAGATCTTCACCTAAACATTAAAACAGGCAAAACTCTCTATACATATTGCCACTCAGTGTAAGCCAGAGTAATCAATGGATGCCAGAAGGCTTGTGCATAAAATCCCTATCTAGTGCCTACTCATCCAATATCCCCAGACTAGTTTCTGTATGGAGAGTTTTGCCTGTTTTAATAACAGTTATGAGCAAACATAAGAAATGGTGATCATGTGATGTTTAGATCTTCACCTATCTAATTTATAATAATTTTCATTTTTAAATGCTTTTATTTAACATTGATTTTTAACATACATCTATTAAATGGATTTACTTCAAATTTTGAATATGTGCTAGAAATCAATGATAATGAAATATTTCTGGCTTGTCTTCTTGTTTGTTTGGTGTTACAGCGATTGTAGACTAAATTTCAAATGCATTCATATTGATTCGGTAAATTTTCAATGACGTGCATGGACGAGTTGTATATTTTTTAAAAAAAAACTTACACTAAAAAGCCATTTTGATATATTCAAATAGAAATAAAAACAAATCTTAATTTCTCTTGATTGTAAAAATTACTTTTTTTAAAATGACTTCTTTCATAAAGAAAATAATATTAAAATTGCTTTTTAATGTGTTATTTTCTTTCAGATATTACGCAGACTGCAGCAATGTTTTTTTATTCTTTGTTTTAATTAAAAATGAAATAATTATGGAAAAAATTTAATAAATTAAAAATATATAAAAAATATTTTATAATAAATATTTCATTTATTGTGCTCAAAAAATCTGAAAATAATTGTTTTCTTCAACCACAATTGGGTTTTTTATATTTAACTTGGAATAAAAATTGTATTGACTAATTCAACCACTAATTTTTACAACTTGTGATCCACACTTTTAGTCCAAGTTAAATATAAAAGCCCCAATTGTAATTAAATAAACAATTATTTTGGTTTTTTTAGTGCACCATAAATAAAAATGTTTGTTATAAAATATGTTTTATATGAATATTTTTAACTTAATATTCTCACAGTAAATAAAAATGTTTATTATCAAATATTATATATACATATTATTATAAACTGCCCTTAAAGCACTCTTATATTAGAAGTATTAGAATAATTATGACTATTATTTTCTATAGTGTTTTCTACATCTAATGAAGTTATTGGGGCTTCTCTTGTTTTGACATCTGCTATATGTACAAGTTATTGAATCTTTCTTTTTACTTTCACCAATAAACTTATTTACTTCTTTTTAAATATACCTTCAATTTATATCTCTTTGAAATAAATTTTTAATTGTTCTTAGCAGATCCTTTTTCATCTTTATATTTATTTATTTAACTTCATCTTATTCATATAAATGAATTTGTCCATTATAGTATATATTGGTATCTTTTAACATTCGCTGTTCTAACTATTCGTTTAAAGATACTATTTACTATATACTATCTATATCATTACTTATTTAAATATTGGAAATATATATATAAACTTTTTTTTTTTTTACAGATTATGTTTTGTATAAATTTCCAGGCACAAAACCTAGTGATATAAAGCAAAAAATCAGCCAAAAACTTCGAGACACCAGAAAATTGGATAAAGGAAAAATAAATCAAAGTATTCAGCGATTGTGTTATAAATATTTTGAAACAACAACTCAGGATTGATCAATAAATATTTTGAAACAACAACTCAGGATTGATCAATAATAAGACTTTATTTTTTATGTAAATAGAAAAGCCCATCTATAGTGTCATCAGGTGGAAATCAAATCAAGATAATCAAGTCCTTTTTATATGTTAGAAATCAAATTTTGTATTCAATTTTACATATTATTTGACTTTTTTTTTTATTTGTTATCTTTTTTTTTTTTTCCATCAAAAAATTTATCCAGATTTTTATTGCAAATTTATTTTCTAGAAAGTTTAAATAAGTTAATTGTGTTGTTTGTTTATTTTCTTATTTAACCAAATAGTTGTGAATCATTTACAACTATTTTTCTGAAAAATAAATTTATTTAGCATAAGATAAAGAATGTTGCTAACATAAACTATTGTACAGAATTCTTTTGTCCCACTCCTATTCTCTTAAGGATTATAAATGAAGCAGTCATTGACATGTTTTTAATAGTCCGAACAGGAGAATTAAATTTATCTTTTTCCTTATTTAATTCTGATTTTAATTTATTAATATATATATATTATTTACTAGTTTCATTGTACATGATTATTTTTTAAATAATTCTTATTTAGCATAAGCTTTATTTCATTATGTATTTCTAATATTGGTTAAGATTTATTTGTTATATTTTATAGTTATTGTGAATTAAAATATTAATAATCTAAATCAGTGTGGAATTGTCAGAATGTAATATATGAAGAAATATTAATAAATAGACCGATATGATGGAGATTATTTTTATTGTTGCTTATATATATAATAATAATATTATAATTCGATGTCTGTATTTTTTCAAATCAATATATGTAACCTTATAATTGAATATTTATAAATACAGTAATCAGATATATGTAAAGTATAACTTTAAAAATTTGTCCACTTAGGAGCACTTTCAACTATCCTCGTAGTCTTTGTCAATTCAAAGACTATGAAGATAGTCGAAAGCATTCCTAAGTGGATAAAATTTTTAAAGTTATACTTTACATATATCTGATTACTGTATTTATAAATATTCAATTATAAGGTTACATATATATAATATTTATCAATGAAATAGTTTTGTCAAGATAATATCCTCCATTGCAATGCAGTTTAAGTGATCTTTATATAATATGTGAATAGAGATTATACTGTGGAACAATTGCATATATTATGCACTAATCTTTTGATCATAGAGCTGGGAAATCTTTTAGAATTAATAAGCTTGTTATCTATCAAATCACTTAATATACATTATATATATTTATGTGAATGTTTTTGTTAAATTTATTTATATATTAGCCAAGAAAAAAAAGGCATTTGATTAGAATTTTCAATTTCAAGGAACTCCAAATTTATATTGTCAGTATATATTGAGTATGTGAGTCTGTAGAAAACCGATGCTTGAAATATCAAATGACTATGTATTTTATTTTATTATTTATATACAGTATATGCACAATAATATATCATAGTAGTATATGCTTGCTTAATAACAGTTTGCTGTTACATACATATGCACTTTTCATCTGAATCCAAGAATTGTGCCAAGCACTTTCAAAGTATCATTTTTACATATCTCTGATGATTTTCCAAACTTTATAAAGTTATATATTGAGAAATGTGCTATTTAATATCTTACATATATATAAACTGCATAAATAATTAAATTTTATTATTAGAAACTAACTTTACTTTGTTTTAGCAACAAACTATTTTTTTTTTTTTTTTTATTAGTACAAAAATAATTTGACTTCTAAATTTAATAAAACAATGCAAAATATTAAAAAAGAGATATTAATTTTATTTATTATAAAAGATTTAATTACAGGGTATATTTCAAATAATATATTTTTGTTTTTTAAATCGCAATATGACTGTTGTTAAAACAGAGAAACATTAAAATAATATAATAATACTATTGCCAAGTGCTTTTCAATAGAGGCTTTATTCATCCAAGGTCTAATGTTCCTATAATACACAAGTTGACTGGTTTCAATGATTTTTTGGTGTGCAATCAGCGACTATATTCAAATGAAGCATTTCGTAAAAATAATATAGATTGTTATATGTGGAATTTGATAAAAGCTGGGTATAATAAGCAAAGATTTACTAATGTAATTGTGAATAATAAACTGTGAATGTCATCAGCTTTTATTCCTAATATTAACAAATATATAATGAAATTTTTTAAGCCAGCATAGCATGGAGGTCTTCACCTAACCTTAATAGGTTAATAAACAATTCTAAGGTAATACGAGCAAAGAGGATAAAGGTAGTGTTGTGTATTCTATTGAATGCCCACAACCAGGTTATAATGCAATATATATTGGTGAAACTAAGACAAATATTAAATATCGTATTCGACAACATAAGTATATGTATAAGAAAGCAATGGAGGATGATACAGTTTATTCAGCTTTCTATATGGGTATCAAAATATTACTGGGCATGTATGTTGTCCACAAGAGTTTAGTGTATAAATATATGAAGACATGATAAAAAAACGTAAGATCAAGGAATCGTGCTATAAAAAATTCTTATAGTGCTATTAATGCAAAGTTGACCAGTTTTTCGATTAGTTGTTCTTGGCCGATATAATGAATTGTTTGAGTTTATCTCTTAGTAGAGTATAATGATTTTTATACGGCCTTGATAAGGGCTCAAATGAGTTGAAAGTGCTTGGCAATAGTGTTTTTATATTATTTTAATATTTCTCTGTTTTATACATAGTCTTATTGTTATATTGTGATTTATATTTTATAATAATAGAAGTATTGGATTTATTATTTTGTTTTTTAAATAATATAGCATTTATAAAATATTTTTATTATAACGATGCTTCTTACATATCAAAAAAGACACATTTTACTACATCATGCAATAATGATTTACTTTCGTATTTGCATAAATCTAATTATGTAGAAAACTTAGTTATTTTATAGTAATATATATATTTTTTAAATTTCATTTAAATGTTTGATTAATTATGTTTACAAGTCTTTTTTTTAAAGCTGTATTATAGTTCCATAAATTTTCAGACATACTAAAGAGACATTGAACTGCAACTGTGTTTTTATTATTATCCCCATCATTATAATTTATTAATACAGAAATATTATATGTTATTGTTTAAAAATGGCATTAATATATTTTGTCTTAACTTAATTTGTGAAATTTGCTTATTAAATATGTATATATATCAATAAATAATATCCAACACTCTTAAATTTTAAATATATGATTTCAGAATTTAGAAAAATATGTTATTGATTTCTAAGATGCAATATGACTATTTCAGATCTTTTCAGTTAAGAAAGTAAGCAATTAAAAGATGAATATTGGCTTGCATTTTTTTTTGGTTTATTAAAATTATAGTCTATATGTAAATATAAAAAATGTCTACCTTAATCAAAAAAAAGTTAATTAATAATCTTTTATATTTAATGGAAAATCAATCCAAAAATTATGTCGCAATAAGTATGAATGTATTAAAAATTGACTCATCAAACCATTCACAAATATGTAAATGAATTAATAGCTAGTCATTCATATCAATGCATAGAGAAATCAACAATTATCACCATACTAATTTTATCCAGACATACATATGTGTGTGCCTATATTGATATTGGGCAAAATATCAGGAACATCTGTTATATAATGTTATATTTTTAACACCTTAGAGCACACAAATGGATTTTTTTTTACTAATAAAACTAAAGAGTTGGTAGGAAAAGAAGTTGCTATCAGTTTTATAAGATTATAGAAAGAAATGTCAAATCTACTTGAATTTAAAGGGTCTAAATTCTGACCAAAATTGCTAGAATGTTTTTGTTAATGAATTGATAATTTTAAGCTGTTACCTGCATATATTAAATGCAGAATTTTAAAACATTTCTAGACTATACTGTTGTCGAAATTCATGAAAAATAGAGAAATATCGCAATGAAGCAAATTACTCATAGGCTTCACCAGCATATATTTATAATTAAGATAAGAAATCTTAATAATGGATAATTGAAACTATGTCATATGGTTAGATAAGTAAGTTTCTACATTTTTATTCTTTTCCAATTGTTGAAAGAATAGCACTTGCCAAAGAAACATTTTTCAAATAGGACTAGTTTGTTACATGTATAATGATGGTCATCATTGTCAAGTCTTTGATTTACATAAATATATCATATTTGCAAACTATTATCTATAATGAAAACATTTTCAGACAGTATTGTCATTGTCAAAAATGATAATATTTTTAATTTATACAACTTACACAGATGATTGGCTTGAAAAATACCCAAATGGTGTTACACACATTTACTAAGATCTCTTATCATCTAATTTATTATTGAGGTTTTGTAGACAATTTTTAAGCAAGAAACGTGTTCTCCAACAATATTTTTTAGGGGATTTGAATTGTTTGTTTGATTTTTTTATTTATGAGTAATAGTTTATTATTTCTCTAGACATTTTTCAGATATTATATAATTAAAACAGGCAAAACTCACTATACATATGCCACACACAGCAAGCCAGAGTAATCAATGGATGCCAGAAGGCTTGTGCATCAAATCCCCATCTAGTGCCATTAAGGTGGTTTTAGTTTAAGACGCATAGTTTTGTAGTTAAATGGTGTTAAAAGGTGGTTGCTGGAGGGTTGCATTAGATCCTAAGATCTAGATGCAGTGCTCTCAGATCCAAGGCTCCTCACTGACGAAGGCCACAAGCCAGAAACTAGTCTGAGGATATTGGATGAGTAGGCATTAGATGGGGATTTGATGCACAAGCCTTCTGGCATCCATTGATTACTCTGGCTTGCTGTGTGTGGCATACGTATAGTTAGTTTTGCCTGTTTTAACAACAGTTATACACAAGCATAAGAGATGGTGGTCATGTGATGTTTATATTATATAATTCCATCTCTCATATAATAAAAATAATTTTTTGTCACAACTAAGGTCCCTATAACAAATTAAAAAAGCACTATAGATATTCACTCTCCATATATGTATTATAATAGTAACTTCCAGTTATTATTATTAACATAACATACTTTTATCTCTAATGAAATTATTTATAAATATAAAATTTATTTGACTATTTTATTATATATACTATTTATATATACATGTGAACTTTAAATAATACATACCTTAAGCTTTTGAGTAAATGCCAGATTTGAAGTTGAGAAATAAATAATTTTATATATATATTTTATTATTAAATCTTAATGTATATTGAACAATTAATATTTGAATTAAGCATGAAATTGTAACAAAACAAGAGATTCATTCTTTCTTTAGTTATTGAAGAGAAAGAAAAGAAAATCATTTCTTTTTAAATAACTTTTTCTTTTATAAAAATTACTATTCAATGTTTGGAATTAAATATTAACTCTTCCAAATTAAAATAAATCTATGGATTAAAAACTATAAGGAAAATATTTCAATTTTCTATTAAATCTTAAAAGGAATAGCAATATAAAAGAAAAGAACATTTGTTTGAGTTTTGGAAACTATGTTATTTTAACACTTCATTATTTTTCAAATATATATAAATTTAAAGTAATTATATATATATAAAGGATTGTACAATGTGCAGTGAGTAGAATAATTATTGTATCGTAAAGGTTTCGAAACCAACTGCCATGCTAAATTGAAATATTTGTTGTAAAAAAACGTCTAATGATAATAGAAAAATGGAGAATAAGAACATCAACATTCGAAGAATATTTACTTTATATTATATCAATCAAATCATTGGATATTACTAACAGTTTATCAATTAAGGATAAATAAATTATTATACCAATGAATTAATATACTTCGTAAAAGATCTTCATTAGGATTATGAACTACAGACTTAAATATCTACTCTTAACTCTGGAAAATAAGTTTTTCTTTATTTATTTATATATATTATAATAATACTTATATTATTTTAATATGTTTATTATTATTATTATTTTTATTTCAAATTTGGCATCATTATATTTTAATCGGAATTTCTAAATTTAATATTATAAACCTGAATTGAAAGTTTAACATAATTCATCAAAATTAATTGAAATATATAAAAATGGTTATGATTTAACAGATATTTAAAATAAATTTATTATATTTATAATATAATATAATAAATATTTAATGTATTTTATTTATTATAAATACATATAATATATGTTATACAATTTGTAAATAGTACTTTTATATATATATTAATAATTATGAAACATATATAATAACTAAATAAATTAATAAATTATTAATTTTTGAATCTAGATATTGTTTTTATATATCTGTTAATTTAAATTATGTTAATTATTTTTGAATAGTTTATTATAACATAGAATTTTATCGTAGCGTGTTAAATGGAAATATTATTTATTAATATTTTGAAATGATAAAATTCATTCTTATTTATTTATTAATATTTTATTGTCTTTTACATTATATTTTTTATTGTTTATTAAATATTGAGTTATTAACTTGATCTCTGCCTAATCATTATTATATTATATATATGTTAGTATTATAAACATCATATGAATATTAATTATTAGTTAATGCTTATATAAAGGCATATTAAATAATGACTTGTATTGAAATTATCCCTGAAAAGAGCTAATTGCAAATTCTCCATGAGTTTGAATATGTGGCATAATGGTGACTGAAAGAGGGATGAGAGATAGATGAACTAGTCTAAATTATATCAAAATTTATTTAAAAATTATTGAGCTAGCATAATAAAGATAGATATAATCATGGACTTAGTATTTCATCAATTCATTTCTAGCATTCTACCTGAAGACCCAAAGTCCGATTGTAGTGAAATGCATATCCTCTTTCTGGTGAATCTAATCATCCCGTTATATTTAACAAGCCCAATTTAGACTTTAAATATAATCGATTCCATTATATTTGGTGTGCAACGTTTTGGGCATTGAACATTTAAGTTCACCACAGGTATAAATATAATCGATTCCTTAATATTTGGCAAGCCCAAGTGGGGCATTCCCTTGAATCAATGATTTCCAAGCATTGAATCTAATTGTTCCATTATATTTGGCAAGCCCAACTGGGGCATTCCCTTGAATCAATGATTTCCAAGCATTGAATCTAATTGTCCCGTTTTATTTGACACATCAACTGAGACTATTGAATATATGGTTTCCTGGTGTTATATTTGGTGTATCAACTGGAACCATTGAATTTATGATTTCATTTCATTATATATGGTGTTTATAATTGTAAGATTAAAATATTATTAAAAATGATAATATATATAATATGATTTAGAGAGATCAATATTTAAATAACTAATTATTAAATTGTGTTTTAAATAAGAGTTAAATGGGATAAAGTTTTTATATAGACATAGGCGTTTAAAAAAATATATATACATATATCATTAGAATATCATAAGTATATATAAATAGCATGAAGTGGTAAAGAACTTTATGATATAATATTTTGGTTATAAAAATATATAAACTTGAGTAATATTTGAATTAAGTTAAAATTTGTTATGCTTCGAAGTGGGAAAATGTTTTCAAACAAAGATATTGAATGCTCTAATCAAATGCAGGATGATATGTAAAATGAACTAACTGATGATTTTAATAATATTATAGAACAATCATTGGCATGCACCTGGGGGTTCTACAACCATAATTGAATACCCTCAACAAACACAGAATTCAGATCAAGTGTTATCTCAAACACAAAATATAGTTGATGAAGATTTAAATCAATTATCTAAAATTGGGATCAATCAATCACTTAACGTTGGTACAACAAAGGTTATAGATAATAACACAACTATGATGGAAATGTTTATGAATAAATAGACAATGACATTAGTAGTTTAAAAAATAGTTTTAAAAGTGGCATGTGTAACTTAAAAAGTGATTTCAATCAAAAATTGGATGATAATAGTACTAGTTTTAGAAGTGACGTGTAACTTAAAAAGTGATTTGAATCAAAAATTGGATGATGATAATAAAAAATTAGATAGTTTAAAAGAAGATTTGAAGGGTGAAATGACGAATTGAAAATAAATTATCTACAAAAATGGAACAATTAAATTTAAATGTGGATAATGTTAAAAAAGATAACATAGAAATTAAACAAGTATTAAATGACTTAAAGAATGAAATTGATGAAAATAATTCAAAATGTCAACAGCAGTTTAATGAATTTCAAAATAACATCATAGATAGATTGAATGTTAAATGTGATGAAATGTATAAAAATCAAGAAATTTTTAGAGAAGTAAAGGAAGAACAAAATAAAATACGGAATGAAATTCAAGAAGATAGACAACGAACACCCACAAGAATAGATCAACAAAATAATGAGATAGAATCTCAGAATAATGTATTAGAGACTATTGATCATCAACTTAGATCTTTGGAGAATAAAATAATTTCTTTAGAGATTATTATGAAGGGAAAATTTGCTAATATGTATAATAGTTGTAACCTTTATGAGAAGGATAGTCTGGAACTATGTTTAAAAGAATTACAGAATGCGTGTAATCAAGTTAAACCTGGTACTCCAAGTCAATCTATTTTATCTTTAATTGATTCAACATGTTTAGCTATTGGAAATTGGTCTTTTATGTATGAAACCGATGATAGAATTATTATTCATAATTCACATAATCAAAAACAAGCTATTATCTTACAAAAAGATTTGCATGGTTTTATTTTTAAATCCAATAAAGGTAATAAGCATTCTTTTAGTGCTGAAACTTTACTTGACACTGAATTTTCTATTGGTTGGATATCTCAGATTCCCAGTGATGGAATAGAAAAGTATCCTATTAACTTTATTTTAGAGGAGACAACATTAGCCCCACAAATAAATTCTATTAAAACAATCATGAATGATACAATGCAGATTAGAGTGAACAATCAACAACAAAAACTTCAAACTTATTTTGAATGTAATGATAATACCCAGAATAAATCATTATTAGTTCAGTTGATTACTAAAGAAGAAAAGTATCAAAACCACTATGATATTACACAACAAAGTAAAGATGTAAAGAGTCAGCATAATATTTTTGGAATGATTAATTTAAATTCGTTAAATTCAGAAAGAATTGTAAAAATCAATGAAGTAAAGAGTTTCCAAAACACACAAGTCATAGAGATGCAACAAACAGAGATAAGACTCATGATAATAAAAAAAATAGAAAATGAAGTAGTGAATGATTTGGAAATTGTTGTTAAAAATCATGATGGGATAAATGATTTTAACCCAGAATTATTTTTTCACATCAGGTATTGTTTGAGACAAGGAATGATTTTCTCAAAACTAATATAGATATCTATGATAATAGTAAAGAACAGAGTCTTAGACAAAATCATTTAGAATTTATTCAAAAAGATCCACAACAAATAATTGACTCTAATAATAGATTAAATTTTCAATATTATATAATGCTTGAAACTGAAAATTATTTTATTAATATTGATTTAGAAGGATTAAATTTAAATATTAGTAAAGTTAATTATGTAAATCAATCATTAACCTCTCAGATGAATGTTTCAGAGATACAAAAAGGTCATACATTCCATAAGTTATGTAATATTTATGAAGGTCCATTTACATTCATTAAACATGAATTATAGTGCTTAATGTAGATAAGCACTATTATGGAAGGACTTTCAAGGATTCTGACCATTTGAAAATGAAAACAGATAATGAGTAATGATTGAACCCATTATAGTTTGTTAAAGAAAAAAATGTATATATAGAAATTTTGATGACATAAACATTGATGAAGGAACTAGATATAGAAAAATTAAATTAAACATGTATACACTTGTTTAATGAAATTTAATCTTTGGTTACTTGATCTAGAATAGGAAGTACACCAAATGGTTAATATAAAGTAATAAAATGCCAACATAATTTATAAATCTATAAAGTATAAATATACAATTATAGATGTATATGTATATAAGTATGTATAGGAAGAATACTTAATAGTTTTAAAGAAATATTCTCACCTATCCGACTACACTTTCATCAAACTATACTTATACAATTTAAAAAATATAAACTTATAATTTATGAACCCAAAATAAATGGAGAAAATGACATTTTACAAGTTCATAAACAACTTGTTAAAATGGCAGGTAATAGAAATCGGAATAAAAAAATGTATGAATTTAAAGTTGGAGATAAAGTTTTGATAAAGACTTTTCATCCCAGTAAACCATTAGAGAATAAATATAAATTCTACAACACATGAAGGACCTTATACTATTGTTAAAAAGGCAGGTCCAAATGCATTTTGGATTAACCAAGAAGGAGAGATTCGTGGTACATATAATTCACGAATTTTAAAACCTTATTTTGGCTGTTTATAATGAAATAGAGAAATGAGGAGAACATCAAAATACGTATATGGGTAGTGTAAACCATACGGTTGTATAAAAAAAATAGTAGTGATCAATGTAAAAAAATAGTTAAGAACATTAGCTTTGATGAGGGTATTCTTTAATGCCTTAAAATAAGTTAAAACAATAGAGTCAATTCATATTAATAAATGGATACTCAAATATTTATTTAGTCCTTTTAAAATCCATAAGTCTTAAAGAAGCAGGAATAAGGCTAGTAAATATATTTGTGTTATCCAAGAAGGAAACACATTATTTTTTAAATTTTTAATCATCAAAGTCCTTAATTTTTGATCATTATCAAAAGAATAATATAGCCCAAGTATTAGGTAGATATAACAGTTAAAAATTATTCAACCCTTTATAAAATCCAATTATAAATGTAATTAAATTGTATGAACATACTAAAATATTTGTAAGTGTTTAAAATTTTAACTTAAATTAAAATTTTAATTCCCAAAGGGAAGGGGAAATATAATAGTAACTTCCAATTATTATTATTAATCTAACATACTTTTATCTCTAATGAAATTATTTATAAATATAAAATTTATTTGACTATTTTATTATGTCTACATATATACTATTTATATAAACGTGAATTTTAAATAATACATACCTTAAGCTTGTGAGTATGTGAACTTTAAATAATACATACCTTAAGCTTGTGAGTAAATGCCAGATTTGAAGTTGAGAAATAAATAATTATATATATATATATTTTATTATTAAATCTTAATGTATTGTAAGGTGATGCCCAATCCTTATTAAAAAAAAAATGATAATAAGTAACTGATGTTTTAGGATAAAATGTATAAAGATTAAATAGGCAGCCAACTTTTAAAACCTAATTTTTTTTTAGATATTTGGAGACATATACACATATATATACACACAAACATAACCATACATTCATGAAGGAATGAACAAATTTATTTTTTTTATTAAATGTAAAATAAAATATATACATATATGAATGTAGATTTTAAATCATGACGTGACAAAAATAATAGAGAAAATATTTGACATTAAATTTTAGTAACCACGTTTCTTTTGTTTAAAAGAGAAAAAAAAGAGTAAACCTTTGTTGATTTTGGGAATGTGGAAAAATATTTAAGCAACAGATTTTTTTTTAGTTGTTGTTGGTTTTTCTTGTTCAAATGAAGTACATGAAAGTAAAGTTGTAGAATAAGTATATTTTAATTGTTATTATATTAGTTATTATGATTTCCTTTCGTTATTAAAAATAAACTTTAATATTTGGAATTTTATTATTGATAAGTGTAAAATATTTTAAAAAAGAAAAAAAAGACATTGTTTAATTGATAAACTTTTGTTCGTTCAAATAAATGCTAAGAGCTTCATAGTTATTTATCGTTAAAAAAAATCTAATTGCTATAAAATGTTTCTTGAATAAAATAAAATCAACTAATGATGAAATAGAACTTTATTAACACTAATTTTTATTACTTTTAAAGTAAAATCTTTATCATGCGTCTCATACATATATAAATAAAACTGCATAGAAATAGTGTTTGTCTTATATTATAACGTAAGCCTTGGAAAAATATTTATATTTAACAATTTATATGTGTGTAAATAATATCTAACAATGCACTTTTGCTAATTAAGTGTCGGGGGATTTTTCTATCCTCTTGGTGTCATTGGCGTCTGATGAAGGATAATATTCATTGGTATATTTAATGTTTAAATCAACGTGGAAAGATCTGGAGATGGAATGGAAATGCATGGATTTAAAATCAAACGCCCAGGAATTCAATTTCGTCGTGGGAATTGTTAATGCTTAGAATGTTTAACATGACTTAATATACGTGAATAAAAGAAAGACATTATCTGCTAAGAATACAGAAGCTGCTCTTGAAAATTTAACTTGCTATTGTTTTAAGGAATTCCGAAATTTCATTATATTTTATGCTTTAAATATATTTTTTTTAAATGTATACTGAGAGTTGGGTTATGAATTTTTCTCACCCTTTTATTCATTTGTAGCAAACATTTTTTTTAAAAAAGAACCCATTTGTTTAAATTTTTATAGGGTGAGAGAAATACACAACTCAAAGTATACATCAATATATTATATATGTTTGTAAATAAAATATTAGCGTAATTGAATGCTTAAATTAAACTGGACAGTGACTAAAACAAAAGATAAGATTTTAAATATTTACATTTATTAGATAATTAATATATTAAAATCAAACTAATTAATAAGTAAATATATATAACATTTTCTTGTTTAAATGAATAACTGTTTATGAATGAACTATACAAAACACAAATTAGCAATTCATGGACATAACCTTGAGATACATTTAAAGGACATAAACAAAATGATAATCGTACATTTAGTAATATAATTTCATATTTAAAATAATTGATACATTATTGTAAATTATGCACTATAATTTTATAATTTTTATTTCAACTCATATTTTAATATTTAAATTACAGCTAGTCTTATTGTTGTAGAGATAAATTAATATTTTATAGTAACCATGTATATATTTTGTTGATTTATAAATATCATAACTTTAAGCATGATCTGTTAATAAATATTTGTTGTTTGAAGTTCAAATCTTTGTTTCTCTGGTCTTTAGATTGTCAAGCATCATTCATACTTCACTCACCAGAATAGCTATTATACATGCATACAGATTTTTAATTTATTATTAGCATTAGCCATTAAGGATCTATATAGAGGTCACATTATTGCCATCCTATTTAATTCCATCCTTGAGCAGAGTTAAAGGCAAATGTCTACACTGAGCTAGAACCCTGAGTAGTAATAGGACCTGTAAGTAGAGAAGGCTCTGGGTGTACTATCTTAAAGGGTTTTACAGTCCGTTACATGTTTTGGCAACCCAAACATTTGGGGCATCAATTAATTAAATCCCACACCCTCATGAATCCACA